>VBSM01002937.1:11791513-11981464 GCA_008086735.1 Cheirogaleus medius
AAAAAAAAAAAAAAAAAAAAGACTGAAAGAGTAGTAGGTCTCCAAGTTAATTTTCCCACCAGAGTTTTACAGGCTTCCTCACATTTTGGAGGCATAACAAAAATAATCTCATAGCTGCCGCTTTGTTCCAAAGACAATTTTCCTAATAAATTTCTACAGAATTGATTCAGTAAAATAAAATCTCTCCTCCAATCCAGGGATCTTTTCTTGAAACTGAATAGAAAAAAGAAAAACAATGCTAGGGAAACAAAGGCATAATCCCAGAGTCTATGCCTCTCTTAGGCCCACCTCTATTATAGGGTGGAAAGAGTGGACTTACTTGTAAAGTACTTTGTCCTCTTACTACTTATGGTGACCCATATTTCCCAAACACTTCCCGTACAATATTGTAGGCATATTACATGGCTCAGGACAGTAATAGGATGTATTAAGCATTCTGTACAATTTAAAAAGTATTATCAAGCCTCTTCAAAAACAAACTAAAATGGTAGGTTGGACACCTGTGAATGACTCAATGACTTCTGAGATGAACTAATTAGGACTCAACAAACATAGGGTTCTCCTAATGAAATCAAGCCTTAGGAAAGGAAACAAGTTGTGGTTTGCAAGAACTCAAAGACACTTTGGATCTACTGTAAAGCTTGCCAAAAACATGAAGAAATTCTTTACTAAGCAGACTGAAGAAGATGCATTATATTTAAAAATCACTGTCAATTTTACTAGGACTTTGAATACAAAATCTTTACACCTCTTTTATAATAAAGAGTATTTAGATCTCACTTGTCAGGAAAATATCTTTCATCATTATGAAAGAAAATTTTTATAAACTTGTTTCTTCTGATATGTTTCAAAGCATCTGACATAACCTCTTCAGAAATTCCACAGCGCAAAAATAAACAACATGCAAACACTTAAGAATTTTACATTCTTTGAAAAACAATACAAATTAGAAAGAAAATTTTGTATGCAGTCAAAGAAGAGTCAGAGCTCAAGTCTGAACTTAGCCAATAAAGGCAGATGATCTGAAGAGTTATTTTCATTTGGAAGTCCATTAACAGTCCATAAATCTTGTTCTGTAAGAAGTGACAGTCTAGCTAGAAGTTTCAAGCCACCAACCAAAGCAACTTCAGCTCCTACATTAAAGAAGCACATATACATTTAATGAAACTGTGTCAACAGATTATTGTAAATTAATCATACAAGTCTTTTTTCCAAACGATGATATAGAACTTGAGACCCCTCCAGAAGACAAATATGAAAGTTTTTAGAATATGATTAAAGTTTTATTGAATTATAACCTAATTATAATTCTCAAACATATAGCAGTTTCAGATGTTTTTTTCTATGTCAGATATTTTTTTCTATTTCAAGTTCTGCAAGTAATTTTTAAAAGAAAATACTAATGTAATACAAAAGAATGTTAAGAGGAATTTGAGTTTGACAACTACAAAAGAAATTCATCCACCAACCATTCTGTAATTGTATAAAACCAGACAGACCAAGCCACAGGCCCGTAGGAAGTTTATAAATTAGTAATAATTTAGTCTCAGAGTCAGCACCCACAGTGGAGTAAAAGATGACATACTCTTAATTGCTAAGAAATTGGAGAAGCTGATCTATGATACTCTCCTGCCACCTAGTGAACTTCTGTCAGCATGACAACTACCAGAACCTTACTTCAAATTCAAAGCAGCAGGCATATTTTGTAGAGTTGATCTAGTAGGAGTAAACCACATCTGAGTGTTACTATTTAATAATAAGGTTATTCCCAGAAGAAAGGGGGCGGGGCGGGAAACAAACAGGAAAACAGAAAAGGAAAAGTAACACCAAAAAATTGGAAGAGAAAAAAAGGGAAAATGAGAAAAGAAAAAACAGCTGCCCACATTTTGGACTTCAAAGTTTTCTTACTATTTTTGTACTTTCACTAGTTTTATTAAACTGCATTTTCTTCTCTACTTTAAATCCTTTGGTTATTGTTTGAAACCTGATTTTCATTGAATCATACAAGGAAAAGTGTTTTATAACTTTTGCTTTTTGAAAACACATAGTACAGACTTTTCTATAAAAGATCCAATATTCCAGGATCAACATGACAAAATTGTCTATTGTTGGCGGCATAAGCATGGTCCTACAAAGAAGGCAGCATGCCTTAGTAAAATTTAAGCACAAACTATATGACCATTAACAACATAATCAGTTTTTGGCACAGAAAAAAACAGTAAATTTATGGCAAGTAAAAACAAAGGGCAATATGAAAGACCTATAAATCAGAAGCTGACTGGAACTGGAGGGCAGGACTGAGGATATATTTCTTAGGCGATAACTTACTTCAAGGTGTTTTACTGCCTCCCTTGTATGCAAGTAATCAACTGATTTATTCAATTACATTACCAATCTATTTCAAAATATTTTAAGTTTTAAATCTAGAACTTCATCTAGATGTTTAGCTAACTTTCTCAACCTTAAGGTTTTAGCGACTGTGCTCTCTAACAGAATTTAAGATTATAGGTATTTTTTACCTGGGAGCCCAGTGATATCTTCCTTTTCTGCAGAGTAGAAAATATAATCCACGGTTATAGCGCTCCGGGAATGACAAGTGGTCACTTCTGGAATTCCAGTGTCAGGAAAGTAATGTGAATAAACAGATGACAAGCTGAAATGGTGCTGCAAATTTGAAGATAATCTAAATTGAAAAGAAAAAGTGTTTAGCATCAAGTTTTTCAAGACTTCTATAATTCCTCATATTTAAAGTACTTTTTCATTTGATTTCTATACTAAGACCAGACATTAGGACAAACTTTATTTAAACAGACCATATCATAATTTAGCATTCATTTATTTATACAGTGATATTCAAAAAAAAGCTCAATATGATTTTTTAATATTTATAACATGTTTGAGAGCCTCCAATCACTAATGAACATATAATTTTAAACAACTTACAAGTTTTGTTGTTGCATTTTTAAGAAAGAAAAAGTGGACTTCAGGAATGCTATTTGGGGCCGGGCGCGGTGGCTCACGCCTGTAATCCTAGCACTCTGGGAGGCCGAGGCGGGTGGATCGTCTGAGCTCAGGAGTTCAAGACCAGCCTGAGCAAGAGCGAGACCCCGTCTCTACTAAAAAATAGAAAGAAATTAGCTGGACAACTAAAAATATATAGAAAAAATTAGCCAGGCATGGTGGCGCATGCCTGTAGTCCCACCTACTTGGGAGGCTGAAGCAGGAGGATTGCTTGAGCCTAGGAGTTTGAGGTTGCTGTGAGCTAGGCTGATGCCATGGCACTCTAGTCCGGGCAAGAAGAGTTAAGCTCTGTCTCAAAAAAAAAGAGAAAAAAAAAAAGGATTGCTATTTGGAAACCTCCATCAAAAGATGTCAGAGGGGCCATATTTTCCTGTTGCTATGACAGGAGATAATTTTGTACTGAATCTTAAAATAGCTTCTATAATGGTTTACATTTACCTCATACAAAAAATACACGTGATGTTGTGGGTTAAGTATTTAAAAGATCATTTTCTAGTGACATATCATGAATTTTATGGATCTTTTATGCCATCAAGGAAAATAAAAATTTTAAAAATTTATCCAACAAACATCGCCAAACATCAACTAAGTTCAAGGCATTATCTTAGGTGCTGAGGACACAAAGATAAAGATGTTTACCCTGCTTTTAAAGTGTTCATATGTCAATGTACAAAGGTAATTTCTTAAAAGTGCCCTCCAAGTTTTAGCAACTTTTTATGTCTAAGGACTTATATTTACAATATTACTAAATGTTTACATAAGTTTCCTGCAACCTATTAGCTTGCTATCAGTTTTTCAGTTTGAAGATACAAGCTATGCATACAAACAAACTGTATTTATATACAGATACTCAAAAGTATCTTTTCTGAAACCCGATTTTGTTATAAAAATGATTTAAGAATTACTCAAAACTAAGTATTTGTCAGTCAGATTAGCCTTCTTTATTAATCTTACTCAGAGATGTTTTTACTATATTTGAAAGGTTTAATCATGAATTTTTAAATATTCATTTTTAAAATTCAAAAAGACTGCTTTTTTTCTTACTAGGTTCTTACTTATGAGATAATTATTTTCTCAAAACAAGGTATACAAAATAAAGATTGCAAAAAAAGCAGATAAAATGAAAGATGCTTCTAATTTGGTTCCTAAATTTAAATGTTAAAACACAAAACTATAGAAGAGCCGCAATATAAAACAATCTCAGTATTTCAAGAATCTCCCAAAAAGAAAAAAGATGTAAGTATCAGTCCTGCTGTATTAATATATCATTTTATCATTTTCTCAACCACAGTCCCAGGTATTCTTGTTTCTTTATTATGGAATCCTGGCATTTTCAACCCCTTCCTCTAATGACCTTTTCCTACAGTTCAAGAGATAAATAAAAATTATCATCTTTTCAACTGGCATATTCTTTTTTGGATCAATTCTCCTATAGATTGTTTTGATCCCAGGTAAATCAAAGATGACGAAGGATCCTCTTGATATCTGAAAGATATTTTTCTGTGATTTAACTTTTGTTTAAATATGTAATGGCAATAAATATGAAAGAGTACTTGAGCTGGTCTAGGTACATGAACATAGACAAGCTGTTTCCTTTGTAACGCTGCCCAGGCACTTACTGTGCATCAAACATTGTGCTTTACATGCTTTGTCTCATCTAATCCTCACAACAACCCAAATAAGGAAACAATCTCAGAGATGTTAAGATTCTTGCCAAAAATCATGCAGCTAAAAAGTAGCAGAGTCAGAACTGGAACTCAGGAGTACTTGATTTAAGAACCAGCACTCTTCACTAGCATAGAATATCATCATCTGCATTTTTTCATCCAAGTCATTTTTGAGAAATGATTTCTTTAATTCAACTACAGTCAGCAAATGTCTACTGTTGCTTCCCAGAACTCACTTTTCAGATGTCACTAGGATCTCTGTTTTCTTCAGCTCTGTTTGTGTCAGATCACTGTCTGTAAGAACAGAGAGAAATATATTAATACTATTAATATAGTTTTGTTCTAGATTGCCTTAGTATATTTGCCTTGCTCTAGAAACAGTATTCAAGACATATGTAGGCTGGGTAGATGCCTAGTTAAATGTTTCATCCTGGAATCTACATGTTTCAATGGTCTCCAGAATTAGAAAAAATAAAATACAAACAATTCCAAAGCAACATGCAAATAAATCATGCACAGATAATTCTGGAACTTTAAAAAGGTAAAATTTTATCTTCTTTTGGGTTGTCAGTGGCAGAAAATAAAGAAAAAAGAAAAAAAGGTAAATTTAGAGCTCCTAAAAAAAGAAATGAATAAGTAACTATATATTTATTTATATGAATATTCATTCCTAAGATGTTAGCCTTTTAAAAATTTAGTTTTATGTCTTCAAAGGGAATATTATTACCCAGCAGACTGCCAAAATGTATTGCAAACACTTACCTGTCTTTTCTACTTTTGGTACCTGCTGTACCTCATACACACAGTTCTGTGAGATACCTAGGTTTGGGGGCCAAATTGGAATAGATAAAATTCTTTGTCCCCGTGAAGACTGTTCCTGGCCAGATACCTAAACAAAATTTCAACAGGTATCTTAAGTGAACAGATTTTAAATAGTTTACTTATTGAAAAGTTTATGTCTTAAATAAAAGGTAATCCAAAAATGGTAAATATTACCCTTTATTCATTACATTGTGATTACTTGTGCTTATAAAATCTTGTTAAACTACAGTTCAGAAAATGAAAATCTTATATGAAAATGACAATCTTTTCCTACATATTTTTCTCTAATTTGGGCATCCAAATGACCTACAGCTTTGCACTAATGCAGCCCACCCTTTTTTGCTACCCTGTAATGTAGTTCCTATATCAAATACAGGCATACCTCAAATATGTTGAGGGTCTGGTTCCAAACTACCATAATAAACCAAATATTGCAATAAAATGAGTCACACAAATTTTTCAGTTTCCCACTGAAAAGTTACGTTTACACTATATTGTAGTCTACTTACCATGTAACAGCATTATGTCTAAAAAAATGTACATATCCTAATTTAAAAAAAAGCATTATTGCCCCAAAGTGCTAACAATCATGTGAGCCGTCAGCGAGTCATCATCTTTTTGCTGATGGAGGGTCTGGTCTCAACGCTGATGGCTGCTGACTGATCAGGGTAGTAGATGCTGAAGGCTGAATTGGCTGTGGTAATTTCTTAAAATGAAGCAATGAAGTTTGCCGTATTGATGAACTCTTCCTTTCACAAAATATTTCTCTGTAGCATGTGATGCTGTTTGACAGCATTTTACTCAGTAGGACATCTTTCAAGATTAGAGTCAATCTTCTCAAACTCTGCGACTGCTTTATCAACTAAGTTTATATAACATTCTAAATCCTTTCAACAATGTTCATAGCATCTTTGGCAGGAGCAGATTCCATCTCAAGAAACCACTTTCTGAATGTCTGAGTTAAAATTGGGGGGGAGGGAGAACCACTTTCTTTGCTCATCCCTAAGAACCAATTCCTCATCTGTTCAAATTGATCATGAGATTATAGCAACTCAGTCATCTCTTCAGGCTCCACTTTTAATTCTAGTTCTCTTGCTGTTTCCACCACATCTACAGTTACTTCCTCCACTGAAGTCTTGACTCCCTCAAAGTCATCCATGAGAGTTTGAATCAATTTTTTCCAAACTCCTGTTGATGTTAATATTTTGACCTCCTCTCATGAATCATGAATATTCTGAATGGCATCTAGGATGGTGAGTCCTTTCCAGGTTTTCAATTGATTTTTCCCAGATCCATCAGAGGAATCACTATCTATGACAGCTATAGCCTTATAAAATTTCTTAAAGAGTAAGACTTGAAAGTGAAAATTATTCCTTGATCCATGGTGCTACAGAATGGATGCTGTGTTCCCAGGCATGAAAATAACATTTACCTCCTTGTACATTTCCATCAGAGCTCTTGGATGACCAGGTGTCTTGTCAATGATTAGCCACATTTTGAAAGGAATCTGTTTTTCTGAGCAGTATGTCTTAACAGTGGGCTTACAATAGTCAGTAAACCATGTTTTAGACAGATGCGCTGTCATGCAGGGTTTGTTCTTCCATTGACAAAGCACATGCAGAGTAAATTTAGCATAATTCTTAAGGGGCCTGAGATTTCCAGAATGGTCAATGAGCACTGGCTCCAGCTTACAGTCACCAGCTGCATTTGTCGCTAATAAGAAGGTTAGCCTGTCCTTTGAAGCAAGGCATTGACTTCTTCTCTCTAGCTATGAAAGTGCTAGATGGCATCTTCTTCCAATAGAAGACTGTTTTGTCTACCTTGAAAATCTGTTGTTTAGTATAGCCATCTTCACAGATGGTCTTAGCTAGATCTTCTGGATACCTTGCTGCAGTTTCTATGTCAGCATTTCCTGCTTCACCTTGCACTTTAATGTCACAGAGATGGCTTCTTTCCTGAAGCCTCAAGAACCAACCTCTGGGCCGGGTGCGATGGCTCATACAGTAGCACTTTTCACTTCCTTTAAGAACTTTTCCTTTGCATTCACAACTTGGCTAACTGTTTGGCACAAGGGCCTATCTTGGCTTTCCACACACCTTCTTCATTAAGCTTAATCATTTTTAGCTTTTGATTTAATGTGAGAGATGTGTGACTCTTCCTTTCACTTGAGCACTTAGAGGCCATTGCAGGGTTAACTTGCCTAATTTGCATATTATTGTGTCTTAGGGAATATGGAGGCCCCAGGAGAGCAAAAGAGATGAGAGCAATTCGTAGAGCAGTCAGACAACACTTGACATTTATCAATTCAGTTCGTCATCTTACATGGGCATAGTTCATGGTACTCCAAAACAATTATAATAGTAACATCAAAGATCACTGATCACAATCAACATAATAGATAAATAATAGAGAAGTCTGATATTGCAAGAATTACCAAAATGTGACACAGAAAGTTAGCCCATGCTGTTGGAAAAATGGTGCCAATAGAGTTGCTGAGGCAGAGTTTCTATAAATCTTTAATTTGTAAAAAACACAACATCTGCAAAGTGCAATAAAGCAAAGCACAAAATGAGGCATGCCTGTACCTAAGAGAGATAAATTCTTATAAAACTTTAAACTACCACTCAAAACTCCAGTGGCGGAGGGCTTATTTTGGTTAAATATACTGAAGATCAAATGATCTAAAGTAAACAGTGGGAAACACAATAAAAACAGTAACATGGGATAAATTATTCTAACCTAAAGAATTAAAATATTCATCATTATGTAAAGGAAAACTTATATAATAAAATATTAAATTACTGTTTTGCTAACTGTATTTCCCACATCCCGCATTCAAAATTCTATCCTGCCACCTTATAAGTAGTTCCTTATTTGTGAAGTATCACGTCTGTTAATGCTTTTATTTTTCTTCTTCCTCCTCATTTTGGTTTTATTTTGCTGCTTGCTCATTCCTCCAAATAGTATATTGCCACAGATATATGGAAAAGATGAAATTTGACTACATGAATATATTATAATTACTTATTAGTAGTTGTGGAAAATCATGATAGCTTGGTAAAGTGAGGTTACTGGATCATCCAAGGTTTTCAAATAGCCATGTAGTGACTATCCTCACATTATGAT
Source organism: Cheirogaleus medius (assembly GCA_008086735.1). Classification (NCBI taxonomy): domain Eukaryota; kingdom Metazoa; phylum Chordata; class Mammalia; order Primates; family Cheirogaleidae; genus Cheirogaleus; species Cheirogaleus medius. Next base: position 11,800,150 of record VBSM01002937.1, read on the forward strand.
GAAAAGAACAACTAAGTCCACCCCCTAATAATGATGAAGTGAGCACTTACCTTTCCTATGGCAAGTCCTTCATAATTCAATTTTCCTTCCTTTATGAAACTATAGAGTGGAGAACCAGGAACAGAATTAAAGTCACCACACATAACAATAGGACAGCAGCTGCCATCTTTCTGATGGGCAACACTAGAGATCTCTGCCAGTAGCATTGCCAATTGGGTTAACTTAATATCACCTCGTCTTGGATTATACAATAAATGTGTATTAGCCACACAGATCGCAGGAGAGGCAGCACATGGGATTTTGGGCTGTAAGAGTAAAACTAATCCAACATTGTCTCTGTCCAGCAGAGGAATATCACGGCGGTAGAATTCCACTGGGTTCACTGATAAGAGTGAAAATTTGGAATGTTTGAAGCAAATAGCACAGCCATCAGGTTTCTTTCCTGTCCGCATCTTATATTCACAGTGATAACCTATAAGAAAGAAATGAATTTAAAACAAGAGACTGTTTTCATATACATATGTAAAAACACAGCTAACTTAATATTTTTGAATAATATTTACCAAAGTATATTCTGTAAACATTAGTAATGATCTTTACACACGCTAGAATCAAAAACGTGTGAGACTGGGTCTAACAGGCCTCTTTACTAAAAGACTAAGTCATTAATACACCAATGTTTTTTATCACTCTCCCATTACCACCCTAGTAAAACTCAGAATCATGATGAGAGTAAGGCCTTATAATAATCTATCCCTTCACTCCCCGCTGATCTTTTTGCCTATAACTCTTTCCCCCTCACTCCATTCCAACCACACTGGCTGCTTCACTTACCTAACACACTCCAACCTCAGGGCCTTTCTCTTGCTATTTCCACTGCCTGGAATGCTCTAATCATAGCTTGTTACTTCACCTCCTTCATATCTGTGTTCAAATGTCACCTCCTCTGATCATTTTGTTTAAAACTGAAACTTTCCCCATTCTACTTTGCTGCTTTTCTCCAGGAAACTATTAATATCATTATTAAATGTTATTTACTTATTTATTTGGTTTATTGTCAGCCTTTCTCCACTAGAACATATACTCCACAAGGGAGGAAACGATTATCTGTTTGCCCTATGGTATAATCCCACTGCCTAGAACAGTACATGGTATATAGTAGGCACTCAAAGAATATTTGCTATGATGTATGCAAAACAGACACATTTCTCAAATTTATATGACCACAGATGACCTATTTCTAGGAGTATTTAATCAAATGAGTTTTCAGTTTCTATCCATTAGGCACTGGTAGACACTGGTATTATAATGAACTAGACAGAATGGTTCCTGATCTCACCGAGCTTAGAATCATAAAAGTTGAGTGCTCAGCAGAGTAACTCCTAGGGAAGGGAGCAACTAAGGGATTCTTATGCACCTTTCTGTTTAAATTAGAGTTATATATCAACACAATAGTTTCTACTTGAAATACCTCAATCTTTTCCTGACCTTTTTAAATTGTTTTCAAAATTAAGATTTTTAGTCTAAATATACCATATATCTTTGTTAAGCAAGTTATGTTTTAATAACACACAAATCTTCAAAAGTAAATTTGGCTAAGATAAAAGTTATATTGTACCCAGTGATTCCAAACTTGGCCTGATCTCTGTTCCATAATGATCTTCTTGAACTTCTTGCAAACAAAGTACCTTGGAAGAAAAAAACAGTTTGAATTAAAACATAGAGATGCACATATAAATGTTCTAGTGCTTCACCTTTAAAAACAGGCTTCTAAAATTCCAAACCTGATGATAGTTGAAATAAAAGGCTTATAATACTTTTGTATTATTTATAGATTTATCAAATTAATGTTTCCAAATTTGATCAATCTCAACACTCTGGCCTTATGGGCAAATGTCTAACCTCTCTAAAATATTAAAAAACTGTGGCTTTTAATCATATGGAGCTCTCTTTCCATCCAAAATTATTTCCCAAATGAAATATTTTAAATTTACATATCAGGATATGTTTCCTGAATTTACACGTTCATTAGTACTAATCTTTCAGGTCCTTTCTTAAGAGGTTGATTTTTTTAAATGCTGTCATGTTGATGAAATTGTTTGCAAGAATTATTGAAATTTCAAATAAAAGGAATTGTTTATTGAATAATATGTTGCCAATCCCTGTCTCAAAACTGACTTAATATTTAAAACTTTTTGGATCCTTTTTGAAAAGTTAGATGATTATTTACACCAATAATCATTAAGAAATGATACTCTGAAAGTCACAATACCTTGTTAATGTTCCATCATTATTCTTAAACATCTTCCCTTCTTACCCCATAAACAAAATGGAGAAAATCATTTAGTTCACAAAGGCACAAAAGAAACATTTAACTCAATTTTTTCTTGTGTGAAGAATTTTGATAATATGTTGCACTTACATCTGCATCAAAGTGTTTAATTTCTTTCAGAATATTGGGAAACCTAAAACTCCAGTGTAATACTGGCCTCCGGCAATGTCTATATAGATGTGAGTTATCTTCCAATAAATCTTGTGAAAGTATATTATAGGACATCACTGAAAAGTCAAACTTGTCCTCACTGTCTTCACATTTGGGATCAACATTTTTGTCTCCCAAGATCTTCGTTTTTTCTTTATTATGGTTACATATATATTCCCAATTCCGTTTTATCATGCCTGTTAAAATATGTTGGATAAAATATAAAGAATTAATCAAAAAGAGACCATATAGTTTCCCATATATAAACATTTTCCAGCCTTTTAAAAATTCCCACATACAATGAATAGAATGTTTTTCCCTAGGAAATGGCAATATAGCACCGAATAACTAGAAGTTGTCATCAAATTGATTACAAAGGCAGTATCATGATATATCGGTTGCTCAGGAGGTATAAAACAGGTTTAAAAGGATCTGGCAAGTCACTGTGGAGGCTGTCATGGTATGCTAATAAAGCTAAGACTATACAGGGGTTGTAGTTTTTCACTTCTCTATGATTAAGAAGTGGTTCTGCCACAGATGTGCTTAGCAACTTTAGAACCATAATAATATATTTAATATTTGTATGTCACAGTTGGCTTTTCAATAAGATGATTTCACACTGTATTTTATTCCCGATTAGTAGGATAAGATCATCAAATGATCAACTAAGTTCCAGAAACTATTCTTAGTTCAGAATTCTGGTTTACAAATGAATGAAGGGTGTATAATGGCAATAAACAGAAGTAGTATTTAGTGTTTCAAATACTAAAGTGGAACAATGCAAACAAATGAACAAAAATATATTCAATATACACCAAAGCAAAAGTTAAATGTGACATAGAGAATGCTTGTAAATGATGGCTGGTTGATGAACCTAGCATGCAACAACTAGGAATGTGTTTTTATTCTGCAAAGACATCATGTATTCTCCAAACATGATGAATAGAGGCTTGGCGTGGTGGCTCAGGCCTATAATCCTAGCACTTTGGGAGGCCGAGGCAGGAGGATCACTTGAGGCCAGGAGTTCAGGACCAGCCTGAGCAACATAGTGAGACCCTATTTCTACAAAAATATTAAAAAAAAATTAGCCAGGCATGGTGGCATGCCAGCTACTTGGGAGGCTGAGGCAGAAGGATCTCTTGAGCATAAGAGTTTGAGATTGCAATGAGCTATGATGATGCCACTGTACTCTAGCCCAGGAAACAGAGTGACACCCTGTCTCAAAAAGAAGAAAAAAAAAAAAGTGATGTAAAAATAACAGAAAAGCATGAGGCTTTTTAATTGTAGGCAGTCCTCAACTTAGAAATGACTACATATGTGCGTGCAAATGTGTGTGTGTTCACCTTTGGTCTTATCTGCCTCATTTTACCATTAAAAAGGATGCTCCATGGAGAAAAATATGGAAATTTTAGAGAGTCTATGAGCTCAAAAGAAAGAGAAAACAAGAAATAGGAAGAACATGGGAAAATAGATTTGGAGATAGACTTTCAAATATGATTAAATTATATGAAAAAAATCTCAGCCCTAGAATATCTCTCTCTATCCTGCAAAAATTATTGCACTTCATTGAATTACAATGCCTAAAATTCTACCAACTAAAAATTAAATTCAGGTTAAAATATTCTATACATTTATGCACAGAGTGAAAAAAGACTAAAAGGAAATACACCAATATTTTTAAGAGTAGTTATTAATACCTCTAAGTGGTAGGATTGTGGAAGATTTTTCTAAATCTTCTACAATAACAATATATTTTTAATAAAAATATCAATACATTATCAAAAATGCCATTGAAATAATAATTTTAAAACACTCTCTGATAAATTAGTTTAATCAGATTGCTTTCTTCAAAATCTAAGTAGCTGATACATGTTGCAGTATGGGAACAGAAATTTTGACCAGAGGACAGAAGAAGAAGATAATATTTATGACTAGCGAGGTCTGGGTAGAACAAGGGAGTTGGAGATTTAAGATACCATGAAGATACTAGAAGGGTAAATAAAAAAAGGTGGAAGAAAACAAAACCAAACTAAACTCTTCAACCATTACAGAATTCTGCCTAGAGCTTGTCTGATTCCCAGGAAAGGAAAGGAAACTATCCCCTTCCCTACCCTTCACTGAACACAGGGAATCCTACCTGCTATGGCTCAGAACTAAGGCCCACTGTACTAGCTCCACAGAGCTAGTTTGAGATTTGTAACACAGTTTCTATGAGGAAAAATGGAATGATCAAGTTTTTAGAACACAATTCATTCATAAACTGGGGATTGTCTATGATGGTTTTAGCCACAAATCAAAGTCATCTTATGTATGCGAAATGGAAAGGGTTCTAGTCATGCAAACAAAATGTAAGCTATTAGCATAAATAGTTAGAACACTATCCTGGTGTTACTGTCATATTAAAATATGAAAGATGAAGGTCTAAAAAACTTACTCATATTTCCTTATAAAATATATACAGGTAATAGCATATAAATACATTAAGATTTTTATAGTCCTGGTAATTAAAGGGTTTGTAAACCAAATCTTCTTGCAATTTCACTTTTTAAATAACCAAGACCACTGGATTATCTAATTAATGCAGTGGCTTTCAAACTTCTATAATTTGTAGAACCCTTTAGCATCACTTTTCATGTCATGGAACACCAATCCATGGCATGTTGGGACTGGGCCTGGGATGATGCTGTGAATGCACATTTTATCCTGACTACATTTGCTTTTAATAAACTTACAGAAATGTGTTCCAATGCTAGGGTTCCATGGAAGACAATTTGAAAACCACTGATAAACTGGATAGTCTTTGGCCTTCATATACTTCACAACATAAATTCACACTAGAAAAACTTATATACCTTCCATATCAGGAGGAACAAGGTGATCACAGCAGAGAAGACAGATGAATCAAAGAAAGTAAGCAATAGGCCTGATCGGGTTTTTAAGGTGCCTAATTAAAAAGTCATAATTGAGTCACACATATCCTTCAAATACCACTTTAAAGTGACAGGCAAGTTAGCAATGCTGTTCTCTTGACTGAAAAGTATTAGTGAAATATCGGAAGTCACAAACATGGCTTAACGAAGAGCATTTTCCTTATTCACAACACCTAGGAAGAATGGACACATAAAGAGTCAGGTTGCAATCAAGGCGTATCAGTATGTAAATGTAATTCCCCATTCATTGAAGGGAAAACAACACCACAATTTTCTGAGTACCTACTATGAAGCCAACAGTGTGTTAGGCACTTTCACATACAGTATCTCACTTCATCCTCAACAAACTTTCAAAGTAGACATTTTACACTAAAAATTCAAGGAGCAAAGAGGTTAAAGTAATCTGTTCAAGTTCACACAGTGGTGGATCAGAAATGAGAGCAGCTGCTTTTTTGCTGGCATTGAAAAAGAAAGAAAAAAAAAGATGAGAGCAGAGAGTCGTTTCTAAGATCATGCTTATGTTAGTACGCCACAGCTCCATCTAAGAGTGAATCATATTTAAACGAGGCTAAAGAGGAGTGCGCTGACCTCATTAACAACAAATATATGAATGAAAAGCAATCTGATATCATCATACATATAAATCATGGATTGTTCTTAGGAACCTAATTTTAATGCCTCTTAATACACCTTCATTCAAACAATTATTTCTTGTTTATCTCCATATACTGTGGTTAAGTACTACACAAACAGATTTTCACTTTGGGGTGCTTAGAATTTCCACTAATACCTATTTGTTTTTTCTAACTAGGTTCTTCATAACTGTGTAGCAGTAAGTTACACATTTATTTGACTATTAGTTTAAGAACCCTAACTGGACCCAGTTGAAGCCTATAGACCTGCAATCCCCAATCCCTGAGCCGAGGCCCAGAACTGTCTGTGGCCTGTTAGGAACTTAGTGGTGCATCACTGCCTGAGCTCCAGACCCCTCCAACCCCTGCCACCTCATCTGTGGAAAAATTGTCTTCCATGAAACCAGTCCCTGGTGCCAAAAAGACTGGGGACTACTGCTATAGGCTGCTTTCTGATAACAAAGGCAGAGGGAAACAGAGGAGCACTAATTTTTCCACTCTAATTTCCAGGTGACACTCACTCTGAGTGTCTTCCTTTGACAAACTTACATGTTAGCTTCCTACACATTAACACCCACACAGGCTACTTTCAAATATCTTCAGAGAAATGACCTTCACCGAAAATTATAGTTCAATAAAAAAGACAATTCCAAATGCTACTTGGACAAGTCATTTCTACTTTCAGGAGAAGGGGGAGGAAGAAAGGGTGGGGGCAGGACTGGTGGCACAAAGGGAGTCTAGTGAATTGTTTAGAGTAAAAAGAATACGAGAAAAATAGAAGTAATTAACATTTTTTTAAAAACTGTGTTTCTCAAAGTTGAATAAGATGTGGTACTCCCTTTCTTAAAGATAATACTTCTGACACATTTTCAAGATTATATCTATAGACCCCAATCTGAGAAATACAGATTTAATAAACTAAAATCTTATTCTGTAAGAAAATGTCTTTCATTTATGATTGTTTCTATTTAAGAGTCCTTTTGTCTTATTTACCCTCATCTTTTATGTGATGGTGACATTCATCAATTTCTAAGAAGTCTACGGACCTTTATTTCAATAACATTGGATGTGAAAATTATTCTTAAATTAAACTTACTTGACATCATTTAAAAAAGAATTCATTTTTTCCTAACCGAAAACTATTGGTTGAAAATAAAGACCAAACACCTCTAAAACCTATGGGAGGTTTTAAGGATTAGGTATGAAAGCTGCAACTTAGTCTATCACTTATGTCTATTTCTGCACCAAGACAACCATCACCTTTACCTTGGTGTTTTCTTCGTTTTGATGAAGGCTCATCTCCCTCAGAGTTCATGACGTAACTAGAGAGATGAATCAAAGATGTCTGGCTCAGGCTGTCAGGTCTCCAGTTATAGTACTGAAACTGAGCTTTAGACTCAAACAAACAAGGTGGTCTCCAATTTAGTGAAAAATGCCTACTACTGAAGTATGGGTAAGGAGCACGAGAATAATGTCCAGGCCACCTCATACAACTAGAAATATGTCTGTTCCAGCAACACCTCTGCAGATTCTCCCACGGTGTAGTCCAGTCTCTGCCCAGACTCCTCGGGTGATGGGAAAACACGGGGTATCTAAAAGAAATAAATACACTCCTTGAGGCACCACTTTTTGTTCGGCTACAGTATACAAAATCTAAATCTATTTCCTCAAGGGAAGATAATGTCTTAAGATTAAAAATTTGACTTCTAATCTGTGAAGGGTGAGGGGAAAAGCATCCAAGATTTAACTATTAGCATCAATATTTCAGTATTCTCTCCCTAAACAACCATGAGTGGTATTCTAAATACTTAACACAGAATGCCACCCAGGCTCCCAAAATACCACACAGTCCTCAGAAAGTCCACAGTTCAGCTGAGAGATGAATCAACCATCAAACTGGTATTCAGAGTAGCTTTCTACCACCTAATAAAACTCAGTGGGAAAAGAAAATCCACAGCAAACATGATACTTAAATATGGAACACACATCGGGCTACAATTAAGTGAATCTCTCCTCCCACTTGGGTTTGAAGTAAAAAACATGTTTCTGACCAGTTTTGTATACCAAGGTTAGATTTTTCCAAATACTTGTATAGCCAAGAAAACAAAATCCTATCACAACTTAACAAAACTACTTCCTTTGCTAATCAGTGGATGGATAATTTATTTCTCCATTTCTTTTTTAAAGCATACTTCTCCTTGGGGGAAATGAAAGAGGATACAGATTAATTACTAGGACTGTACCAGTACCAACACTCCAAATCTAACAGCTTTAATTTAATGTAACACCCAAAATATCTCCAAAATAGTGCTAACATTATTTTTAATAGCTATGTTGCTCTCAGGCTCTCAAGAAACACTGCAGTTTAAGCACCATTTTCTCCTTACTAAACTATTTTAGCAAAATGTCAGAGGACTTCTACCTTTTCCTCCAGAATTCATTCCAAGATAATATCAATAATGTTCACTTCTATCATTAAGAGAATTTTGCTTTAATTGCATTTATCGTTATTTGACTTTCATATGTTATGTTTTTTCCTTTTAACAGCATTTTTACTATGTATTTTTGCAGTTTATATATTGTCAAATTGTTCTATAAAAGCAACAACTGTAAATATTTACAGGCATATGAGGCCTCAATCCTGCTTTATGACAACTCTGAAAGCCATAGGAATTTGGGCACTTGGACCATGCATTTTCTATCTTAATAAGGTACTGTATAGAAATATAATACTTGTACTACAAAACTCATTCTCTATATTTGTAGTTGTTGGTACAGATTTTTTCCTCTTGAGACGTTAAGGAACTTCAGGGCCAAAGCCTTCTTATTCATTTTAATTCCAGTTTCTTCACAAGTGCCTAGCACAATGCCTGGCAAACAGCTGGTACTCAGGAAACATTGTTGGAATATCGTCATCAAGTCCCAGGCCTATGGGAGTTAAAACCAGATCCCCATGACTTACGTAATAATTAATACAGTGCTGTGCTTCCCACGAGTGGTGTGTGGTACACCAGTTGGTTGCATACGGTTCACAATTAAATTATTTGATTTATGATATCCAAGTACTTATTTTAAAGTTTCTTAGAAAACAAACATCACGAGTACATTAAACCCAAGATTTTGCAAACACTGCTCAGGGCGACGCCAATGTAGGTAGCACCTACTGAAGGTGCTTTTTTAGAAAAGTGAGTCAGTTTAAAGAAATATACCCAGTAAATAATACAGGTGGAACGAGAACTTGGCCATAATAGTAAGGGTTGGTATACAAGTGACTAAAGTTCTAGAGACACTCACACACCAACAAAACACAAACCCCTCCAGGCGTGTTTGCAACAAGCGCGCCTCCCTCGGGGTCCGGCCGCCAGGACCTACTGCGGACAGGACGCCTCCCCGCCGACAGTCAGCTCCGAGAACGGTGCTGCGAAGTCTGGGGAGCAGGCCACGGCCGGGTTGGAGGCCGGGTTGGGGGAAGAGGGCCGGGGCTCCAAGACCACTGGTGCGGGCCGGGAAAGCACAGGCCTGGCCGGCGGCCGGAGAGCTCCGTGCCACGGCCCCAGACCTTGCTGGCCGAGCATCCCGCCGGCTAGTCGCCGGGTTTACCTATCCCTCAGGGTCTCCGGAGGCTCGTCCCGGATGCACCATCGCTCAGACCCTCTTCCTCCTCCTTCCTCCCCAGCCCGCCCCGCCCCGGGTTAATCTCGGCCGCCCGCCCCTCTCTCCTCCCTCTAGGCACCCAGCCCTACTGACCGGCCTCTTCCCACGACACAGCGGCCGTAGCCCCTCCTCACACAGCGCCACGCTTCCATCTTCCCTGTCCGCGAAAGTCCAATTCCCAGGCCCCCGGCTCCACCTCAATCTCTATAACTGCCGCGGAGGCCTAAAGCACGGAGGAGACCCCATCACTCTAAGTCTTGACTCCCAGCCCGGCTGCAATGCATGCTGGGAGGTGCAGTCTCGCCGCCGGCTGAGTCTCCATCTTGAGCAGTAAACGTTCCTCAATTGTCTTAACCTCGGATTGCGCCCAAGGAGCATGCGCAAGGCATGTGACGCACGGGCAGCCATTTTGGAATAGGGCAAAACACCCGACCTCTCTCTTAAAGAAACAGAAAGAAATAAATTTACTAGACAGAGCTAGACTGCTTTATTAAGGCCTATAGGCGGGTGCACTGCGTTAAATGTAGGAGAGCTAAGAAGAAATAAATATTATTTTAGAGTATTTTTATAATGTACATGGGGAGATTCAAAAGGTGGATGCCACTTGAAGTGAAAAAAATATATGTATATACTACTCTTATAGAAACTAACTCAGAAATATCTTAAGAATTCAGGCTTACATAATTAAGGTTAATCTGTAGTGAACACGCGATTTCTATTTTGAAGTAGTTTAATGTTTCTAAGAAATGGGTAGGAAGAGACACTGATTGATACGGTGGTACCATGTCACCGTAATTACATACATAGCCAGGAATTGGGACAGTGAGGAAGGTGGTCAACAAAACCTCAGAGATCCAGGTCTCTACTTAAGGAAAACCAGTTATTTTGGACAAGTATATAGAGACTCATCTATTTCCCAGGGGATTGCTTAAGAATTCAGGAGCTGGAATCAACTGGGTTGGGGTGTGAGTAGCCACGACAACAATAGTGTGAGTTAAACCTCACCCAGGAGGACTGATGTTTGAAAGAAAATAGAACAACCTCAGAGCCCACATTTCGATGAAATGGAGAGGGTTTGGACACTCTCCGGAAGTTGTTCTCCCTGCCAAAAACTAAAGTAGGTAAGACTGCCCTCTCTTCTATGGGTACTGCCAACGCTGATTGCAGAGCAGAGAGGGGGATGAGAGGTACAGTTGAATGAAGTCAGGATATATCCCTTTCTGAGAAATAAGTCATTAGTGGAGGCACTTTTCTGAGGGTGACAGAGTTACAGAGAACTCATTAATGGCTGTACAACTAGAAATAGAGATGGCTAGAGCTATCAAAATGTCACACTAATACTCAAAATATGAATTCTGAGCCATAGCAGAGAGACTTAGAATTGTCTGAAATTTGTTTTCCAACTCCCTGAGCAGGAGAGTGGCCATTTCAGTTGTCTGGTCTGGGATGGCCAGACTAGATGAGGAAACAAGTTAGAGCCAGGATTATGACAGAAAAAAAATCCAGAACAGATTGGAACAGAAACATTTTACTTCAACACACCTAGATAAGGCCTTCATTAGTTTCTAGAGGGCAGGAATCAGAAGTTAATCCCATAACAAGAGCATAGCACTTGTGCTTTGTTAAATTTCAATTTAAATAATCTTTCCAGGCCAGACACAGTGGCTTATACCTGTAATCCTAGCACTTTGGGAGGCTGAGACAGGAGGATCACTTGAGGTCAGGAGTTTGAGACCAGCCTGAGCAACATATCGAGATCTCATTTCTACAAAAAAGTAGAAACAATTAGCCAAGTGTGGTGGTGCACACCTGTAGTTCCAGTTACTCAGGAGGTTGAGGCAAGAGGATCGCTTGAGCCCAGGAATTTGGGGCTGCAGTGAGCTATGATAATACTACTGTACACTAGCTGGGCAACAGAGCAAGGCTCTGTCTCCAAAAAAAAAAAAAAGGGAACTAATCCAGTCTCACCTGAGGAAGATCTCACCACCATGAAATCAGCACACCAAGCCATTCATGAGGGATCTGCCCCCAATACCCAAACACCTCTCATTAGGCCCCACGTCCCACACTGGGGATCAGATTTCAATATGAGCTTTGGTATGGACAAACTCAAACCATAGCAGTTCTTAAAAAACAGGATTTGGCAGAATATAGATTGCAAGGCTGAAAAATAAGGTTGGAAATCCAGTCTGAAGTATCTTTCAACTCCCACACATGTTCTTATACTTCACTCTCAACCTCCAAATTCTGGAAAGTGTTTCTATACAACCTACCAACTCTCTCAATAAAAATATCCCAGGTTGTCATGGTGACATAATGTGTTTCCCCTGCAGAACTTTGTAGTCTGGTCCAGTAGTTTCATAATTCTTTATGGTTGTGGAACCTTTCCTTTCTTTTTTGGGACTCATTTTTGGTTTCTCATTTTTCCAGCCTGATATTATATCTGGACTTGATAAAGTGGTAGCACAGTATGGATTTAATTTGGAGCAGGGAGGATTTAATTAACAGTTTTAACAATCATCCATAAATCAGTCTATAAAGCTGATGAAGTTCTCCATGAGTATATGTTCTGCAGTAGTCCTTGATGAAAACATCATAGCACTCAGCCCTTGCTAGAATTTCTAAATTCTTTCCCTAATCTGTGTAGACTAAATTAAAAACTCTTGATGTCCCGGCTTTTTAAAAAGTAGTAGGGGCTGGGTGTGGTGGCTCACGCCTGTATTCCTAGCATTTTGGGAGACTTGCTCTTTTTGGGGGAGGATTGCTTGAGACCAGGAGTTGGAGACCAGCTTGAGCAAGACCTCATCTCTATAGAAAATTAGTTGGGCATAGTGGCATGTGCCTGTAGTCCCAGCTACTTGGGACACCAAGGCAGGAGGATCACTTGAGTCCAGGAGTTTGAGGTTGCAGTGAGCTATGATGAGGGCACTGGGGCCGGGCGCGGTGGCTCACGCCTGTAATCCTAGCACTCTGGGAGGCCGAGGCGGGTGGATAGCTCAAGGTCAGGAGTTCGAAACCAGCCTGACCAAGAGCGAGACCCCGTCTCTAAAAAAAAAAAAGAGATGAGGGCACTGGCACTCTAGCCTGGCCACACAGTGAGACCCTGTCTCAAAAAAAAAAAAAAAAAAAAAGAAAGAAAGAAAGAAGCAGCACAATTATAGAAATTTCATAGCCAGGATACAAAATTCAGATTTGCCCTTCTCTTTTCTACATCCCTAAACCCTTTCTTATTTCCATCTCTCAGACCCAGAATGGGCTTTGTAGATTTGTGAGGACCTACAGTACAGAGACCTGTGGCTGTTCAGCAAGGATTCCGTAGACCCAAGAGAGGATGAAGAAGCTTAGTGATGGAATGTCAGAGGAGAAATGAGAAAGCTGCATATAAAAAAGGGCAAAAATGCTTCCTGAGGTTGCCTGATACATGTTTGAGGAGGGAAACCATTGTCTTTTGGTTGTTAAATAGTGCATAAATAAATGGCTCTTTGGTGGGGACTTTTCCATGTATTCTGGCTCTGCCCATGCCAAAACTAGACATTTATCTAGAAGTAGTGAATGTCCTTTATGATGGCTAACATCAAGGTGGAAGGTATGTATCCTTTTATTCCCTTTAATGAATCTTTTGTTCATTGATATCTAAACTTGGGATGTCTGGAATACTGGAGGTCAAAAACGGATTTAAGGGAATCTTTGAGCAATTACAAAATTTTAAAAAATAGAATAAAAATTGAAGGAAAGTTTACATCAAGGAAGCAAAGGTTGATCAAAACCTCAAGTGTCTTTGTTTTTGACTGATAGTATATGAACTTAATATGATAATATTTGTTATTTTATTTAAGTCAGAAGCTGAGATCAGTAGTTACATGTCACTGGCTTTGACTGGAAAGACAAAAAAATAAATAATGATGACTTAATACTGGACAATAACAGAACAGCATATTTTGTAAGGCGGGACCAAGGAAACAGAAAAATAGAAAGAAGCTGTTAACATCAGGTTACTCCAGGTTACTTTTTTGTCAGGGTTAAAGCAGAGGGGACTTCTTTATTATGCTGACTTAGGTAATGTGGACTCTCCTATTTTCAGGATTACAGGTGTGAGCCACCACGCCTGGCTGGTTTTCAGTCTTAATTGGATATATATGTAAGGATGTAGGCAAGGTGAAGCAAGCCGTGGAAGAGAGATATGCCTGGAGATAGACATTTGTGAGTCAATGGGTATAAAGAACAAAGGACCACAGGCAAAATCCCAAGAAACTAGAGTATTAAAGGTTCCTGGAAAGAGAAGAAACCAGGAAAGGAGAATGAAAAAGGAGTGAGTTAGCTGAGTGTAAAAGAAAAAAGAGAGATAATGCTGACTTATATGCTAAGGACAGAAGAGTTCTGAAAAGGTGGAAATGGTCAGAAACTTTCAAAAAGCCTGGAAATATTGGGCAAGATGAGGTCATTAGAAACTTTTTTCAGAGCAGTTTCAGAGTAGCAATATAGTAGTGAAACCAGATTGAAGTGGATATGGGACTAAATGGGTAATGACACATACTTAAAATACTTAAAACAACTTAAACAACTGACAATGAGGGGAAGGAGAAAGAAAGGAGAAAAAGAAGGCAATACAAATAATGTCTTTCACCTCCTTCTCTGTGGGGAACCTGTGGCCTTCTAGGTCCTTAAGCACAGGCTTTTCACTGAATCCGACTTTTACAGAGCAAATACTTTCATTAAAGGGGTGCAGCAGAAAAAGATGAAGCTGCTCTTGCCTCCTTTGGTGCTTAAAAAATAACAATCTTGAAATCAGAAGGCCGCAGGTTCCCCACCCCCACATGAGTTCATCATGGTACTTACCACAATATAGATGTCTTCTTTATTAATCCTAAAGAGCCATCTTTAGGTTCTGAGAGCAGCAACTATCTTTGTAACGCCAATGCCTAATTAGCATGATGTCTGTCACACAGTAGGTGGTGAATTCAGGTTTAATGAATGCATGATAGAGAGATTTAGGCTTATGTAGGCTGTGAAGAAGGAGCCAGTAGTGAGAAAGATTAAATCTACAGAAAGGAGAGTCCAGATGTCATTGATGGAACAATGTATTTAGGTCTGCCAAAGAGCATGAGATTCTGCACACAAGTAGAGTGATTAGTCTTAAAAATAAGGAAGGGACATGTGCACGTCTCACATTGGCATGGAAATGTGAGACGAAAGAATTGGTACTAAGCACAGTGACTTTTTCTTTCTCTTCTTTTTTCCCTGTAAAGAAGCGGGGGCTGGGGGGGGGTGCAAAGAGAGTAGGGAAGCAAGAGGAAGAGGAACAGAGAATTGAGGAGTATGGCAAGGACTTGGAATGACTATTTTGGGGAATGAGAAAGAACCCTAATCACAAAACAGTAAAGGAATTGCCAAGCAGTGAATAGCAACCAGCTAAAAACTGGGAACTCTATCTTTATAGTGGCTTGGAAAGGTCGTGTGATTTTTTTTTTTCCCAGCCAGATGCAGGCTCCAGATTTTAGAATCTGAAGGGATTTTTAAAAGATTGATATAGGGTTAGGGTCTTGCTGTGCAAGTGTGTTATAGAACTGCTGTCCCCAACCCTCCGGTCGCAGACTGGTACCAGCTGCACAGAAGGAGGTGAGCGGGGGCGGCTGGCGAGCTAAGCTTCATCTGTATTTACAGCTGCTCCCCATCGTTTGCATCACCATCTGAGCTTAGCCTCCTGTCACATCAGCAGTGGCATTAGATTCTCACAGGAGCACGAACCCTACTGTAAACTATGCACGCGTGGGATCTGGCTGTGGGTTCCTTAGGAGAATCTAATGCATGATGATCTGGTGTGGAGCTGGGGCGGTGCTGCTAGTCTTGCGGAGTGGCTGCAAATACAGATTATCATTAGCAGAGAGGTTTGACTGCAAAATACATGTTATGCGCTTGGCTCATCCTGAAACCCCCTTTCCTACCCCATTCAGGGGAAAAATTGCCTTCCTTGAAACCTGTCCTGGTGCCAAAAAGGTTGGGGACAGCTGTATAGAAAGAGAGGTGTACAGTCGAAGGGGATTCGTCTTAGAAAGAAGGGATATGTCTGAGTGATGAAATGTTGCTGTGGATATTTAAAATATAAAATAACAGTCCGTGAGTAGGTAAGGAAACAAGATGCTAGGCTGAGGTATCCCTCCATTCCTTCATGACTCCAAATGAAGTTTGTAGGACAACGGGGCGGGGCTGCAAGCTCTCACCGGCGAGGCGTGAGTATAATAGGTCTCAAAAAGCTAGAAGGTAAAGGGGCTAGCGCACAAAAAGACTTAGTGGAAAGTCTCGGGTCTCCACAGTGACAGGGATGGCACGCGTCAGCCCCAGGCGTTCTAATGGGGTGCAGAATCTAACGTGGGATGCGGGACGGCCTGACCCGGAAGCTTCTTTGCCGACCCGGAAGCAGAGCTGTGCGGCGGAGGCGCCGCCGTGGAGCCGCCGCCCCCTCGCCGCTTTGCAGCTGCGTGGGGAACCTGGACCGCGGCGGCGCGGAGTTACCCCGATGATCCCCGGCGGGCTGCGGTGGCAGAGGCGACAGGAGAATGACCTCTTCCCGGGAGCGGGGTGCCGACCTGGCCCGATTCTATACTGTCACCGAGCCCCAGCGACATCCGAGGGGCTACACAGTGTATAAAGTCACCGCCAGGGTGAGTGCCGGTGTCGGGCGTGGGTAGGAGTCTGTACTGGGACCTGAAGGTCTGGGGTGGAGACTCTGGTGTGGCGGTCCCTGACCCTGGATCAGAGCCGAGGGTGGAACTGGGTGCGCCTAGTGTCGGGACACGCGTCTGAGGTAGGGACTTCAGGAAGGCTAGGGTAGTGGCTGTGTGTGGGATGCCCAGGGCTCCACTGGAGGAGGTCGCGGTAGAGTCCCCATTCTGGGGTGGGGCAGTGGTTGATGGTTTAAAATTGATGACTCAGCCCCCAACCCATTTGGACTTTCTCTTCAGAGTTCCAAATTTGCAGAAGTGGTTTTGCTTGCGCCAGAGGATAATGCAGACTTAAAAATGTTAATTTCTGTATTATTTGGTTTATGTAATAGAAGATATTTCTTCTCTTATTCAGTATCAGGTTTGCTCTGAGGAAGATAGATGCTTGGGAAAGATGGCATTAGTAGGCCACCAACCTAGAAGCTCTAAATCTGGGCTGTGTCTTTGCCTCTTTAGTTTTTTATGGTTTTCATTAGGAGACATGAGAAAAATCTACTGAAGGTGTCTTGTGTGAATTGCCTTGAAGGCACATTTAAAATTTGAGAGACTCCTTTACATCAACTAGCAGACCCAATTTTTAGTACCCACTTTGTTTGTTTCCTTGCTCTTGGCTTGGGTTTTAAAGAGTCTGCATCTCCCTTCTAGGAAATTAAGAATAATAAAATTAAATAAGTCTTTATGTAATGGATGTTTGTATGAATATGTGTGTATACTAGGCATTTTGTACACATTGCCCAATTTAATTCTCATTTTAACGATGAGATACCAGATTCAAGGAAGTTTAGTAACTTGCCCAACTTAACATTGCAAGGCAGTGGCAGATCTGGGATATGAAACCAGTTCTGCCAACCTCCAGTTTACATAAAATGTTGAGAATTAACTATCATTTTAAAAGAAGAGAGGTACAGATTAAGTCGTAATAGTATAATATACCTTCGGAGGATGTAGCACATCTCACATGTGATTGAGAGCTCAGGAAGTGGACCTTAAAGGTAAAGTAGATTTAGATCAGTGTTTGGAGCATGAGTGTGCACTTGGTGAATGGAAATGGCACACAATTCAGACAAATGTAAGAAGATAGGATGGATGAGCCAGTTTGTTTAAAAGTAAAGAGAAGAACAGGCCTGGTTGTTGCAGATTGCTATAGTGAGAATAGGGGGAAGTTTGCTGCTCCCTGTTTGCAAGTAAAGTGGTTAAATAGGTGGAGTGTTAGTTTCAGATTGTATAAGAAATTTTGTGATGTTAAGGGGCTCTTTTATACCACTCTTGAAACCTTTGTTTTCATTGGACCCTTCAAATATCAAGGCTTAGTTTCCTAACAAATTAGTTTATGGAATCAGAACAATTTTCCACATATATAATATTCTCCTCACAGCCCCCTATTTGTCCCTTATTTTAACACAAAAATTACATCGTATTAGTCTGCTTATATGTATATGTCTCTTAGTAGGTATAGAGCAGGTCTCTATCATTGGTATTTGTTTCCTCTTACGCCAACTGATAAGGCAGTAGGTGGCCCACAGTGCCTAAAAAACATTGTTGAATGCTTTCTTCTCCATTGTAGGCAGCACACCCAATAAATGGTTAGTTCCAGACACTAGTTCCAGTGTAGTTACAGACACTAAATACTATGAGGGATATAAGACTGAATAAAGCATGGAATCCTTTCCAGGATTCTCATAGAAGAGAGTTTACTGTCTTTAAAGAAGTGTAGTATAAGACAGAAAATGTTAAGTGCCCTAAGACGGTAACTACAGAAAAGAGCTGTAGGAATTCAGAAGACATTACTTCTAGCTGAAGGGATCAGGGAATATGTACTAATTAAGATGGTTGAAAGATGGTAAGAATCCAGAAAAGGAGAGGGCATCAAAGGTAGTATGCATACTACATATTGCTGTGGTTATTTGAACTTGCATATTGCTTACACTGCCTTTTTCTCCCTGTGAATAATGTTTATGTCTTCATTTATTGCTTATGTTACAGATTTTGTTTTAAGAATTTAAGGTTTGAGGGTCAACATAGAGATATACTTTTAAAATAACTGTCCTTATAAAATAAGTAAAATATTTATTTTATGGAGTTATGGAGAAAAATATCTTTTCTCAGGAGAATTAACCAGGTAAGTAGTGCTCCCCTGAGAGAACATAATGAGATAAAAATTAGGAATGTCTTCTGTATCTTTCCTACTACTGATTTAACTCTAGCTTCAAGAAACAATTTCTATATTTTTGATTCTTGGAGGGTTATTTCTGTAGGAGTAAAATTAGAATTATTGAAAGTACTAATGTTAAATTTTGGATAGCAAAAGAGCTTTTTTATCTTCTTAAATCTCCTTTGTGCTTTTTTTTTGCACTTCTCTGGAACCTGGCTGGCAAGCTTAGATAATTTTGTGGCCAGTTACACAGTTACAAGTGTGTTAACAGATTCTTTAGTCAAATTCTGTGTTGCTTTGTAAGATTTTTGTTTAGAAATGGGGACTCACTATGTTGTCCAGCTGGATTTATACTTCTGGGCTCAAGGGATCCTGCCACCTCAGCCTCCCAAGTATCTGGGCCTGCAGGTGCATACCATGCCTGCTGCTTCTTCATTTTTATCTAGAATAAATACCTATGTTCAGAATTGGAAATTTTTTTGTAAATTTCCTTTGATTCCTTAGTTGAAGGAGACATAGGTATAAAAGAACCATCAGCAGTGTTTTTGGTTATTTCATCATGCTTAGTTTACAAAATTCTCATATTGTAATGTAGATTTCTCAGCAACATAAAGTGAATGGTAATTCTTGCCAGTATTCTTTCCTTGAGTATGAAATGCAAAAAGGTATGCTTTTATTCTTAAAAGAGAGTGCTGCCTTATGACTTTATTTTGTTTACATTTAGGCATAATTTACATACAGTAAAATCCAGCAGGCTAGTTGCAGTGTGGCTCATGCCTGTAATCCCAGCATTCTGGGAGTCCGAGGTGGCAGGATTGTTTGAGGTCAGGAGTTCGAGACCAGCCTGAGCAACAGTGAGACCCCATCTCTACTAAGAATAGAAAAAAAAAATTAGCTGGGCATGGTGGTGCGCACCTGTAGGGTCAGCTATTTCGGAAGCTGAGGCAGGAGGCCTGCTTGAGCCTGGGAATTTGAGGTTGCTGTGAGCTAGGCTGATGCCACGGCACTCTAGCCCGGGCAGCAGCGCAGGACTCTTGTCTCAAAAAGAAAAAAAAAGAAAACCTCTGCTAGCTTCAGACTAGATGACTTTGGGAAATACTATATATCTTCCTTTTAGAGATTTACAGATATATTAAAGGCTTAGGAATTCTGCCGTAAATAACATTTCTTTCTTTAACAAAGGTAAACTGAGCTGATCATTAAGCTCTTCCTTTGAGAGCACTGATTTTATTTTATTTTATTTTTTTATTTTATTTTATTTTATTTTTTTTTAATTTTTTTTTTATTCCATCTTGTAATGGGGGTACAAATATTGTTTGGGTTACATACATCGCCCCTCCCCCCCTCCCCCCCACATGCCTGCGCTTCAAGCGAGTCTAATCCCCAGGTGAGAGCACTGATTTTAAAGAATACTATTTATAGTATTCCATGCCACATGGTTTGTGAAGCACTGCTTTAGGGTAATAATTTTCAAGATGACATGGTGATAAAATTCTTGATAGCTGGAGGCTTTTCAAGGTACACATAGTACTTAAGCTGGGTGCTATGGTATGTGATTATAGTTCTAGCTACTGGAGAGGCTGAGGTGGGTGATCGCTTGAACTCAGGAGTTCAAGTCCAGCCTTGGCAACATAGAGATACCCTGTCTCTATGGAATAGATAAAATAAAATAAATAAATGATAAAGATACTTACTGAGGGAGTGGTAATTAATGCTTCTAGTAGAAGTTATGAACTTTAAATCAAAGGAATCATTGCTTTATTTTTTAATTTTTATTTTTTTGAGATAGAATCTCACTCTGTTGCCTGGGCTAGAGTGCCGTAGACATCAGCCTAGCTCACAGCAACCTCAAACTCCCGGGCTCAGGCAATCCTCCTGCCTCAGCCTCCCGGGTAGCTGGGACTACAGGCACGCACCACCAGGCCCGGCTAATTTTTTCTATTTTTAGTTGTTTGGTTAATTTCTTTCTATTTATAGTAGAGACGGGGTCTTGCTCTTGCTCAGTCTGATCTCGAACTCCTGAGCTCAAGCAATCCTCCCACCTCGGCATCCCAGAGTGTTAGGATTACAGGCGTGAGCCACTGCGCCCGGCCGGAATCATTGCTTTAAATTCTAACTTTTATAGAATTTATTGGTTGAATTTTATGATAAACTATTGAAATTCACCTAGAAAACAATTGCTAAGCGCTGGCAATCTGTATCAGAATGAATTTACAGTATTTTTGTTTTAAAGCTGTTATTTATTGAGATAATTGCAACATACTTTTAAAAGTTATAAAAAATAGTCTGAGGGCTCAATTTTATTAATTTTCAATATGATCATATTTTTCCCTCAGATTTCTGATTGATATTCTTATTTTTCATCAACTTTTCAGTCACTCTGAAGAGAATTACACATAAAACATTGTTAATAGACATTTGGACTAAACTCACATTATCATTTTGTATTTTTGGTTTCTCTTTTAGAAGGTACAATCTTAAAATATTTAAATGAGATTATACGTATGGGAATACTGAATCCCTTATAGTGGGGTGCCATGTGATTGAACTTGGTAATATATCTGGGAAGTGATTGTATTTTTATAACACAGTGGCATAGGAATCAGACCCACTGTATTCTCCATTGTACTGTGTAGTACCTGGCAGCAGAGTAGGCACTAGTATTTGTTGAGTGAATACATGAAATAAATAAAAACCTAATGGTGACTGGGTTTTATGGACATAAGTAAACTTAATTATTGCAGAAAATACAACACAGAAATAGAGGGAAGCAGTGTAGTGCAGTGGAAAGAGCACTAGACCAAGAGTCAGAAAATCCAAGTTCTTATTCTAAATCTGAAGGTGAATAAGCAGTGTGACTTTAGGTAAGTCTTTGGATCACCTTGTTTTCTTGTCCGTAAAAGGGGAAGTCATAATAACCATTCCTGCCTAACTCACAGTTTGTTGAGGGAATAAAATGAATCATTAATATAAAATGCTTTGCAAATGTGAATGTACAAAATCAATGTTTTTTCCTCCATGCCTTGTACAGTGCCTTGAACAGTATTAGACAGCACAGGTATAGATTCTCTCTTCATGATAAAAAGGAGGCTAAAAAATGGAATCTAAGATTGATTTTTGGAGTGTTCACAGAAGGTTGAGGGGTAAAAGGAGGAAGAGAAGCAAAAGCACAAAAGAGGAAAAAGGAGAATCAGGAAAATATATCCCTTTGCTTTCCAGATATGATTTTCAGAAACTGTTGGAAGTAATTATACAAATGTGAAATCTTAAATTTTGATAATGATTAGAGATTTCTGTGTATGTTTTGTTTTAGGTTGTTTCACGAAGAAATCCAGAGGATGTCCAGGAGGTAACATGTTTATATGAAAATTTTTTTTATATATCAGATAAGCATTTAATTAACTGCTTTATTGAGGAAACTGCCTGAATTATTTATTTGTATGTCAAACTTTGTATTTGTATGTTTGTGTGGAAATTGCTTTCAGCTCACAAAACAGTAGCTGGAATGCCTTTTTCAGACCTACTAAATAGGTATTAAATTTTAGTAGGTGTTATATAAATAAGAATTTGAGGAATTATAGTATTGTTTAATAAGTGATAATTGTTCTAGTAACTAGTACTCATAAGATTTAAATATTAATTAAGGGCCTCTATTTACCTATTTAAAAATCATGATGCCTGTGTAATAAAAAGTAAGTATTTGTAAATAGTATTAAAGATTATAATAATAAATTATGGGTCTTTACCTTCACTTTTATATGAATTGACATGTTGGAAAACTGGTTTAGGTATAAATGTTTCTTTTTAGTTTAGTAGTTCTTTTGCAGACTCCTCTTTGCATTTTTTTCCTTTTTTTTCTTTCCTTCTTTGTAAAATAATACCAGCCTGTTAATGTCTTTGTTTAAAATTGTGGAATTATCTGTTTGTATTTTCTCTGTACTTGTTGTATATCTTCAGGAATCCTTACTGAGGAGCTTGCTTCTTTTAATATTTCTTGATTTAGTTTCATTTTGTACCCTGCTCATTTTCAGTAAGACCAGAAGGACATATATTGGGGATTTTTTTCCTCACTAAAGTATTTAAAACAGATGCTATAAATTCACAGTCCTGATTCTGCAAGTGTTCCCCACCCCCCATTGAATATGAATGTCTTTGGGTGTGGGATATGTACTTTCTATTTAGCCACAGGTCCCACTACTGAACATACCTGGCTTGATTCATACATTTAAGCTGATTGTTTGGTACTAATTGGTTTGAGTGTGTGACCTCAGGTTTAGATAATACTTAAATTTTATACATTACCATTTCTTGCTGTGTCTGATCTGGTATTTGTTTTTGTCCTACGAGTATTAATAAAAAGTTCAGTAAAAGATATGTTTTAAAATGATTTTATACTCTTCCTTATGGGTTTTTAAGACCTCTTCTCCCCGACCCTAGTAGTCAGGAAGAATATTGTAATATTGTTATTTTGGAAGGAAAGGATATATATGCCAGCAAAAGTAATTTGCATTATTGATTAATTATTGTACTTTCTCTACTTAAGTGTCAATTGATTAGTATGAACTATTCTTTAGAATTCTAATTGTGTTAAATTAATAGTCAACACCAGGCTATTTTGCTTTTGAAAGGTACAACTTTGTTAAAAGTTGAAAATGGGTTGTGTTTCCTTTGAATGTGTTGTCTGATTGCTGTGCTGTAGTTTGTAGCTTGATGTTCCCATTTTCCAGGGAGAATCCTGAACCAACCTATCCATGAACATACTTTCTGCCATTTCCTTAATCCTTTTTTGGGGAAAACTCTTTTATAATAACAACTGTTGGTGAACCATTCATCAGAAAACTCTTGTAAGTGTCTTTTAGTTAGACAATTGCATGGTCCTTTGTTAGAAATGGTATAATTAAAAAAAAATCATCTATCTAGTTGGCATCTTAAAATATAGAATAACATTGAAATTATAACAGTACTTTTTTTAGTTTGCCACTTATTTCATTTAAACATTGGCGTTTTCATTTAGGAGAGAAATTCACCACTTAGTTTTCCTTTCCTTTCCTTTTCTTTCACTTTCTCTCCCCATTAACTTATTCTTGTAGTTACTGCTTTAGAATATAGTCAGGCTTCACAAGGGCTATTGAGGACTAAATATAATGTTAGTTGAACCAAATATAGGGTTAATAATATGCTATCCTAATAAAATGCAGGAAATTTTGTTTTGTTGTTTTTCGTATATATGAAAATATATGTATATTTGAAATATGAAATATGAAAACATATATATATTGGCACATGCCACCAGATATCAGTGTTTTCTTCCTAAAAATGTTAAGAAGAATACTCCCCTGGAGTAAGTTATTTAAAATTATCTAGGATTTTTTTTTTTTAATCTTTAAAAATTTTTCTCTGAATTTTTATTTATTAAGAAGAGCATGGATGAATCTGCAGGGGACAGCAACAGTTAATCCGTGGCATCTCATTTAGTAGATTCTGTAGAACATGAGCACTCTGCAGAAGAGTGAAGAAAGACATGGCATTGCCGCCCTCCCCATTTAAAAAAAAAGTGACCTAAAGCTGTTTCTCTGTAGATAGCATATTTCACTGGTGAAATTTGTGAAGTAGAGGAACTGAAATAGTATGATAGTGATGTTGGTTGTAAGAAAAGATAATCCAGCAAGTTTTAAATACTATATGAGAGTAAAAAAGGACAAAGTTAATGCAATTATGTGATTTTGTAATCACATAATTTAGTACCTGTAAAATACAGGTGTCTAAAACCTTTTGGTGTTATTAAGTGTAATTATCTGCAAAGGAAACATTTATTGTATGTAAAAAATATTTGAAGGAATATTTTTAATGAAAATTAAGATTTATTAAATTTGTAGTCTCTGTGATTGTCACTGAAATAATATTTCATTGAGAAATTTTTTCGGAGTTACTTTAATGAATAAGAAATTTATGCAGGTTTGGCTTAATAAAGAAATAGGTGTTAAACTACTATTTTTTTCCAATATGAATTACTGAACACTTACTATAGAAAGTAATTTTTGCTTATGTCTTTGAGAACTTTGTGTAGCCCAAATATAAACATGAGTATTTGCTGTTGTAGTAAAAGTGTACTTTTGTTCACTTTTCCATTTTGAAGATTTCTGGAAACTTCAAAGCTTAAAAGGAGTAAGAAGAAAAGGAGGCAGTGGATGTACATTTTGTGGTACTGTTAGGTATTTTGATTCTGTAGCCCTAATGTTGAGAGTAGGGAATGTATAAGTGAATAAATTAGGGCATGGGGAAGAAACACAGATTCTTACCTTGGGATTCTAATTCTTACTCTGACGGACTACTGCTTTATATACCATAGTATTTTAATCATTATTGTTAAATTGTTAAATTTTGCCCCTTAAGTTCCTCTTGTATTATTTAAAAATGAGGCTGGGCATGGTGGCTCACTTGGGAGGCTGAGGCAGGAGGATCACTTGAGCCCAGGAATTTGAGGCTACAGTGAGCTATGATTGGTCCACTGCACTCCAGCCTGGGCAACAGTGCGACATCCTATCTCTAATAGATAAAATAAAAATAAAAATGACCTTAATGACATTAAAAATTTTCTCTGCAAATGTGTTTCCTTGAGCTGTAATCTTTTGAATAGCTCTCATGGTTTTAACCTTATGTAATATCCAGTTCATAATGGCATTCATCTTATAAAAGATATTACTTTAAGCTCATCACCCATTTCCTCCTTAATCCCTTGGCAATGTAGGACCACCATAATTTGGTATATTTTTAAAATATAAAAATGACATTTTTTTCTCATGACAGAATTATGCTCATGTATCAAAATTAGAAACTACAGAGAAGCACAAAATATAAAAATTAAAATCACCTGTAACCTGAGACTTTACGTTTCAGGTGTTGGCCTGACTGCATCAGTGAGTTCCTCTTGCTCTTTTTTTTTTTTTTTGAGACAGAGTCTCACTCTTTTGCCTGGGCTAGAGTGCCATGGCATTAGCCTAGCTCACAGCAACTTCAAATTCCTGGGCTCAAGCGATCCTTCTGCCTCAGCCTCCTGAGTAGCTGGGACTACAGGCATGCGCCACCATGCCCGGCTAATTTTTTCTATATATTTTTAGTTGGCCAATTAATTTCTTTCTATTTTTAGTAGAGACGGGGTCTCGCTCTTGCTCAGGCTGGTTTCGAACTCCTGACCTTGAGGGTGATCCTCCTGCCTTGGCCTCCCAGAGTGCTAGGATTACAGGCGTGAGCCACCACGCCCGGCCCCTCTTGCTCTTTTATTGGAACTATTGGTTCTATGCTATTAGCATGTGTCTCATTCACTTCTGTTTTAAAATAAAATCTCTTCTTCCATCTCAGTGACCCATCTCACCGCATGAACTTCTCAAACACTTTGTACTTAGTTTTCTCTTCCTTACTTCTCTCTGGTCCTTCAGGTGTTAAGGGGTCCCTATCATTTTGTTGTTAGGTTCCTCATCACCTTAGAAATGCTGAAAAACCTTTCCTGAATGTTTACCACCTATCTGCTGATGACTCTCAAATTAATAAATCTTGCTTAGTTCTTGCTCTTAAACCTCAAACCTGTCTATCTTATTGAACACTTCCAGTTAGATGCCTCATAAGCACCAAAGTTAAATATGCTAAAAATTGAACTTCTGTCTTACCTCAAAACTGCTGCTTCTTTCTCAGTCCTCACTGCAGGGAATGGCCCACCATTTACTCAGTTGCAAAAGCCAAAATTCTAATTTTTCAAGTGGGAAAGTATTGAACATTTATTATAGAAAATAACTTTTGCTGAAGCGACATCCCACAATATGGGAGAAAATATTTAAAAACTGCCATCTGAAAAGGTATTAATGACTAGAATATATATGGAGCTCTAACAACTCAATAGGAAAAAATCAAATAATTCAATTAAAAAATGAGCAAAGGATCTGAATAGTCATTTTTCAAAAAGAAGACATACAAATGCCCAATAGGTATATGAAAAGTGCTCAACATCATTAGTCATCAGAGAAATGCAAATCAAAACTATAATGAGATATCATCTCACCTCAGTTAAAATGACTTTTAACATGAAGACAGGCAATAATAAATGCTGGCGAGGATGTGGAAAAGGGGGAATCCTCCTACACTGCTGGTGGGAATGTAAATTAGTGCCACCACTATGGAGGTTCCTCAAAAAACTAACAATGGAACTACCATATGACTCAGCAATTCCATTGCTGGATATATATACAAAGGAAGAGAAATCAGTATGTTGAAAAGATACCTGCACTCCCATGTTTATTGCAGCACTGTTCACATTAGCCAAGATTTGGAGTTAACCTAAGTGTCCATCAACAGGTGAATGGATTAAAAAATTATGGTACAAATACACAATGGAGTATTATTTAGCCACAAAAAAGAATGAAATCCTGCAGCAACATGGGTGGATGGAGAACTGGAGAACATGATGTTAAGTAAAATAGGCCAAGCACAGAAAGACAAATCTTGTGTGTTCTCATTCATATGTGGGAGCTAAATATTAAAAACAATTGATCTCATGGAGGCAGAGAGTAGAATGATGGTTACCAGAGGCTGGGAAGGGTAGTGGGGAGAGGGGATAAAGTGGGGATGGTTAATATGTGTAAAAAAATAGTTAGATAATTAGATAGAATGGACAATACTTGATAGCACAACAAAGGACTGTAGTCGACAATGAGTTAGGGTATACTTTAAAATACCTCAAAGAGTGTAATTGGAATGTTCCTAACACAAAGAAATGCTAAATGCCTAAGGTGATGGATACCTCAGTTACCCTGATTTAATTCACACGGTATGCCTCTATCAAAATATCATGTGTACCATATAAAGATATACAACTATTATATACCCATAATAAGTAAAATTAAAAAAAAAAAGAAAAATACTTTGGCATTTGGCATCTCTCTCTCCTTTTAGAAACTTCATACCCAGCAACCCCTGTTTACTCTTTGTTTCGTCATTCTAATGACTACCTAGCTTCAGGACTCTTACCTAAGATAATACTTTCTGTAAAGCCTTCTCAGATATCTGAGGCAATTTAGGTGCTCCTTTCATAACACTGTTGGACTGCTCTTCTCAGCATTTATCACCTGTCTTATGATGTATTTGTTGTGTTGGCTTATTCTTCCTAACTAGACTGTGAACTCTTTGAAGGCAAAGACTGTTTCTCATCTCTTCATACTGTTTTGGTGACTATTTTTGTTTTTGAGTAAAAGAATAAAAGGGAAGCATCAGGAAGAAGCAGTTTTGAAAAATTAATTTATGTTATAGTCTGCCTAGTCTTTTCAGATTATAATTATATTAAAAACAAAAAATTTACTAATCAAGGTAGAAATTTTGGTAGTACGACAGAGTTTGGTGAAGAATTTCATTTTGCAAGTCTCTTAAATCATGCCTGGTTACCTGCCAGGTAGTGAGCTAATATTTTTTAGCAGTATGGTACATGAAAAAACTTCAGAGTTTGTTAGGATTGAGGTGATTAGGCTTTTCAGAAGTAAAGGTCCCAGTATACCAAGTAATGGAATCGAAAACTCAGTTTTATTCTATTCTGTGGCGACTGAGGGGCTGAAACAGTGATATCAAGGCCACGTGTCAAATGTTTTTTTTTACAAAGTGGTTTTTTTCTGACTTAATCTGAGTGAGATTAAATAATAATTTAGACTAATGAAGGTAAACTCACTTTACATGTTGTCTAATCTAGATGATTATTATTTTGTTTTTTGAAATATACTAGTTTTAATTATATTCTGATCAGGATTCACCTTGTCCTCAGAAATCTTATTACTAGTTTAAATTAAGATTTATGAAAAAAGATTTATGAAATATAAAAATTCATGTTAATTTCTTGCCATGCAGCCATTTCTTCAGTGTAACTTAGTTTATTTTTTAGGCAAATGCTGAGTATGTCCTTTTGTTTAAAAATTGCCTAAATTAATTATTTTATGTTTATAAACATATTTTTTTGGGAGATAGAATATATGTTTTGACATCTAGCTAATTTCTAGGCCAATAGTAATTGGTTTTGGAAGAGATTAAGTGACATTTTATATAATACAGATCTTTTTTTGTACCAGGTTGACTATTTTTCTGGTGTGAATAAAACCATACTTGTTTAAAATGAAATTTAAAAACCAAAACAGAGCAGTTTGAGGAAGAATTGCTGCTTTATGTTTTTAAAGCAGATGTTATTCGTTAATTTCAGACAGTTAATCATATTGGTTAGGACATCGTTTGCCTTTGCATGACAAATTTGAACACTTTAATAAAAATATTATTTGTTCAGATATCTGAACCTAAATACTTTTGCCATGAGATACACATTTAATATTTTTCTCTCTTTAGATAATCGTATGGAAGAGATACAGTGATTTTAAGAAACTACACAAAGAACTATGGCAAATTCACAAAAACTTATTCCGACATTCAGAATTGTTTCCTCCCTTTGCTAAAGGAATAGTGTTTGGTAAGTGCTTATTTTGAAATTGGAATTTTAAAAAAGTTATGATTAACTCTATGTGTATATGCTGAACCCTAACATTATTTCACTATTAAGTCAGAAGGCCTTTTTCTTAAGATAATTCATATCAGTCAGCAAGCACTCGAAATTGTTTTTTCATGTTCTTGGTATAGTTTTGTTTACTCAGAATACATTTTACTCTTCCTTTCCATGAAACAACAACTTCTATTCCAACCAAACAAAAAAACTTGTAGAAACATAGGAAAAGACAATGTTTAATTATTCTAGTTCTGAAATTCTTTTTTTTTTTTTTAATAAGTCTCTATTTTGTGTGTTTTTATGATACCTTTCTTATAGTATGCGTTGTTGTGGTTTGAGGCACCTTGTCCAAATATGGACATATTGGAGTGGTACTCTGGGTGTATTATTGATTGAGTTACAACTGTTAGATTTCTACTGTTTCTGAGACCAGTCAAGTGAAAAAATACATTTGATAGAATTTTTTTTATTTTTTGTTTTTTGCTTTTGATTGGATGTTATATATTTGATCTAGAAAAGGTGGAAAATATGGAAAAACAAGCAAAAAATAATGACAGTGACAACTACAACAATAACTAAAAAACACTCGGGATAAACATAGTTACATGATTGATACTAAGGTGGTCCTACCAATCTGGTTTATATATACATATATATATATACACACACACACATACACACATTAACTTTAATTTAAAAAATGTCATATTACCTATATTATTTTGTAAGTTGCCTTATTAAACAGCAGTTTATTGAAAATACTTTGCTATGTGAATAAATATTCTTCTAGAACTGTGCTGCAGTCCCTGGTGCCAAAAAGGTTGGGATAGCGAACATGTTTATACAGTCCTCTATTCATTTACAAACCTGCATATGTAATTGTATATGGGCACATATATTTGTATATAAACATAACATACACATATTTTAGAATTCATATCTTTTGTGAAACAAATTTTCATATATTCAGTTTTTATATGTTCAATTATATCTTTAGTTTTCTCTCCACCGTTCTCTCCACCCAATTTTGGGTTTCTGGTCTTGATTAGAAATGTTTACCAAAATCCTATATTATCTTACAAGATGATTATTATAGTTTTAAAAAAAATTTGAAATAATCCATGAGGAATTTATATTTGAATGGGGTGTCAGATGATGCTTTATTTTACTTTTTTTTTTCCTTTGGGTAGATAGACTTCTAAGATCTCTTATTAGGTAGTCTATCTTTTCCCCAGTGGGAAAGTGGACTTACTCACTTTGTTACGTATTAACTTTTCATTTGAGTTGCCGTTAATTAAGGATTTTCTCTTCTGTGACATTTATTTGTCTATTCTTATATAAATTATACCTTTATATTCTTACATAAATTATTCTTATACCATGTTGAGTTTTGTGCAGTGGCTTCATAGAGTATGTTCTGATAACTAATACCAGCTGTGTCTCTCCTCAACATTGGGGAAATTGTTGCCTTTCAAGATCAGCCTGGAATTCCCAGGGCTCTTACATTGGTAATTGTTGGTTCTAAGAAGCTGTGCCAGTTACCCATTTATTGCCTCTTAGCTTTAAGTCCCTTTTTTCATTTCCTACTCTACATGAATGGGTTGGACTCTTTCAGTACTTTTTCTTTATAGTGAGTACACTGTTAACTTTGGCGATAGAGGGCACTGGAGGGGCGTTGCAGTTGTAGGAGGGTAGGGGCTTGTCTTTCTCCTTTCATTGTGCTATAGATTTTTTTTTTTGCTTCTGTTGCATTGTTGCCAAAGGCATTCCTGCTTTGGCCACACACCAGAGCACAGTTTCTTTCTTTTTTTTTTTGAGACAGAGTCTCACTCTGTTGCCCGGGCTAGAGTGCCGTGGCATCAGCCTAGCTCACGGCAACCTCAAACTCCTGGGCTCAGGCGATCCTCCTGCCCCAGCCTCCTGAGTAGCTGGGACTACAGGCATGTGCCACCATGCCCAGCTAATTATAGAGCACAGTTTCTTTATAAGCTTACAGGCCCAGCCAGTTTGGTAACTACCTAGCTAAGGACACCAAAGCACCACAGGCCTGTTAGAGAGTTGGTTTCTAATTCTCTCTGTATCTCCTTCTGTGTATGTGGACTTTCTCTGTGTCTGCCCCTCAGCTTTGCCTTGCCAGCACCCCGCAGTTGTTTCCTGTTCCCCCTCCCCTCCAACATGGACACTAGATTCCAGGCCTGATTGCCCTGCTAGTGAGCTGGCTCCTGATACCCATTCACCTCCTGCCTGTCTGCCAGCCTTCGTCTGCCTTAACCCCAGAAAGTTTTTTCCTATGGCCTTCCCAGTGCAGACTCTGTGTACCCCAGGCCTCATGTTACCTTGCTTGTGAGTACATTTCTCACACTATGACTCTCTCTTTGCCTCCTTGGCCTGCTTGAATTCTGGAGGGATCTTTCCTGCTTTTTTGGCAATTGTGGACCAGTTCTGGCCCAGGAACCCAGCAAACTTCTTCCCTATCCAGTGGCAACCACACCTTTTCCATGAAGATCTGAATCCTAGCCTTGGGGAAGAGTCCCCCTTCCAAGTTGTTCCTTTCTTTTGTACTCTCTCTCTCACCCTAGGATATTCTTCAGAGTTCCCTTTCACCTTTCTTGTGACTCCACTGTTACGTTTAATAATTTTTTATGTTAAACTTTCCCTGTTCAAATTACTGTGTGGTTTTGGTCTCTTGGTTTAGCTTTGTTGGTATTCTTTTTGATTTAGGAAGAATTCTGAATAATCTGAAATGATTCTAAATGACCTATCTCCATTGACTTGTAGTCTATATGGAATAGGGATTTCTCCAGGCTGATTGCAGGACTGTAGTACTCACTGAAATTGATACTTGCTTTCTGCATGTTTCACACTCCTTGAGATTTGGGGACAGGATGCAGAGAATCATAATATGGCAACATCAGTGGCTGTTGTGCCAGAATGAAGTGGTCATCAAAAGCTTATTGCTATAATTCTTTAATTTGAACAAATACTTAATATTAACAATTTATGATTTTTAACAATATCTTGAAATGTAAGTAATGGAGGTATCTTGAGCACATAATTAAAAAGCAAAGCATTTGTATTTTCTCAGATGAAAAACAATTGGGGAATGTGGGCAACAGGTCAATAGCAATAGGACATTAGTTCTGATATGGCCTTCAATTCATTCTGTTCCCCTGCTAAGCGTTAGTAAGTTCATGAGCTCTTACTATTGCAGGCTATTAACATTGGCCTGCTTTTGGCCTTTGAGCTCAACTCCCTGGTGCTTCACATTTCTGTTGCTTTCTGTTCACAGTTACTATCTAATATGTGTGGTTCTGTACTTTTTTCTTGATACGTTTCCTGTTTAAAGTTGTAGTTGCCCTTTGCCATTGCAACTACTACCTTTTTTGCTGCTACTGTGCCTGGCAAGCATGAATACATGCTAAAAATCTGTTATTAATAGTGTCATCAATAATTTCATTTTAACTGTTAATTATCTAAAAGTTCTGTGGGCAGATTTAATTCAAGAAACATTTTAAAAACTGGCACTGGTGATATGATGACTCAGAGAGTCTCTGTGCTCTAAGAAACTTAGAGTCTCATAGTTGAAGAAGTAAGCATCAAGTTCTAGAGTTGAGAAAGGGAAATGCTTTAGGATGTGGCATCCTCACTGTCAAGTTTTTAAAACTTGTGGTACTCTAAATATGAAGTTGCAGATAATTTTAAGAAGTCATCAGTCTGAGGAGTTTTAAAAATCATGCCTCTAAACCCACACCCAATGTTGTTTTTTTATATTCTAAAAGAAACCTCCCTCATGCTGTCTTTAACTATCATTTTCTCCCCATTTGTCTTTGATTCCTTGATAAAACCCTAAGCTGTGTGATTTAGAAACTGCTTCAGTCTTACCTATGAATGTATCTTTGGCATGTAGGACCATACTTGACATAAATGCTTAAGAAATAAGTTGGACAGAATGAATGAATGAGTTAAGATTTAAAAGGTAGAGTAGTTATAGGCAGTGATGTCATTGAAAGTCAGTCGCAAGGCCAAAATTATTATTATTATTTTTTAATACACGCCTGGCTAATTTTTCTATTTTTAGTAGAGACAGGGTCTCGCTCTTGCACAGGCTGATCTCAAACTCCTGAGCTCAAGCAATCCTTTCACTTTGGCCTCCCAGAGTGCTAGGATTACAGGCATGAGCCACCACGCCTGGCCCCAAAGCCAAAATTAAAACATTTGAGTATACCTAGTATGGAATTGTACAGCTGCATCTGGTGGCAGGCTTTATAGTGGCAAGTCAGTTGATGTACTTCAATTGTACAGGTGTATCTGGTGGCAAGCTTTAAGTCAGAATCCGACACTTATTTCAGTCCACGCTTGGCCTGCCTATGATTTTATTTACCACTTCTGCCATGATTTTATTTATCACTTCTGCCTGCGCCTCTTTCCTACACTGGGCACTTGGCTTAGTCACAGTTTTGGTAAACCCACGAGCTAACCCTAGCAAAAATGAGTAAAAAACAAACGTTGCTGGATAGCTTCTTTGAAGAGAGGGAAAGACCCAACGATGAGGCAGCAGAAGACTCTAAGACTGCCAACAAAATGAAAAAAGCTGCATTTAGAAGAAAATACTAAGAGTCCTACTTAAATTATGGGTGCATTGCAATAGGCAATTCACGGTCTCCAAGCCTGCTTTGTATAGTATGTGGCAACTTCCGTGAAGCTACGAAACCTTCGAAACTGCTTTGCTACATGCAGACTAAGCACCCTGCATTAAAAGACAAGCCTTTGGAGTTTTTCAAAAGAAAAACAACGTGAACACGAAGAACAGAAGGCAGTTATTGAAGGCCACCACTTTATCAAACGTGTCTGCACTGAGAGCATCATTCTTAGTGGCTAACTGCATTGCTAAAGCTAAGAAACCCTTTACTGTTGGTGAAGAGTTGATCCTGCCTGCTGCTAAGGACATTTGCCGTGAACTTTTAGGAGAGGCTGCAGTTCAAAAGGTGACACGTGTTCCTCTTTCTGCTAGTACCATAACTAGGCGAATTGATGAACTAGCAGAGGATATTGAGGCACAATTGGTAGAAAGGATTAATGAGTCACCATAGTACATAATCCAGGTTGACGAGTCTACTGATGTTGACGACAAGGCAACAATGCTTGTTTTTGTGTGATATATTTTTCAGGAGACTGTGCATGAGGATATATTATGTGCACTTTTGTTGCCAACCAATACCACAGCTGCAGAATTATTCAAGTCTCTGAATGATTGCATGTCAGGAAAACTGAATTGATGATTTTGTGTCATTATATGCACAGACAGAGTGGCTGCCATGACTGAACAGCTTTCTGGTTTCACTACTTGGGTCAAGGAAGTCGCTTCTGCATGTGAGTCTAGGCACTGTGTCATCCATAGAGAAATGCTGGCTAGCTGAAATTGTCACCTGAACCAAACAATGTTTTGCAGGATGTGATTAAAATTATCAACTGCATTAAAGTACGTGACCTTAACTCACGTCTGTTTGCATGGCTCTGTGAGGAGAAGGCCTCAGAGTACACACATCTTCTCTTATAAACAGAAGTGAAATGGTTTTCTAAAGGTAGATCACTGGCCAGAGTTTTTGAGTTATGAGAGCTGCTCCAGAGATTTCTTTTAGAAAAACAGTCGCCACTGTCAGCACATTTCAGTGACACAGAATGGGTCGCAAAACTTGCTTACTTGTGTGACATATTCAACCTGCTCAACAAACTCAATCTGTCATTTTAGGGGAGAACAACAACTGTTGTTCAAGTCTGCAGATAAAGTGGCTGCATTCAAAACCAAACTGGAATTATGGGGCAATAAGTGAACATTGGTATTTTTGACATGTTTCAAACATTAGCAGAGATTGTGACAGAGACTGAGCTAGGGCCTTCTTTCTCCCAGCTGGTGCATGATCACCTATCTCAGCTTTCAAAAGAGTTTGAGCATTACTTCTCAACCACAAAAGACCCACAAACTGGGAAGGAATGAATTCATGACCCATTTGTGAATAAGCCAGGTGAATTGACTTTGTCTATGTTAGAAGAGGATCACAAATGATGGTGGCCTTAAAAGTATGTATGAGACAACTTCAAATCTCCATACGTTCTGGATTCAAGTCAAGGCATAATATCCTGAGATTGCCACAAAAGCACTGAAAAGCCTGTTTCCATTTCCAACATCCTATCTTTGTGAAGCAGGGTTTTCTGCAGTGACAGCAACCAAAACGAGATTATAGAGTAGACTGGACATAAGCAACACACTTTGGGTGTCACTGTCTCCCTTTACCGTCAGATGGGACCATCTAGTTGCACGAAAACAAACTCAGGGCTCCCATTGATTCTGCATTATGGCGAGTTATATAATTATTTCATTATATGTTAAAATGTAATAATAATAGAAATAAAGTGCACAATAAATGTAATGTGCTTGAATCATCCCTGACACCATATCCCCTTGTCTGTGGAAAAATTGCCATGAAACCGGTCCCTGGTGCCAGAAAGGTTGGGGACCACTGCTTTAATTGACTGATGGTTGCCAGCAAACTTTACTGAGCCCTGGGCTCCTTGAGGATGCTAATAAAAGTCATAAACCCTCTCCCTAGGAAAATGTGTGTATATATATGCACAGAATTCTGTAGGAATGTTGTTTCTGGAACCCATCCATGAATTGTGGCCTAGGGGGTTATGTGTGAATCCACTGTTAAGATTTCCTGTTAGAATGTTCCATTGTAAGATAGTTCTTCTTTTTGGAAAGTTTTTCTAAGTTTTCATTATTCATTCATACAGTCAACAAAAGTTTGCTAGCCTGCTTTGTATGCTAGTCACTATGATAGCACTTGAAGATTCAAGGACACCATGATAATCTATCAAGTGCTTATTATGTACCTTGCATGGAACTGGGAGCCTTAAGTACATTATTCATTTTCTCCATTTTACAAATGAGGAAATAATCTGCCTAAGGTTTTACAGCTAGTGAATGATAGAGCTAGTGTTTGAACCCAGGTCTAATGCCAAACCTTCTTTTGTTTATCGTTAAATACACCCTTTGCCATAACCACAAGACACGTTGAATGGAGGGTATTTTAGTGGTTCAGTTTCAAATTCTTGCTTTGGGTTTTATAACTAGGGATCTTTTGTGCCTCAGTTTTCTGCTAACACTCTGCACACACTTAAAATGTTTAAGTATGTGATGATGCTACTCTTTTGATTTTGTATTTTTTTGAACCTGTATTGCAATCAGTATGATACATGACATGTGACAAATGCCAACTGGTAGTCTAATCTAAGAGTAGTACAAAATGGTCATATTTAAAAATGTCTTATCAGCATTCCAATTGTATATATCATTTAAAAAATTCTATGAAAACCACCTTTTGATCACCTTGTAAAGCAGAACTATCTGGTGCTGTGTGTGTTTCTTTTTTCTTACAAGCGTGCTGTCATGTACGCTGACAGCATCACACATGGAGTTTAGCATAAAAGCTTTTTGCTTCAAGCTGAGGTTTTTGACCCCACTGATAATACAGATGTTCTCATAATTTCCTCTCTTCTGCCCCTTTATAAATCAAAAAGAGTAGAAAAGGGAAAATTATGTGAGTAATTACAGTATTAAATTACTATAGAAAACCATTTGAGTTCTTTAAAATTCTCTTTTCAACTTTAGTTTCAAATCACCAGCTTCTTAAATGGTAAGTTTCTTACATTGACAGGCCCTCGATTATGAATGCACCATTTATTTATCAGTTGACACCTCTGCCTCTTGTTTTATCAGAAACATTGTTTTCTTTTCTGGTGAGCATACTGCTGATTCTAATTGTAGAGACTAGATTTGACTTCAGAAGTTTGGATTAAAGTACTGCAAATAGGCAGTGATGAGCCTGCTGCTGTTTTCTAATCTGTGGATATAAACTATCATAAACCAGTGTTTGATCATTCTTTCCTTAAGTGTTGATTCTTATTTAAATCTAGGGCGATTTGATGAAGCTGTTATTGAAGAGAGAAGACAGTGTGCTGAAGACCTGCTACAGTTCTCTGCCAATATTCCTGCTCTTTCCAACAGTAAACAGCTTGAAGATTTTTTCAAGGTTTGGTAGTCTTTCTGGAATTATTTATATGTTATTAAATACTTTTATTTTCTAATATGTAGTAAAGTGAAATAGAAAACATTATTCACTTTTTAATTTCATCATTCACTAAAAAAGTAGAAATTAATAGCTAAATAATAATTTCTATGGAATATTTTCTATTTTTAGTGTAGAAATATATACACATAGATATATAGTACAAGTTATATTACCTATTAACATGTGTGTTTGTGTGTGTGTATGTATATATATATTTTTAAGAAACGGGGCTCGCTGTATTGCTCCGGCTAGAGTGCAGTGGGCGTTCGCAGGTGCAGTCATTGTGCACTACAGCCTGGAACTGATGGGCTGAAGCGATCCTTCTGCCTTAGCCTCCAGAGTATTTTTGATTCATAGATTTAAAAAAATTGATATAAAGAGCTTAGAGATCTAATTCACTCTATCATAATTTCAATACATTTTAAAAAATTAGGTATCATGAAACTCCAGCAGTTATCTTCATTCTTTGAGGTGTCATTCAGTGGCAGATTTCTCTTTGGAATATAAACCAGTACAAGTCCATATTAAACTTATTATAATTATATTGATTTGTTTAAAGATAGAACAAAAATGGTCACTACACAGTTTTAGAGAGTAGGCCAGTGCAAGTTATATTACCTAACATCATTGGATATTAGTGGTTTTAGTTTCTTGAAATGTAATGCTTCCATTCTAATTTCTTTACCATTTTTAATAATCATTTTTTAACTTATTTTGAACTGAACCTTACAGTTGTGTGTTGGTGTCATTGTCTTTACCACATTTTTCTTGTTATATTTAATTAGCCTCCTAGAAAAAAACTGAGTAATTGTGCCATAATTTTTTTCCCTCTTTAAGTAGAATCTACCCATTTGTATAAATTAAATTTCTTAGAATATATAACCAGCAATATATGTGAGAGTGGGATATTTAATTTTTCTGATCCTATTGATTCTACTTAAGGAATTTATTTTTTATGGCCTGTTTTAGTTTTCTGAAGAAAGTTGATTTTTTGAAAAATGTTGCAGACTTAATGACTTATAATAACAGAAATAAAAATAGTAATAGAAAAGCTCATAGTAATAACAAGATTCCTGATGATTGACCTTGTTGCTTAGTTTGTCATTACTGTGCAAACTAGACTGAAATCATAAATTTGGCTTCTGCTTATAACCCAATGTAGATCTTTAGGATAAAGGCCAAATCAAATTGATAAAGTCTTTAGCTCTTTACTGTTCTCTGTTATAGTTGTTTCTATGTGGCAGGAAGTCTATACTTATAGAAAAAGGCATTATTACTAAGCAAGATGGATATTACTTTATAGAAACAGTGAAAAGTAGTCATGTACGTTAACATGTGCCACAGGGCTAAAAAATTTAGTCTAGGGATTATGGAAGTCTGACTACTTTAAATAATTTAAATAAAAGTTACCTGTTCATTCTATTTCTTGCTTAGATTGAACTTTTTTTTTAAAAAAAAAACACATACGTAAGAGAAGAATAGTATAATGAACTTCTATTACCCATCACTTAGCTTCAAAAATTATCAGTATATTGTCAGACTTGTTTCATCTATACCGTCTCACCCCATACTCTTTACTATACTCTCACCCCATACTCATTTTTAAATTTTTTACAGTTTTATTGACATACCCTAAAACTTACCAATTGTAAGTTTAATTCACTGACTTTCAGTAAATTTAAAGAGTTGTGCATCTTTCACCACCATCCAATTTCAGATGATTTCTATTACCTCGAACAAATTCTCCGCCCACTTACTAGTGATCTCCTTTCCCATCCCCAGCTCTGGTGGCCACCTGTTTCTGTCTATAGATTTGCCTTTTCTTGATGTTTCAGATAGATGGAATTATACAATATGTGGCCTTTTGTTTTTCACCTCCTAGCATAATGTGTTTGAGCTTCATCCAAGTTATATATCAGTATTTCATTCTTTTATATTGCTGAATAGTATTTTATTATATAGATTACAATACTTTTTATTTGTCCATTGACAAATTGCTGGACATTTGGATTGTTTCTAACTTTTGACTTTTATCATAAATGCTGCTGTGAATATTTGTGTAGAAATCTTTATGTGGGTATGTGTTTCCATTTCTCTTGGGTAGATCCTGAAGCATGGAATTACTGGGTCTTGTTCTAAGTTTATGTTTTTAAGAAAGGGCCAAACTGTTTTACAAAGTAACCATATCCTTATATTAGCCAGCTGCGTATGAACATACCAGTTCTTCCACAACTTCACCAACACTTGGTATTGTCTAATTTTTAAAATTATAGCCATGCTAGCAAGTGTGTAGTGTATTAATTTTAATTTCCTAATGGCCATGGATGTTGAACATATTTTCCTGTGCTTATTCATGTATCTTCTTTGGTGAAATATCTATTAAAATCTATTTTTTGATTGGGTTGTCATATTGAATTGTAAGTGTTGTGAATATATTCTGGATAAAAGTCCTTTATCAGACATGATTTATAAGTATTTTCTCCCAATCTGTAATGTGTCTTTTCCTTTTCTTAATGGTGTCATTTGATGTGCAAAAGCTTTTAGTTTTGATAAAATATAATTTATCACTTTTTTCTTTTTTGGGTCATGCTATTGTTGTTATATACAAGAACTTTTTTTTTTTTTTTTACAAGAACTTTTTGATTAACCCAAGATCATAAAGATTTTTCTCCTATTTTTTTTTTCTAGAAGTTTTAATCTTACATTTAGGTCTGTGATCTGTTCTTAGTTAATTTTTGTGTGTGGTATGAAGTAGCAGTCTAAAATCATCTTTGACATGTGAATATCTAATATTCTCAGCACCATTGAAATGACTACCCTTTCCCATTGAATTGCTTTGGCACTATTGCTGAAAACAAATTCTAAAGGTGATGGCTTATTTCTGGACCGTTGGTGTGTTCTCTTAATATATGTGCTTGTTCTTATGCCAGTACCATACTATCTTGATTACTGTAGCTTTATAAGTTTTGAAATAAGATAGTGTACATTTACCCACTTTATTTTTACTCTTTTAAAATTGTTATGGCAATTTTGAGTCCTTCGAATTTCCATAAAAAATTTTAGCTTCATCTGGTTCATATGAACAAAAAAAATCCTCATATAGTTTTGATTGGAATTATATTAAATCTGTAGTTGAATTTGGGGATAATTGTTATTTTAACAATATTATATTCTAAAACATGAATATGAAATGACTATTAAGTGTTCTTTAATTTCTCTCAGCAATGTTTTATAATTTTCAGGGTATAAGTCTGGAGCTTCTTAACACTAATTGTATTACTAAAATTTAATCTTGTGATGCTATTGTGAATGGAATAGTGTTTTTTTTCACTTAGTATTCAATATTATGCTTTCATGGTTCATCCATATTTTAGCATGCATCAGTACTTTATTCCTTTTCACGGCTATATAATATTTCTTTGGTTGGCTATGGATATACTACATTTTGTTTATGCATTAATGAGCTGGTGCACATTTGGGTTGTTCTCCTTTTGATTATGAATAGTTACGATTACTGGCATGTAAGTTTTTGTATGGACATCTCTTTTCATTTCTCTTAGGAGTGGAATTGTTCTGGGAAGATTTTTAATTCTCATTCAGTTACTTACTTGTTACAGGTCTCTGTTCTGATTTTCTCTTTCTTCTTATTTTTATTTTATTTTATTTTTTGAGACAGAGTCTCATTTTGTTGCCCGGGCTAGAGTGCCATGGTATCAGCCTAGCTCATAGCAACCTCAAACTCCTGGGCTCAAGAGATCCTCCTGCCTCAGCCTCCCGAATAGCTGGGACTACAGGCATGTGCCACCATGCCCGGCTAATTTTTCTATTTTTAGTAGAGACGGGGTCTTGCTCTTGCTCAGCCTGGTCTCAAACTCTTGAGCTCAAATGATCCGCCTGCCTCGGCCTCCCAGAGTGCCAGGATTACAGGCGTGAGCCACCACGCCCTTGAGTCAGCTTTGGTAACTTCTGTCTTTCTAGGATTTTCATCTAAATTGTATAATTTGTTGATGTAAGTTTTTCATAGTATTTCCTTATAATGCTTTTCATTTCTATAGGGATATTAGTGATAT
Source organism: Cheirogaleus medius (assembly GCA_008086735.1). Taxonomy (NCBI): domain Eukaryota; kingdom Metazoa; phylum Chordata; class Mammalia; order Primates; family Cheirogaleidae; genus Cheirogaleus; species Cheirogaleus medius. The sequence continues at coordinate 11,841,440 of VBSM01002937.1, forward strand.
CTCTTCTATCATTTATTATTTTGGTAATTTGTGTCTTACCTATTTTTTTTCTTGGTCAGTCTAGCTAAAAATCTGATATTTCTGTTTATCTTTTTAAAGGGCCACTTTTATTTTCATTGATTTTTTTCTATTTTTTTGTTTTCTATTTCATTTAATTGATTTCTGCTCTAAACTTTATTATTTCCTCCATTTTGTTTGCTGTTGGGTTTACTTTGCTTTTTATCTAATTCTTTAAAATGGAAGCATAAATTACTGACTTGAGACTGTTCTTTTCTGATATAGTCATTTACACCTGTAAATTTTCTTCTTAGTACTGCTTGAGCCTTATCCATGAATTTTTATATGTTTAGTTTTCATTTATATTCAGTTAAATGCATTTTCTGATTTTTATGATTTCTCTGTTAATCCATTGGTTATTTAGAAATATATTTTTTAATTTTCAAATATTTGTGGATTTTCTGAAGTTTCTTCTATTATTGATTTTCTTGTGGTCAGAGAAGATATTTTGTGTGATTTCAAACCTTTTAAATTTATTGAGACTTGATTATTCCCTAACACATGATATATCCTAGAGAATGTTCCATGTGTACTTATAAATAATATATATATTCTGTTGTCGGGTGGAGTTTTATATAAATGTTAGTTATGTCTAGTTGGTTCATCGTGTTGTTCAAGTTTCTATATCCTTCCAGATTTTCTGTCTAATCATTTTATCAATTATTGAGGTTGAGGTATTGACATCTCCAACTATTACTGATGAATTTTCTATTTCTCCTTTCAGTTCTATTAAAGTTTACTTTATATATTTTAAGGCTCTGTTATGTGCATATAAGTTTATAATGGTTATCTCTTTCTGATGGGTTGGTTTTCTTAGCCTTATGACATGTTCCTCTGTCTCCACTATTTTTTGTCTTGAAGTCTATTTTGTATGATTTTAATATAACTACCATAGGTCTCTTATAGTTACTGTTTGTGTGGTATCCTTCTTTTCATTCTTTTGCTTTCAGTCTACATGTGTCATTGAATCTAAAGTTTATGTTTTATAGTACATTATATAGTTTGATCTTTTTTTATCCAGTATTTAAAGTAATTATCAATATAATTGAATTTCTCTCTGCCATTTTACTATTTATTATATGTCTCATTTTTTGTTTTGTTTCTCCTTTATACCATCTTTTATGTTAAATAGTTATTGTTCATTGTGTCAGTGTGATTCCATTTTTATGTATTTTTTGAGTTATAACATTAGTGGTTGCTCTAGGGATTAAAGTAAGCATCCTAATTTATGACAGTTTACTTGAGATTAATATTAATTTGATTCCAGTAAATTATAGTTTGTTCTGTAACATGCTATTTACCCTTCCTTCTTTGTGTTATTATCATATGTGTTACCTTAAACTTTATAAACCCAACAATACAGCCTTATGGTCATTGTTATTCAATCTGATGTCTTTTGAAGAAGTTAGGAGAAGAAAAGAGAATGAACATTTATATAGTCTTCTATTTATCTTTTTTGGTGTTCTTCATGTGTTCAGGTGGATTTGAATTATAATACTGTATGTCGTCATTTCTTTCAGCTTGAAAGATTTTCTCGTATATTTGTGTGTGTGTGTGTGTATGTGTGTATTTGGTAAGTCATGTTTGCTAGCAATAAATTCTCTCAGTCTTTGTCTAGAACTATTTTACTTTTCCCTTTACTGTTTTTAAATTGTTCTTTATTTATAAGTCTATAATACTTAAGCCATTCTGAGACTTCCTTTATTATTGTAAAGTTAGTTTTGCTTAATATGTAGAATTATTGACAGTTTTTCTGTTAGCAATTTGAATATATCATTCCACTACCTTCTGTCTTCCATTGTTTTTTATAAGAAGTCAGCTGTCAATTTTACTGTAGTTCTACTGAATAAGTCTTTTTCTATTACTCTTTTGAAAATTTTGCCTTTATCTTTCAATGGTGTGAATTCTTGTGTCTAGGTGTAATTGTCTTTGTGTTTATTGTATTTGGGGTTTATTTATCTCCTTGTATATGTAGGTTAATATTTTTTGTCAAATTTTAAAGTTATTTACCTTTGTTTTTTTCAAAAAAGTTTTCTGCCCCTGTCTCTCTCTTGTCTATATCTGGTTCTCTCATTACATGTCAATTGGTATGCTGATATTATACCACAGCTTTCTCTGGTTCTGTTTATTTTTCTTCAGTCTTTTTTTTTCTCTGTAATCTTCATATTATATCATTTTTATTTATCTTCAAGTTCATTGATTCTTCTTCCATCTTAAATCTGTTATTGAACTCCTCTAGTGAATTTTAACTTCATTACTGTACTTTTCAACTCCAGAATTTCCATCTCTTCCTTTTTAGAAATTGAGATATAATTCATAAAATATAAAATTTACCATTATAAAGTATATAATTCAGTGGTTTTTAGTATATTCACAAGATTATGCAACCATCACCACTGCCTAATTGCAGAACATTTTCATTACTCCATAAAGAAATTCCATACCCACTCACACTCACTCCTCCTCCTCTACTTACCTTAACCCCTGACACCCGCTGTCTGTTGTCATAAATTTGCCTCTCTGGACATGAATGGAATTATAATATACTTGGTCTTCTCTGTCTGTCTTCCTTCACAAAGGTTAATGTTTCTAAGGTTCATCCACATTGTAGCATGTGTCAGTAGTTCATTCCCTTTAATGGCTGGGTAATATTTTATTGAATGGATACTGACATGCCATATTTTGCTTATCCATTCATTAGTTGATAGACTTACTCTGTCGCCCAGGCTGGAGTACAGAGGCGTGATCATTGCTCATTGCAACCTCGAACTCCCGGTCTCAAGCAATCCTCCCACCTCAGCTTCCTAAGTAGCTGGGACTACAGACATGCGCCATGATGCCTGGCTAATTTTTAAATTTTTTTTGTAAAGATGAGGTCAGTCTTGCTATGTTGTCAGGCTAGCCTTGAACTCCTGGGCTCAAGTGATCCTCCCACCTCAGCCTCCCATAGTGCTGGGGTTAGAGGAATGAGCCACTGTGCCCGTCCTCATTTAATTCTTTAATCTTATTTTCCTTCTATTATTTGAACATATTTATAATAGCCATTTTGAAGTTTTTGCCTTCTAAGTCCAATACCTTTGTCCGCTCAGAGACAGATTCTATTGACTGCTTTCTTTGCCTATCTATGGGTCAAGTGCTTTTCCTTTTTTATTTTTATTTTTTATTTTCAGCCCCACCTTCCACCTGTCACCTCAAGTGCTTTCTTATGTCTTTTTTTGTCTTGTAATTTTTTTTGACAACTGAACATTTTGGATGTATTTGGATAATACATTGTAGCAGCTCTAGGTTTTTTTTTTTTCCTCCCTTGGGATTGTTGCCATTTTTTTGTCATTGTGTTTAGTAACATTTTATGTTAGTGTGTTTAGTCTATAATAAATCTGTGGAGTCTGTTCCTGTAAAATGTGTGACTGGATTTCCCTGCTCAATTTTTAATTTTTATTCTATTTTTAAGCCTGGCTATGTAGGGGTTAGCCCTGTATCAGTGTAGCTAGTGGTCAGCCAGTGCTTGGTCATGGTTGTTGTTTAAACACCTGTGCCAGTATATACGTCCCACTTAATGCTGATGATTCTTTGTGTTTTCAAAGTCTAAGAAGTTTTTAAGTTTGCCCTGGTTGTTACTTTGAGGTCTCTTGTATTTCCTCTGTGCCTGCACACCATCTCATGGTTTTCCAGATATTTGTGGATAGCTTCGTCCCTCTCTGGTCTCTCTTACTGGATGGGTAGCCAGCTTATTAAGATGCCCCTAAGCCGTGTTATATTCTGGATCTCCCTGCTATATGACTGGTCTTTTGCTGACTTGCAACTTCAGACTTGCTGAATCCACTGGTCCTTGCCATTCATTTAGCCCTGAGATTGCTGCTATTACTGATAACGTTTGTATGGGGTGGGTTTTTTCCTGTGCTTCAATCCAAATCATGTCAGCCTCTTCTGGAAGTGAATGTGCTCATTTTCAAGGCTTGCCTTCATATATTTGCTGTGGCAACCCTGATGAGATGGGGAATGGTAGCACCCCCAGGCGAGAACATCACAGACCTGCATAGTTCTTACCTGTGGTTCTGTGGTTTTTCATGAGTAACACTATTTCATTTGTTTTATATTTTGGTCTATTTCCAGAGCCCTCAGTAGTTGTTTTGGCAAATTTCTCCAGTTTTATTATTGCCTTTTGGGGAAAACATTTGCTGATATACACCTAGATGGACTTTTCATTAGCAAAAAAGTGTGAGATGCTATGTAATGTGAAATTTTTTTACTGCATTCAAAGGAATACCCAAAAGGTTATTATTTTTGAACTAGAGATTTAAAATAGAATTATGGTGTTATTTTCCTGCTGCATCCCTCTGGTTCCTATAGAACAGTTTGATGATTATTTTGTTTCATTAAAGATTGTTCTTTATTTGTTTTGTATAATATTATTTATTAAACTGGATAAATTAAATATCTTTAGGATTATGAGCTAAAACATTTTATATTTTTTATTTTATTTTGTAAGATCTTAATAAATTTTAAATAGTAGACTATTTTTAGAGCAGTTTAGTATTACAGAAAAATTGTCCAGAAAGTATAGTTTTCCTCTCTTCCTTACCTCTGCCCCCCAGTTTTCCCTATTATTACTAAATAAGCTTAATAACCATACTTAATAACTTAACTAATAACATCTTGCATTGGTGTGGTATATGGTATATGGTGTGGTATTTGTTACAGTTAATCAACTGACATATTGACATACCTATTGATTTTTTGAAAGCAATTATAATCTAGTTTAATAGGTTAATATAGTAGTTTCTGTAAATCTACATACATACTCAGTTTATTATTATTATTATTTTTTTACTGTTAATGACAATGAAACACCATTGTTCTGATGTTTTTAGGGTGGAATAATTAATGATGGTTCTGAATTAATTGGTCCTCCGGAAGCTTACACAGATCCCCTCATTGATGCTTTTCCTGAATGTAGTACAGAAGGTAAGAAATTTTATTTTTTGTATTTCAAAGATGTTGATCATATCTGCGTTGCAAAAAACAGATGTATATAGGAATTTGAGGATATTTCACTAATTCTAAGATTTTTTTCTTTTACATTAACATCACTGATATTGGGTACATGGTAGAGGATCATGATATCTCACATTTAATTGGCAGCTTTCTTCTTTCTTAGTGGTATATAAAATAGTGGTTAATTCTGCAATTAATGGCATCTTAGATTTGATGAAATATGGCATAATGAATAGTTTGAATTTATATTGTCTAGTATAAAGATGCCTTACTGAAGTTTATGTAGCAGCACCTGACTTTTAGGCAGTTAATTTCAAGACTGGCTTTAACAATTTAGTCATTTACATTTACCCTGAAAGAATAAACCTAAGGTAGTTTTAGTGTTTTTGATATGTTTTCTAATAACATGAGTCTAAATCAAAGCACTTTTTGTACTTTTAATCACTTTAATTCAAGAATGCTTAATCTCTTGTTTTATTCCTCTATTAAGCCATAATTGGAATTTTTTTTTTTTTTTTTTTATTTCTTTATTTTTTTTTTTCTGTTTTAAGGTGGCCAATTAATTTTTTTTTTCCTTTTAGTAGAGACGGGGTCTCGCTCATGCTGGTCTCATTGCTGGTCTCGATCTTCTGACCTTCGAGCGATCCACCCGCCTCGGCCTCCCAGAGTGCTAGGATTACAGGCGTGAGCCACCGCGCCCGGCCCCATAATTGGAATTTATAGGAAGGTTTAAATACATACATTTTAGCTTTTGGATTTCCATAACTAGTTTTCTTTTAGGTAAGATCATGGAATTAAAAAAAGAAGATCTGAGGATGGATGGTATGGGTCCTTAAAAAGAAAATAGATAATTAGATTTGTTTCAGGTGGCTTAGGTTTGGTTTATTAAAAGTAAAATAATAGACAAAATAATATTTCTTGATGTCTTTGATGAGTAAGAGTTATGGTGGAGGAGGATGCTTTATGACTCCTGCATGGGAGGTAGCCATATCTCATTGTAGTGCTGTTTTTGTAAGGGTTTGTACTGCTGTCCTACGTCAGCAGCCACTTTGGCAGAGATCTGTCGCAGTAAATTCCCATCTTGATTTGGTAAGAGCAACAAGTTGCTATCCATTCTGTGGGCTGATGCACTTCAATTTTTTTTCTTTTGGTGCTACCACATTAGAGAAATAGTTAGCTTTTATTCTTTCTCATTGTGCCTCCCTTTGACTTAAAAGCTAAGTTTGTTAATTTAACCTAATGTTCTGTGTAATTCATGGGGGCCACCTGCCCAGATATCTCCTTTGGGCCCTCAGTACCTTTGACTCCATCCTAATTCTGCCACCATCATAGAAAAATTTTGTTGACAGTAATTTTAATTTATGATCTGTCATTTTTTGGGGGGAAAAACACCTATTCTTTATGACCTGACTTAATCAGAGATCCTTGCTAGCTTTTGGAAAATCTAGCCCTTGCTTGGGATCCCAATGTAATTCTAAAGCTAGAACTAGTTTCCCCGGAAATTGACTTTTCTGGATTAACTTGATTTGGCTGTTGCCTGTTTCCCTACTGCTGGGAAAGTGGAGTATACATTTTCCCCTTGTAAAACCATACTGATTATTTGTGATACCTATTAGAGAACAAGTAGGAAAGTTTATTCAATGAGGAGTACAGTTCTTAAAGATGGAGAATGTTTCTTTTCTTTTTATTTTTTTGGTATAGGAATCAAAGATTGTGTGATATGGGAGTTGTTATATTCTTTTAATATCCATAATAAGCCTTTATTATTAGGTGGGAGTCATCGTGAGAGAAGGGTATCTCAGGAGCCTATTTTAGTATAACGTAAATACTAAAATGGGTGTGGTGCAGAGATCTTTTAATTCTTTGCTGTAGTCTAGGAGAGAGGGGAGAAACATTATTATTAAGAATGACTTTGCTTGGGATAGAGTTCTAAAATACTGAAGGCTGTTCAAGGTGATCAGGTAGTTGTATTAATGTTGAAGGCGATACACTCTAAAGCTAGGGTGAGCATATAATTTATTGTCCAAATTGGGACACTTCTGGGAATTAGACAATGCTATTAATAATTATACCAAGACGACAAGCATGTTACAGGACTGTCTTAGACAAACTGGGCTGTAAGGGTGACCCTACCTAAAGCCGAGTTTACCTCTGAAGTTTCAAAAAGATGCATTTCTTTGGAAGGATTTATCTTTTAGTAATGTGCTTTTATGAGAGAAATTGGGGCCAACATTTCTGTTAAAAACACAGAAAGAGTTATGACACCTAAAAGGAATATTGACATTTTATCCTGTCAGTGTAGTTGAATTTTTCAACTATATTACTGTCTCTCAAACACACTGTGATCCATGGAGAATGAAAAACATGGAACTGGAAATGCTGCTAATGCTTGTGTTTTTTTCTCCCCTCCCTTTCAAAGCTGTTATGCTTGGCTAATTAATCCTGCTGAAAGATACCAGGTTGACAAATACAGATAGATCATAGTGTCAAATTCATTGCAAATTCATTGTTATTTGAGAGAGAAAATGGCTTTTAAATATCATGAGATTGCCTGGCATGGTGGGAAAGTGGAAGATTTACTTTACATCAGAAGGCCTGCACACTCCACAGACAACCAGGGGAGAGGGCATCTAGTAGCAAAAGAGCAGGAAAGCTGGCAGCCAGCCGGGGCCCACAGGTACACAGCGAGGTGGAGGGTGGCGGAGGGATTGCGGTGGCAAATGCTTGTGGTTTGGATCAAGAGCCAAAATGTGAGGAGGTGATTCACTCCGTAACAGCTCCTCTGAGTGTACTATTTTAAATGGTGTTTTGAAGGTGGATTGTCATTTTTCATACTGTGATTTAGTTTGGCAGTGGAGTGAGCCAGAGGGGCAAATCTTAGTCTGCGGTTTCAAGGTCCTTCACTTACAGTTAGAATGACATGACAAGTTTATCACTTCTCTGAGAACAGATGTAGAGGCTAAGTGATCATTATTTTTTTTAGTACCTTAAAAACACAACCAGCAGATCCTAATTTACTTTGAAATGAAAGTTTTCTGAGGAAAACATGAAGCCAGGGATTTCTGTTTTTTAAAATTGCAGTTCATTATAGTAGAGTGGGATAGAGAAACCCCTTTAAGTTTTCATAAAATCAGGAATTTGGTGATAAACTGGTAAATATATTTTATTTAATGTGAAACTGAAAATTATTGAAATTATTCGGTAGGTTTTTTGACAGAAAGTTAATATTGTTTTACGTCACTTAAATGAAATGCTGGTTACTCTTTATCTCCTTTGTTCCAAGAAATTAAACTGTATTTTCTCAAAGATGAAAGAAGATCTTATTGGTTGCTAACATCTTATTTCCATTTTAAACTTCTATCTTTTTGTTGAATTAAATTTAGCTATGAAGTTACTCTGACATTCGTGGAAACCTGCCCAAATTGGTGCATGGGAATTGAGCTTCTTGACATGTTTCTCTCATCTGTTGGCCTGTTTGAAGGATGTAGGTTGCTTTATTGCCATGCTGGCCTTGATATCAGAGCCTTTGATGTTGGTATAGTCTCATCTGGTAACCTGTGTCATTTCCTCTTCCTAATACATTACATGATTTCCTTTTCAGTTTTGGGAGGGACGTTCCCCAGGTTCATGCTGCAAATAAAAGAAAATAATTTGGTGATCATAACTACAAACAAATTGAGAGATCAGCTTCTTATATGTAGCAGATCTTAAGAGTGAATATTCTTAAATGTCTCATGGAATAGCAAAATCTACCTCTTTTTTTGGCTGTAAATTATGGAATAAGAACTCCCCAATTGCTCATTATGACAATTATAGAGACAAGAAAGGATCTATTAAACTGTCCTGGGTTAGCCATTTGAGAGAAATTGAAATGTACATTTTGAGGATAGCATCTATCGCTGGTCTTTGTAAGGGATCCCTTAAAGTGACATTAAACCCAAGATTTATATGTTTATTTGATGGCAGGGTAATAATTTTTTTCTGTATATAAACAAACGTGAAGATTATGGTTAAATTGTGTTAAATTGAATGTTGTTGATTATATTTAAAACATGGGGACTAATTGGAAAGATGTATAGTTATTTAAACTTGGAAAAAAACCTTCTGTTTCAAAATGCCATTTATTTTCTCTTTTTATTTGTGTTATTTTTATTTACTGGATTTAAAGTTGATGGTTTGAGGCAGGATCATTTTAAACAGGAATATTCTTCAGTTGATTGGCTACTTTAAATCTGTTCTTAAGATAAACTTAAAGTCTATGCAGTACACTACTACACAGTTTTGTGTAAAATGACAAAATATAGAAAATCTAATTAAATAATTTAAATTTAAAGTAGAATTTAGTGCAAATGTCCACTAGGTGGCACCATGAGAACTCTAAATCTTGTTACTGGGATTCTTTAGGTCCTCTTGTATTATGTATGTTAGAGTATCTGTTGCTTGTTTTTTCTCTTAAGTGCTTATTTACTCTATTTTATTCACTATCCCTTATTAATTGAATTTGCTTTGGTGGAGGTGCTTAAAATGAATAGGAAAAAAGAACAAGTCATTTTTCTCAAGATAAACAAAATGAGAATGTGTCACTGTTTGTAAGTATGTATGCAAATTAAACAAATGATACAAATTATAAATATTGACTCTTAACCCTTGAGATATTGAGAATAAATATTGGACATTGGGAGTTTAGGGGTTGGGTGGGGCAAATAACAAAAAATTCATGATATGTTTTGGAATCCAGGTTTTAAAGTAGAAGGAAACATTAGAAATAATATAGTTAAATCGCTTATTTTACAGCTAAAAAATTAGAATTTCAGGGAAGTTAAGCCATGGACCTAAAGTACTCCAAGTATGTGATAGTCCTTACAGAACTACACTTTGAAATGAAAAGAGTTAATTTTATGGAGGGGACGCAGGGAGGATACGTATTTGGTATAGAAAGCTCAGCGTGAGCTACTTGCATATGGGGGAAAGGCTGGATATCCTGGAGTCTAGAGAAGCTATGGAGAGTAGCAGAGTAAAAAGTTCATTGTGTGAAAAGGGAAGCCAAGTGATATTTCTTTATTGTTCATGATAAGATAACAGTATTAGGGTTGTGATTATGACTGCTGTGTTTTCTGAGCTTATTCTGTTTGCATCAGATATATGATAGCTATTCTGATGTTCTTTTTATAAAATTTGAAGAGTGAGTCATAGACATGTCCCAAGGATGTTATAAAAATGTGAAACATCAAAGGAATGGTTCCTTTTAGTAACAATAGCTATTACTAAATGATGAGTAGGGAATCAGGTACAGGAATCTTAACTAGCATTAAGCTTTAGATTTAGGTGTCCATTTAATATCATATTTATAAAGGCTGTTTCTTAATGGAAATGGATATGTATGTCTTCTACCTCAGGGTAACCTTTGTTCTGTTGGCTAGATATCTTGCTTTGTGCATGAAGCATGAGTCATTGCTACTAGGAAAAATAGAAATTCCCTTTTGTTGACTATGGCAATATTTGAACCTCAGGGCTCAGTGAAAGCTATCAGCTAATAATAATGAGGCCAGGTATTTTATATATAGTCACCCATGAGAGACCACCTGTTGTTCTAAAGGAAACTGATCTCTTTTTACAGATGGTCTTCAAATACAGATTTTTGATAGTTTATAGTATAAAGATTTATTCTATGGCAACTCAACCTTTTCCCCTGGGGCCTGTCTTTCAGAGATGGTGTCCTAGACAGATTTCACTATACTGCCCTACTCTGAGCAGTTCAAAGCACAGAGGTAAGGGTAGGTAGGTGAACTGGGATGCTAAATAAACCCCTCATGTCTGTAGCTGCTTTTTAACAAGTCACCTGGGGCCCTCTAATAGCCCTGAGACTTGAATCTCTGTGATATGAACCTGGAGGCAGAACGCTTTCATAGAACCTTTGACTTTTTCCCCTTGTATCACTTCCAAAAAAAGCTTAGGTTTTTGCCTTGATGGTGTTGGTGAAGGATGCACCTTTTACTCTCATGATGGCCCAGAGGGCCCCTTTAAGTATGGATAGACTTCAGCTTGGTTTAACTTTTGACAAACAGTCTCTATATTGTATCAGATGTCAGTGGTTACCCTGCCTTATCCACAATGTCCTTCCTACTTACCTAAAGAGAACTTGGCACTTGCTTGTTGCTTCCTATATCTTATTAACTTTCTTTCTGGGTTTTAGGGAGCTAGTCTCTACTTTATGTAATACTGATACATAGTTTTATATAAAACAAGTTGAATTATAGGACTTTGATTTTTGGAAGCTGAATAAGCACTGTATTAAGCAGATGTATTAAGGGTATAAGATATGCTAGGCACTGAGTATTTATATGTAATATATATATAAATGAGATTCCTTGCTATGGTGGTAAAGGGAGCTTTAAAATGTTATCTTCCTTTCCTTGAGCTGGTTGGAGAATACTTCACTGAGAAAAAGGGAATTTAGAAATTGCTTAAATGTGGAAGAGAAAAATGTCAGTGAGTACTAGAATTTGATTAGTTGTAGTGTATGGTCTATACCAGCCGTCCTCAAACTACCCACGGGCCACATGTGGGCCCCCCGCCCCCAGGACATTTATCCGGCCCGCCGGGTGTTTTTGCTGCCGCTGCCTGTCCTGCTTAGCAGCCGACTCGTCCTGGGCCCACAGTGCGCACTCTTCAAGGGTCTGAGGGACAGTGAACTAGCCCCCTGTTTAAAAAGTTTGAGGATACAGTTGGGCTTTTCAGGCATGGTAGGGTGCAACTTAAGAGGAGAATTAAAGGAATAAGGGTAGGCAAGGAAGAGGTGTCAGGGGGTAGCCTGCTTTAAACAGATCAGCCTTTATAATCATGTCTAACTGCTTAAGTGATGAATTTCTTGGCATTTGGTGAGGGATGATCCATATAGGTTTATATTTCATAAATAATTGCCTGTATAACTTTCTTTATATTCAAAGAAATTCTCAGTTTTAGCCCTTGCTGCATATCCTTTGACATCTTTCAGTTACCGAACTTAAGAGCTTACCACACACAAAGAATGTTATTAAATCCTATTATGGAACCACCTATAAGCCCACCATACCTAGAAAATCACTATTAATACGTATCTTTCTATCCTTTTTTTCTGGGTTTGTTTTAAAATTGGAGTTCTAGTATATGTACTCTTGTGTAATTTGTCCTTTTTTTTTGCATAATATGTCAAATACTTTAGCATTAGACATTCTTCTTTAACATTATAGCTATGTGATATTTTATCATAGGGTAGCATCATAATTTCCTATTGTTAGGAATTTATGTTATCTCCAAATTTTTATTAATTTTTGTGATGGACATTCTTGTATATGGGTCTTTTTGTACTTCATTGTTTTTGGTATAAATTACTGAATTTCTGGGTGTGAAAGATAAAGCAATTTTTGTGCTTTTGATGTGAATTGCTAAGTTGTCTTCTAAAAAGTGTTAAAACAGAATCCTTTTGCTTCCCTTTGCTTCTCCTGATTTGGCTAAAAAATTCCTCTTCCTAACTAACCTGCTAGTTTTTTGTTTGCTTGCTTTTAAAAATTATTCATTTAGAAATTAGAGTTTGAAAAGGAAACACTGTATAGAATATTGATTTACTTAATTTTACTATCTGACTTTCTCTCCAGGAGCTCTGATGGTCTTACTTTTTTGATCTAATTTCATTTAATTATTATTCTCATTGTTAATAAAATAAGATTGGAAAGGTAAGAGGAAGTATGACTATGTTACTAGATTTTTGTGGTCAAAAGCCAAGAAACCGAGTATACATAACTTTATCCTCTTCCCCTTTGGTATTATTGTTCTTGCTAGAGAGGAAAATCAGGCAAAGCATGAAACAGGACAATGTGATAGATGGTGTGAAGGTTATAGTGACAAAACACCGGGAGAACAGACAAAAGGTCTATTATACAGCATTTCCTTTCTTTTGTGATTAGCTGTATAAGCCAGAACTTTTTTTTTCAACTTTATTTATTTATTAATTTCAGTGGACTAGGTTATATAATGGCACCATTTAAGGAAACAAATTTGCCTCGAAATACATAAAATATTTTTAAATTATTTAAGGAAAAAAATCTCATAAAGTTCACATATATTTCTCAAAATAGTATATAAATAACTTTATAGATTGCTATAAAAGATTTTGATTATGAAGTGCTGTTTGTATGGCTGAAATGTCAGAAAACTGAAAAGATTTTCACTAGGTTCAAAGAACTTCATTTGAGATTGTGGGTTTAATGAAATCTGTTTCTTTTGGGGACTAGATGTAGTTCTTTTGGGCATTCTAAGGATTTGAAAAAAAGTTGAAAATGAGGACATATTGGCAGGATGACAAAGTAGTGTCTAAAGCTGATTTAAAATTTGAGCTTAGCTACAGGAACATATTTTTACTCTGACTTACTTTATTTGATATGAAGTAAGTGATTTGAGTCTAAAATAGGGGTTGGCAAACTATGGCCCACGGGCCAAATCTGGCCTGCTACCTGGTTTTGTATGGCTTACAAACTAAGAATGGTTTTTATATTTTTAAATGCTTGAAAAAAATTAAAAGAATATGATTTTGTGATGTGAAAACTACATGGAATTCAAATCTCAATGTGTATAAACAAAGTTTTACTGGAGCACAGCCATGCTTATTTATGTATTGTCTGTGGCTACATTTGTGCTACAATAGCAGAGTTGAGTAGTTGTGACAGAGACCATAAGTAGCCTGCAAAACCTATAATATTTACTCTCTGGCCCTTTATGAAAAAAGCTAGCTAATCTCTAATTTAGAATTGTATAGTTTAATCTACCTTTAATTTTGCTTTAGTATATAATCCTAAGGAAATTATTTTCTTTTTAATGTATTTTCTGAGAAATTTGGCAGTTAATATTCAGTGGTGATGCAGATCTCATGTTTGTTCCCTAACTATTTTTTTATATAACCCTATTGTCAATCTTATTTAATGATATAGATCACTGGCTCTCACACTGTGATCTTCAGATCCCTGGGTGTTCCTCACATCTTTCAGGGGGTCCACAAGGCAAAACCTATCTTGATAATGATGCCAGGATATTCTTGCCTTTTTACCGTGTTGACATTTGCACTGATGAAGCAAAAGCCATGGTGGCTAAAACTGCTGTGCCTGGGCATGAATCAAGACAGTGGCACCAAAGTGTAACAGTGTTCATTGTACGTACTTATAAAAACAATACTAATTTCTCCTAAGAATGTCCCAGATCATGCAGTAAAATCTGTTAATTTTATTAAATCTCAACCCTTAGCACATGTCTTTTTAATATTTTGTGTGAAAAGTGAGAAGTGTATGTAAAGCCCTCTGCATACTCAACTCCCATGGTTGTCTTGAGGAAAAGCATTTGTGTAGTTGTTTGAGCCATTTGCTGAACTAACTGCTTTTTTCATGAGACACTATTTTGCTTGAAAGAACAATTGACAGACTTGGGTATTTGGCCAATTTTTTCCTGAAAATGAATGAAGCAAGCTGACACTTCAAAGAAAACAACTAATAGTATTTGTTGCCAATGGTAAAATTCAGATTTTCCACCCCAAATTAGGATTTTTAGATAATTTCTTACTGCCATTTTGGGTTTGGCAGTTTCTCAATACTTAAAGAGTTTTCTGATGAGGTCAGTGGTGATATTAACAAATTTTTTTGTGTGTGATATTTAATAATAAAATGTAGTTTCAACATTTGGAAGATCTGTATAACTCAGGGAACCAGTGTTCTCAAAATCACCAGTGTGTGATGTTACAAACTCACATGCAGGTAAAAGGTCCATTCAGCATGCAAGATAGACCCATGGATTTGAAAGTAACAGAAATGGAAATTTTGTTGATAGGATTTTATATTCTACATTGCAACTAAGCTTTAAGAAACCTAGAATTTTGGTGTAGTTATCAAAGAACAATATCCACAATTATCTGAAAAGGCTACTAAAATACTTGTTTCTTTTTCAGTTACATATCTATGTGGCATTTTCTTCATATTTTCTAAGTAAAACAATGTGTGACAATAGATTGTGAGCAGAATCAGATATGAGAATCTAGCCATCTTCTGTTAAGCCAGACATTAATAAGATTTGCAAAAAATGTAAAACAATACCACTTCTTGCACTAAATTTTTTGTTTTATTTTGGAAAATACAGTAATTTTTCATAAAAATTATGTTAACATGTAATGGGCTTTAATGTTTCATTTAAAATTTTTTCTCAGACTTATTTTCTAAATATAATTTCTAAATATTGGTAAATATTTACAGATACAATCTATATAAACAAAAGATTTTTGGAGTCCACAATCCACAATTTTAAAAGTGTAAAGGGAGGTCCTAAGACCAGAAGGTTTGATAGGTGTTATAGATTATGATCTGACCAGGAAGTTAGTTATGTGAACTGGGAGAAGGAATTTTCACTGTTACAATAATTCAATCGTACCTATTATTCATTTTCTGTCTGAAAACTAAGATGCAAATATAGACCAAAGTTCTTTCCAAATGCTTGTGGAAGAGGCTGAGACAAAAATTTTTAAAAATTCAGTCTTTAATAAATGCAAATAGCTTACATTTTCTAGATATGGATGGTTACCTAAAAGGACACCTCTGAGGATGCATTGTATAATTGTATATAATTACAGGTTGAATGTCCCTAATCGTAAAATCTGAAATCTGAAATACTTCTGGTCCTAAGCAGTCTATTATTCTTTATATGCGTTAACTCTGTTACTCATTTAAAACCTTGTGTAATAAGTAATATTATTAAGTAACTTGGTATTGGTCTTTAAGAGCTCGGATTCAAGTACTTTATTTTTTGTCTTACTCCAAAGCTCTTATGCTTTTCCCTTCAGCATAATGCTATTGTCTATATCAGCTGTGTATGAAAGCAACAGTTTTCTGTAAACTGTTTACAAGGTCTTGTGGTAAAGGCTCTTTTTGGCAACAAGGCTAGATAAAGACTTGTTTTCAATTTTAGTTTGATGATTAAGGCAAGGAAATTGTCTTCCAGAGTTATAGAGAGAAAGTGTAAAAGTGAATGAAGTAAACTGAAACAAATTGTTAGACACTGGCTTCCATCAGTAAATTACAGCCTTCCTAATCTATTTGGATTATACAAAAACATGAATAATTAGCAAGATTTGTATTCTTTTGGCTGATTCTCAATTTAATATCTGTTTACTATTGTGATCATATTTCTAGGCTTCTCCAGTGACAGTGATCTGATATCTCTTACTGTTGATGTGGATTCTCTTGCTGAGTTAGATGATGGAATGGCTTCCAATCAAAATTCTCCCATTAGAACTTTTGGTCTCACTCTTTCTTCGGATTCTTCAGCACTAGGGGCCGTTGCTTCTGACAGTGAACAGAACAAAACAGAAGAAGAACGGGAAAGTCGTAGCCTCTTTTCTGGCAGTTTAAAATCCAAGCTTGGCAAGAGAGATTATTTGGAGAAAGCAGGAGAATTAATAAAGTTGGCTTTAAAAAAGGAAGAAGAAGACGACTATGAAGCTGCTTCCGATTTTTACAGGAAAGGAGTTGATTTACTCCTAGAAGGTGTTCAAGGTACAATTTTATCTATATTAATATATTTTGTTATATTCTTATGTTGGTATCTGGAAAAAAGTATATACATATATCTTCTTTATAGTTCTATATAAAAATAAAACTGAAAATGAGAAAATACTAAAGCTTAAATGACCTATGTATGGAGATATACTTTTAGTTACATGAGATATTAGACATTATCAGAGGTACTTAACTCTCTGCTTTGATCAATTAATTTACAAAAGCAGGATTTAAAAAAAGTCAAGTATTTAAGTCTCTTATGAATAATAATCTTTTTTCTGACTTGATTACATTATTCACCAGTTTTTTTTTTCCACCTCCTTCAAGAGTAATCCACAGAGATTCTCTAATGTACTTACTCTTTTTTAAAAAAATTTTTAATTATTATGGGTACATAATAGTTGTATATCTTTATAGGGTACATGTGATGTTTTGATACAGGCATACAATGTGAATTAATCAGATCAGGGCAATTGTAGTATCCATCACCTCAGGCATTTATCATTTCTCTGTGTTAGGAACATTCTAATTCCACTCTTTTAGTTATTTTAAAGTATACCCTAACTCTGCGGTCATCAACCCCCAGGCTGTGGCCCCATCACCACCTGAGCGTCATACTACCCTCCCCCAACTCAGGACATCCTACCCCACCCCACCCCAGTCCATGGAAAAATTGGCTTGCATGAAGCTGTTCCCTGGTGCCAAAAGGTTGGGGATTGCTACTCTAACTCATTGTTGATTATAGTCACTTTGTTATGATATCAAATATGGTTCCTTCTGTCTAACTATATTTTTGTGCCTATTAACCATCCCCACTTTATCCCCTCCTCCCTGCTATCCTTCCTAGCCTTTGGCAACCATCATTCTACTCTCTGTCTCCATGAGATCAATTGTTGTTAATATTTAGCTCCCACATATGAGTGAGAACATGTGAGATTTGTCTTTCTGTGTATGGTTTATTTCACTTAACATGATGTTCTCCAGTTCCATCCATGTTGTTGCAGGATGTTGTCCTTTTTTGTGGCTGTATATATTGTGTATATATACCATGATTTCTTCATCCATTCATCTGTTGATGGACCCTTAGATTGATTCCAAATCTTGGCTATTGTGAGTAGTGCTGCAGTAAATATGGGAGTGCAGATATCTTTTCAACATACTGATTTCCTTTCTTTTGGATATATACCTAGCAGTGGGATTGCTAGGTCATATGATTGTTCTATTTTTAGTATTTTGAGGAACCTCCATACTGTTCTCCATAGTGGTTATAGTACATTTACTCTTGATGACCTGAAGAGACAAGCTGAAATGAGCTTTTAAATTAAGAACTTAAAAGATTCTTGGATTTGTCCACTATTCTGTTCTTTGTTAGTTATCGTAAATTCTCAACTAATTACTGGAGGTGATATGGGACAGGTAAGATGTAGCTGCTGAATGAAAGTAGAACTTACCTTTTTTTTTTTTTTTTTAAAGCATTAGCTTTTGTTTTAGTCCTCTACTTTTTCCTTATAGAAGCCAAAGGAAGCATTCTGTAGTTAGTTACATGACTTTTGGGACATCATAATAAAAGGTTGATGTGACTTTCCAGTGGTTTTCTTAGTACAGCACTTCCTTGCACTGTGCCTGGTATCCTGTAGTCCAGGAGCCTTCTGCTTTACACTTTCTAGAGCATAAACTTTCAGTCTCATGACACAGTGTAGTCATATATCTGCCTTATAGAGTGGAATAGGGTGTATGCGAAAGGTTCTAACTGCTGCTTAACTACGATTTTGACAAACTCTCTTATTTTTTGCTTTCACTCCCCCTTCCACAGCTAGCTAGTGCCACCAATTCCTTACTGTAAGCCAGGCAACTTTCTTGAGTTTCCCAAGTTAGTAACCTCTCATCCATCTACTTTCTAGCTTCTAAAATTTTTATGCTGTTGTCTTCTCTCTTAGTCTTTGTCCTTATGGGCTTTTACCTTAAAAAAATTATTTTACTGCCATGTTAATAGAATTTCAGGAAGGAGCATAACTAAATAAATGTGTTCAAGTTGCTATCTTTAACTGGAAATTTAGATTTTGCAATCGGTACCTATTTTGGTGGGCTTGGGGAATCAAACAGCTTTTAATGTTTTATGTGTGTAGCAGTAAGAGGAGTTGGGATCTTGCGGGTTTTTTGGTTTTTGTTTTTTGGTTCTTTTTTGGTTATTGTCATATTGAAGTTGCTGATATAACCATTTGGAATCTGTTGACACAGTTTCAAATAGTTGATTCTAATATTCATTTCCTATTAATTTTTTTGTCTTGATATGGTTATATAATTTTAGCTATCACTTTTAAGGTTTCTAGTTGAGAAACTACTTTTGAATTCTCTTGTTTTCATGGTTTGATTGATAGGTCATTTTTATTTATTTTTATTTTTTTATTTCAGCATATTATGTGATAGGTCATTTTAATCCTAATTTTGTTTATCAAGTGCTTTCAAAGTCTGTTGGGTTTTTGTTTGTTTGTTTGCTAGTGGACCATTCTGGTCTTAAAACTCTACTCATTTTTGTTCTTTGCCTCAACTCTCATTGAGTTGGGAGTATAAATGGGGATGAGTTGCAAAATATCTTCTCTAATATTTCCCTTTTCTTTTCAGTTAATTATGTACTAAAATATCATTGGTGTTCAATTGGCATAGATAAAACATATCAGTGTAACATTTTTCTGTCTAAAAGTTATTTGCATTTAATCTTAGAACATTTCATAATGCTACCACTTGATGGCACCAGAAAAATAAAAATCTTTGCTTCAAAATGAGAATTATAGGTACGTATGAGCAAATAACAAAGAATATATATCATTTGGTTAGTTACTTTGCTGATTATGGTGGTGAATTATCTTTCCACTAGAACTTGATACTAAACCTACTAGACCTCTGTCTTAAAGAATGTTACCACTTAAATATATTTCTCCTATTTAATGTATGTCTTTAAAAACCACAATATCCATTCCTACTCTGGATTGGTTTTTGTTGCTAATGTGCCATCAAATCCAAAAAGTTAATAATTGACTAAATTGCCTTTAGTTTTTTATTCTTTATTCATAATGTGATGAATTTTTATTCAGACAAACAATAGGAATCACAATCATAGAATTCTAATTTTTAACCAATGTGTAAAAGGGCCTCTGTTTACTCCTCATGGTTGTACATTTGACATAAGGTCAGCACAGTGCTTCCAGTCCATGGATTCTATTTAAAAGAAAACTAGTCACCACCTAACAAACATGTAGACATTATCCTTTAATTTGTGGGGTAATTGGGAGCTCTAGCTTGTGAACTTGATTTGTAATTTATACGCAGAAGAGATGCTTCCTTGAGAAAAGTTTGTTCTATTGTGACAAAATTGTTATTGAAACATCACTGTAACCAGTAATACCTATAAATCATTTGAATTTAATTCTTTTTGTAACAGTTGTTCCTGTGACCCTGGGTTGGATTGGCATGCCTTATAATAAAATAATTATTTCTGGATATATGGTAATCCAGAGAAAATAATCTTTCAGAGCTAAGTAGGAGTTCTTTATACAGGGTTAAAAAATTTTGTTATTTCATTACTAAACTATTTCATCCTAAAGGAGATTATATGGGTTGTTAGTAGATCTGATAAAGATGACTTGATTTTTTTCTTACTTAACTGGCATTTCCACATCTGAGACCAGATGCAAAAACACAATAGCAGCAGTTGTATTTGCCCATCCAGCAGAGAACAAGCATACTCTGATAGTGGTAACTTTGAATTCTCTTTTTGAATCTGACATTTCATTTATTCCCTTCTAGAAATGGCTCTTGAAATGAAGGTTCTGTCTGTTCTTCTAAATTCTCAGGTTTTTAAACAGTTAAGAGAGAAAGTCCAAAGTCAAGGTCAAAGGAATCAATTGAATTTTTGAAAAGAATGTTGCAGTACATATCATCCTTTCATGTCCTTATTTCTATATTAACGGACGTGGTTGATATGATTAATCTCTACTCTCAGTGTGGGCTTATTGGAATAGTGGTGACAATATAGAGTAGCAAATAGATTACATAAAGGTATTAATGAAATGTTTACATGTCAACAATTTATTACATGCCTATCATCGTGCAAGGTGTTTTTCTTACGTTATTTTTAATCTGTAGAACTACCTCATAAGTTGAACTGTGGCTGATCATACTGGGCTTTGTCTAAGGACACCAAAATTTAGAGGGTGCAAACATTTAATATAATGATTCTAAAAGCTTGGCACCTAGTTAGCAAGAATAATTATTTAAAACAGGAAGCTACCAGATGGCGAGCATTGTTAGTAACACCCATCTGTGGGCTACATTATGAATTACAGAGTTGATTTGAGAGCTGGTTGTGTGTAGTTTGTTCCAGGTGCCAAAAGTGCTGGTTTGCGGTCTTAGTAAGGTAGATATTGTGATCCCCATTTTACAGGTGGAGGAAACGAAGACTTGTATAAATTAAGCAATTTGCTCAAGGATACATGCCGGTAAGAGTTAAGCCAAAATTTTAACCTAGGTGTTTCTGAGTCTAAATCTTGTCTTCTTCCCACTATACCATGCTACTTCCCACACTTCCCCTCTCTCTTCCCTGCTAATTAGATTAACTTTAAAATGGAGAGGCAACAAATCTCCATTATCAAATATTTGAGAACTTTCTTTATTTTGAATATTCATTATTTTTCCTTCTACCCATTTGTTTATCTGTTTGTTCATTCAAACATCTATCCATCCAGTTGATTGTTCAACAAACATTTATTACTTGTATGTACCAGGTACTGTGATAGGGAATATAAAATATTTTTCTTCTAAAAATATAAAATAAAAGTGAGTGGTGGCCCTTCAAAATGAGATGTTTCTGTCAACTCTATAGCATGAGGCTGGGCGCGGTGGCTCACGCCTGTAATCCTAGCTCTCTGGGAGGCCGAGGCGGGTGGATCGCTCAAGGTCAGGAGTTTGAAACCAGCCTGAGCAAGAGCGAGACCCCGTCTCTACTAAAAAATAGAAAGAAATTAATTGGCCAACTAAAAATATATAGAAAAAATTAGTCGGGCATGGTGGCGCATGCCTGTAGTCCCAGCTTCTCGGGAGGCTGAGGCAGAAGGATTGCTTGAGCCCAGGAGTTTGAGATTGCTGTGAGCTAGGCTGAAGCCACGACACTCTAGTCCAGGCAACAGAGCAAGACTCTGTCTCAAAAAACAAACAAACAAAAAAAAACCTCTATAGCATGTTAATAAGGCCTATGATTATGTACTATATATCTTGTTGAAAACACGATAGATTTGTTGCCTCAGCCATACCTGTTGTTTTTCACTTAACTTGTTGCTGATGCCACACTTTTCTAATCCTCCACTCTTCTCTGCTGCCTTCCTCACTCTTATTCTTTCCTCCCTTTCCCTCCTGTCCCCTTTCACTTTCTCTGTTCCCTCCCTTTTCTTCCCTTTCATCTCTTGCATACATTACGAATTAGTTCTTGGATGTTGCTGATATCTAATTTTTCTTTGAAAATTTTGTTGATGTTTTTGGCCAGTGAGACTATTTCTAGTGTTAATACTCACCTAAGAGATGTAGACAGTCTTCCACCATTTCTATTCTTGTATATGATATAATAGACAACACCAAGCCATTTTTCATAATTTGCTCCCTCCCTGGGCAGATGCTTGTTAGGCTCTCAGGGATATCCAGGGATATTTCAAAAACTATGACCTTGTGTGCAAGTTGGACCATTAATTTATTCTATAAATAAGAGTTACTCAAATATTAGGAAACCCAAAGGATGAACTTGTTTGCTTTGGAAATAGATGAATATATGAGAAAGGTAATAAGTCTAATTTTGATAAAGGGAGCAAGTCACATTATTATTTCTACTTGCTGAACTTTAGAAGTGAAAATATGTAACTCCAAAAATAAAATTTATTGATTTATTTATAGTATTTGTTAATGCAGAAGGTGATATGAAAGTATTTTTTAGTTCACTTTATTGTTAAGTGATTGCCCAGTTTGGTACAAAGTACATTATGGTATAAGACTAGCAAAACCAAAAGCTATATTTTTATGGGCAATGGTGGTATGATCCTTTTGCCTTCTAGTTTTTTTTTTTTTTAATGAACTGCTTTGAGAACGTTCTTCTTTTTCAATGTTGTTTTGACAGTTTAGGGTGCTTTGCAGTTTTGTATAAATTTGAGAATCAATTTTTCCATTTCTACAAAAAAGGCAGTTGGAATTTTGATTTGGATTGCATTACTTCTATAAATTTGAGGAGTATTGCTATCTTGACAATATTAAGTCTTCCAACCTATGAATACAGGATGTCTTTCTATTTATTTAGATCTTCTTTAATTTCTTTTAGCAATGATTTGTAGCTTTCAGTGTGTAAGTCTTTTACCTCTGGTTAAATTTATTCCTAAGTATTTTATTTTTTTGAATGCTATTGTGAATGGAATTGTTTTCTTAATTTTCTTTTTGACTTGTTCATTCTGGTATACGACTGATTTTTGTGTGTTGATCTTGTACCTAGCAACTTATTGAATTTGTTTACTAGCTCTAGTAGTGGTTTTTTCGTGTGTGTGTGTGTGTTTGTGGATTCTTTGGGGTTTATATATATAGTCAGCCCTCTGTATCCATAGATTTCATACCTGCAGATTTAATCAACTGCAGATTCAACCAACTGTGGATCAAAAGTATTCGGGAAATAAAAACCCAATAAAACATAAAAGCACGACAATAAAAAACAATACGAATAAAAAAAGTATAACAATTATTTACATAGCATTTACATTGTATTAGGTATTATAAGTAATCTAGAGATGATTTAAAGTATACAGGAGAATGTGGGTAGGTTATATGCAAATTACTGCACCGTTTTACATAAGGGGCTTGAGTGTCCGCAGATTTTGGTACTCAGGGGTCCTGTAAACAGTCCCCTGTGGATACTGAGGGATGACTGTATAGGATTATGGTATCTGAGAATAGAGGTAGGTGTACTTCTTCCTTTTCAATTTGGATGCCCTTTATTTCTTTTTCTTGCCTGATGCTCGGGCTAGAATTTCACTGGGAAAGCAGGCATCCTTGTCTTGTTCCTGTTCTTAGGGGGAAAGATTTCAGTCTTATCATTAAGCATGATGTTAGCTATTGGTTTTTCATAAATGCTCCTTATCATGTTGAAAAAGTTCCCTTCTGTTCATGTTTTCTGGATGTTTTTATCATAAAAGAGTTTTGGATTCTAGCATGCTTTTTCTGCATCAGTTGAAATGATCACATTTTTTTTCCTTTGTTCTATTAATTACATTGATTTTCTTATGTTGAACCACTCTTGCATCCCTTAGATAAATCCCACTTGCCACAAGGGTTTTTATATTAAGTTTGAACCCAGTTGTGCCTTTTGGACTCTCTTGTGTATTTTGTTTTTCATTGTAATGTAGTTGGAAAAGATGACCTACTCGATGAAGTACGAGCCTTTTGTCCATCTGTCTGGAACTTGAGATCTTACTTTTCAAAGAAAAGCAGTATTAAACACATTCAGGATTTTCTATTATGAAAATGCTCCACAGCCTTTTTTGTTTTAAGATAAAACATGTACTCTTCACTATAATTTAATAAATTGCCTTAGTTGTGAATTTTTCAGATTTTAACTTTTGAAACTGACTAGAAGAGAACATTTGAAAGCAGTAAAATTGAGATTTTTAAAAATAAAAATTTGAAATGATTTAAATGTGCTATTTATTCTTCCTTCTTTCTTTTCTCATCAGCAGTCTGCTTTTTCCATTCTTTGGTTGTTACAGGAAGTGTATGTCAGTAGGAGAAAGCTATTATTCGTACAGTGAACTCAGAAGAAACTGTTTCGTAGGTTCAGGGAAAAGTCTTTAGATTCTCTATTCTGCGCATTCACAAATTAAAAGAGTTGCTTTTTGTTTTATTTTAAAAAATTTTTTTCTGCAGCAGTCTGCAGAGAAGGGGCAGGAGAAGAAAAGGTGAGAGTTGCTTTTTTCTTTTCTTTTTTTTTTTTTGAGACAGAGTCTCACTCTGTCGCCTGGGCTAGAGTGCCATGGTGTCAGCCTAGCTCACAGCAACCTCAAAGTCCCTGGGCTCAAGCAATCCTTCTCCCTCAGCTTGCTGAGTAGCTGGGACTACAGGCGCTCGCCACCAAGCCTAGCTAATTATTTCTATTTTTAGTAGAGACGGTGTCTTGCTCTTGCTCAGGCTGGTCTCGAACTCCTGAGCTCAGGTGATCCTCTCGCCTCAGCCTCCCAGAATGCTAGGATTACAGGTGTGAGCCACTGTGCCGAGAGTTGCTTTTTAAATTACCATATGCTCGGGTAATTTCCTCTTTCAGGTTTTGTGTTAAGACTGGACTCTTTCAGTTCCAGGTAACAAAAAACCTTACCAACTCAAAAAGTTAATGTAGGAAACAGTGTTTTAGTCCATATCAAAAAGAGTGTTTTAGAGCTGGGTTTGGTGGCTCACGCCTATAATCCCAGCTACTTGAGAGGCTGAGGTGGGGGAGGATCACTTGAGCCCAGGAGTTTGAGGCTGCAGTGACCTATGATTGCGCTGTTCTCCATCCTGGGTGACAGAGTGCTCCAGTCTGGTGACGGTGAGACCTTGTTTCAAAAAAAAAAAAATTTTAAGAAGTGTTTTATCCTACATGAATGAGTGGATCATTGGTTACATAGAGCTTGATTCAGGTGTTCAAGAAATGTCACTGGTCTCTGTCTTTCCATTTGCCTGCTGTACTTGCTATCCCCTTTCTCTGATTTGATTGTATCTTCATGGTGTAAAAGATAACCCTCCAGCAGCTCCAGGTTTGCAAAGGCTTCTTCTTCAAAATACTAGAGGAAGAGGGAGTTTCCCCCCATATCTCCAAAAAGAAGTCTCAGGGAGGGTTGGCCTGTCATGGATCATGTGCTTCCACCTCTATCTTTCTAACCTGATTAGGCATGGCTTATTTGTCATCCCTGGGAAGGTGGCCAGAGCTGTCACTGATGAACCCCATGAACTGAACAGTGTAACTATAGAATGCGGGAGGAGTGCTCCCAAACAAGGAAGGAATATTGGGCAGAAACAAACGAACAAAACACAGTGAAATGTCATCCTTTACTTATTCTTCATGACCCAGCAGTGTCATTTATTATTTTTTCTCCACCTGCCTTTAAAAAAAATGGTTGTTTTGGTTGCTCATTTATTTTCTCTTGTATGTTTCTTGGGCTATAATTCTCTTGATAATAGACATTATATGTATTTTTTAAAACTCTTAATGGAAATATAATTATATTCGCAGAAAAGTACATATCATAAGTATATAGCTGAATGTATTTTCACACATGGAACACTCCCATGTAACTGGCATCTGGATCAAGGAGCAGAATTTGCTGGCACTCTAGAAGCTTCCTCATGTCCCCTTCCAGTTACTGCCTCTTCGAAGCTAATCATTATCCTGATCTTGAAAGTGTTGAGTAGTTGAGGCCTCCTTTTTTCTATTCCCATTCCTTGCAAGGGTAGGGGTCCAGTTTGAGAGCATCTTTTCTGTTGGTTTGGCCCTCTTCTGTGCAATTTCTTTTATGGATGATGATGGGGGTAGGGATTGGTGTCTTGCACCTCTTTTATTTCTGTGGGATCCTAACCTTTCTCTCATTTCCTTCTTTCCTTTCACGCTTTCACTGCCACATGTTGAAGAAGTTTCGCCCCTTTTCTATGTATCTGATTTTTCCCCCGGGAGGAAAACTTTACTGAGGCTCTCACTTTTGGTTCCACTCACTTTCAAGCCTATAAAGCCTTTGCTTTGAAATACCAAGTGCCAACCTGAGTGCAGTGTTTTGGCATTTAGTTGGACTTTCTCTTTCTTGGGGTGGTTTTTTTCTTGTGCTTTTGCTTAAGTCCTATATTCCCCTCTCTCTCTATTTTCTCTCCCCCGAAGGGATCTTTTAAACTTTTCCTCTTCTGGTCTCCATGTCCATTGGCCTGCAGTAGGGGGGCACTGGGAGTTCTGTTGTAATTTGTTTTATTTCCCTAGTCACAGTAATATGAAGATCACGGTATTCTTTGTTTCCTAGTAATGCTGAAAATGTCAGCCTTGGGTGGATTTATTTACTCTCTCTCTCTTTTATTTGTTCTTTGAGAGGTTATGTGAGGAGATTTGAAATTGGATGGCTGCCATTGTCCTCCAGGCCTGAGAGTCCACACAGATTGTTTTTAAATGTTCAACAACCTTTGCACTTTTGAAATAAACCTTACTCTGTTGTAACATACATTATCCTTTTTATGTGTCATTGGATTTGATTGCTAATATTAATATTTATTCATAGTCTGGCATGATGGATTGTGCCTGTAATCCCAGCACTTTGAGAGGCTGAGGTGGGAGGATTGCTTGTAGCCAAGAGTTCAAGACCAGCCTGGACAACATAGCGAGACCCTGTCTCTACAAAAAATTAAAAAATTATCCAAGTGTGGTGGCATGTGCCTGTGGTCCCAGCTACTCAGTAAGTTGAAGTGAGCGGATTGCTTGAGCCTAGGAGTTTCGGGGCTGCAGTCAGCTATGATTGCACCACTGCACTCTCAGCCTGGGCGAAGAGCAAGACCCCATCTCTGGCAAAAAAAAATATATACATATATATACACACATATATAAAGTAAATTATAGACATCATGGCTTCCACCTCTGTGTAGTTTGCATCTCCAGAAAATAGGGTCATTCTTCCACATAGCCATGATACAGTTATCATACTTAACAAATTCAGTGGGAAGAACAATTGTATGGCAAGGGTTTTAATAGTGAATTCAGTTTCTTTAGTAGATATCCAACCGTTATCTCCTCACCTCAATTATATTTTGTCAACTTTGGTAAGTTGTATTTTTCAGGAAATTTGTCTATTTCACACCAGTGATGGAATTGTTTATAATATCTCCTAATCTTTTTTATGTGTGTTGGGTTTTTGTTGATTTTGGCAATTTGTTATATTTTTATTTTTTTCTTAATTACTCATATTAAGGATTTATCCATTTTGTTAATGGATTAACTTTTGATTTTATTATTATGTTTGTTTTCTATTATATTTTACAGGTTTCTGTTTCTTTATTTCCTTCTACTTACTTTCAGTCTATTTGTATGTGTGTGTGTATTAGAAGCTTACATCTTTAAGTTTTAATCTCTTTTTTCTCTGTATATTTGGGATTATAAATTTTCCATTAAGTATTTAGCTATATTCCATAGGTTTTGATATATCATATCTTAATTATTATTAGCTCAAAATATTTTCTAGTTTTCTTTTTGATTTTTTCCTTTATCCCATTAGTTTTCTATGGCTAATGTAACAAATTACCACAAACTTAATGACTTACAGCACAAACTTTTTATTTATAGTTTGGTAGGTTATAAATCTGACATGAGTCTCTCTGGGCTAAAATCAAGGTGTGAGCAGGACTATATATATTTTTTGGAGACTACAGGGGAATATCTGTTTCCTTGCCTGTTCTAGCTAGTAGAGGCCACCCACATGCCTTTGCTTATGGTCCCCTTTCTCCATCTTCAAAGCCAACAATGTTGCAGCTCTCTGACTGTTCCTTCATAGTTACATCTTACTCTGATCCTCAGCCAGGAAAGGTTATCTGATTTTTAAGGACCCATATGATTCAGTTGGGCCCATCTGGATAATCCAGGATGATTGCCCTGTCTCAAGATCCTTAACCTTAATCACATTTGTGAACTTCCTTTTGCCAAGTAAAATAACATATTCATAGGTTCTGGGCTTAGTACATGGATATCTTTAGGGGTTGATTCATTAGTCTGCCTACTATACCTGTGAATTACTTAGATGTATATCATAAGTATATTATTTAATTTGCTCATAGTTGGAGTTCTAATTATCTTTTTGTTATTGATTTCTAGCTTAATTCCATGGTGTTCAAAGAACTTAGTCTCTTTTTTTTTTTGAGTCACAGTCTCACTCTGTTGCCTGGGCTAGAGTGCCGTGGCATCAGCCTAGCTCAGAGCAACCTTGAACTCCTGGGCTCAAGTGATCCTCCTGCCTCAGCCTCCCGAGTAGCTGGGACTACAGGCATGCGCCACCATGCCAGCTAATTTTTTCTATATATTTTTAGTTGGCCAATTAATTTCTTTCTATTTTTAGTAGAGACGGGGTCTCGTTCTTGCTCAGGCTGGTTTCGAACTCTTGACCTTAAGCGATCCACCCACCTCGGCCTCCCAGAATGCTAGGATTACAGGCGTGAGCCACCGCGCCTGGCATCAAAGAACTTAGTCTTAATGATTTCAGTTTTTTGAAAAATTTTGAGGCTTTCTTTATAGCCAAAATACCCTACCTTTTTAATTATTTTAGTATGACGCCTTGATAAAGAAGTGCTTAATACATTTAAAAAAAATAAAAGGCTTTTGTATTTTCTATAGCATCATTACCCTCTTCATGTTTGTAGGAAATTTTGTTACTTTTGGTTGTCTCTGTCTTATTTTTGGTAGTTAATTGATCATTGCTTGATTCTTGAATAGGCATAGGCAAAAAGAGTAAATTGATTTTGAATTGTAGAGGGTGTGATTAAATTACTCTCTGATTAATTAACACATAGCTATATGATTGGCTTATGGGGAAAAGTCCACAAATACATTAAAATCTTGCTATAAAATAGTTACCTTGAATGAATCCAGACTAGTAATAGCCCTTTCTCCTACAAACAAAAGCATACTGTAAGGCAATGAAGAACAAAGACTTTGAGCACACAGGACAAATAAAAGCAAATACTAAAAACAACTCCAAATTGGATTTTTATTGTAGTTGATTGGTTTGATACTTGGAGTTGGAACAATGCCTTGACCTATGCTATTGATAAAAGGTTTGTCTTTACCCAAACAACAGGAAGTAAGATTCGAAGGAATAAATAATGTGCAAAGGCAAATATGTGAAAGTACTTGGTAATAATCCCTTTAAATGAAGTGGTCCAGTGATATAGGTAATAGAATGTAGGATTTGTGTAGTGTAATCTAGCAAGCTAGGTCAATTTAGTTCCATGCCCAGGCGGACACCTGAGCAGATGTGTAGGAAGAAACCACACATTCTGAACAGATTGATAACCATAATGAATTCATTGTTACTAATCTTAATTGGGCCCTCAATACTGTTACTTACCCTTAACATTCTTTGTTAACTCCCATGTCTACCATCTGCAGTGATTGTTTTATATATCCACTACTTCTATTATTCCAATGACACCACACTTTCTTGTTTTTCTACTTTTCCCTACAAAAGAAAAGCACACTGTAGTGCTTGTTTTCATCTTGTTTTTCTACTTTCTGGATCTTTCTGTGTTTATTTTGCCAACTACTTTTCCCTTCACCTGATCTTTAAATCTTTAAATGCTCTGATTTATTGAGACCTGGTCTTCAACCTTCTTACTTTCCTTAGTTGGTTTTAGCATTACATGACTTCAATATCTATCTGTAGCACTGTACAACAGAAATATAATGTAAGACACATATGTAATCTTATATTTTCTAGTATCCACATTACAAATAGGGTTTCTCCTGTTAACCAAGATGGATAACTTGGGGACTATATTTACCTTCCTTCCTGAAGCAACTGAAAATACCAGACAAAATATATTTAACGATGGTTTTCAAGACACTGGACATCAGGCAATAAAAGACAATGATTTCTGAGAGATAGGAAACAAATGAGGTGAGGTTTATGAGTGCCACAGCTTACTATCTTGAAGTTTTAATCCTTGGTGCCGAGAAAGGGAAGCTGTGTGGATCCTGGCAGAACGTCTTAATTAAGGAGATGGTGTTGATTGGCTAGAAAGACCAAAGTTTTTAGAGCTTGCAGGGTAGAGATTCAGGATCATTGCCTGATGTCTAGTGTATTGCTTAGAGACCGGATAACTGTACAGAGAGTGGCTCAGTGTCTCTTGGAATATTTAGAATACTGATTAGTATATGCACATGGAGAAACTATTTAAGGCCAGCAAAGGATCTACCAAAAGGATTAGGGGAAATAATTCTGGATGCTCACACAGGGCTGGAAATAGTGTCCATTTTCAAGAGATAGTCTCAAAAACCTCAATCATGCGGCATTGGGTAGAGTACTCAGAAGGAATAAGAATAGTGCAGAATAATTAGTTCTGGGTCCACTGTAACAATCTTAAAATAAGCAAGACCCAAAAGGATCACCACCCAACAATTCAAAATGGTTGGCATTCAATCAAAAATTACCTTTCATGGAGAGAAGCAGGAAAAAAATGACCTTAAATGAGGGAAAAAATGAACCAATCAAATCCCATTTGACAGTGACACAGGTATTAGAATGATCAAAGACTTTTCAAGTTATTATAACTATATTCATTATGTTGGAAAAGTTAAGTAGAGACATGGGAGAATTGCAAAAGACCCAACTGAGCTTCAAGAGATGAAAGGTACAATATATTTCATTTTCAGAAATGAAAAATACAAGGGGTAGGATTAGTGGCAGATTAGATTTTGTAGAAGAAAAGATTAACAATGAGCTTGAGGACATAGCAATAGAAACTATCCCCAAAATGAAGCATGGAGAGGTAAAATGATTTTTCTTTTTTTGAGACAAAGTCTTACTCTGTTGCCCTGGGTAGGGTGCAGTGGTGTCATTGTAGCTCACTGTAGCCTCAAACTCCTGGGCTAAAGTAATCCTCCTGCCTCAGCCTCCCTAGTAGCTGGGATTCCAGGAGCGCCACCATGCCTGGCTAATTTTTCTGTTTTTAGTAGAGACAAGGTCTCACTCTTAGGCTGGTCTTGAACTTCTGAGCTTAAGCAGTCTTCTTGTCTGGACCTCTCAGAGTGCTACGATTACAGATGTGAGCCACTGTGCCTGGCCAAGAGGTAAAATGATTTTAAAAAATTGATCTAGAGAACAATTTCTATATATGTAATTGGAGCACCTGAAAAGGGAGGAGGGAACAAAATATTTGAATAAATAATGCCTGAAAGCTTTCCACATTTGATAACAACAATTCTCAAGTCCAAGAAGCCCAGCAAACCCCAAGCACAAGAAACATGAAAACTACACCAAAACACATTATAATCAAATTGCTCAAGACCAGTGATAAAGAGAAAATCTTACAATTAAAAGCAGGCAGAAGGAAAAAGAGAGGTCATGTACAGAGCAAAGATAAGAGTGACACCAGATTTCCTGTTGGAAAAAATGCAAGCAAGAAGACAATTGCTCAATATCTTTAATGAAGGGGAAGGGGGGAAAACCCTTTCAGGTGAGAATTTTATATCTAGTCAAAATATGTCTCAAAAATGAAGGCAAAAATCAAAGAATTATTAGTTGGAAGTGATAGATATGTTCATTATTTTGATTGTGCTGTCTTCTCTGTTTTTCTTGGTTGGTCTAGCTAAAGATTTGTCAATTTTGTTGATCTTTTCAAAGAACCAATTTTTGATTTTGTTTTCTCTGTATTCTGTTTCATTGGTTTCTTCTTTGTTTTTGTGTAGTTTGCTCTTCATTTTTTAGATTTTATCTTAAAAGGTAGAAACTTGTTATTGATTTGAGATCTTTTCAGTGTGGGTATTGAGAGGTATAACTGTCACTCTAAGCTTTTGCATCCCGTAAATTTAGAAATATTGTTTTCATTTTCATCGTGTTTGAAATAATTTCCAGTTTTCCTTGTAGTTCCTTTTTTGATCTCTGTATTATTTAGATGTATGTCCTTTAGTTTTCAAATATTTGTGGATTTTCCCAATTTTGTTTTGTTGTTGATTTCTAGTTTAATTGTTATGGCTGATGAATAGACTTTGCATGATTTAAATTTTTTAAAATATATTGAGACTTTTGTCCTAGCAAATGATCTGTCCTGGAGAATGTTGCTGATTTCTAGTTTAATTGTTACGGCTGATGAATAGACTTTGCATGATTTAAATTCTTTTCAGTGGAGATCCAATTCAAGTGAGTCCTCTCCAGCAACCGGAAGGCAGTCCTCACACCTACTATCCCACTATGCTTTTGGGGCTGGTAGAAGTAGCCCCTCATTAAAACACCGCAAACCTTTGTTTCTCTTACTAAAGCTCTACAATTTTTCTTACATAAATATTTCTCAAATTTTTTTAAATGTATCCAGTCAATTTTCAGAGTCATTTTGATAATTATGTCTGGTTTTATCTGGAAAGAGGTTCACTCAACTTCTAATTCTGACAGTCTGAAAGTCCTACCTTCTGTCATCTCTTACAGCAACTTAATAATTGGTTTTACTATTTCTTTATTGTTTGATTCTAATCCATTTTTTTTCTGCCTGAGTGATTTTTTAAAAAAATGGAATCTAACCATGTCACTTCCTTGCATGAAAAACTCATTGCTTTTAGGATAACTTCCCGAGTATTGTGGCCTATAAGGCTATGCATAGTTTGGCTTCTGCCTTGCTTTCCAGGCTCATCTTGAATCGTTTCTCTTCACTTGTTCTTCTTTAGTCACAGTGGCCTTCTTTTACCTCATGGAACGCACCAAGGTCCTTCCCTTGTAGGATCTATGCTCTGCTTGGAGTGCTTTTTTGCGTTTATTCGATTGATAACTTCTCCTTGCTCATCACACCTGAATTTCAGTGGCATTTCCTCAAGAAAGCCTTTCCTCACTTCTGCTGAGACCAGAATAGATATTCTCACCTTTCTTTTCATTGCACACTGTTTACAGTGAATTAATTAATTTATTTTTGAGACAGAGTCTCACTCTGTTGCCCTGGGTAGAGTGCAGTGGCGTCAGCATGGCTCACTGCAACGTCAGACTCCTGGGCTCAAACGATGCCCCTGCCTCGGCCTCCAGAGTAGCTGGGATTATAGGCCCATGTCACCATGCCCAAGCTAATTCTTTTTTTTTATTTTTGGTAGAGACAAGATCTCACTCTTGCTCAACCTGGTCTCAAGCAATCCTCCTGCCTTGGCCTTCTCCAGAGTGCTAGGATTACAGGTGTCAGCCACCATTCCCAGCCTACAGTGAAATTATTGTTTGTGCAGTTATTTATTGAATGAATATATCTTCATTTACCTGTAATGTCTTTGAAGACAAGGCATTTCCTTGTTAACCATTGTATCTTCTAGGATAGTGTCAGGTACATAGGAAATTCTCTATAATTATTTTT
Source organism: Cheirogaleus medius (assembly GCA_008086735.1). NCBI lineage: Eukaryota > Metazoa > Chordata > Mammalia > Primates > Cheirogaleidae > Cheirogaleus > Cheirogaleus medius. The sequence continues at coordinate 11,875,168 of VBSM01002937.1, forward strand.
GAATGAGAGAATGATTCTATAGGTCATATCATTGAGCATCTGACCAGGGGGAAGGAGAAAGCCCATAGGAAGGCTTCCTGGAGGAGTTGATAAATAAGTTGAATCCTAAAAATTGTGTAGTGAACTGCCAATATTCAATCAGGTAGCTTCTGAAAATATCATATATGTTTAAAATGCCTCCTGTCTAGTATAGAAACACTCCATAAAGACACTAATATATTTCATGAAAGTTTGACAATGTATAGAATTAAGCCATTTGAAATAGCATTAATTAAATGCCTTATTACATTTATATTTATAGCTGTGTAAGAATTATAACTCAGTATTGAGACCTCTTGCTTATCTGATCCTGTGTTTGATTTTTACGCTTAATGAATAACGAATAACCTCTGTCTTTTCCCATTTCCATGTCTTAGTCATGTGTTTCCCAGTCCAGCACCTTGGAACTAGGGCTCTGTTCTATTTTGATCGGACCCACCCTCACATTCCCCCAAATAAGCATTTGACCTAAAACTCAGGCTTGGCAGCTGGGAAACTCTCATTTGATTTGTTGTAATACTTTTCTGATCTTTGTGGAAACGATAGGATAGACAGATACCTATAGCATATCGCAATAACTAATGTTCAGGGAAGGAAAGTTAAATCAATTTTAGTATATTCTACTTGGGAATGGAGTAGCTCATTTTATAAAGATTTGTATCAAAATAAAGAGTTAAGTAAGCTTGGATCTCTAAGGGCTAATTCTCCCCTATCTCTAAAAAATTTGGTTTTGAAAACAAACAGATAACCTTTTTCCCTAAGAGTTCTTTATTATCAAAGTTTTTCTGTACTACACATAGTCACCACAGATATTTTAAAAATTGCCCTTCTGAAAAAAAGGGTGGTGAAAGGAATTCTGGAAAAATAGTTTAAGGTTGTGGTTCTTCCTTAATCTTACATTTTGTTAGCTCAGGAAACAGAACTTTAGAGATTACTTGTCTTGGGCCTTCAGGAATGTTGATCTGGTAGTGATTATTGGGATACCAATTAGTTATTGTTCAGCAACAGTAATAATGATTGTGATGATGATCTCATGTAGTCAGAACTCAAATGAGATAAAGTATATTCTGGGAAGGATTTGGTTCTTCATTTATCATGTCAGGGATATATGTTTGGTGGGTGTAGATGGAATGGATATTATATCATTAAAAACAATGATGAACCTTTAAACTTCAGTTGATGCTCAGGAGCCTAAGCATACTGTAGCCCATTAGGTATAAGTGCTGAATTTCCCACAGGGTTACAACTGAAGGAAGAAAGTCTGGATGAGTAGTTTGCTGGCATATGCTTCTTGAATTGTTGGCTATTTTGGTCTCAACTTTTATGTTGAGAGTTTCATGTTTTAATGACAAAAATGTTTACTGGAAATTATAGCTTGGTAAAGAGAGCCACTTTCCTGCTTCAGCAAAAAGCTAGGTAAAGCATTGATGTTGGGTAAAGTAGCTGTGGAGTTTTATATTCAGATTGTATGAACAGTAAACAGAGCATCTAAAATAACCACTTGCACATTGCAACAAACACATCATCATTTGCTTAAAAAAGAGTTATAATTACAGTTGACGAAGCATGGACACCATAAAAAATGCATTAGTTTGGCTTGACACATTAATTACCTGTTTTTGCAGATGTTTTTATGTATTGTTGTGTGAACAGTTTACAAAATAATTACAGGAAAGTCATATGGAAAATAAGCTAAGTGGGTGGTTTCTCATCTAAATATTTTCATTCATGTGAATCTGTGTGAGGCACAGCTGCTCTACAGCAAAAGCAGAGAGATAGATGAGGATTCTCGAAGGGTTTTTTATTAGATGATCTCTGTCATCAGTATCGCCACATTTTTATACCTTTAGCAACACAGTCTAAAAACATTTAATTGAGAGGGCTGGTTTAATCCCTGTGGTTACTGAAAAATCCTTGATTCTGATCAGAAGAAATGTAGATATCTATGATTATTTTAAATGTAAACCAAAAAAAGCCCTAAATGGAAAACTGTTGTTATTTTATTACTAACAGGTTCTTAGTCACTTTGAGAAAGAGTTTATTATTTTGTAATTACTTGGAATTATACAGTTTTATATAACTTATAGCTTGTCATATCTTTATAATTAAACTTTAAGATATAGATTTCATAGAAGCTCAGCTTATCTGTTCCCTCTTAGGAAGTCCTGAAACTGTAAATCTGCTTTTTCTTGGAAGCTTCCTGTGTTGCCATTAATGGTCTCAAAGTAGGTTTCATTTGAATAATTACCAGGCCATTGTGCATATTGTCCCTTTGCAAATTGTTAAGAAACACATATTTCAAAATTGTAACTGTCAAGCAATAAAAAGATAGTTTATAGACTTCATTCTGTTTACACAGTTGTTTATAATTAGAGTATCTGTGCTATATTTCTCTCATTGATACCGTTATGACAATTTTTATAAAATTAAATGAAAAGTAGATTCCCTTTTTAGTCCACTCATACTGCTTTTGCACTGTGTTCTTTTATATTCCTTTTGTGTGTATTAGCTATACAGATGATGAAGACAGTAATTATACATACCTTCCCTGACACACATTTTATGTAATTATTGTTTAAGTTACAGAAAGGCACCAAGTTATAGAAAAGAGGTAATTGAGGCATCTGTATGCATTAAGATATTGTTGTCAGACCTTGTAATAGTAGTGGGAAGTAATTCATTTACTTATCTGTTTAACAGAATTTCATTGAAAGTCTTCTACATAGAATATTCTTTGACAACTCTGAGATGACTATAAACATTGAAGTGTCCATGTGCCTGAAACATAATACATAACTCAGTAACTATTAGGCATTTCTCCTGAAGTGGGTAGGAAGGGTAGGAATAAGTGATAGGGAGCCACACCAGTGGCTTACTAAAAGAAAGTTAATTGGTGGGGAGGATTTTATTTGTTATTCTAAAATTGACCTCACATGATATGCTCTGAGCATATTGCTTGATGCATCTTTGAATTAAGTGTGGAAATATATGTCTTCATGTTAAAGCAGTCTGAAGAAAGATGGAATGGAGTCTGTTCTAATTCTGATATACACTAAGTCAGTTTAATTTTTAAGGTAGGGATGCATTAAAGGAGTCTATGAAACTTCTAGGATTGAGAATAATAAACTGCTCATAGTTAGTAATTGTGTTGATCAGTTTATGTCATCTCAAAGGGAAAAATGTGAATCAGTATCATGGCATCAAGAAAACAATTGTTGTACTCTAGTTTCTTCCATAGATTTGCTACTTCTCTCTCTCTCTTTTTTCTTTTTTCTTTTTGAGAAAGAGTCTTGCTCTGTCTCCTAAGCTGGAGTGCAGTGGTATGATCATAGCTTAGTACAGCCTCAAACACCTAGGCTCAAGTGATCCTGCTGCCTCAGCCTCCCAAAATGTTGGGATTATAGGCGTGAGCCACCATGTCAGGTTGCTACTTTTCTTTAAGAAGAAGATATCTGGTGAAAGAAATGAGCAAAAAGCCTTTTTGGGGATTGAGGGGCTTTCCATATTGACCAATATGAGAGATAAAAAATTCTTAACTCATGGAGTTTCATTTCCAAATTTTCCCTTATTTTTATTCCATCTCAAAAGACAAAATTTTAGCTTCTTAGTTCTAATTCTTCGTTTCTTTTCCTTCGGTATCTCTCATTAACTGTTTTTAATCTTTTTATTTTAATCTTTTAGACACCATTTGCCTTTAGTGAATGAGGGAAATTTAGGAGACTGTTATTATTATTTGGACTAGAATTTATTATCACTAAAAGATTGGTCAGCTAATGTTATTTTGAAGGGAATAAATGATAAGTCTTTTGGATCCTCTCTTTTAAAATTGCAAAACAAAGAAAAGTAGGTTAGGGAATGGAAAGAAATTGTTGAATCTAAGAGAAGGCTGTCTCTGTAGGTGTCTAACACTTTATGATCTAATGATGTACTAGTTTTCATTCAGTGATAGTAGAAAAACTGCCGAACAACATTGAAAGCAATCATAATTGAGGCAGTGCCTGCCGCATGAATATTATTATGACTTTTGCTTTTATATGCTCTGATGACTCCTTGAACTTCTAGGGGTCACATAACAATTGGTTTTGAGAGAACATTAATTGGAGGTTGGCTAAATGCAAGTGGGAAGCAGATTTCCCTCACTGACCGGTTCACGTTATACATAGAAAGCTGCTGGCTTCAGAATTATGGTAGACCTGAGGAACCATAAGTTACTGTTCTTCTCAAGGTTGCCTTTTGTTGTCAGAACACTTAGCATAAGGCAGAAATGGTAGGCTATCCCTGAAAAGAACAAAACACGATTAAATATAATAAATCAGCATTAAAAAAAAACTATAATTACCAAGGCCATCTCAAACAGGAGTGTACTTTTATGTGACTAAAGTTGTAAAAATAAATAAATAAAGCAACAGCAAACAAAAACTCAGTCCAGCAAACCCAGATTGATTTGGATGTTCTTTCTAATGTGATAAAGCTGAATGAAACCAAGCATGCTTGAAGCACAATGGTATAAAGCCTATATTAGAAAGTATTTGCGGGACAGATAAACAGAGATAAGAAATAAGATATGACTAAGTAGAGTCTTATGTGGGGATTCAGTTCTGTGTATATGTCGAAAATCAAATATAGTCAAAATGCCCTTAAAGATTCCTTAAAATTTCCCATGAAATACAAATATAGATATATTGTTTTACAAGAAGTCTAAACTGGCTTGTTCTTCCTTCAACATTGCTATTCTTTTGTTGAACACATGCTGAGGGCATTGGCTATATTCTTTTTAGAGACTAAGGGTAGAATAGCAGAATTTGAAGAACTGCTTTTTATTCTAGGTTATGAAGCTGATTTGTCTTAGTTCCATGAATAAAGATACCTCTTGATTTTTTTCTTTTTTTAAAACAGGTAAATGAGAAAAGGCTTGTTTTCCAAATAAATTCTTGGGTACCAAAGATGCTTGGGCTACCAGTTTTTCTCAGAAAGGCCTGTTCTCTTTTACACAGCGTGAAGTATACCTCTTTGTAGCCCTAATTTTCCTGTGTGTGTGTTTGTCATCTTGGGTCTCTTTCCATTCTAGTTCTACTCTGCTGTGTTGTCTGACCAGGTACCTTTCTCAAAATTCTTATGTTTATTTTTTCTGTATTTTTATTCCCATACTCACCTGTACTTGTCTTGTACTCTGTGTTTTTCTTGTTCTACTCAGAAATAGTACCATAATCAAATTCAAATTCAGTTATGGCACTTTTATTTATATTGAAAGGTAGCTTAGTATTATGGCAAGTACACTAAAGTATGGTGTAAGACCTGGTTTAGGTTCAGGCTCTTATGTTAACTATGTAACTGAGAAAGATGTTTCACATCCCTAAGCATTAATTTTCTTAATTATGAAAAGTAAGGAAATACAGGTTGTCACAATCCACATAAAGTATCTTTGTATCTTAACATACATAACCTTTAATAACATAAAGGTTATTAAACAATGGGAGGAGTTTTTCTTTTTTGAATGCCAAAGTTCAGTGGAAATTCTTGCTGTATTGAATGATGAACAGAAATGTAGAGAAACTCATTGAAGGTATTGGTTTATCTTTAGGTAGAGTGTAAAGTATGTATCCACTTTGAAAAGCATTTAAGGGTCTACCTGGCTATATTACTGAAGGTGTAAGAAGCACAAGGCCTAATACAGGATTGAAGGTTGAATTCTAGATGCCTAGTTTTTCTTGAGTAATAATCGTTGTGGACTGTGTGTGTGTGTTTTAAAATGAAGAACAAGATAAGAAACCAAGGAGGCTAGAGTAATTAAACATATTTTAATCAATTAAAATCTTTTAAAATCACATTTATCAATAATTTGATCAGTTAGAATTTTCCTGGAACTCTATAGATTTACCTTTTATTTCTGGTACTCACAAACCTCAGTGAGCATCCAGCAGCAGAAATCTGCAAGAAGTGGCTTGCATCCTTGGCTGCTGCTATTGATAAGCAGTAGTTGTGATCTCTTTTTAAGGGGCTGATAAGGAAGGAATCATTGTATATATATGGTTACATTTAAAAAGCCTTCCAGTATTTTCATCACTTCATTGTAGTTTCCATGGAAGTGGAACCACCATCACCAGCAGGAGTCCATTTCAACTGCTGGCTTCCGGTTCTTGTTTCTCTGTTACTATGGAGACTGCCTAGAAAGCAACAGAAAAACCAAAAGTTTAAAAAACAGTGATTTTTATTACAAAATATGCTTTTAACTCTAGCTTTAACTAGGTGTTCCATAATCTTGGCATTTTTTTGAATTTCAGATTATTTCGTGAGATAAGTTGTTTTTTTTAACAAAATACATTTTGAAGCTTTGTTGAAGCTTAAATACACTGAATTAAAAAGTAAATTTCTGTAGTTTTTATTAGAGTTGAGCCTAAGGTGAATAAAAAATTTTACATTGGGATTTAAATTAGGGCTTGAAATGCATAACCTGAAATAAGAAGAGCTAATGATAATAGGAATAGAAGATTCCAAAAACGGTAAACAAGTAATGCATAGAGATAGTGAATAGCTGTTAGCTATATGGCACATTTTATCTTCAAAGTATGTTATAGTTATTTAGGTGATTTTTACAAATTATACCTATTTTTCACCTGGATAGAAAAGCCTTCTAAAACCTCGAGTTTAGAAAGTTAGTAAATTTTAAGGACAGAGGTAGAAGCACACTGAGATTTTAATTGAGGTTTGAGGAGTTGAAGAGTTAATGAATATTGTTCCACAATTAAAAAGCAACAGAGGTTCCCTCCCCACCTCCCCACCAAGACCAGTTATATTTGTGAGTTCCTTATGAAGGAGAGAAGAGATGGACTAGTAATGTGAAAGCTGTGAAAAGGAAGTTATTTAATAATTATCTAATTATTATGGGATTGCAATTACAATCCCATCTTTGTTGCAGTTTTTCTTTGAGGTTTGTATTTAGTCAGAATTCTTTGGTTTGCATGTGCCAAAATCCAAATTTGAACTACCTTAGGCAAAGGAGGACAGGAATGTAGCTTCAGCTGAAGTTAGGGCCCCAGGTAACACCAGGAGAAAGTTGGTTCACATGAAATCGGAGACTAGAGCTTCCTCCCCTTCTTTTCCTTCTCTCCGTCTTTTCCGTCCCTTCCTCACTCCCTCCTCCTTCCCTCCCTACCATATCTGCTTCTCTCTGTGTCAAATTCTTTCTTTTTGATTTTTTTTTTTTTTTGCATTGGCAGAAACTGGCTGCTGGCAGTTCCCACTCCTCTTATTTCAGCTTCAGTGACAGAGCAAGTCCAGTTTGTGTTGTGCCTCCCCACTCCCAACTGTGGCCAGGAGGGTAGGATTCTGTGGCTAACCAGACCTTGGTGATTAGAGGGACTGAGATCTAAAACAACATAGCAGCTTTCATTGAAACCACCTGGTAATGAGGGGCAGGGATAGAGGGGGTACAAAGGGGAGGAGAAAGAGGCATTTTCCAGAAGAAGCAGAAGATCTTGTTCCAGACAGAAATAAAAAGAGGTTTCCACTAGTATCTTTTTGGGGGAAAACATCTGCTTTACTATAATCCAGTTCACCTCAGTTCAGCAAACCAGGAAACATTATTTTATAGAATTTGACTTTGAGAGAAAAACCAAGGTTAAAAAGCTTTACAGTGTAGTTCTTCCTATATGACTCACTCTGTTGTAGTACCTTTTATGTATGTTGTTTCCTTTAATCTTCACAATCATTAGCGGTGTATATATTTCCATTTTATGGAATGAGGAAGAAGTTCACAAAGGTAAGATAACTTATCATAGGTCACATGACTAAAGTAGAGCCAAAATTCAGATAATCAGTCAGGGTTTCTGGAATATAATCCAGGGTACTTACTTTCTACTATGTGGTACTTGCTTTTTTGTTATCTTCATTCAGAAGATGCATAGAATGAATTATAAAAATAGCACTATGTATTAAGTACTTTGATAAAAATGAGTCATGAATGGTATAAAATATTATAGAATAGTGTTTATGAAAGGAACCTTAGTGATCATATAGTTCACTGGTTTTCAAACTTTTTGACTTTTAGCCATGGAATCCTTTCTTCAGATGAAATGCTATATCTTAGTCAAGTATTTAAATTGGTTAAAAATCATCCCATTACAGAGAGGCAAGAACCCAGTACTCCATGGGCTTAATCACCTCTTTTTTTCAGGTCTTGAGTTCTTTGGAGGCCACTTTGAATATCCTTTGTTTAGGGAAACCAAGACCCAAACAGGGTAAATGATTGTTTATTTTCACATAATTTTATGTTACAGGGATTTCAATATGTTCTTATTTTCACTTGGGTGATAATTCGTTGCTAATGAAAAAACCATGAAGCTTACAAAAATCAGAGTGAATTCAGGGTTACCCTAACTATTAATAGTTTTATTCTCCAGTTTGGTGGTAGCTTTACACAGTGTACAGCATATCAGTGCTAAATTATAGTTCTTATTAAACATCTGTTACATTTGGTCCTATTTGTTCAGTCGGACAGCTGTATACTATCTGGACTAGGGTTAGTCTTTTGTCTTCAGAGTTTTTACACTACAATTCTTATATATTTGACTCCTCCTAGAATACATCAAGCTCTCAATACAGATTTAAATAGGAGAGTGTTAGAATCTAAGTAAATGAAATTTTTGGGGAAAATATTTAGACCTCATTGATATTGTTATAATTTTTATGTCCTTTTCAAGTTTGAATATCTCTTCTTTTCAGATAGAAATATGCACAAGCAGTGAATGGGGTGAAAGGAAGTTTATTTTTCACATGTCTAAAATTTTGTTTTCTTCTTTTAGGAGAGTCAAGCCCTACCCGTAGAGAAGCGGTGAAGAGAAGAACAGCAGAGTATCTCATGCGGGCAGAAAGTATCTCTAGTCTTTATGGGAAACCTCAACTTGATGATGTATCTCAGGTATGTCTTTTGTTTTGTATTTTCTTCAGCTATATTTTTTGCTGTCTTGTCTCAGCTTCAGTTCTAATTTAGAATGTTTGAGAATTTTAATGTTTGGAATTTTCTCAGTAATTTCCTTAAAAGTTATTGGTGGAATGAAAAGCATTATAGCAAACCACCAAAAGTGGAATAAAATGGGACTTGCTTTCTTCTTTTCTTGGTCCTTGGTCGTCCCTTACTGTACCCTTAATCTCCCCATCTATACATTGACGACAGTAACTTATACTGTTATGATATCTATCTGTATTTCAGCTTCCTAAAGTTAAATTACCATTTTTGTAAAATTCCTATATTTAATTGATTCATGCTAAAACCATTCATTTTAAGCGTAAATCCTACAAGTATCTGCTGTAGATCACCTTGAATTATAAAGGCATACTTCTAGCAGGGATATATAGGTTATTTGAGATTTCCCCTAGACTTGTCCAAAAGGCAGATGAATGCTTACAACATTAGAAACATTGTGGTCTGTTATTGTTTTTATGTCATATCTAATTTGGCAATTTCTGGAAGAAGCTTCTCTGTTATTGTTTTCTTTATATTAAACTAAGTTTTTCTGATGCAATTTAAGAATTGTTTCTTTTGGAGATGGGAAAAAGGGTTTAGTTTATTTTCTTAATTGATCTAAGAGTAAAGGAAGACTTGTTTATATCCAGTTCTGCCACTTGAAGCCATAGATACCTAATCTCACTTCTTAGTGTCATATTCTATATCTGAATAAAGAGGATAATAGTAATTCCTTGCAGGGTATCTATTAGGGTTAAATGAAGTTAAAAAAAAATCACCCACGTATGTATATACACACACACACACAAACACACAAACACAAAGTGCCTACTTAGCACAAAGACCAGCTCATAAACCAAAGACTGTCTTAATAAACGTTAGTCCCATTCTTCATCTCCCCCTTATATGCTGCCCTATATACTTTTTTTTTTTCCATATTTTTTATGCTTTATATCTTTTTTGAGAATTATAAGTCTCAAGTTTTTAGTTTAAAAATAGTCCAGTATTTAACTTTGATTCTTTGGACCATTATAAGTTTTTGTGGCTGATTTTCTGAGCCATTTTCATTTTCTGTATGATCTTTTAAAAATGCAGTTATGAAAACTGTACTTAGTATAAGACATTATCTTCTGATAATTTTTGATGTTAAGTGGCCATTTCTAATAGAACAAAAAGTTATATTTCAGCTTGGAAGTAATGCACTTCTATTACTTGTTCTAACATAGTGATTATGTTTTAAATAACATCTATCCTTCTGATTCATTTTCAGATTATAAATTGCTCTTCTAGTCTATATTCTGTTTGCTAATCTTTTCCTGTTCTCTATCATTGCCATTTTAATTATATTATTAAATTTTAATTTCCTTTAACTTCTTACTATCAAATTTTATCTTTTTAAATAGAATATTTATTTAAACATTGCTTTGAATTCAGTTCCTATTTTCTATGGGGTTGGCACCTCTCCTTGTGTACAGTTCTGATATGTACATTCTAATTTCATTTTGAGGGGCATTGATAAAACTATTAAATAACATGGGCTCCTGTAAACTTGTTTTACTAAATTCATCTTGTATATACATATTCTAAACTACCAGTATTCAAAATTACCAGTAATCTATTCATTGTATTAATGTTAATTTTGACTGTTTTACTGTACATATTCATTCAACCCCCCACCCCACCCCATGCAATCCTGTTACAGTTTCCCATAGGCATGTCTATGAAGCAATAATTTCTTGGACAAATGCATATATAAAACTCCCTGTATAGTTTTTGAATTGAAGAATGGAGCCATGAAGAATATCAGTCATAATTTCCGTTTCAGCATAGTTTCTAATGAAAATAAAACAAAAGAGATCTAATATACATTAATAAGCATCTGTTAAGACTATGTATATCAATAGCATCAAACTAGATATATAATACTTTGGAGTTCTACAAAAGATGATGACACAGTCTCTGCTCTTGTAAACCCTGTAGCGTAATTGAGGGCCCTAATATGTACATAGTTAGGAAACAGAAGTTAGAGAGAGACTGATAAAGAGCTATGTAAAATAATCGGAGATTGTATCAGAAAGGGTAAAAGGCACCTACTGCATCCGATTTGTTATGTAGGATCTTGTTCAGTTCTTAGGCGAGGATGCTAGAGGAGAGTAGACATGATGTTTTTCTTTAATAGTAAGCATTTGCTTTTTTATTTTTACTTTTGCATTTTACTCTGTTAAGCTGGACCCCTGGTCACAAGCAAGGTCGATTATTTTCTTGCCTATAATTGAAGTTCACTGTCTTTCACAGGCTTGTGGCTAGCTTGGTGAATTCATTAAGTCTCTTCTTTAACCGTCTTTGGGCATAAATTTCAACCAACACAGTGAGAGAATTGGTATAAATGATTTCTAAAGGCCCCTTTTCATGAATCAGTGTGCGAACATTTCTTTTCTAGTCTGGTTGCTTAAGAAAATAAAGGAATTCAGCCAGGTGCGGGGTGACTCATGCTTGTAATCCTAGCGCTTTGGGAAGCTAGGGTGGGAGGATCATTTGAGGCCAGGAGTTTGAGACCAGCCTGAGAAACATAGCCAGACTCTACTTCTACAAAAAAAAAAAAGAAAGAAAGAAAAGAAAAATTAGCCAGGTGTGGTGGCGTGTGCCTGTATTTCCACCTGCTTGGGAGGCTGAGGCAGGATGATTGCTTGAGCCCAGAAGTTTGAGGTTGCAGTGAGCTATGATGACACCACTGTACCCTGCTCAGGCACCCTGTCTCAAAAAAAGAAAGGAACCCTTTTTGGCTGTAAAAATTTTTGTTGATTATTGTTTTCCTCTTCGGTGCAGTCTAAGTCTTGACTCCCTTCACCCAAGTTTTCTGGGATGGTTTAAGCTTTTGCTTTATTAAACATTAGAGACTCTTATGTAGTAAATATGGGACAGTTCTAAATGTCCCAGTCATTCATGTTAATATCCTTTCAGAAAGGAACAGAAAGGAGGAAAAAAAGCACTTTCCTACTCTTTTCTTCATAACTTCATTACTAAAGACTCCAAGGAAATGTAGGAGCAGGTTTCATGTAAAAAAGAAATAAGCTTTGTTTGAAATAGAGGTGAAATCTCAACCAAAGGAGACAGATTTCTTTCTTTCTTTTTAAAATTATAGATGACTTTGGATGATTTAAGAATTAATATTAAAAGAGGATTTCCTTGGAAAAGACTGATACATTTTTGCTTTTTTTTTTAGCTATAAAAACTTTAAATTCAAGATCAATGAAATTTAGAAAAAGACAGTGAATGATCTAAATTTAGAACATAAAAGATTATGTATTTTCTAAATTGTGAATACATTTTTATCATGCAATTACAAGGTGTGAATGAAAATTAATATGTAGAATTTATGCCTTTTCTGAATCTTTTGTAGATTCTGAGTACAACTGCTATAATAATATTGAAAGTACTTTTTCTGTTGTGCATTTTATTTGCTGGTATTGATATTTTTCTGTTCTTTTTTAGAGAACATTTTAATACAAGTATTGTTTCACCCCCAGTGAGACATGAGCTAAGCAGAGATGGCAAGTGGAGCATTCTAAGTCAGTAACAGGTCGACAGTTGAGTGTCAGGTTTGAAATGTGACCTAAGTGAGGCTTGGAGACTGGGTATTAGGGTTAGCAGATTGCTCATCAAAGTCTTTGCAAAGCCAGGAATCTGTGGATGAAGCCAAGTTCAGGACCTCTGGTGTAGTTAGATATCAGGGTTCTGCGTGTGATTTCTTGATGTGGTCTTTGTGGTGCTTGCTTTTGGCCCTTGATTACTTATCTTCCCCCAATGATTGTGACTCTTCCTCAGGTTATTTGAGGAGGCATACCTTTTCCAAATGTGGTTGGTGAACCAGCCGCATCAGCATCCCCCCAGAGCTTATTGGAAATGTGGACTCTCAGGCCACCTCAGACTACTGAATCAGAAGCTCCATTTTAACGAGGTCCTCAGGTGGTGTGCATATACATTAAACTTTGAGAAGTACTGCACCAACAGATTGGTAAGCATAGAGAGAGATCTCATTGAGAACAGGGTATAATAAGTGAGAGAGATGGGCAGGCAAAACAGCAATTTAAAAAACAACTCAAAACAGAAACAAAAGAAAGCTTCACCTAGCCTTTTAGAGAATGTAGAACACATTAGGTCTGAACTAGTGTGCTAACTCTGATACACAAGCAGTGGCTGCCAGGAGCATTGTGTTGAGAAGAGTTGTGAGACAGTGTGGATTAACAGAGATGTCTGCCATGGGCCTGACTAGATGAGCTATAAATACTTGCCATCTCTGGTTTTGAAGATTGTTGGGTCATCATATATTCCTTTCTCTCTCCCCTCTTCCCTTATCTTTAGTCCTGGTATAGATGAGTACAACTACTTCTGCTCCTCTGGGCATCTTCTGCTACAGTAGCTAATAAATATACATGAAAATCTTTTTTTAATCAAGGAGATCAGCCATGTTGCCTAGAAATACACTGTCCTCCCCCCTCACCCCTCTTGTAGTGACAGGCTGAAGTTTCCCCTAATAATATTATAAATAAGATTTAATCCTCTCTTATCTATTACCTGTTTTTGTCATCTGTCATTTTATATTGCTTAACCTTGCTGCTTTTCAGTTTTCTCATCTGAAAACAAGTATAAGAACGTTGGACTTGATCTGTAAGGTCTCTTTCTGCTCTTAAAATTCTATAGATTTATGTTTCCTTTTGCCTTCTGAAGAAAGGAATGGATCTATAGGATTCTATGCAATTTAAGCACCACATATAAGAAATACAAGTTTTTTTTTCTTGATGATTTCATTTCATGATCTTTCTTTGTTCATTTCTCTGATCTTAAACTTTCATAGATGGTTAAAGTAGAAAGAGAACTTTAATGACCACTTTGCCTTTGGTCTTTTCCCATTATAATTTCCCCATTCCCATCTTTGCAAGAGTAAAATTACTAAATCACTGTTTTCATTGGGTTATCTCTCATACAAAAACTTGTAGTCCGGAGTTTTGGAGAATACAGTCAAGACATTTCTCTTTTTTGGCAGTCAAGGCCTGTAAAAACTGACCATAAGCATGTAATTTTATTTTCCTGTGTTCTCCAGTTTGAACATTTTTTTCCCCACTAGGCTAGTGCCTTCCAATCCTATATAGTATATGATATCCTTTTCCTAACCTAATTTCCACATATCATTTAAAATCACCTTTTGTCCCATTCTTTCTGAGACCACAGTTTTTTCATACACTAACTAATGTCTTATTTCTGTTGTCCTCTGTTTTTAAGAGAATGTTTTATTATTTAACTTTTCATATATTTAGCTTTTCTCCTGAAATAGGAACTTCTTGAGGTTAGGGACTGTGCCTTTTCATGACTTATAACCCTTTCAGTTATCATGCATGTAGTGGGCATGCAGTAGTTATTGGTTGAAAGGTACAGTAGATACTTTGTAGTTTGCTTTCTTTGCTGTTGAAATTGCTGACGTGAATCAGTAACTTTCTTTGGACACTGAAAGCTCCAATGACATCAGTGAATGAGAAGGTATAAATAGGAGATAGGGATGTTGGAGGCATTTGGCTGTATTTTCAAAGACAAATGTAATGGAGAAAATATCCTTTGAAGTGTTTTTATTTCCCTTATAACTTTTCCCTAACATTCCTTTTGCCAGAATCACAAGCATTTCGTACTCTTTCTTGATAATGTACTAATAACAGAGGAAGATTAATTTTTAATTATCAGAATGTATCATGTACTGGTAAGACTGCAAACATTAGAGCAAGGAGTTAAGGTTCTGGACTAGCATCTTCCACTATTTCTCTTCCTTACCACAAACACTCCATCCTTCTGAGTATCCCTTATTCATTTGTAAAGTAGGGATAATAATAACTTCCTGTAAGTACCACACCCAGGGTGAGGTGAGGGATAAAGATGAAATAATATAATATGAATTAAGATAGTAGAGACTATTTCTGTCATGTCTGTATACATGTATAACATTAAAATACCTTGCTGAATGTTTTTTACATTCTTAACAAATTCCCCTTAGATTTTAAGCTTTTAGTGATGCAGAGGTATAGCTCTTTTTTATGGCATCTAGCTCAGTACCACATGAAATGAGATATTAAATAAGTATTTTTTGAAACATATTCAAGAAGTATAAATTAAATCAATTTTAAAGACTGTTATTATCCAGTCCAATTGCCACTATCACCAACTTTTCCAAGTGTTTTTAAGAAATAGAAGTCTCTTTTTTAAATCAAACATCACCATTTTGGGAGCACTGAAATTGGTATTCTCTAGCTAAACCTAAAAACCAAACAAAACAAAACAAAAATTGAAAGCATTTGGAATTGCTGCATTTAGAAAATTTCACAAATGGTAGTTTTTCCATTTGTAAATGACACCTAATTTATCCAGGCAACCTCTCTCCCTAGATTCCCCCCTTTCTTCCTCCGCCTCCTGATTTCTGCTTTCCCTCACTTTTTCTTACCGAACAACAACAGCATGCGAGGCCACTGTGAATCTAGAGGTGAATGAGGTACGTTTCCCTTTCTCAAGGAGCTGTCTAGAGATACTGGTCTGCACAGGGACTTGCAGTGTCAAAAATAGTATTTCAGTAATTCTTTTATCATGATTGATCAGGATATTTTGTCTTCCTCTCAGGGGGTCAAAATGTTTCCTCTGTATTCTGATAATAGATTTTTGATAGCAATAAAGTCTGCTCGAAGTATGTAATAAGGCTTGTGTCTCCTGTCATCCTTTGCAGCATCACCATTTTAAAATCAGGATTAATATAGCAATACTTGCTGGTTGTTAATGCCTCCTGGAGGTGTCCTTAGAGTTTATCTAATATGATGCTTATTTTACTGATAGGGAAATTAAAACCAGTAGATAGAAGTTGAGATTATTTTTTAATAATAAAAAATATTATTTCAGTGTGGTACTGAAATATCCCTTCCTATAGTCACTGATCTTTTGTGGGTTTTTTTTTTTTTTGTAGTTAATAGACTGTTTTCCACATAACAGATGTTCAAATATTTAAAGAAAAATTTCTTTCTGCTATAAATAGTCTCTTAAGTAACCTCAGTTTTAATAATTATTGGTTCTATGATGACATTTCTTAATTTTTCACAATTATTGGTAATTTTTCTGGTGGAACTTTACCAAGCCCTCTTAAAACACATAGTGTATATTTGTGAAGTAACATTAAAGGACTGTAGTTTCGTGATGAGAGAGAATGGCTTGTGTCATTCCCTCCCCAAGTTTATCCATTATTACATTTTTAGTTAGCCCCCTTCTAAATTACTCTTGAGCTGTCTAGGGTAAATATAAGGCTGTGATTGATTGTTGGCCTAGTTATTCATTTGTTGCAAAGTTGCATGATAGCTGTACAGTTCTGAGTTGAATTATTGCTCTTGAAACTTATATCAGCTCATTAATTTTTCTTTTTAAAATTTTGTTTTCGATGTTATGATTTATTTACTTGCAACTTTTTTCTTGCTTTTTCTTTTTGATTTTCTTTATTTTTTATTTTACATTACAGACAAACAGAAACTTCCTCCTTTCATCTTTCCATTCTCTGATTTATGATAAATTTAGTTTCCTTTGGCTTGGCATTTGCTTCAGCAGGCAGCCTTCCTTCAAGTACCTCCCTGATTGATGTATAATCTTTGATATCTTCCATTAGCCTCCAGGATCACTAAGTTCAAGGCCCCCTTGGAACCTAAGGAGCCCTGCCGAGGAGCTGAAGGCCTTCAGAGTCCTTGGGGTGATTGACAAGGTAATTCTTCAGTGTCTCTTCAAGAGTTCAGTCATAAATCGACTGCATGCTGACATTCTGTCTTTGAAGCTTTGGATCTTAAGGATATGAAACAAAAGGAGAAAATGACTCAAATGCATCTGCACTTTAAAATAACAAAAGCAGAAGAGGAAAAAGCTTTTATCTAAGCAATTCATGTAAGGTCATGCAAAATATATTTGAGCTAAAGGAGAAGGTGCATATTTGTTGGCATTCAGTTGAGTAAGAGGTTTGGTTTTATAAAAGTGTTATAGTAGGGTAAAGATGCACTTTATGTTAGTTAAACTTTTGAGTCAGTAGTTGTTCAACATTAATTGATATAGTTATCCTAATGGTCAAAAAGAAAAGTGGCATTCCCTAATAGCTACCATTTATTGAGCACCTACTATGTGTCAGAGTTTATATTGGGCATTTTATAAAAAACAACTTAATCCTTCTTACAATCTCTTATTCTTTGCATCTCCGTGGGAAAGTGATATTTAGAACAAATTAAATAACTTGCCTGGAAGTCACATAGCTACTTTAGGGCAGTACTGGGATTCAAATACCAATCTTTGTGATTCCAAAAGCTGTGTTTTTTCCAGTACGTTAATCTACCCTACATGCACGCACGCACGCACACACGCACACACTTTTATGTTTGAAATAAAAATACTGAGCCCACAGAGATACCTGCCACTGAGTACATGCAAATTTGGTGACATCTCGGATATGCCTCATATCTGCAGTATTGGGTCTGTCAGGTAGTTTACGAGTATAATTTTATGACCGTAGACAATAAACCATGTTTTAAATATATTTGCTCGACCACCACTTTACCATTCAAAGCAAAAGCAAATGCTTTATTTTTATTAATATTAAGGGATAAATTAATTTAGATCTTTTTCACCATTAAGAATCTTTAATGAAGCGCCTTAATGTTAATTGAGTACTTCTTGTGTTCTGAAGTATGCTTGTGATTCCATGCTAAAATCGAACAATATGCAGTCTATCTCTAGCAATTTACACAGTAACTAATAGTTTGAGGCATTCCAAAGGGAACATTAAGTTGGATATTATGTGAAGCTGTGTCTTATTAAATTTTTACAAGCATCATTTTTCTCAAATTCATATGACTGAATTTTGAACATGAAGCATTCTAGACAGTAGGACTTATTTTTTTTAAAGCCTGAAATATTCCCATAACCATGTTTTCTCTGGCTTTTCCAGTTTGGAGAACATTCTGTTTGAGAGTAGATTGAAACAAAATAGTAATTGATGCCGAGTTCAGTGGCTCACACCTGTAATCCTAACACTCTGGGAGGCCAAGGTGGGAGGGGAGATTGCTTGAGGTCAGGAGTTTGAGATCAGCCTGAGCAAGAGCAAGACTCCTGTCTCTACTAAAAATAGAAAAATCAGCCAGCTGTGGGCATGCACACCTGTAGTCTCAGCTACCCACTCAGGAGGCTGAGGCAGGAGGATCACTTGAGTCCAGTAGATGGAGGTTGCAGTGAGCTATGATGATGCCACTGCACTCTACCCCGGGGTGACAAGAGTGAGACTTCTTCTCAAAAAAAAAAAAAAAAAAGTAATTGAGTAGTTCCTAGGTTCTTGGATTTCTATGCAGGCAAGTATACCTTCTTGATGTACAGTGTCTGCCCCTTCCCTTAGATCTATTTCTTTTGACGAAGTGTGACCTTTCATTGCTATGCCATAAGCATGAATAAGTCACAAGTCACCTTGAAGTCCTGGTAATAGCTATGAGTATCACAGGTATGTCTAAAGAAGGACTTTTGACAGTAGAAAAATTCCTAAATTCTATACTGAGGCATAATTTGGTACTGTCTTAACTCTGTTTACCTGGGAAGTATGTTTGATGTTTAGAAGGCGACATTTAATTTTTCTTAGTAGAGATAAAGGAATATGTATTTTGGGAATTAATAAGCTTTGTCAAAATTTATAGTATGGGCTCTACTTGTAAAAACATGAATAGGTAGATTTTTTAAAATTTGAATTCTTTTCTGAGATAAATTCCTTTCCATTGTTTTGAGGAATACCCAAAATTTCAGTTTTAGAAACTTAAAGTATGGAAAGAAGTGTTGAGTAACTTTAAAAAGATGGAAAATATACAGGATGTATTGATCTAGCTCCTACAAAACAGTTTCTTTGATTCTGTTTCATTATAGTATTTGTTCTTCATGAGTTATTTTGAATGTTATCCATTAACTTAGGAAAATACAGTTCTGAACTGAACTGCATTTAGGAATAGGATTTTACAGACTTTTATATAGAAAGTAAATAAAACAGATTTGTTCATTAATATATAGGCTGTAAGCTCCATGAAACAAGACCGTATTTTTCTTGTTCACTGCTATATTCTCAGTACCTAGAATCATGCTTGGCACATAATGGGTGCTCAGTAAATCTGTTGAATAAAAATGAATTCTACTTAAGTAATGTTAAATATATAGAGAGTGACACCTACTGGTATAATGAGAGACTGCTACTCAGTACCATCGTATGAGGTGACTCGGAAGGTGTTTACCCAGTAGAACGGTAATTCTATAGCTGTATGTTGGTCTAGTATTTGAAGGAAAGTACATGAATTTCTGTTCTTCAATTGGGATTATAAAATCCTTCATTAACATAGCTACACAACAAGGAATTTAAGCTTTGGCACTCTTGGAGTATAAATAAGCTGGTGTGCATCTAGAAGCAAAAATGATCAGGCTAGTGAAGGCTCTCCAAATCATGTCATATGAAGAACAGCTGAAAAACAAGGAGATATTTGATAAAAGTATGTGTGGTCTTCAAATATTTGAGGGCTATCCTGATTAGAGAAACTATATAATGATTTGTTCAAATCTTGAGGGTGAAAGAGGATATTAATTATGCCAGAACAACAAGTACAAACTAGGATCATCTCAGGCAAACCAGGATGTCTAGTATCCTTGTGAGAAAGGTAGTGAGGGTAAGACTTGCTTGTTAATATCTGCCACAGGATACAGTTAGAACCAAATGAATGTAAATTTCGAGGGAAACTGATTTTTGCTCATGATTAGAAATATCTTTCAAAAATTAGTATATTGACCAAAGGTGGACTGAATTCCTTTGGATCTTCTGAGTTTCTTGTCATTAGAGATATTTGAGTAAAGGCTGAAAGATCAAACATTGGTGGGGATGTTGTAGAGGGAATTCAAGCATTGGGTGAATTTTTACCTTAGGTAACTTTTAAAGATTTATTTAAGCCCCAGATTTATTTATACACAGTCTTTGTGTAGCAATAGCAGGGGGAAGTTGAAATCAGTGAAAAAACTATGGTGGGAGGATGAGGAAGATGGATTACCATTTTTTTTAATATAAGTTTTTACAGATGTGGGTATAATTTGTTTGATGTGTGTGTGGTATGAGTATATGGGATGTGTTTCTGTTTGTGTACGAAGATTGTCTATATATGGTAATTTGCAACTGAGTCTGGATTAGTATAATAGTTTCACTGGTAGTAGGATGCCCAAGTGCCAGGAGAATAGAGAAAGTTCTCTATTGTATAACTTACCTATAAAAAGGATAAAGAAGCCCATAGTTCAGTAAACAGTAATGTACCAGTGTCAGTTTCCTGGTTTTGATATAGCTATACATTATAACTATATAAGATGTCACTATTGGGGGAAGCTGGTGAAGGGTACATGGTGAGACTCTTTGTACTGTTTTTGCAACTTCTGGGAGTTTAAAAAAAAATTTTTTTTTTTAAAGGCTGGGGGTACACTGACTTGAACACCAACAGGGTAGTAATACCAAGATTTGACTTCCTCATGGCTAGTTAACTCTCTGGTTTATGTGTAGCCAGAGAGTCATTCTATGTGTCGATGTGTGTATCATGTTCACAAGGAAGACCAGTGAAGATTATATAGCTAGATTGCCCAAATTTATTGCACTCTGTGAAAAATAACTTAAATATGATGCTTTGCAAGTAAGTCATTGTTAAGAGATATGCTGCATACTTTGTAAAGCTATTACTATTTAGTAGGTCAAGTGCTTTGGCATTTTGTAATCAAGATAGCTTCCCAACTTTAACAGGCAGAATTCTGAGGTTGACTTGCCATTGGAAAAATATAGAAATGTCTATTTCGTAGTTAAAATATGATTGAGAAGATTTATGGAGATTGTTCAAATTGATTAGACGTTGAAAGATTGGTACTTATTTTTTTTAAGGTACTTAAGTGATATTTTCTATGATGATATATGGAAAAACTGTCCTCATTGGGAACACAGCATTAGTATTTGGGTATTTTCAGATTGAGATGAATTGGATTAACCCAAAAAGGTTCCTGTTTGTATTTTATCTAAACAGTGTGGCAAAAATATCACCTAGTATCCTTAATGATAGCACATTACAGCATGTTGGACTTTTGCTTCTGGAGAAATGGAGTAGAGGTCCTTTTCCCTATTCCTCCTGCTAAGTATAGTTACAAACTCTGAACATTATATAGAAAGCAAACATAAGGTGACTGAAAAGTGGAGAAAAGAAGGAATACTGACTAGTGACCATGGAATCAAAGAACTATACTGTGTTTCCCTGAAAATAAGACCTACCCATAAAATAAGCCCTAGCAGGATTTCTAAGCATTTGTGCAATATAAGCCCTACCCCGAAAATATGACCTAGTGATGGGCGTGGCTACGCAGCATATCTGCACAACCCAACCCATGCATTTCGTTGCGGAGCGGTGAAGAAGAAGAACAGCCCTTCTCATCTGCCCCATGGTGACAGCTACTATCCCAGAGGTGACCGGAAAGGTGCGGGCAGCCCCACCAACAAGGTCGGCTCTCCCTGTCAGGTCCCGGCCATCCTGTGCGTGCTGCAGGCTGAGGCTTTGAGGGGAAAATAACACATCCCCTGAAAATAAGCCCTAGGGTGTCTTCTTGAGGAAAAATAAATATAAGACCCTGTCTTATTTTCGGGGAAACACGGTAGTTAATGTATGGTGGTAAGTTCTCTGGTTTTTGTTTTGTTTTGTTTTGTGCCTCATATATTCTAGACTGGATGTTGGACGAAACAGTCAACTTGGCAAAGCCAACAGGTACAGAACAAAAAAATCAAAAAAACCTAACAAAAGCCTGTTCTTTCTAGCCAAGTCCCCTGCCCCGCCCCACCCCACCATGGTCCGTGGTAAAATTGTCTTCCATGAAACCGGTCCCTGGTGCCAAAAAGGTTGGGGACCACTGCTTAAAATGATAAAATTATGGAAATAGAGAACAGATTAATGGATGTCAGTGTTTAGGGATGCTGGGGGAGAAGAGGGTGGGTGTGACTATTAAGGGATAGCAGCAGGGAGAGGTTTGTGGCGATGGAGCAGTTCTGTATATTCATTGTGTTGGTGGTTACACAAATGTACACATATGAAAAGATGACATACAACTATATACATACATTGTACCAATGTCAGTTTTCTGGGTTTAATAGTGTACTGTAGATATGTAATATATAACCATTGGGGAAAACTGGATAAAGGGTATATGAGATCTCTCTATACAATCTTTGCAACTTCCTATGGATCTACGATTATTTAAAAATAAAAGTTAAAAAAAATTACAACATGTTTATTGATCTTGTGTTATTCTATGTTTTCTTATACTCACTACGCCCTCTAGAAACCCCATTAACCAGTAATAAAGAAATTTTAAAAGATATACATATATTCTCCCCATTCAGAAGGTTTAAAATATTTATTTAAAATACAAACACCCCAGGTAATCTGTCAGATCCATGGTTTCCTCAGAGTCTCCTCTTCTGGATTCGCTCATTGTTCTGCACAAGTCTGGATTCATTTGTTCTGTCGGCTTACTATGTAGCTCTCCTCTTTATCCTCCCACTGTGTGTTATTGTGGGAATCTCTGCACCAGTTTTCCATATGGCCTTCCAATTCCTGATTCTTTGTATGTGACCTCTTTTTTTCCTTCTCTGTCTTTCTTTCTGGAGGCCTGTAGGATTTTCTCTTTGTCCTTAGTGTTCTAAAATTTCACAATATGTTTTGGTGTGGGATTTTTTTTCATTTGTTGAGCTGGACATTTCTCACCTTCTTTAGTTTGGGTGACAATCTAGATGTTTTGTTGGGAGACTTATTCAGTGTCAGTATTTGTATGTCTTATCTCTGATGGCCAGTTGGTGTCCTTAGAAAAGAACCTTATAATCTCCTACCTTTGGAGTTAATATGAGACCAGCATTATTATGGGAGTCCAGTAGTGGAAGGAGGAATGATGCCCTCACCATTTGGTGTGCAAGTTTTCACATAATGCCCCTGATTTCAGCACCATTCCTTCATCCCATCTTTAGCTGTTTGTAGTACCTGTCTTATTCTAGTTCTTCAGAGGGTGAGCCTTTAGTCTTCTGCTAGGGTAGAAAAGGGCAGCTGCCTGGCTGGCTGTGCAGTAGCATAGTGTGTGTAGACTTTTTTCAAGTCCTCTTTTCAGAAAATACTTGTTACCTCTCATTTCTGGGGTTCTGCAGCAAGAAGTGGCTTGCTTTTTGTTAGTTTTCCCACCTATAGACACTTAGCATTTGTTTTCTATCTTCTAAAATTTGGATAACTTTTTTCATCTCTTCTCTTGGTTTTTTGTTTTCGTTTTGTAATCATTGTTGAATATCTTTTAAAATTTCTTTATTGCTAGTTAGTGGGATTTCTAGAGGGCATAGTTATCCATATTTAAGAGAATGTCAAATTTAACACATTATGTAGCCCTCCCAGCTTCATGGCATCCATAATTTTAATCAACATGTCTTTGTTCACCTGTTACAACTTGTTAATTTATTTTTTAACGAAATAGGACTGAGTCCTGTAGGTGACATACAAGTAGAATAATTGTTTCAGGTTGACCCAGTACCCTGTTGGTACTGATAGTTATATCCAATCCAGTTTTCCTTCATCTGTGGTTCGAATTAAAATTCAGGCATCCCAAATCATTTGTAAGTAAGTTTATACACCATTTTTATTATCCCTTTTATCCCTCTTTTAAAATGTACTATCATTTGCATCTAGTCTGATTTTTCTCCAGTTCATCGTCCACATGTTACCACAATCATTTATAAAACTGATGCTTTAGAAAAGTAATTTTCTAAAGCTACTAACTCTCTTGCTTAGAATCTAATACATTCTCATAGTTTTAAGGATAAAGTTTAAACTTCCTAGCTAAGCCTACAGTGTACACCTTTGTGATCTAGTCTCCTCTTTATTGATTCTTAACTTGGCTCTTCCCTTTCTGGATGAACCAAGACCACCACAACATACTGTTTTGGCTGCAGCCCTGTTGAATTTGCAGGTATACAAATGCATCAAGTTTCACACATGATGTACCGCTCTACCTGGAGTGCTTTCTCTTCCTTTTCTTCCTCACTTAATTTCTTCTCATTCTTAATTGTTGTCTTCTCTTAGAAGCCTCCCTTGCTTTCCTTTACTGTCTGATTTAAATTCTTTTGCTTGTGTTCTTTTGCTCCCTTGAACTTACCTGCTATAGAATTAATCCGTATTGTACAGTAGTTTTTGATGTTATTTCTGTGCCTCTTCCAATAAGCCTTCAGTTTCTTTAATGACCAACCAACCATACTTGTTGAGTAATTTTGAATGGGACAAAAAAACCCAGTATATGTGTTTTACGATTTCAAATAATCTGTAAGTTTGTACCTCAAAATATACTACACCCACAGCATCATGGAGCAAGAGGGTATTATGAACTGAAAACTGCCAAAACATTCCTACCCCTCCCATTTTCTCACATAATACACCTGTAGAATGTTGGCAGGATGCTTTGTTGCAGTAAATGAAATTGTGGATTTTAGAATGAGTGTTGTGCCTTTGTGTTTCCTATGTGCTTTAAAACATTTTGGAATTTTTTAGAACATGAACACATTGTGTTCTTATACTAAATAAATTTTCTAGGTCATATTAAAATACTGTTAAATTTTAATCAATACCAGAAGTTCAGCTCCCTCTGCTATTAAAATACAAACTCATTAAAAACATTTTAAAATAATAGCATTTAAAGCTTCCTTGCCCTCGAGGCATTTTCTTTTGAATTGGAATCAGGCTACCTTTGACATTGGCAGCTTAGTTGGATATATATTGATTGACTTGAGAATGTTGCCTGTGTGTCCATTATCATTATGAGAGAGCATTTATTAACTATCTGACTACATACTGCACTGATTTTGAACTCTGTATAAAAGAGAACTATATAGATATATCTGATGTTTTTTAGGGACTTATTTCAAGCATATTTATAGAGCTCATATAACAGCAGAATGAAAATATTAAGCCAGGGGATGAATGGACAGTGAAATAGTTTACATCAGCATTAAGAGTGTTGGTTTTTTCTAACAAATGCAAATAAGTGTCTAAAGCTAAATACAATAGACTATACTTTTAATTGAGTTAATTTTCATTTAAATTTAACAGTGTTAAGTCATCATCTGAAGTGAACTTCAGAATTTAAACCAGAGAAATAGAATAAATGGATTTGTTAGGTAGATAATGAGGAATTCTGGGTCTCCGAGGGATGAAAGCGTGTGCTGTTGCCTTGGTGTAATTGCCTCACCTGGGAAGAAGGATGAGGCTGGGCTCCAGGTCCCCATCTTGGTCCTGCCTCATCCTAATCCTCTCTCGAGTGACTGCCATACCTGGGGAAGGAGGGAATACCCTATAAATCTGCCAATCAGAACTTAGCACACCAGCTGCAAAAGAATGCAGAGGACTGTCTAGCCCAGGGCCCAAGCAGCATAGGTACCATAGAGTCTGGAAATTGACCTAGAACAACTCACGTGAGTAGTAATGCAACTCCCAACTCTCCAATCAGAGTGGTTCCATGGTAACGTCTGAACCACGAGGGAGGTCCCAATCCCAGCCCTGTAAAACAAGATGCAGACCATAACCAGGCCTTTTTGCGCCCTTCCTTTTGCTCTCCATTTGCTGCGACTGTGAGTCCAGTCGTCATCTGTGGTGAATGTATCACTTTCTGTAAACGTATATCTTGTTCTTGCTCTGTAATTCTATCTTTCTCTCCTCAATAATCCTCATTTTCGTCCTTGCCTTACTTTGTTGTGTCTGGTCATTCTTCGGCCATGAGACACTAAGAACCGACATTTCCGACTAAAATCTGACAGATTCATTATAAAATTGAATGGCATGAGCTGAACTTGGGCCTATAAACCCAGAACTTTATAGTTTTAACCTCTCTTTAGCATAATCTCTTTATGGCCTTGGGCAAGTTCTTCACAAAAACAGAAAACAGACAATCAAAATGAGAATGACAAAGGTGTAGAGATCTAGCTTTTAAAGCATTTGGATCTGAGAAGAGCCTCCTAAGTGGTTGTTTTTCCTAGCTCTTTAGCAATTCTGTTTAAACCCAATTTCTTTGTCTTTTATATTCTGCCTTCTGCTATATTTATATCCAGTTTCCTTACAAAGACACACCATGTCCTTTGGAAGCATTTTTTATGAAGTAATAGATGTATAGGTCTAGGATTTGAAAAATTATATAAAATAAAACTCTTTTTTCATATATATAAAAGAAATTGCTATGATAGGTTTATTCACTAAATCACTAACCTCATCCTGGTATGAGATGTCATTGAGGAATGGCTCACATTCATTGACATTTGGCTTATATGAGTATAAGAGATTTTAAATTTATGTTTGTGGTTGAAATAATTACTCCCTGGATTATTTACTGGAGAATAACCTGTATTTTACATTGCTTTAGGGCCGGACTAAATTTAGTTATTTGTCTAAAGATGTATACTCCAGGGGTTTGGCCAAGTGACTTTTAGATGGGAGGTAAAGAGGCATTTTTTTAAAAAAAATCTATTTTTTAATAGCAGTTTTAGATTCACAGCAAAATTGAGAGAAAGGTACACAGATTTTCCATGTACTCACCTGACCCTATGTAACCTCTCCCATTATCAACATCTCCCACCAGAGTGGTACATTTGTCACAACTGATGAACCTACTACCTTGGCACACCATGAATCACCCAAAGTCCATAGTTTACATTAGGGTTTATTCTTGGTACTGTACATTTTATGAGTTTGGACAAATGTATAATGACATGTATCTACCATTATGGTTTCATACAGAGCATTTTCACTACCCTAAAAATCTCTGTGCTCCGCCTGTTCATTTCCCTGCAACATCTGGTAACCACTGATCTTTTTTACTGCCTCCATAGTTTTGCCTTTTGCAGAATGTCATATAGTTGGAATCATACAGTATATAGCCTTTCCAGATTGGCTTTCTTCAATTAGTAATTTGCATTTAAGTTTTCTCCATGTTTTTACATAGTTTGATAGCTCATGTCTTTTCACTGTTCAGTAAGAATGTTGGATCAGCAGTCTGTTTTTGGTTCTTGGTGTGCTCTTGGCCCAAGAATGACCAGACACACCAAAGTAAGGCAAGCACAAGGTGAAGTTTATTGAATAAAGTAAGATACGTTCGCCAGAGACAGCGAACGGACCCCCTCTTGTAATAGGAGAGCCCTGATTATGGTCTGGGGTCCTGTTTTATATTGCCTAGGCTGGGCCCTACTAATGGTTCAGATGTCACCATTGAACCACTTTGATGGACAGTTGGAAGTTATATCACCTGAGTCTTACTGTGCATGCCAGATCTCCCATGAACCTCTCTCAAAGCCCATTGGGGTGTGGGGGGGTAAATTGCAATGTAGATTTAAGCTAATGACATGATAATTAGCCTTATGTTGTTTTAGGTTATCTTCCAAATCTTATTGTGCCCTGGGCTGCCTGGCCTATGGGCTGGGGATTCCCTGCATTCTTTTGCAGATTAGTAGGGACTCCTCCTTCCCCCTGGTGTGGATGTTGCTCAGTGCAAGATCTCGGGTGGGGCTGCACCCAGATAGGGCTGCCTTTGTTCTTCCCGACTGGGGCAATTGCTCAAGGCAGCACCAAGGCAAGGTGCCTATCTTTGTCCTTAGGAGAGAGCCAGAATCCCTCACTATCTACTAAACAGTATTCTATTATCTGGATGACCCCAGTTTATTTATCCATTCACCCTCTGAAGGACATCTTGGTTGTTTCTGAGTTTTGGAAATTGTGAATAAAGCTGCTATGAACATCTGTTTGCAGGGTTTTTTTGTGGACATGTTTTCAGCTCCTTTGAGGAGTCTGATACTGTGAAATATGTATTTGGTCTTTGTTTTCTGGCAAATAACTCCTAAAGTCCTGGGAATCTCCAAAGTGCTGTCTTTTTATATGCTAATGTTGTCTGCTAGCTTCAGCTTGGGGCTGGTCTCAGGAAAGGCCAAGGCATGGTTACAGAGTTGGGATTTTCAGCCCCATCCCCCCAATCTCCAGGGAGAGGGGAGGAGCTTAAGGTCAAGTTGATCACCAGTGGTCAGTTGTTTAATCAATCATTCCTACTCAATGAAGCCTGCTTAAAAACCTAAGGGGACAGGGTTCAGAGAGCTTCCAGTTAGCTGAGGTTCCTGGAGGGTGATACACCCAGGGAGGGCATGGAAGCGCCATCCCTTCCCTGCATACGTCGTCCTATGCATCTCTTCATCTCTATCCTTTGTAATAACCTTTATATTAGTAATAAACCAGTAAATGTGTTTCCCTGAGTTCTGTGAGCCACTACAGCAAATCAGTCAAATCCAAAGAGGGGGTCATGGGAACCCCAACTTGAAGCTAGTCAGTCAGAAGTTTCGGAAGCTTGGAATTGTGACTGGTGTCTGAAGAGGGGTACAGTTTTGGAGACTGAGCCCCCAGTCTGTGAGATCTGATGTTTTTATCTCCAGGTAGCTAATGTCAGAATTTAATTGGAGGATACCTAGTTGGTGTCCACTGCAGAATGATTACTCACTTGGTAGTGGGAAGAAATATTTTAGGGACACAGAAGTCTGTGATGATTGTTGTGGTATGAGAGCTGGGGAAAACACAGTTTGAGGGTTTTTCCCTAACCAAGTAGATACCAAGGAGTGCAATTGCTGGATCATATGTGGAGGGAGTGTGTTTAGTTTTGAAGAAACTGTCAACTATCTTCCAGAATGGCCATACCGTTTTGCATCTCCACCAGCAATGAATGAGAGTTTCTGTTGCTCTGTATCAGTGTCAGCATTTGGTGGTGTTAGTGTTCTGGAGTTTGGCCATTCTACTACGTTTGTAGTGGTATCTTGTTTTAATTTGCAGTTCCCTGATGACACATGATGTTGAGCATCTTTTTATTTTTATTTATTTATTTTATTTCAGCATATTATGGGGGTACAAATATTATGGTTACATATATTGCCTGTGCTCCCCTCCCCCCTCGAGGCATAGCCTCAAGCATGACCATCCCCCAAACATTACACATCTCACTCATTATGTTTGTATATACCCATCCCCTCCTCCCCCTCCCACCTGCCGGACACCCGACACCCGACAAATGTTATTCCTGTATGTCCACTTAGGTGTTGATCCGTTAATACCAATTTGCTGGTGAGTACATGTGGTGCTTGTTTTTCCATTCTTGAGATATTTCACTTAGTAGAATGGGTTCCAGCTGTATCCAGGAATATACAAGAGGTGCTATATCACCATTGTTTCTTAAAGCTGAATAGTACTCCATGGTATACATATACCACATTTTGTTAATCCACTCATGTTTATGTGCTTATTTGCCACCTGTATATCTTCTTTGGTGAGGTGACTATTGGTTTTTGGCTCATTTTTAAATCAGGTTGTTTGTTTTCTTATTGTCAAATTTTAAGAGTTCTTTGTATATTTTGGATAGCATTCCTTTATCAGATGTATATTTTATGAATATTTTCTTCCAGGCAGTGGCCTGTTTTCTCATTCTCTTGACATTATCTTTTGCAGAATAGAAGGTTTTTTTTTCTAGAATATTATGGGGGTAGAAACATTTTGGTTACACATAATGCCTTTGCCTCACCCAAGCCAGGGCTATAAGCTTGCCCTTCCCCCATACAGTGCACACTGCATCCATTAGTTGTGAGTTTACCCACCCTCCCCACATCCCTCCCAACTGACTTGTGCCCAGTGAATATTAATTCAATGTGAGTACCTTAGTGTTGAATAGTTAGTACCAGTTGGATGGTGAGTACATGTGGTGCTTGTTTTTCCATTCTTGTGATACTTCACTTCAAAGGATGGGCTCAAGCTCTATCCAGGATAATATAATAGGTGCTAGTTCACCATCGTTTTTTGTAGTTGAGTAGTATTCCATGGTATACATATGCCATATTTTATTAATCCACTCATGTATTGATGGGCACTTGGGAAGTTTTTAATTTTAATGAATCCATCTTATCAGTTGAGTCTTTCATGGATGGTTTGTGCCTTTAATGTTGTATCTAAAAAGTCACCACTGTACTCGAGGTCATCTAGATTTTCTCCTGTGTTATGTTCTAGGATTTTTATAGTTTTGTGTTTTTATATTTAGGTTTATGATCCATTTTGAGATAATTTTAAGGCTGTAAGATCTGTATCTAGATTGACATTTTAGCCTGTGCGTGTCCAGTTGTTCTAGCACTATTTGTTGAAGACTGTCTTTGCTCCATTGTATTGCCTTTGTTCCTTCATCAAGGATCAGTTGAGTATATTTATGTGGTTCTCTTTCTAGGCTCTCTGTTCTCTTCCACTGATCTGTTTGTCTACTCTTTTGCCAGTACCACACTGTCTTGATTACTGTGGCTTTATAGTAAGTCTTGGAGTTGGATAGTTCAGTCCTTCAACTCTGTTCTTCTTCAATATTGTATTGGCTATTCTGGGTCTTCTGCATCTCCATGTTAACTGTAGAACCAATTTATTGATATCTACTGGAAAAGCATTTTTACAATTCTTTTTATCTTTTCTGATCCTGATATTAGTCTATCAAAGAAAAACTTTGCCAACCATATTTCATTGCCATTTGTAGGAATGAAACAATGTAGGAATGACTAACCTTTGAATTTTCAGTAAATCTAATTTAATCTGTTTTAGCACTACCAAAATATGCTTATTTTATTTTTCTAATATTAGTCATAGTGTATTTTGGAAGATAAAGTTATTTTGGTATCATTTGCTTTGTTTTTAGCTATTACACAATGACAAACTATAATCCTTAAAAAATCATTGTGATTGTTCAAGTTATGAGTATTCAGAGGTATAAATTGAGTTTACATGGGGTATACACACACAGTACAGTATTGTATTAGGTTATAGAAACCATTGATAGTGGCAGCATTCAACAGGTTATAGTTGTATTAGTTAAGTTTAAATAGAGGGTAAGATAAATGGGCTTTATTATGATAGTTTGTATGGTACATGAATATTTAATAATGCCCTAGTTTTAAATTAGTTGATAACTAATTCCCTGTGGAAACTTTGAAGAATCTTTAAAAGTCTGGATTAAGATTAGAATTAACACAAACTGAATGCATCTGTTGCCATTTTAAAGCCAAGAATTAAAAGATGTTTTTTGTATAGTTTTCTAAAAAATATTTTCTAAATTGATTTACTTCTAATTACATTTAAAATACATTTTTAAAAAGCAGAAAGCAAAGATAAAGCAGAAGAAAATTTCACATTAGTGAATTTCTTTTATAATGGATATATGCCAGTTACTCAGAATTATAATTGAATGTAATTAAGTTCTTAAGATTCTCTGCTTTTAAAAGACACCGTAGTATTTTATTTTTATATCAAGTATTGTGATAAATGTGATCATTATCTTAAATAAATGACATTTTTGTGCAGCTAGGAATCAGGATTTTTTTTTTTTTTTACTATTTTTTTTTTCCTGTCACATATTTCTGAGCAAGGAATCAGGCTTTTTAAGTGGTATTTTGTGGATTTTGTTAAATCTGTGTCAAAGAACATTTTCCTTGTGTAATATTTGTAGTATGGGTATGATAGTACCCAGAAAAACAAAACAAGCTTTTCAAAACAAAGTATCCTATTTTTGTGACTGAATAAAAGATACATACTTTTATTATTCGTAGATATACTGAATAAAACACCTTAAATTTTATTTGACTCATGTGTTTATTTTGAATAAAATTATAGGTGATTTTAAATATGAATAGACTTATTTTTTTAAAGAAAAATCACACAATGACTTAAATATATTTGATTAGAAGTAGTATTTCTTTTGTCTTTCTGTTCAGCCATTGGAGTCCCCTGTGACCTTGGGTACTTTTTCCATGAGGTGACTGATGGTTCGTATTTTCTGGTAGCTTGCCTGTTGCCTGCCTCTGGGTTCGTCATCCCCCTTATGCTGACTTAGGCAGTATTTCTTCAGTCTCTTATCTTGGGGCTTTGATGCATATGTTCTGAAGGTGGCCACAGTGACTTTGGATAGCAGCAGATGGTAAACCTTCAGGCTGCCACCGGCTATACTGGTGTTAAGTTGGAAAGTTAACGTTTGATGAAGAATCAGTAGTGCATATGAAAGAGCTTTCACTGCTGAAATATCCTTTAATTAAAAATTAGCATACTAAAACCTTTGCAAATGTCTGGGCATTTAAAGAAATCTAAAATCAGTTGTTTTCTTATAGGTAAAGTAGTTATTTATCAGCTTAGTTGCATGTTACTTGTACTTCCTAACCTAGTTCTTTCTCCTCTGTCCCTACCCCAGTTTGTCAGTAGTTAAGACAAATAACTACATACATTGAAACAGGGGATGTTTTTAGAAGTCACAGGTGTTTGGATAAACACTTAAAGTATATTTTGAATTATAGTATTTTGGATATTAATAATGAAAAAGAAATGTGGATTTTGAGTACGACTTTCATATAATCCTGGTAGATGTGATCTTTTGTCTTCTACCTTTGAAGATATTTCTAGATTAAATAAAAGCCTTAAAAACTCAACCTGCCTCAAGAGATAATTCACTTTATTCTAAATTAGTTGGTGATTCTTGACTCTGCCGTCTATCCACAAAGCAATACCCTTTTTGGATTGTTTATTCACTTACTTCATGATAATGTGCTATGTTGGAAGTTCTAGCACAAATAAAGTACTAGTAAGACTCCAAAGGATTTTTTTTGTTGCTGTTCCTCTTAAATCCTAGGGGTACATTTTATACCTTTCTCTACTGAAAATAGATCCTTGGGAGTAGTAGGTGAAAATATCCTTTGGACTATAGAGTTATAAGTATCCGTGTCAAATTTTACTCTTCATGCTTGAATTTGCATCAGTGAAACAACTTTTGTGAACAGATTGGTTTCATGGCATAACATGAGAAAAGTGTCTCTACACAGTCTGTTTATGCTGGTGCTCTTGACACTGGACTAAAGCTACAGGTGCAACATGTTTTGCTTTTGGAGGTGCTGGGCAGTGGTACAGGGAACATGGGTAGCCTTCTGATGCCAAAGAAAGAGAAAATTGGACTCTAGTGGGGAAAATTGTTGGTATCAAAGGTCACTTAGTATTATTCCTTGTTTTTCTGATAGTTGAATTTTGATAAGAGATGCTTTGTGAGAATAAAATGTGGAATTAAAGATTAACAGTAGAAACACATTTTGAATATTGTAAGAATACAAAATCAATGGGTTTTT
This sequence comes from Cheirogaleus medius, assembly GCA_008086735.1. Taxonomy (NCBI): domain Eukaryota; kingdom Metazoa; phylum Chordata; class Mammalia; order Primates; family Cheirogaleidae; genus Cheirogaleus; species Cheirogaleus medius. Next base: position 11,908,482 of record VBSM01002937.1, read on the forward strand.
AGCAGAAAATATGAATAACATTTAATTATTATCATATGGTATTAGGGGAGTAAAGAGAGTTTCAGTGCTCTGTATTTGTGGTTCAAAACCGTTTCTACAGAAGGATAATATTACCAGCTCTTGTAAGGTTGCAAAGATGGGTTTAGTTGAAAACTCATCTAATACTAGTGCAGTTAAGTATGGACTTTAAAAACAGAGTGTAGTAAGTATAGTTATATTCATCTGAAACTATGTTGAGAAAAATGTCTTTTCTGCAAAATTGGGCTTGTATATTTTCTCTGGCTTCTTTATTGTGTTGGTCCTGTTCTTTCTCATATGCTTATTTATGTGTGAATTTCCAGAAGTACAACTTACACAATTGAAGTTTCATTCAGATTACGTTCAGCAAACAGCATTAAGGGACAGACTATGTTTGCTCAATATGACTATCTCTGTAGGCTTTTCTTAAATATTATTTTAACTTTTGGTAATTGTTCCGGAGTCCTGTGAAGTAACTGACAGCAGAGATAGACGTTCCCTCAAATTAAACAGGTAATCTTTCTTTTTAAAGGAATTGGAGCTGAAGTTGTTTTCAGAGACTTCCAGACTTCCACTGTCAACATTTAAATTAAATATCTAAAATTAAGATTCAAGAATGGGGTGATAATCTCCACTGAAGGGAGTGTTCCATACTTCTTCGCCACGGTTGTAGTGTCTTTGTAGTGGCATATCTCTTTTCTCTTCTCCAAATTTACTTTTCTTCATGTGCTTAAAAAAAAAAAAAAATCATTGTTTATGCTTTTGGCATGCTTTCCCCTTTTTGCCTTTGCAAAGCTGGTTGCCTACTTAAATATTAGGCCTTCCTTATTCTAGTTAACAAAAAGACCCAGCTCTGTAATCAATTGGAGCTTTTTCTACTACTGTTATGAAAGAAGAGTGGGCAAGTTTCATTATGCTGGTGGAATTGAAGAACAGATGAGGTTAGTCCTTAAGGAATAAGTTGTCTGCTTTTTTTTTTTCCAGTTAGGAGCAGTCATTCTATACATTAATATGGGCAAAGATGGAGTAATCTCTTCTGTTAGACCATATGCTAATATAGTGCTGATAAGTAAGTGTGAAAAATGAAAGAGAGAAATACATTAATTGTATTCTTTCAATAAGGTATGCTATGCAAGGTAATTATTTCATGACAGCATTAGTTATAGTACTTGTTTTATCATGAAATAAAAGATGGTTTTAGGAGGCTTTTATTGTTGGAAAGACAATTGTATCAAACTAGTACAAATTAGATTTTTGTCTTTATAAAGGTGAGCAAACCCATGAGCAGTTTTTAAATTGATGTGTTCTAGTCTAGAAATGAACAAATTCCGTTTGAGGGTTAAAGAAGCTATTATTTTGTCCTTTATGCTGACAGCTTCATTACAGATTGGCCTACTGTTGGCATTTAAAAAAATGTTTGGCTCCTTATGATCTTTGTGCATGCAACTATAATATTAATGCAGCACCATAGCACTGTTCATTAAGAAATGACTTTAAATGAGGTTGAAGCGTGTAAATTTGGAAAGATACAGATGTTAAATGCAGCCGTTTCTCTTTGTGTACAGCTGTATGGCTAATAATTTCCAAGTGGCTAAAGCTCTTGTTAGCAGGAGTGCTGGTGTGTTAAGAATGGCTCTATAAATAACTTTAAGAACTGAAGTTGAAGGTGTTTCTTTTAAAGACTATTGTTAACTAAACATTATTGCCAAACAGATGGAAAGCATTCACCAGCCTGATGTTTTTAGGTCTAATTATATTATCACCAGCCCTGTACGGCTCAGTTGAAGAGGTGTATCCAGAGGCCAATTTATAATCATTTAGCCAACACCTGTTTGGGAGAAATTGACAGTCAAAGGGCAGATTTTAAAAAAAATCACATATGTTCTTGTGTTTATTGCCTCAATGTGAACATTGTCTAGTTGCAAACAAACTTGGTAGGAGAAGAAAGTAAATGTAAACAAAGCAGCATTTCCCAGCCCTGTTTATCCATCTTAATTTGGTCTTTTTGTCTTATCTGCTTCATGCTTCATGGCTAAGTGAGACAGCAAAGAGATATCATTCCTGATTTATACAGATATATTCTGTTTAGTCAATTAAGAGGCTTTTGGTAGCAAAAAGAAGTTCTTTCCTTTTATTATACAGCTTCCATATCTTTTACCTAGTAAGATCTTTTCTATTTCATATAGATGTATCTTATTCAAACAGATTGGCTTTCTGGTGAGTGACTTACAAGAGTCACACTTGATATAAAAACAAATGAGACTTAAAGAACACTAAATGTCTTCAGAGATTCAACAGATGTTCAGTGAGCCCTCTTTTATAGAGAAAGGGCCATTTTGCCTCCTTTTGCACTCATGGTATGCTAATTTAACTTTCAAAGTTGAAGTTCTATGAATGTGTTCCCATGCCTTGGCAGTTCAAGATTTGTGGTGAATATAGCTCAGAGGGCAGTTATGGGGAGAATAGGTCTATCCTGTCTGAAAATAATAAAAATCCCAACCTTTTTTTTGAACTGATGATCCCACCAACTCTTTCATTTTAATATTCTTCCTTCTTCTGACATAACTTCACTATTGAAAGATTTATATGTGTCACCTCCATTTTCTTAGCACCCATTATTACCTCAGGGCAGTCTGGCTTCTATCCTCAGCAGTTCACTGCATAATATAATATTGAAAGTTACCAGTGACTTCCTAACTGCCTTACCCAGTGATCATTTCCCAGTCCTCATTCTTCATGGTTTCTCTTTGTTGTTTGGCACTGATGATTACTCTCATCTTAAACATTCTCTTTCTCTGACATCCAAACCACTATATTTTCTCTTTGTACTTTTCTCCCTACGGTTTTGATTGTTGTTGTCTTATCCACCCACAATATTCTAACTACGTATAATTTTCAAAATTCAGACATAAATAGTATAGTTTAGCAGTTAAAGAGGAAGAACTCTAGAACCAGACTAGCCAGGTTTAAATTTCACCTCTGCCACTTCTTAGCTTTGTGAACATGGACAAGTTAACACTTTTATGTTTGTTTCCTCATCTATAAAATTGGTTAATAAAAGATACCTACATCTTTGAATTGTTGAGGGCATTATATGGTTTAATTCTTGAGCCCATACATTAATGGGGTATTGGGTGGGTGGAGGGGGTGGGAATATACATACATAATGAGTGAGACGTGCACCATCTGGAGGATGGTCATGCTTGAAGCTCAGACTTGTGGGGGGAAGGGGGCAAGGGCATTTGAAACCTTAAAATTTGTACCCCCATAATATGCTGAAATAAAAAAAAAAATAAATTCTCGAGCCCAGCATAGTGCATAGTATAAATGAAGCATTTTAGTGGGGTACATTTGCATGTCTTCAGCTTTTATCTTTATACAGAATGCTCAAATATAAATCTTTAGCTCCTGACTTATTTTCTAAGCTTCCCATATCTCCATCTACCTTCCAGACTTTTAGACTTGAATTCACTAACCATGTTTATTGAACATTTACTATGTGAGAACAATATTATGTGACAGAAGAAATATATTTTTTGTTTTCTGTTAGTTTTCTATTGCTGTCATAACAAATTGCCACATTTAGCAGCCTAAAATAACTGAAGTTATCATCTCACAGTTCTGTAGGTCAGAGGTCTGGCACAGGGCTCACTGGGTAATTATCAAGGTGCTAGCAATGCTGCACTTCTAACTGAAGACTCTGGAGAAGAATCCACTTCCAAGAGTATTCAGGTTGTTGGCTGAATTCTGTTCATTGCACAGTTTTGGGACTGAACTCTATATTTCTTTGCTGGCTATCAGCCAAGGGCTGGTCTTTGCTCCTAGAAGTTGTCTGTGTTCCTTCTCAGGCTTGCTATGAGCTTCCAGAAGTCTCTCTCCAGTTCTTGCATGTGGGTCTCTCAGAGCCAGCAACTGTGTGTCCCTTTCATACTTCACATCTCTCTGATTTCCCCTTCTGCCACTTCTTGTCTGTGCTTTTCATTTATTCTGGTAGGAGACAATTCTTTGCTTTTAAGGATTTGTGTGATTTGATGGAGCCCACCCAGATAATCCAGCATAGTCTCTCTATTTTCAGATCTGTATGTTAATTACATCTGCAAAGTCTTTTTTGCAAGTAGCATAACATATTCACAGATTCTGGGGATTGTTAGGGTATGAACATCTTTGGGAGCCATTATTCTTCTTATGGTATGCTCACAAAGAGCTTCAAGTCTAATTGGGAGATAAAATCAAGTTGAAGGGTTAGAGATACTACAATAGAAATTGCTACTGTATAAAATGGGAGAACAAAAAGGAAGAACGTATTAAGTGTTACTGAGAGTGACATTTGTGCTGAATATGGAAATATAAGTACTTGTTTGATAAACATCTGGGGGAACATTTCAGGGAGAAGAAATAGTAGTGATAGCATAGCAATACTAACAACTGGCTGTACTTTTGTAAGATTATCTCACGGAAATGCTCACAAGTGGTAGATACTGTTATTATCTACCATTATAGTTTCTACACATGAAGCTATGTTTTCATAGGTAGAATAGGAATGGTAAAATTATCTCATCGTGTTGAAAGGATTGACGTTGATGACATATGACAAAAGCATAGCACATAGTAAACACAACATGATAGATGAGAGAGAATAGAGGGTGGGTAATAGAAGTGCTTAGGAGGTAGAATTAACTTGGTCAGTGTTCTGAAGGTAGGAGACAGGAGAGAGTTCACAGTGACTTAGGGAACTCTTTGGTTTGGGGGCTTATATGGAGTGTGATATTATAATACTGTAGAAGGAGGAGCAGGGTTTTTTGGTTTTGTTTTTGATGAAGGCAGGGTTTGGGGAAGAGAAAGATAGGATTTCATGAGGTACCCGTGGGACTATTCTTTTGAAATTAAATGGAAATTTAAATAATATAGGCTAGGTCGAACACTCAGAAGAAAGGTCATAGATGAAGTTGTTACTATTTCTTTAAATTCATCATATCTAAAAATGGAATTTACCATCTTCTCAGACTGGTTTCCCATCTTAACCTTTCTGTTTCTTATCACCATTCTTTTATTTTCTCAAGTTTAACATGTTTTTTCATCCTTGACTCTTGTCTCTCCTTACCTAGTGGTAGGCTTCTAAATGTTTGACATTCAGCTTTCTGGAATGGGAAAAAGCCTCATTTGCAGTATTTGCTGATTTCTTTGGTGCAAATCCTTCTATCATGGCCAATTTCAGGCTATGGCTGCTTTTGTTCTACAATGGCAGAATTGAAAAGCTGCAACAGAGATTGCATGGGCCTGCAAAGCCTAAAATATTTACTATCTGGTCAACTTTTGCTATAGTATTTCCAAAATAATAAAAATTTAATGGGGTAGGATAATTCTCTACCTCTGTTCACTCTTTCTATTCATCAAGATAGGAGTTGGGAGTGGGTAGTTCAAGGGAGCAATGGGTGACATCATGAAGGGTCACGAAGTCCATTTTATGGACTTAGGCTTTTTCCTTTCAGTGAGATGAGAAGAGTGACATGTTCTCACTTGTATTTTAAAAAGAAAACCCTGGCTGCTGATTTGAAGGTAGACCACAGGGCAGCAAAGATGGAAGCAGGGAGATCACTTGGGAGACCATTGTTATAAGCTAGGTAAGAGTTGGTCTTTGCTTAGATTGGGATAGTAGCTGTGTAAGTGGTGAGGTGAGTTCAGGTACTGGATACAGTTTGAAGATAGAGCTGACAGGGTTTGCCGATGGTAAAGAGAGGAGTTTGGGGTGAGTCCAGGGTGGAGAATAGTACCAAAAGGATGCTGTAGGCTATGCCTGCGTTATTGAGATTACCTTATAGCAAGTTGCTACATATTGGGTTTTAGGAAGAAAACTGAGACCAGCAATTTTTTTTTTTTTTACCACTTCCTCTTAACCATACATATTCCATGAGGAAAAATTCTTTGTACTAATATTTCCTTTACTTTTAAGAAATATATTTTAAAATAAATCTAGGAAACATAGTAATGTTTCTAAAATGTGGCAGTTTTAGAAAAGGAAACTATAATAAAACCCATTTTGGATAAGACTGTTTTGATCTCGTGATTGGTGACTTTAAAAAAAAAATCTATTCAGAAATTAATAATTTTGGGGGAGTCATTTCCAGCCTCTTCTCCCAAAACCCTTAAAGTTTAGTTTCCAAAAGTTGAGTAATTCTCTCATTGTATTGTAAATAAAGTATTACTCATGTTTTTTATGTAGGTTTTACTTGTAATGGACACAAGGACAGAACAGACATTCATTTTAAAAGTAAGTAGAATTTGTATGTTTAATGAATTAAAAAATTTTATTTCAAATTATGCTTCTGAAATAAAAGACATTTAATATTTTTCCCTCCTGGGTATTTTGAATGTTCCTTATGTTGTTGGTGATCTGTATTTCTTTTCTTTCTTTTCCTTTTCTTTTCCTTTCCTTTTCCTTTTCTTCTCTTCTCTTTTTCTTTTTCTTTTTCTTTTCTTTCTATTCTTTCTTTTCTTTCTTGACAGGGGCTCACTCTGTTGCCCAGCTAGAGTGCAGTGGCATCATCATAGCTCACTGTGACCTCAAACTCCTGGGCTCAAGTGATCCTCCTGCCTCAGCCTTCTGAGTAGCTGGGACTACAGGTGTACACCACCACGCCCGGCCAATTTTTGTATTTTTTGTAGAGATGGGGTCTCGCTATATTGCTTAGGCTGGTCTTGAACTCCTGGGCTCAAGCTGTCCTCCCACTTTGGCCTCCCAAAGTGCTAGGATTACAGGCATAAGCCATCATGCCCAGCCATGTATTTATTTTACTTTCTCTTCTTTTATCACAGTTGATAAATATTCAATAGCATATATTTAAAAAGAGTTTTATGTTATAGAGTATGAAGGAATGATTTGGATAAATTGAAGAATCATTTCATGCTGTTTAAATGTGTAGTCTGTAGTTTAAATACATCTCAAATACATTATAGTTTGTGAAGACCACATATAATCTCACCTTTGATTATGACTGCAGTTCTTAAGAGCTGAAATTTTGCCTTAAAGTCTTTGTTACAGGTATTTGAGAAAGTGTTATCTACATCCCTGGCCCTCTTTTTCATCTAAATTCAATTTTGATTTTATATATAACTCAATTTATAACTAAATGACTAAGGAGAGAAAAAACTCTCAAATTTGTGAATTTGAAATTGTATTTGGAATGGATTGTGATAATATATATTCTAAAAATATCCTAATTTAAGCGTTTCCACAGCATTCAGAAGATGAATTGATAAGTTTTATATTTCTGTTTCTGATACTTTTGCTGATAAGGCATGGCAGTAGGACACATTGACACATACAGAAACATATTTCTTTTTGTGGATAATACATTGACATTTCCCTTGTTTTTAAAACTAGGGCATGACACCAGAAAATGCACAAACCTTGTTTCTTGTAAGAAGATTTAATAATCTTTTTACTTTAAAAAAAATTACCTAGTTAATCTAGGAATACTTTTTGTGTCTCAGGAATTTGGTCTCACAGCTACTGCTTTAAAGATATATATATATATATATATATAAGTAAAAACTTAAGAAAAGGTCATAGAGAAATAACTGTGTGTCATCCTGATGACTTAGTTTGAGAGCATCTCTAATAAAAACACTGACCCACGTAATTGATTTTAATGGCAGCTTTGTGGCATCTTCCGTTCTCTGGATTCACGCCAGATGCCATCAGCAGAGCCTCCAGGGACGGAGGGGCATAGAGCAGCAGATGAGTGGTTTCTCTGAAGCCCAGAGTAACTCGGATAGATTAGTTTGGTTGATAAACACAGAGCACAGCAGGCTCCAAAGGCAACTGAGGATACAACTGACCTTTTTGTTCTCTGTCAGGGTCTAAGGAAAAGCAGTGAATACAGCAGGAACAGAAAGACCATCATCCCCCGCTGTGTGCCCAACATGGTGTGTCTGCACAAGTACATCATCTCTGAGGAGTCAGTGTTTCTTGTGCTGCAGCATGCAGAAGGTTGGTTTACGGCTCGGATTGTTTATAGAGTGAAGAATGTCACCCACTTAGCTTTTCAGTTTCTATAATGTCCTTCTTACTCTTGTCATTTCGTGAGCAGATAAAATACACGAGACAAATGTAAGAAACTGTTCCTCTCTGCTCTACTTCCCTACTTTGAATTGTGAGGGAAATGAAAACCCAGGTGAACAGTAGATTTCATTTGAACTATAGTACCCTTCTGAGATACTATTTACTTTCTGAGATACTATTTACTTTCTCATAGAATTTATCTAATATAAGAGAACTTTAATGTAAATGCATGCTAAGAGAGTTAGGTTTTATTTTAGGGATATTTTGTTCTGATGTTCCCTGGTAAAAAGATACATTTGTGTTAGATGACTAAAATGAAAAGCATCCCCTGAAGAATTAATTAATTACCTCCTTTTTTTAGAAGGCAAGGGTGTTTGTTTAACATTTGACATTACCTAGTTATTCTGATCTGAGTTTTCATGAATACAGCCATTGGCATCACATATGGGTACAAAGCAGAGGCACAGTACTCTGCCTTCCAACTATTTATGAAATTTCATCTCTTAGTAGAAAGAACAGGTGGCAAAAAAATATTATGTTTTGATTTGCATTTGCCCTTTAACACCTGAATTTAAATAAATAGTCTTTTATTTAGAATGACTGAATAAAGCATATAAATATAAATTCACTTAACAAATATTGTCTTTTGGCTTTTAAGAAATGTTCTTAAAATAGTAAAAAAAATTCAATATTTTCCATATTTCATGAAGGCATTATTATTTTTATATTACTGAGAATAAAGAACTGTTGTGCTTTACTAATAGGCATAACATTTGAATTTAATACATTTTCCCAGGAAAAAGAGTTATTGCTTTCTGGAATGAGGTCTCTTATGATAACTAATGCAAGATTTTTGACGGGGGCAATAAACTATTAATATTGTTTATTATGAAGTACAGCACAAGATAACCACAGATGGAGGGAAGACCTCCATATGCAGTATTTAATAGGAAATTCAGAAGGGGCTCCATGGTCTCTCAGGTATTAAGAGAGTTAATTGCGTGTGTGAATTGGATAACTAATTCACCTTTGTTCAGACATTATAGACAGCTTTTATCTGAGGATACCAGTGCATTACAGACATTATTGAATTAGAGGTCATGTCATCTGATAGCGAAATACAGCCACCTCTGGTGTGGAACAAAATAACTTGCGTAGTAATAATCCATAATAATTTAGAACAAGGTCAGTAGGATGAATGTAATTATAGTCAATATTCTATTACCCAGTGTGGATTATTCATGTTGGAGATTATGTATGGCAAATTTTCAATCCTAGCTTACCTCTGTCACTTATAGCTTTATCTTCCTCTTCCTCCTCTTCTTTCTCCAAATCATTCTTCAGTTTTTCTTCTGCCATCTTCTCACCTTCCCTTATACCTCTTAAAAGCTATGTTTTAAACTCATTGACACATGACTCAATTTTTCCAGATTTAAATCGTCTTTACCAAGGCTCTTTTTCTTTACCGTTGACCATACCTGACTTTGAATGGTCACATGACCATAGCATTTGTCTCTTTTGACCATTCATTTCAGGTGTCTATTGTTTAGTTTTAAGAAGGTTTTTATGATACATGACAGTGAATTATAGTGCAAATAGAGGCTCTGGATTTATTTAATATTTAACAAATTTATTGAGCCTGTTACTATATATTAGGCTGTTTTTTAGGTGAACAAGACAGGAAAGGAGCCTGCCCTTCTGAAACTTAAATTCTCGTTGTGGAGAGTCAAACAGAAAAATAAAGAGCAAGGGAACATTGGATAATAATGGGGACTATACTGATCTTTAGTGCAGGGAGTTCTAATAGAGAACAGCTGGGGGATTACTTTAGGTAGTCAAGGAGTTCTCAATGGCAAAAGAAACAACCATTTGAATGTAAGGTACAGGCATAGGGATTAGTGTAAAAACAAATGTGGAATGTTTGATGAACGAGAAAGGAACCATGTGGTTGGAGTGTAGTAGGTGAGGGTAACAGTGGTATATGAGGCTATTGGAGAAGCAGGCCAGGGCCTTGTAAGGCAGGGTAAGAAGGACTTTGGCTTTTATTCAGATGCAAGAAACTATTAGACTCTTAGAGAGTGACAGGTTCTGATTTACATTGTAAAATGGTCATTTACTGACTGCTTGCTAGGGCACAGGCATAGTTCTAATGGGGCAGTGAATAAAACAGAAGACTTTGCCTACATAGAGCTTACCTTACCTTATAGAGGCAGCACAGACAATAAGCAAATACATAGTAAATGTATGGCAGATGGAGATAAATGGTATAAAGAAAAATTAAAGGAAAGGGGAAGGGGATGTTAAAACGGTGGTGGTAGGGGCTTGCTATTTTATATATAGTGATCACCTTATTGAGAAGGGACATTTGGCCAGAGACTGGAAGGAAACAAGAGAAGGAGCAATGTGGACATGTGAGGGAAGGATGCCTTGACAAGAGAGAACAAATCCATAGGCCCAGAGGCAGGAGTATGCTTGATGTACAAGAAAGAGCAAGGTCGGAGTGGCTAGAGCAGAATGGGAAGAGTAGCAGGAAGTGAGCTTAGAGCAGTGAGGAGGCAGGCAGATCCTATGTGGTGTCACAGGTCACTTCAAGAACTTGACTTTTGTTCTGAATGAGATAGGAAGTCATTGGGGTATGTTGAGCAATGGAGTGATAAGATAGGGATTACGCTGACTGCTTTATGGAAAATAGAATATAGGAAGGCAAAGGCAAAAGAAGGAAGACCAGTTTGGAGGTTGAGGCAGCAATCCAGGTGAAAATGAGGGTGGCTTAAACAAGGTGTTAGTGGTGGAGGTGGTGAGGAATGCTTATTTGTCTGAATATGTTGTGAAGGTAGAACAGACAAGATTCTGCCTTATATGACTCTGAGGTTTTTTTCTCAAATAATTGAAAAATTGGAATTTCTATTTACTAAGCTGTAGGAAGGAAAAATGAAGGCTTCAGTTTTGGACATGTGAGTTTGAGGTACTTATTAAATGTTCAGGTGGTATCGAGTAGGCAGTTAGATATACCAGAAAGGATTTTAGGGTAGAGGTTTACAATGTTTATTTTTCTTTAAATCCCTTATTTTAACTCTATGTGAGGAAGAAAAGTGAGGAAACAAAATGTATTCAATTCAGGCCGTGAGTATTTAATTTCTAAGATTTGGGATTATGTAATATTCATCATATATATCTAAGCGGTTAGCAGAATGCTTGGTATGTAGAAGATGCTCGTGCTCAGTGTATAATTGTTGAATACTGAGTCAGTCAGAGAAAAGATGAAAGACCAGGTTAGAAGACAAAGGTGGTAAAAGCCTCTGACTGTGGATGTACCACATAGAAGGGGGGTGGGGAATTTCTCTTCAAGTTACTTAGGGACCCAAGGAGTGAAATGATTCTCTTTTTATTAGCTAGTTTTTTAAATTATAAAATGAATGTATAAACAAATAAATTCAAACTATACAGAAGTACATAAAGTAAAAACAAAAATTCTTCCTCCTTACCCACTTTAATGCTTAGTCCTATTCTCTAGAAATAGGCACTCTTTTTTAACAGTTTATTTTGTATCTTCCAAAAATTCTCTATGTTTATAAACATATACTTCTTACCTGTCTGTTGTGGGGTTTTTGTTTTTTTTTTTCCTTTTTGGAAACAGGACCTTACTCTGTCTCCCAGTCTAGAGCAGTGGCCTCATCATAGCTCACAGCAACCTCAAACTCCTGGGCTGGAGCAATCCTCTTACCTCAGCCTCCTGAGTAGCTGGGACTACAGGTGTGTGTGACCACGCCCAGCTAATTTTTCTATTTTTTGTAGAGATGGGGTCTCACTCTTGCTCAGGCTGGTTTTGAACCCCTGGCCTCAGGCAATCCTTCCACCTCAGCCTCCCAAAGTGCTGGGATTACAGGTGTGAGCCCATGCCTGGCCCATTTTTAGAAAACATAAATGGGTCTTACATTTTGCCTTTAGCTTGCTTTTTCCACATCTTAACAATGTACCTTGGACATCTTTCCTTATCAGTATATATAGGTCTGTAATAAGAGAGGCAGTGTAGTGTAGTGACTAAAAACAAGGTTTGTGGAGCCAGGCTATGTGATTGCAAATGCTGGTTCCCTATCACTAGTCATGTGACCTTGGGCAAGTTACTTAACCTTTTTGTGCCTCAGTTTCCTCATCTGTAAAGTAGGGCTAATGATAATTAGCTACCTCATAAAGTTGATGTAAAGATTAAATAGTTGATGTATGTAAAGCACTTAGAATAGTACTTGGTACATGCTAAGCACTATGTGTTTGCAAATAGCTATCAATTTATTTGAGTATATACACACAGTGATTGTGCAGATTTAGCATAATGTGTTTAACTACTTCCCTATTAATTGGTGTTTAAAGTGTTTCTAGTACTTGTACATATATATCTTTGTGCATTTTTGTTTTCTTTTGTGATTTGAAAGTTATTTGTAGGACAGATTTCTTGAAGTGGAATTGCTGGGTCAAAAGATGATTTCAATCACTGTTATAGCAATATTTTATCATATATATTAAATCTAAGTTCTAATTTTGGTCAAGCAAATTAACAAATTTACTTTGTGATCTTGTAGAAAACCAAAAGATTAAAATCTGATGAGTGACAGAGAGTTTTAGCAAATTGTTATTTTCATAGCTTAAAATGGTCCACTATCTGCAATTTTATATGCTTCAAAAGGGCTTAGAAAAGTGTCATTTATATCCTTAACATGTTAAATATTATACATTTTAGGTATTTTCCATTTATGTTTTATGATTTAGCAATAATAGGGTTTTTTGAAGGTTAATATTATTCCTATTATAATTATAGTGTTGATGTTTGTCTAAGTTTGCCTGTTAGGCTTGCTCTTAACTTTGCAGAAGGTAAAAACTCCACCAGCTTGTGTGGGTGAGAAACTTCAGTGGGAATAATGTGTTCTTGTAGGTTATGTGATTTTCATGATTTTATAATTGAAAGAAGTATGTGATAGGACCAAAATTTTGTTTCTGTAGCTCCAAATTGAAGATCAGATTTAACTGGGCTTCTCTTCCTTACTGGCCAGAAAATTAAAAATAAATAAATAAAATAAATAAATTTAACTGGGCACCCAGCAGAGAATGGGGAAGGGCTAAGACAATTTTTCCCTCTTGAAAATGCATTTTCTAGTTTTCATATTAGAGTGCTTGTTTAGGCCAGGAACAGATTCCATAAAGAAAATGCCAACAATCACATTTAAAAATTTATGTAATGAAATCAATGGAAATCAAAAAAGGTGCCATATTTGATTAATCAAACTGATAAACTTGCTAATATCTGATACAAGTAAGTTGCTATGAAGATGGCACTGTTACACATTGCTGGTAAAGCAGTTTAGCAACACATATCAGAAATATTAAAAATATTCATGCTTCTTGATCCAGTACTTTAATTCCTGGAATTCTGTCCTGCTGAAATACTCAGAGATGTCAAGTATTTATATATAAAAGTATTTATTATTTTAATTCTAATAGTATAATAAAAGACTGGAAGCAACTTAAAAATGTCCAATAATAGAGAAACATTTAAATACATCATAATATCTGTCACATGGATATGCTATATAGCCATTCAGCTCATAATGCTCATGAAAATTAAAAACTATTTATGATATGATGTTGTGAATAAAAAGCCTAAAGATAAATGTAGTAATAGTTTAATAGTGTTTATTATTAGGTGATAGAATTATGGCTGATTTGTATATTCTGAATTTTAATTATTCTACTTATTTTATATATTTTCTGAAAATTTTACAATAAAACTATATATTGGTTTTAAAATAGGAAGAAAGTATAACCCCCAAAATGACATTATTAGTACTTATAGACCCTTTTCCTTGAAAAGTATTTAAAAATTTTGTTAAAATGTTATCTTTTTATAACTCAGTTTAATAAATATTTATTTAATACCTATTTTATTAATACATGCTAGATAGAATCCTCTTCCTTCAGTTATTAAGACCTTGCAGTCTGGTAAAGGAGATAATAAAAACATAAAAGTGATATTAATGTGAAATAGTATCATAAATGTCATAAGAGGGATGAAGTAATATAGAGGATTCAGAGAAGATATGAATTGTATGTAGTGAAGGGATGCAAAAAAGTGAGTAAACCAAGAACAGATTCTGAAGAACCTTCAAGAATGGGTAGGATTTTGACAAGCAGATATTGGGGACACTAGTAGGAAAAAAATTCTGAGTGTAGTATGAGGAAGAGTCCAGCATGGGTTCTATGTGGGGAAATCCAATGAGTAAGAGAAGAAGACCAAATCATGGGTTGATACTCTGTGTTACTGAGGAGTTCAAATGCCTACGTGAAGTTAGTACATGATTCAGTAGATGGAGGGGATTTGAATTCTTGAGTGGAAAAATGATGCGGTAAGTTCTGTACTAAAATGGAAGCTTAATTGAGCAGCAATTCATATGATAGAGTGATACAGGAGGGACTTAAAAATAGGGATCTAGTTGTTAACTATAGCATTATCCCAGAAGACACAGAGTGGTCAAAGGAATTAAAAGAAGAGAATGGATGGGAGAAACATTATAGGTAGATCCTATAGGACTTGGAAACTTGTCAAATGTAGGAAGAGCAAGAAAGAGAAAAAAACCCATGTTTGGTTGAAAGCTTTTGTGCCAGAGTGACTCGGAAGTCAGAAAGAGGAAATGATTTTGGGGACAACAATAAAGAATTTAAGCTCCATTGAATTTTAGACTTCAGTAGCTCATCCAGGTAAAATTGGCCTAAGAATGAATGAAACTTTTCTTAGAACTTTATTAGGCACTATTTATTTCTGATCACTGGAACTTTACAGATACACTGTTTAGTATGTGTTGGCACATCTCATTCTGATGAGTCAGCATCTGATTTAACAAGCATTGACTGAATGCCTGTCGTGTCCTGCACACCATATAGGCAGTAGACATGCACAGATGAAAAAGACTTGGTCCTTTCCCTAAAGGAGTCATGATCTAGGAGAACTGAAAACCACACAAGTCATTTTATTTGGATTGCATACAAGACTCTCAGCTTCAGGTTCAGGCCTTACTGTTAGGGTGCCACAATATAGGTATTTGTGGTAAGAGGAATGTGTTGTCAAAACACTAAATAATATGGACTTAGTGCATAGCTCCTTCTGTGAGTGAGTGATTTTCAAAGCCATATACAGTATGAATCCTTAAACTTCAGTTTGAATATGGGGAAATGTGAAACACTGAGTACTCTACAGTAGAGTACAGAAAGTATTAGCTAAACAAACAAAAAAAAATATGAGAGGGAAAAATTAAACGCCATAATGTTCTATACTACTATTATCAGAATGGAGAATAGTAGAAGACTATTAAGTAGATATAAAGAGATGTATGAAAATCCCAAGATTAATATTATGACAATTACCCTTTATTGAGCATTTATTCTATGCTGGGCAGAGTGTTAATTACTTTATGTAGTTATCGAATTCCTTGAAATGAAATAAAATGTAAAATAGAAAGAGATTTTGGGGAGGTTTCCATTCACTTTTTTACACATGCATTGACAGTGATTTTTTTTTTTGTCAAGATTTAGCTGCCCTTGGTAAATGGTGTTTAATAACATTTAAAAATATGCTGAAAAAACCGCCTTCTTCATATGAGTAGGGTGATTTGTTTTTAATATATTCTTAATTTTCTATTTTTGGAAGTTACAGTTATATCTTCACAAAGTATACTCCTGCAGTTACTGTTTTTGAGATTTCTAGACCAAATTTAATTCTTTCTTGTAATATTGTTTGTAGTCAATGTAGCTGTGGTGGGTTTTTGATACTTAACTGTAGTTTTTTTAATGAAAAGGTTCTAATTAGCAAAAGGGGTTGAAGTTTTAATGGTTAAAATAAAACAAAAGAAAAATACAGTGAAATAATATTTACCACAGCAAGTATTGCTGGTAAAATACTGATCATTTCATGTTTATTAGATTTCTATGACTTACATGAAAGTGATTTTTATGATTTTAGTTTAGTTTTATAGATACATATCAGAATACAGAATCAATTAGTATAACTTGTCTCATTAATGGCTGCCCAATTAATCTTCCTCAGTAGCTCTACTTGATCTTAAAGAACACATTATATGTATGGGGGGGTCATGAAATGGGAAAAGTACTACTGTGTTTCCCGGAAAATAAGACCTACCCATAAAATAAGCCCTAGCAGGATTTCTAAGCAGTTGCGTAATATAAGCCCTACCCAGAAAATAAGACCTAGTGATGGGCGTGGCTATACAGTGTATCTGCACAACCCATGCATTTTGTCGCAGAGCGGTAAAGAAGATGAGCAGCCCTTCTCATCTGCCCCATCGTGACAGCTACTATCCCAGAGGTGACCAGGAAGGTGCGGGCAGCCCCACCAAGAAGGTTGGCTCCCCCTGACAGGTCCCGGCCATCCTGTGCATGCTGCAAGCTGAGGCTTTGAGGGGAAAATAACACATCCCCTGAAAATAAGCCCTAGGGTATCTTCTTGAGGAAAAATAAATATAAGGCCCTGTCTTATTTTTGGGGAAACACGGTATTACTATATCATTTATAAGGGCATAATTACATGCCAGATGCCAAATTTCCCCTCTACTCCTGGACTGGGCATTTTTAAAATGGAGTAATAATACTGTTGTTTCTTTCCCCCACTGTAGTTTACAGCTTTAAATAAATAAGCTGTAGTTTATAGCATATTTATGTATTTCCACTTGACCAAGGGGCCATGCTTGAAAAAATGATTACATAAACAGATCAGAACATAATCCGATGTTTCTAAGACTAAATATTTAAATTTAAAGCAGACTTTAGCTATATATATATGTATATATATTTAATTTCCCTTCAAAGGAAGAAATAGGCTGTCATTTTAAAAATAATTGCTATCAGTAACCCTAACAAGATTTGTACCCCCATTACATGATGAAATAAAAGGAAAAAAAAATAAATAAATTTATGGTGAATGGGTAGATGAATAAAAGCTGAAGACAGATCAGTAAAAAAAAAAAAAAAAATTGCTATCAGCAGCTATGCTTGAAACCATACTCACCAGTCACTAATAACAAAAAGGCATTTTGTTAAATATGCTTGTCATGATATGGCAATTGATATTAATGTGTTTCATTGACTTGTTTTTGATTCACTATTAGAATCCTTTTTTGTTTTTCTAATGTCATAAGTAACTATTTGAGGATCTTAAATTTTTTTTTTTTGTTTGGTTATATTTGTTCATAGGTGGCAAGCTCTGGTCATATATCAGTAAATTTTTGAACAGAAGTCCTGAAGAAAGCTTTGAAATCAAGGAAATGAAAAAATCTACACTTACTAAAGTTCACCTGCAACAGCCAACTTCTAGTCCTCAGGACAGCAGCAGCTTTGAATCCAGAGGAAGTGATGGTGCAAGCATGCTTCAAGTTCTGCCTTTGAAGACTAGTCTTACTCCAAGTTCTCAAGATGATAGCAACCAGGAAGATGATGGCCAAGATAGCTCTCCAAAGTGGCCAGATTCTGGATCAAGTTCAGAAGAAGAATGCACTACTAGTTATTTAACGTTATGCAATGAATATGGGCAAGAAAAGATTGAGCCAGGGTCTTTGAATGAGGAGCCCTTCATGAAGACTGAAGGGAACAGTGTTGATACCACAGCTATTAAAAGCTTCCCAGCATACCTTGTTGCTGACAGTGACAGCAACAGCACTCAGCCAAGAGCTCATGAGCTGAAGTTCTTCCCTAGAGATGATGACCCAGAAGCAGTTAGTTCTCCAAGAACATCAGATTCCCTCAGTAGATCCAAAAATAGCCCCATGGAATTTTTTAGGATAGACAGTAAGGATAGCGCAAGTGAACTCCTGGGACTTGATTTTGGAGAAAAATTGTATAGTTTAAAATCAGAACCTTTAAAACCATTCTTTACTCTTCCAGATGGAGACAGCACTTCCAAGAGTTTTAATACTAGTGAAAACATGGTACAATTTAAAGCTCAGGACACCATTAGCAGGGGCTCAGATGACTCAGTGCCAGTTATTTCATTTAAAGAGGCTGCTTTTGATGATGTCAGTGGTACTGATGAAGGAAGACCTGATCTTCTTGTAAATTTACCTGGTGAATTGGAGCCAACAAAAGAAGCTGCAGGAATGGGACCTACGAAGTTTACACAGACTAATACAGGCATAATAGAAAGTAAACTTTTGGAAGCCCCTGATGTTTTATGCCTCAGTCTTAGTAATGAAAAGTGCCAAGCACATGAAGAGAAAGGCACAGAGGAATTGAGTGATCCCTCTAGGCCCAGATCTCATAGTATAACAGAGAAACACTATGCACAGGAGGATCTTGGGACATTATTTGTAGCAGCTCTTGATCATAGTAGTTCAGGAGACACGTCTTTGTTACACAGCTCAGATCCTAAGTTTCAAGGATTTGGAGTGGTTGAGTCGGCAGTAACTACAAACAACACCGAAGAAAGCTTATTCCATATTTCTAGTCCACTCTCAGGTGCTAATGAATATATTGCAAACACAGACACTTTAAAAACAGAAGAAGTATTGCTGTTTACAGATCAAACTGATGATTTAGCTAAAGAGGAACCGACTTCTTTATTCCAGAGAGACTCTGAGTCTAAGGGAGAAAGTGGGTTAGCGCTAGAAGGAGACAAGGAAATACATCAGATTTTTGAGGACCTTGATAAAAAATTAGCATTAAACTCCAGGTTTTACATCCCAGAGGGCTGCATTCAAAGATGGGCAGCTGAAATGGTGGTAGCCCTTGATGCTTTACATAGAGAGGGAATTGTGTGCCGCGATTTGAACCCAAACAACATCTTATTGAATGATAGAGGTCAGGAACTTTTGCAAATGCATTTCTTTTTATTCGCTGTTGCTTCCAATTAACTGAGTAGGCGTTTTATCTTGTAATTAGTATCTTCATTTCCTGTCTGTAGCTTCATTATCAGTGCAGCAAATTCACCCCCAGTAATAGCTTCTAGTACTTAATGATGCCATTATTCTTAATGATACTGTTTTTAGCTACAAAAGGAGTAATTACAGTTCACTTCTGCAGAAAATGGAAGAGAAAAATGTTTTGATTTCTCCTGTCGTTTTGTTTTTAGGACACATTCAGCTAACGTATTTTAGCAGGTGGAGTGAGGTTGAAGATTCCTGTGACAGCGATGCCATAGAGAGAATGTACTGTGCCCCAGGTTAGAGCAATCTCCTAAAATGTTTCACTTGAAAAACTGGTTGAGCAGCTCTCATTTCTTTATAGAAGTTGTATGTTTCACTAGCAGTTTACATATGCATTGGATTTGGTTATCTGTTTAACCCTTCAAAAAAGAAAATGTGGGGCTAAAACCATTAAATAATCCATAGGTATATATGTGTACGTATATGTTGTGTATGTATTAATTGCTGTTGTTAAATGGGTTTATATAATACTTGACATAGAACTGGCAATGAATTCTTAGAAATGGCTTAACTTCTTAGTGTTTAGAAGGACCCTTGCCTTTACCCTGACCCTCTTTAGATGGATAATTTTTATTAAGATGTAAGAAGTAGCTGACTAAAAGGGTAACATTCTTAAGGCCAAAATGGATAAAATGGGTTTTTTAATAAATGGAATATGATTTTAGTGATGAGCCAACCTGGCATTTTAGAACAAATTTTTAAGAGTTTTTTTTCTATATTTGAGAAAATTTAGAAAGAATGTTGTACTTATTTTAAATTAGCGTATTCAGCCAAATATTTGACACAACAGGTTTCTCTTGCCCTTACTGTATTGTCTTTATTTTTTTTAAATGAAAGATTTATATCTGCAGGTGTTAGATCCTTTGCTGACAAATTATAGGTAGCTTAAGTCTGTGATTTGGATTTGAGTTAGTTTCTCTCTGTCATCAATGCAAGATGGGACTGTATTTGAATCCAAAGTTTGTTCACCTTTTGCCTAGCCTTAGGCTCTTTGGATGGCCAAAGTCACCTCACTGGCCTTCAAAGGAGTTTCAAGCTGATTGTGTTGACACGATCTGCTTCGATGTTGATCAATATTGTATTTAATGCTTACTAGCTAACCAGTGTATTGATGCTAACCTTGTTTCTCTGAATAATAGGAAATGATTATAATTAGGATTGAAAGAGCTATATTGTTTTTAGTTACAATCTTCGTTGTTAAGAATTATTTCAGTATTGGAGAATAGCAAAAATTTTTAACCTACAAAACAAATATCCTAAAATTTTCTTGAAAACAACTATCTGGGTTTTCTTTTCTTTCCTCCTTCTTCCCTCTAATTAGGACTATTTGATTTTATTTTTTCTTAGAGACAATAGAGCACACTTACTTTTTTTGTTTTTTTCAAATAGGTAATGTGATGCTGTGTTTTGAAACCATGTTAGTGAGATTTAGTTAATGGGATAACAAAAAATATTATAGTGAAATCACTTTGTTATAGTTATCTGATTTTTTTTTTATAGATCCTCTCTCTCACTTTCTAATTTGACAAGAAATAACATTTTAGGTACCAGTGTACATAAATACGTTTGTTAATTATAATGAATTTAGAGCTTTTAGGAACAAAATTAAATCTGGTAGTTATTTTGAGTGAAGCCTATAATATCCTAAAGTGAAGTTGAGTGTAAACCGCACAACAAAACCAAATGCTTATGGGGCATTGTTTAGTGTTTATAACTAGCTCCTTATTTCCTATTTTTATTGTTACGTTCTTATTGAAACTATCTGTAAGTTTATACTTTGGCATTCTAGCAGATTATTTTTCTTTATTCTCAAGCTCAGTCATGTTACTTTAATATCCATAACATGTTGGCATCCTGAGAGCTTTAATATATGTGCAGTAAAACCATACTATATTCATCAACAGATGCATACTTTCAATCTCGTGTAATGAAATACTGAATTTAATACAGATTAGTTTCCAAATTCTAGTTTTAAAGCCTTTTCCCAGAAATTATAATTCTCTTAGTTTACCGGCAGGTGGCAGTCTACCATTAATAGATTTTTGCTGTCCTCTCCCAGGTTGTCCTTCACTAGCTTTTGAAAAAAGCTATAGTCTGAAGAGGTGCTTTGTTGTAATTATTTGCATAAAAGAATTGCACTTTCAAGCTTTGTGAGTAGCAAAAGTGTTTTAGTAGTATAGCATGCTTTGCACAATATGGAAAGTCTCTTCATTCCTTGGGCCTATTAGTTTTAGCAACTAAACCAGTAATGGCCTTAACAGATAAGTAATGCTGATGTTCTAATTTAGATGATCTTAAACCTTGAGTGTTATAGAACTCAGTTAAGTTTATGTGCTCCTGCCCCTCACTTACAACACGAGGGGAAATGAAGCAAAAAATTGAGATTGCTGTTTGTCTCAAAACTAAATAACAGTGCTACTGTCAAAAACTACAGGTAGACTTTCCTCTCTTCTCAAAGGGTGGGAGCAATGATAATATGTTAATATCTCAAAATTTAAAAATCACAAATCAATAAATACATGGGGGCATAGAGCACTTAGCCACTTTTGGATCCACCCTTAGAAACACTAAGAGTTGAAATAATTCCCCTCTCATGTGTCCCCTACCCTCCCACTTCCCAACTCTGTCCTTAGTATTATTGTCCAAGTAACTCTAAAGCATGTTAAGCAGCTGATGTTTGGTTAGAAAGTAAAGTTGTCACAAGATTATGATGAGAACAATTCACTTCTGTTTAAACAGCATGCAACCTCTACCCCTACCACTCCACCCTCCTGGGAATCCTTATCACATGTTTGTCCTAAAAACATTATCCACCTGCTCTGTACTTTATAATATCAGCAATGTATCTTTTTATCTTGTGGATGATGTGCCTTTATATTTTGAGAAAAATTTCCAGTAACAGATTCGATTTACATGGACAGAAACTTGAGCAAATGCCAGACTAGCAGGGGGGCCATTATTCTGCTCTATAAATAAGTTTAAAAAAGAAAAAACACACACACAGAAACCTGTGAATCAACATGTTTTGGTCTAATTGAGGGGAAAAGCAAGACAGATAAATTTTGAAATGCAAATGATCACCTTCTGTTATTTAAGTATAGTTTCTGCCAACTTTGTGATCTTAGATTTTAAAAAGTCATAGTCATTTCAACAATGTATACTCCTGAGGATGTCCAATATTCACAAGTTTCTACAATAAAACTGAGAACTTTTAAAAAAAAGTTGCTACTTTTTTATATTAAAGAAAACAATTCCAACAACAAAAAGACAAAAACCATGGAGCTTTCTCTGTCTACATCTGTGAAAAAGCCAGCGCATAAATGGCTGCAGCTGCAGACCCATCAAGAGGGTCTTGAGAATACGAATTCACTGATCAAACCCAGCCCTGTTTTCAAAGTAGAAGCCATTCCTTTTAGGTTCACTTTGTATCCTTAGATTATCTAGGATGATTCTCTAGAAAGGTTTTATTTTAAATAAACATCATTCATGGTAAATGGGTTTCTTTCATACCACAGAAACACAGAATGGAGTTCAGGAAGAAAAAAAGCAAAGAAATAGTCCACAAAGTAGGAATAGATTGTATAGCATGACAATATAAATACAACACTGTCTAGTTTCCACATTAGGAGACTTTTAGATACTTTATTAGGAGACTTTTAGACAGGTTCTTCTATTTTTTGTCATGAGAGATTACATAATAAAAACTGGGGTTAATTGATTATTCTTCTTCAGAAGTCTTCCTTGTGGTTACTCTGATTTTATTTCCATTTGTACACGTACATAGGTACAAACGTTTTTAGCCAAAGGATGTTATGTCCTTTATCATTTGAGTTATTATCATAATATAGAATAAACTTTTGTTATAGTGTAATGTTTTAAGTATAAAGGAAAAATAAAATGTCAAGAAAGTATGTATATTTTTCTTTTCCTACTACTATTTTTTTCTTGACTCTTATAAAAAAGCAGCTAGAAAATAGAAAGTATACTACTAAAACATACAAAAAAGCTGTATTTGGAAGTTTAGTATGCAATCTAAGACAAGTGAGTAAAATTATTTATGTGTTAGTTGTTATGCTAATATAGTCACTTAAGTTTCCCATTCTAGTTTTAAACAAGTCGATATGGTTCTACTATCAGTGTGTATCCTTCACTTTTATTTTCCATCCCGTTATGAACCTTTAATTTTAAATGCTTGAAATTTATTAATACATTGATATTTCTCATTGAATACTTCCCAGACTTGAGAATTTTTAGGTGAATATGTGTGTAAATTGAAGGAGTCCAAAATGCTTTTCACTGCAGCCCAATCTCCACGCTCCCAGATGTCAAATGACAGCTTTGCTTCCTCTCTTAGGCGATTTCACACTTGGAAACAGCTCACAGCTGACGGTGAAAAGTGAAACATAGAAAAATCATGCTGAAAACTATCTGCAAAATTCAGTTTTAGAGCATGACATTTATTTACTACCATCCTTTGCTCTTCTAGCCTGACTTTATCAAATAATCCATGAATATATTTTTGGGGAATAGTCTCCCCTACCCTCTCCATAAACACGCTTTCCACTCTATTTGTTTCTTTTTAGGCATGGCACTTGCTCTGTGTGATAGTTATGTATATGATAACTAAAATGAGGATTTAGACCATGGATGGTTTAAAATAAAATATTTTGAGATCATCAGAAGTTTAAGATTTAGAATATTTAGATGGAAGAAAACTACCAAACTTGAATCTTTGTCCCATGTCACGACTCATTGCTTGACCTCAGGCAATTTATAAAGATTCTCTAGGCCTCCACTTAACAGTAGTAAAGTAGATTTGTTGAGTATAAGTAAAATCACAGATGTCATATCATCTTGACACCCTTCTTATACAAAATTTAGTCAAAATTCAAGTTTATCTTATGAAGGCAGGAATCTTTTCCTCCAAGATAAATATTGATTTTTCATCTAACATTAGTAGGATTAAAAGAATGATTTCATTTGGAAGACTTTATAGGTATATATTTTTACTCATTTATAAAGTTTGTACATAAAGTGTATAATGTGGAAATGAGGGATTTATGGAAAATATTTTCATTTAGAGAAATGAAGTCAAGACTACTTTTGAGTGTGGTAAAAGTTTAATATCAAGATTCTCAACACAAAATTGTTTAAAGAAGAAAAAAAGTTATTTGGATGTGAGAATTTATGGGTCCTGGGTAATTTCAGCAAGCATGAGGAATCTAATTTTAGGATTGTGAATTTGAGAGAGAAAGCAAATAAATATAGATGTATATTTTGAAATAATCATGACATAATTAGGAAATATGGCTATAGCCCTGGTGTAGTCTTTTTTTTTTTTTTACCTCTCTAAAGGAAAAAGAAGAAAAAGGCAAAAGAGAACTGTAGAAATAATTTAAAAAGAGTAAAATGCTTGTGGTTAATATTTAAATACTATGTTTCAAACAGTAACTCTTTGTTTGATTTACCCTTAAGCAAAACTTCAGTAGTAGCTCTCTTGGACATCGTAGATGTTTTAATGTTTTCCTTGAATGATTAGCAAATATGTTTAATCCTTTGCCTTTAGTTCTTACTGTCATAAAAACCAAATCTACTTCTTGTTCAGGAGGAACCAGTACATTTTCCAGTTTGTCATGGAATAGTGTCATGAGGAAAATTTTCTGATATACTTTACCTCTGTATACCGATGAAGCTTTCGACAAAAGTGTAAAATATAAGCAAAAAAGACTTCCAGTCTACACAAGTTTCACCATATCTAGGCAAGGCCCTTTTCATGCTAAAGAGATCGAAGGGTTGCCATAGGAGGATTTGAGGTCTGGAAGCCTGGGATCCATCCCTAGGTAGGATATATCCTGGAGCCCTCACAACCACCCTAACCATGGGCCAGTCACCTTCACATCTGGGTTGAGGTCACTCCATATTGAAACAGACCCATCCTGAATCCATGTATCTCGTATCAGGCCAGAACGTGATTTGTGTGTAGTGGTAAGAATCAGACAGAGTAACAGCAAAGAGTTCAATCCCTGTTATTTGGCATTTTAGTGAATGATATTAATGAGAAGAGATTCTTCAGCTGTTAGAACTAGAGAATTCATAAGGGTGAATGAATGGATAATGTTTTGATACAGAAGAGGTAATGTACAGTATCTCTATACATCTTAAAATACCACTTTGTATCTGGGGTGAAGGGTTTACCTCAAGCTTTAGATTATTAAAAGCAAGTTAATTTGAACGTTTTATTTACTCCAAACCTTTTTCTTGATGATCTTGGGGAAAATTTCTTTTTCAGAAGAGGAACATGAGCCTAGAGACTTATAGTTTAAAGTAATAGCTGCAGTGTAATGCTTCTTATTTTTTATGTCTAAATTGATTTTTGGCAACTGTTCAGTAATTGGCCTCACCACTGCATTATTACAAAGAAGAAAGTGAACTTTCTTTTGCCTCTGATATTTAACAAAGAAGATATAATGCTGAGTCTTTAAACATTATGTATCAGAGCAATTGGCTAGCTACCTTGACCAAATCATCAGTTTCCATACCTGTAAAATCTTATCAATTTGAATCTCCATGAAGTAACCAGGACTTCCACCTTCTTAAGCAAATGTTACAAATATCTCCTTCAAATAAATGTATAAAAATACTAAGATTTTAAAAAATTAATGATGATAAGGCAAGTAGGATTCCTAAAGCTCCTTTAATAGAGTGCATGTAGCTCTCTGTTTGCCTAACATGGTAACAGAGTGGCAGAGAGAGAAAACTGTGCCTGTCGTTCTCACTATTTTCAGTTAGCCTTTTTCTCATCAATCAACTTTAATGGCTTTGGTTGGGTAACACTGTGACACCCGATGGCTATTCAGAATGGAGTTGTTGTGATATGATCAATGGAAAATGGAGCATGCTGTTGGTTTTTTTCGTACTAAATATGCAGGGTGAGAGTGTAAGCAAGATTGTATAGAGCTCAGAATTATAATTATAATCAGTCAAGCAGAAGTCATATGGTAGTTACCCATTTCTTATTTTATCTCACAAGAAAATGGTATAGTAATGATACCTATAAACTCCCTTGAACAAGTAATTCTTGGCTCTGGAGTGCTGAATCAAGTGAAATCAAGGAATTTTGACTCAAGTTGTGCAGATAATTACAGGAAAGCTTAGAACATGGTTGCCAGGTCACCACGACAACAACAAGCTCAGAGCTGGGTAGCGGGAGAAAAGCAGAATTAGGTATTTGCCAAGCCTCACCTGAACCAGCCGAGTGTAGTCTGTACTCCTGTCCAGTTCCCCACAATACAACAGGCACAGGGGTTCAGATAATTGAATTACCCGAAAATCAACTGAATTAATAATGAGGTAGTGGCAGAGAGCAAGGCTAAGAGATAGGTGAACCAAGAAAGTGAATTGTGTGCAAGGTGGAGCAGTACCACAGCCCCCATCACCTGGCGGCTGGGAGAAGAGGATAGCCCCAGCTGTTGCAGACATCTCTCCGGAAAGTGCCAGTCTCTGTCACTGGTCTTCTCTGAATAGTATGCTCCCTAATTAGAGTAATGTGACTCCAGGAACTTTCAAACAGTTCATATACCCTGTTTGACCAATATGGCATTTGAATAAGCAATTGAGTACAATATTGGAGGACTTTTATGGAATATAGAATGGATAATTGGGCAGCCAATGTTTTCTGAAATAGTATAAAATAAGAAAAAAGGAACAAAATGCCCATTTAAAAGGATGGGCTAGGAAATGAAAATTCCAGGCTCGTTAGTCTATTACCTGGGAATTAAGATCTTCTGCCTTAGAGTTGTTATGAGACCATAGGCAAGTAAGGTTCTTCTGTCTGACGTGACTTCTTTCAAATATGTGAACAGTTGTGCACCTTTAGACTTTCAAACTTTAAACTGCTAAACTTTAATAATTTAGTTTATAGATATTAGAGGAGCATTTCAAACCTGGAATTTTGTTCTCATAGTTGATACGGCTTTTAGTTTTCTTTCAGTTGTAATATTTTGCTTTTGTGGAACTTTATTTTTTTTATTTATGAGACAGGGTCCCACTCTGTCACTGGAGCTAGAGTGCACTTGGCATCATCATAACTCACTGCAGTCTCAAGCTGCTGGGCTCAAGTGATGCTCCTCCCTCAGTCTCCCGAGTAGCTGGAACTATAGACGCATGCCATGATGCCTGGCTAATTTTCTATTTTTAGTAGAGATAGGGTCTCACTCTTGCTCAGGATGGTCTTGAACTCCTGAGCTCAAGTGATCCTCTCGCCTCGGCCTCCCAAAGTGCTAGGGTTACAGGAGTGAGCCATGGTACCCGGCCTTGTTTTTGGAAACTTTAAGAAAAAATTTATCTGTGTGTTTAAATAGTACACTGGGGAAAGCTAGGTAGTGTAGATGTCCCACAATGCACTTGAGTGGATTTATTTTTGATAACATTTAAAATATATTTCTAACTGATACTAATGATCTCACCAGACCACCAGCTAGATATTATAGCCAGTTTACAAATTTGTATCACATTTTATGTAATTAAGTACCTAGATTCCTTAAATTGAACAGGGCCAGAGGAAACCTGGATTTATTTCCCCATCCTGCCTTTTTCCTGCCCCCAGGATTTTTCAGCTTTCTTTTCTTAGTGTAGCACATGTTAGTAAACTGTGGCTCCCAGAGGCAGGCACTGGGCTCTGCATAGGGAGCGTGAGAAGGTGTCCACTCTACCACCTGAATTTAACCACTATCATCTCTTGCCTGGAATACTGACTAACCTCCATTCTCACCCTGTAATCTTTGTTTCTTCCTGCAGCTGAGGATACTTTAGAACAGTGGTCCCCAGCCTTTTTGGCACCAGGGACTGGTTTCATGGAAGACCGATGAGGGTGGAATAGGGTGGGGTGGGATGGTTTCTGGATGATTCAAGCATGTTACATTTATTGTGTACTTTATTTCTATTATTATTACATTGTAATATATAATGAAATAATTACACAACTCACCATAATGCAGATTCTAATGTGGCCACTGATCGGGCAGGAGGCGGAGCTCAGGTGAAGGGGAATGGCTGTAAAGCCAGCTAAATCTCTGGTTTGCTGGCTCACCTCCTGCTGTGCAGCCAGTTCCTAACAGGCCAGCAACATCCAGTACTGGTCAGCGGCCTGGGGGTGTTGGGGACCTCAGCTTTAGATAACACTGTAAACTCTAGCCTACAACTTACAAAAATGCAAAAGGACTTGATGTAGATCTGTGTGCTCAATGAAACTTAAAGAAAGCTAATGTGATGAGGACTTTGTTGGTGCTTTGAATGCCTTGAGTGGACAGTGCTACAATATACAAGATTGATATATTTATACAACAAACATTTATTAAGTGCCTCCTGTGTCCCAGGCACTGTGCCTAGGAGCCAGAAATAAAAGATATAATTGGTATAATATTGACAGTTACTTTTGAAGATTTACATAAAAAGATTTACCCAAACAGAAGACATATACAGTTGGTTAACTAGGATGTTAAAAGACCTTTATAGGTGAATAGTTGTATTTATAGAATGGTAATTTCCTGAGCTAACAAAAGACATGCTTAGCTGTCCCTCTTCCCACAGTTTAGTTCCATATATTGTTGGATACAAAAAAATGCTTTCTTCTGTGTTTCTTTCTCTTTGCTCTTTAGTCATCAGCTGTAGTGGAAGACTAATGCTCAGCCCCTGCATAGAAAATCTTTATACACAGCAAGAGCTGGTGAGAGAAATTGACTAGGATTTTGTAATTCTAGTCCCTTTCAATTAGCAACAGATGCTGCAGGGAAAGATTCTCTGTGTAGTAACACAGAACTAATGTTTCCGTGTCCTAGCTGACATGGAATGCTTATTGCAAAAGAAAGATGTTCTTTTCCTTGGTCCAAGTGTGTCACTAATGTCAGATCAGAATTTTTTTTTTAACTTTTCTCTACTCCTGTCTAAGTCCATTAATGAAGTCTGGCTCCCTTGGAAGAAGGTTAACAAATTCTTAACCAATTGTACCGGCATTTAAAATCTTATTGAACACTTAAAGAATTTATAGAAAATTTAGACATTCCAGCTTTCTTCCTCATACTATAAAAGTGTACATGGTGCTTAATTTTAAGGTTTATAAGAATTTGCCTTTGTTCTTAAATTGTCCTATTCACTAAAGATCTCGCTTTGATTCTAAAAGTTAATATATTTGTGTTACTTATGTTCCTCCTGGCCCCCAAAATAGATATTTGGAATCAGCCTTAAGGTCAAGTTTAAAATCAAATTTTTTTATTATTTTGGAGAAAAACAAACAAACAAACAAACAAATAAACAAACAAAAAACAACCCTGTGGCATTATCTCTTTCTCCTGCCCTAGTATACTTACTACTGATTATGATTTTAATGTCTTATACAGGTCTGTGGCTTTAAAATTGGTCCATCATTCTGATATCTGGTTAAAATGTTTTGTTATTATTTATGTGACAGATTCTCCCAGCATCTAATTGTTGGTTTAATTTGAGTATTACATAAATACTTTATTTGCAACAATTGCTGCTTTTTCATTGAATTTTATATGACCTCTTAATAACAGTTTCACAGTTACTATAGCTTTTGAGAGTGAAATGAAATAAAGCTTCTAAGATTCTATTCATTAAAAAAAAGTGTAGTTAAGAAAAAGTTTAAGAGAAATATTTAGATAATTGTTCTAAATTAAAATAGAATTTGTCTATATGTGAAATTCTCTGCTAAGAAAATTTTGAACGTACTATATTTTCTTCCATAACTCAGAGGGAAGATAGCAACAACGATATTGGGCTGGGTGAGGTGGCTCACCTCTGTAATCCTAGCACTCTGAGAGGCCAAGGTGGGAGGATTGCTTGAGGTCAGGAGTTCCATACCAGCCTGAGCAAGAGTGAGACCTCGTCTCTACTAAAAATAGAAAAATTAGCTGGGCATCATGACACGTATCTATAATCCCAGCTACTTGGGAGGCTGAGGCAGTAGGATTGCTTGAGCCAGGGAGTTTGAGGTTGCAGTGAGCTATGATGACTCCACTGTACTCTATCTGGGGTGACAGAGTGGGACTCTGTCTTAAAAGAAAAGAAAATGATGAACATACTGCCAGAGGGAGGTTATGGAATTGTCTCTGGAGATTTTTGGAGTGGAGATGGGCAACTATATTGTTAGTGTTAGTAGAAATAAGAAGGAGGAGATGATCTGTTTGAGTCTCTCTTAGTGGAAAAACCAGAGAACAGAATCAAATGGCCTCACCAGTCTGAAGGTGTGTCTTAACAAATCCATCTAAATAAATGTGGAATATCAAATTCCCTTATTTATTGAGCATTTTAACAGTCATGTCTTTTAAAGAAAAGTGAATTCTGAATTTGGGATGCTGAAAGCATTTATAGTTACTTAAAATGCAGGGTGATTCTTTGTGAAACTTTATAGAAAGATTGATTTTCTTTTAAAGCTTGAGTTTAACTTGCATTTTGTAGTTTTCTCAATTTTCTATACCATTTCCAGCATAGTTTTAGCTCTGTCTTTGGTTTTTATTTTTGAGTCATGTCTTTGATAAATCCATGGAGTTTTAACTATATAATCTTAAAAGGCAGGGCCTATACCCATAAGTAAGTATATGGCATGATTTCGGTTTGCTGGAATCACATGGTTCCTCCAATGTCTTTCAAACTTCCTAAAGCATGAGAAAAAATTGCCTTCATTCCCCTTATGTATATAGACATCTTATGGTTGCCTGAGTCCATACTTTCTGCTTTTTTGCTCCTTTACTTTTCAGCAGCTGAGCTTATTATAGTTACAGTTTTTGAGTCAGGTTAAATATTATTATTTTTGGCTATAGGAGAGAGACTTAGAAGACTGATTATCATAAAGACGATAAAACTCTCTTATTCTATGTTTTAGCAAGCTCTTTGGCAATATGGGCTATCAAAGCAGCATTATTTTTCTGAAAAATAGCCTGGCTTATTGAAGAGTGTTCTATGAGGTGTTAAACATGAGTAAAAACAAAGGTAGACAAAGCACATTTTGTGTTGTGATATCTTTATTGTTTTATTTAAATGTGTTTACTCGTGAAATATGATAGTTTGAATCATTATCATGAATCAGTGAGAGTCTATATTGTGGTTAGAATATCAGAATTTATAGTACTAAAATGAAAGTTTTAAAATTTTACTAAACTATTTGTACATATTTGATGTCCTTAACAATTTTTAGATGAGTTGCAATCTAATCTAGAGCTGATGCTGTGTCTCCCCTACGTTAAAAGATGATAATGATTAAATTTAGTGACCCTGATTCATTTCACTTGCCACCAGATGATTAGTCTTTTAGGGAAAGAGAGGAGTGGCTATGTATATAAAGGAGGAAAGGAAGAAGATTGAGGAGTGCTAGCTCATCTTAGCATAATCCACTCTTTGGGCATCGTAGGTTAATGAAGGGAGAAGAAGTTTTGAGAAAGGCTCTTGAGTGCTTTTGAAAACACTTTCAGGATCATAAAGTTACAGATTATAAGAGATTGAAAGAATGTTAGCGATCCGGCTGTTTTCATTTTCAGAGAAGTGTAGAGACATACCCAGCCAAGCTCAAACAACAGCATAACTAAAGCTGTGGCAATACATCTCTTTGATGCAAAGACAAAAATCCAGGATTCTTTGATATTACCATCTCTTTCTGAGCTTTTGTGGAATAACCTGAGAAATTATTTTCTGAGGGAATAGTTTATTTTTCCCCTGATCACTTTGCTTAATGCCTGTAGTACGGCTGTACTTGTGGAGAATAAGGATACTATTTTACCCAGCCTGGAAATTGCTATAGAGTATAGTGGTAGGGGAAGGATCATGCACAGAAACTTAACACCTTGGGTTTTATAGGAAAAATAGTTTGAAAATTGTCAAGACAGTGGAAGAATTTATCCTTTAAAATAATTTTCTTTTTTTTTTCCCCCAAAGATTTTTTCAAATTCAAAATAGAAGTTAAAAGGGATTTCCCAGCTTCAGTATAGTAAAATGGCCTCACAGATTCACTTGGTATTTCTTTTTACTATCTACTTTTAACTTCAGGCACATAACCTGGTGTTTGTAGTAACTATCCTGTAGCTTTATATATAAATCAGTGTTCTTGGTTTATGCTTAAAATTGTATATAGATTTTGCAAGTAAAGCAGTTTTAGAGCAATGGTTTTGACAGCCACACCACTTCAGGCCTCTTTTTGGCAATACAATTTCAGTGTACATCTTAAAAGTTTTTAATCTAAGAATTATTGGTCCTTAAGGATGTCAAAGGGATGACCAAAGATCTTTATTCTGATAATTAAAAGAAAAAAAATTTTCTGTTTTTAAACCCATAAAGAAAAAATTCTGCAAGTATTTTCCTTCACCTGTTCTAATATTTAAGCTTCCTAGCTGTTAGAAATTTCTTTATATCTTACCTAAATACAGAACTCTCTGTTGTAGCTTAGAGTCATCTCTGAAAATCAAGGACAGTTGGTCATGATGTCAATTTCACATTAATTAATGAATCGCTGCAAAGTATAAAGTCATTTTGAAGAGTTTCAAGCTGCATTGTAAGGGGGATGGCTTTAAAACTTGTTCATGCAGGTGGCTATTTAGCTCAGCTGGTTAGAGCATGGTGCTAATAAAACTTTTCAGTGTCTTTTTTTCCAGCTTTCCGTGAAAAATAAATGTACCTTTACCGTTGTTATCCATCTTTACTAGTGCAATCAAATTAAAGACGATATTCAGCCTAGCTGCCTTCCTACTCTCAGAAGCAGTTTTCTTAGATGGGACCACCACTTTCTTTCTTTCTTCTTTTTTTTCTTTTTTAAAGACAGGGTCTCCCTTTGTTGCCCAGGCTGGAGTGCCGTGGTAAGATCATAGCTTACTGTAACTTTGAACTCTTGAGCTCAAGCAGTCCTCCTGCCTCAGCTTTCTGAGCAGCTAGGACTACAGGCATGTGCCACTGCGTCCAGCTAATTTTTAAATTTTTTGTAGAGACAGGATCTTGCCGTGTTGCTAAAGCTGGTCTTGAACTCGTGGGTTCAAGTAATCCTCCTGTCTGCCTCCCAAAGTGCTGGGATTACAGGCGTGAGCCACCTCACCCCGCATTGACCAGCAGTTTCTTTGGGCTTGTGTGTCATTAGAATGCTGAACTGATCACATCCAAGAGGAGGGAAGAAAGAGAAAATCAGAGGAGAGGTAAAGAGGCAGGCTGTCAGTAGAAGAAAGAAGAGGTGAAGAGCAAGGAAACACGGAATAAGAAATGGGGAGTGAGGGAGGTAGACTATGGTTGACAGTGCTGGAGTGTCTCCAAAGTTATCTCCGCTGCCACTTACCAAGTCCACTCTGGATTAGCTAGCAAGACCACTGGAGAATGGGAGAGTAAATGTTTTAGGGCCTTCTTGGGTCTCTTGCTGCTATCTGTGTTGCCTCATATTCTGATTGGGGCTTATCACACACTGTGCTAATCCACATTTGAAGCAGTATGTGGGTCATTGTTTACCTGTTTAGGACCCTGGCAGAAAATTACCAGGGATTTCAAAGCAGCATAAACCAAAGAACCTAGTTGTTAGACTTCTTAGTTGAGCAAGTTTACAGAAACCAAATAAAGGAGTACACCTTGTCTGTCTGTCTCGTGAAGTGCCTCTCAAATTTTTCAGCCCAAGTACCTGTGACCTGTGAGGAGATGTGAAATGGGTCGCCCAGGGGACTAGTGAAATATGATTCTGAGATTTCTTTGAAGTTTCTTTATTTTGCAAATCTGTGCATATTTTACATTGTGTTCCATAATAGGTCTGTGTTTCTTTTAACATTAAAACAATACCCCATCCCTTCCCACATATACAAAAATCATTGAGACTCAGGAAGATGCACACTGTGCTTATCTGGTGGCTTCAAGAACACCCTCCCCCGCCCCCGCCACACACACACTCTAACACATTTCACCTGGGGTGAGCATTCCTAGTAGCGATGTGGGAGAACAAGCATAATATTAGCTTTTGATGATCTAGGCTACATTGATGACGGCACCTTGGACCTTTTGCTGAATTTAAAAGGTGGCTTTATAAATTGTTAGCCATTGATGACATGGATCCATCTCAGCAACACTCTGCTCAATTCTAATAGAGAACCTTATGAGCAGAGACTTGGGGTGTCACATCTAGAGCTTTTCAGGACATGTTGTTAGGCCCCGTAAAGCCATCGCATTAATTTTCACATTTCTGTGAGCTGACTGGGTCAGATGTCCCTTTTCTCCCTAGACACGTAAATATAGTATTCTCTCTCTCCCAAAGGTACCCTGCTCAAGTAAGTTGTTTGTGAGGTTGCTTGGAAATTTTAAATAACTCATGTGAAGTGTTAAACACAGTTCCTTACAAGTAGTAAGCAATGAATAAACGTCAGCTGCTATTTTATTTTTGCAACTGTCATTGCAATGTGTGCCTACTGTGAACAAAGCAACATTCATACCTGGAAAGTGAAGCTTGTTGGTGGCACATTCAAAACAGATGGCTGATCAATAAGTTTGGATCTTGAGTTGTGAACAGATAAAACCATTATCAAACTAAGAAATACATACTACTTGCTATATGGGTAAAGAAAGTGGAAAAACTGAAATTGTTGAGCAAAATGATAGGAAAAAATAAAACCATTAACTCTGCTAGTGGGAAAACTGATTTCAGCTTCAGATTATTTAACAGTGTGGCCAAAGCATAGGGTTCTGTAGAGGAATGGTGCCTAGTTTGTGCTGCTTCCTGTGTGTTGGTTGAATGAATGTGATAGGTTGAGACCTTATTATGGAGGCCTAATTACATATACATGCCTGATTAAGCAAGACATTTGGATGTTATTTAATGATCAGTGAGAAGCCATTTAAGAATTTTGAAAAGGGAAATGATATAATCCATTGTCTGCTTTAGACTGTTAAGGAAATATACGGAAGGTTATATTTGATGACAGAACTATGGTAAATTTTCTTTTTATTTTTCCAAAATTTCTAAGAACACACACCCTTTCTAAAGTTTCTGAGAGCACACTTCTGAAGGTGATGGTGGCTCCCTTTGGGGCAGGAGGGGGGGAATGGGAGTGAGGGCAGCGTATTTGAATCTGGTTGGGTGGCATATGTACTTGAAAGCGAGCCCCTGGGGAGTTGTCCTTCATGAGAATCACCATTTTAGGGCATCCTTGAGTATGGAAGTGATAGGATTTAGAGCTCAGTTTAACCTAGAGACCCTCAGATCTAACCCTCCTGTTTAGATGAGATCAAGTGAATTCCTTAAGACTCAACCCAGGACTCCTGTTCTTTCTAATATATAACACATTAAATTTGTAGAGAAAACTGTGTAGATGAACAGAAGGGAGGATTAGTTCACATAGCTTTGTCTGCTGCAAGGTAACTTTTCCAACAAGCCTGAATGTTTTCGCATTATCTTACCATACTTTTTAGAATTATGCCACTTAGATATTCATGTAGGTTAATAAGCATAAAAATCCCACCACCCCAGAGGCAAATCACTAAAATATCTTCTCATATTTTCTCCTCAGTGTTTTTTCTAAATACATACTTTTAAAATTAAAATTCTATTGTTTTATAGCTTTTAAAAAAGTGTAATATACAGATATTTCCTTATATAATTGACTCTTATATAAAGACATTATTTAAAATGGTTATGGAGTAGCAGCCCATCATATAGATATGCCACAGCATGTGTAATTAAACCTCTATTGTTCGGTAGTTAGGTAGGTCTCAACTATTCAAATAAGCAACTATTGTATAAATGCAAGTGGTTCTAGGAAGATTAGAAGACTTTCAGTCATTCACACAATAGTTTGAACTAGTTAATATCTGGTTTCTTTTTTTACCACCTAGCTAAGAGCAGCTAGTTGGAGAATGGAAGTTGTGATCTTGCATGAAGTGCTTTAGGTAGAGGATGAGCTGAGGAAGGGCCAGTTGTGAAGGGGTGGAGGTCTCCATAAGGCTGTTTGAAACCCAGATGAAAGAATGTAGAAGACTGCTGAAATGGAGTCATTTCAGTATTTTGCATAGGAATTTTTGTTTTTTTCTTTTTCTGGTCCACATGACCTTTGCTTCAAGACTTAAAGCTCAAGCTATTTTGTGAATTTGGTGGTTCTCCCACATAGGAGATTAAGCATTGGTTAAAAGGCTAGGCACCTGAGTACCACTTTCACCTATTACTTTCCACGTTCTAACCTAATTACTTAAAACTTCTGAGCATTATTGTTATGGGTTGTAGGCTACCTATAGTAAAATAGTATTTTTTTTCAGTCAAGTAGAAATGAGAGGGTAGATCTTGGTAAGGCTTAGTGACTGATTGGATTTTATTAGGAAAGGACAAGAAGACATCAAACATGACTTAAGAGCTAAAAGCCTCAAAAAATGGTGAAATGAGTTGTTGCTGATTTGTGCAGGAACTTTTGAAAGATAACACCTGAAAAGCCATATTACATTTCTGGAACTTGTGCTGGGGAGAGATAGGAATAACACAGATGAAACTGTGATATTCTAAAAGCCCTTAGCCAATAGTTTCAGTTGTGCCTTATAACAGTGTATCTGTCTGTACTTATAAATAACAATATGGGTTGATTTGCATTTCCCTTGCACCTTCTTTAGTTGAAACAATTGATTACATAGGAAAGGGAAGATGATACTATGAATTAGGTCTTTGTTCTGCTACTGTATGACATTGGGCAGGACATTTCACCTCTCTGGTTTCTAACCTGTACATAAAAGGATAATTAATTAGTGTTGGTTTAGATAATTTTTTAAGTTCTTTCTGAACCTAAAGAGTCTTTATTTCTAAAACAAAAAATGATCTCTGAGGTAGAACTGGCTATACTTTTTCAAATTTAAAAAATTAAGCAAAATGCTGATCTAGTAAGTTCATGTAACTTTTAAGTAAAGCATCTTGAAGGTGTCCCTCTATCAACTAAAGAACAAATGTCTCAGTTTAATATATGACTGCGTCAAAAAAAAAAAAAAATGCAACCACAGTAGGTGACCAAAGGGATAAGTAACTTTCAGGAATTTTGAAAGCCCAGTAGTATTTCATATGTGCTCTCTCAGCATTAAAAAGGTCACCTTGTTAATACATGTTAATTTTGAAAGTTTAATTGACCTTTG
This sequence comes from Cheirogaleus medius, assembly GCA_008086735.1. Lineage (NCBI taxonomy): Eukaryota > Metazoa > Chordata > Mammalia > Primates > Cheirogaleidae > Cheirogaleus > Cheirogaleus medius. Next base: position 11,945,667 of record VBSM01002937.1, read on the forward strand.
GAATTTTAATATCAACCTTTTTTGGTGTGTTTAGAGGTTGGAGCAATCACGGAAGAAACTGAAGCCTGTGATTGGTGGAGTTTGGGTGCTGTCCTCTTTGAACTTCTCACTGGCAAGGTAAGCAGTGACCTATGCTTTTCATAAATTTACACAGATGCTACCTTGATTTCCAATTGAGAACATTAGCGTTTGCCTTTAGTTTTTAGGTCAGGGACTAAGTAAGAAAAGCTTAATACCAAAAACAAGCAGAGACATGCAAGTTTTATCAGAAGGATTTTTTAAACACTGAATAAATTGATAGTAAAATCCTTTTATGTCACAGTGTTACATAGTGAAGACTATAAGATGAAACCTTTTTTTCTCTTCATTTTCTATGATTCAGCTTAACAGAGTCAAATCTGTAAAGTGTAAGATTTTTTTATGTAAGGATATCTTAGAATTCCCTGGATGTTTTAAACATCGTGTCTGAAACTGGTATGGAAGTCTCATTTAAGAAAATTAATGTACATACTAAAGATAATGTTATCTTTTTCTCAATGCTGTTATTAATTTTTCCTATCTGTTCTGGCTTAAGGACAAAAATTATACTCTCAGATCAATAACTTTTGAGTATGATGTTTGAGGTTAATAGACTTTATATTAATAAAGTGTGCAGATTGCCTCCTGGGAAGAAAACAGAGGAAATGAACAGTTATACTTTTGTAAGTAGTCATCTACCTTAAATATGCAGATAATACCCATCAAAGATTGTTGTGGAGTTTAAAAATCACCTTTGCATACATTTAAACTTATAAATTGTTATACATATGTAAAGTTATACTACTACCAAATTCTAAACTTTGAGAGTTTTTAAGAACACTAAAACATTTTAGAGATATCAAGTCCCTTTTTTGCTTTTGTGTATAATTTAGCTTTTCTATTTTGAATCATTCATTTTGTAATTAAGGGAAAGGGGACAGTAGCATAAGCTTATGATGTGATCATAATAATTGTCTGTCTCCATTTTAGTTAGAAATTCTGTAGGCTCATAGCCCCCATTCTAGCCTGCTCAGGTGGCACTGTGTTAATTATTATACTTCCAATTAAGATGGTTGTTGAGCTCTTTGTACTTGCTGTCCATAAATCCTGTGATAGGACAAAATATGATGTTATTTGGGATAAGAAGTGTACCTGATTGATTGTTTCAGACTCTGGTTGAGTGCCATCCAGCAGGAATAAATACTCACACTACTTTGAACATGCCAGAATGTGTCTCTGAAGAGGCTCGCTCACTCATTCAACAGGTAATTTAATTGACCTATTGGCCAAGTATATCAGCCATGCAGATTAGCAGGGCCCACAGCTCCAAAACCTTAAAGAAATGAGTTTTAGTCAAGAAAAACCCACTTAACCTAAAACAAGACACACTCAGAATTAATACTGTACATCTTTAGCCTTTTGCTATTATCAAAGTATTGGTGGGGTCAGAGAAGATAGATAAAACTTGTTGGTATTAAAATTTTTTCCCGAGAGTCAAAGCTAGCATTTAGTCAGTTTCATATATTTATTTGTGTAGGTGCGATATTTGAGTACTGCTTTTTACTTGTGTGGGGCTGCTCTTTTTGTTACTATATTTTGTAACCATATATGAATGGCTATTTTCAGTGCTCAGTTCTTATTTATAAACAGCAATGGGCTACTCAGATTGCTTAGGAGAAAAGTATTGTTAGAAAATCATGTTACTCCATTGGTAGAACTATTTTGTCAAATAGCACATTTTGGTGATGCTGAAGAAAAAGACCATGAATAAGTGAAGTTCAGTATCCCACAGGCAGGCTTGGAACTCTAGTGAGCTTCTTAAATTGATTCCCCATATGGAAAATACTCCTCTTGTTTTGATTTTTTGCTGAGTATACTGAGAGTTGTCAGTCTTGTTTTATTATAGGCCCACAGCAAATCAGCAAGAACTGTCAGGCCTGGGATCGTTACACTTTTATGAAAAACGTAATGGAAAAGATTATTTGAAAAAGATGATCACAAGCTAAATATAAGATACATGCTATAAGCTACAAAAGCAAGATTCACAAATAACCATACTACAAGAGGGAATGATAATGGCTGTCAAAGAGGTTTTAAAAAAAATACTTTGGCAAGTCAGGAGAAGGAGGGTTTATAGTCAGTGTAGTGGTAGTGTTAGGAAAGTTTTTGTGGAATGAATGTTATTTTTGCTGGGCCCTCGAATTTCACCATGGCAATGTTGGATGTGGGGTGATAGTCCAGGTAAAAATAAAGAGCTTGAACAAAGGCAAGGAAGGAGTCTGAAAGATCTAGTTCAGGAAATCAAAAGTCTGATTTATCTGAATGGAAGGATGAAGATAGGGATGAGTCATAGCAATAGGTGAGTGTAGAAAGATAAGTTGGGGTTCTCTTACGGGGTTCCATCATCAGAAGCACCAGAGTAGAGTAATAGTATTTAATTAATTAAAAATTTGAGATTTGATGTTTTTGTGCAGAAGAGGGGAAAGATCAGAGTTGCACTTCAGGAAGATTAATTTTCCCAGAGTATGTAAAATATGAAGAAAGATAATCAGGTTGGAAATGCTGAGATGAGAATGCCCAGAGCACTGTGGATTAAGGATTAAGAGGCAATGAAGAGATATATAAAGCATTTCATTCTAATGAGAAAAAAGGAACAGCAATTCATTGATTTCATCTTATTTGTTGTGGCATAAGGTAAATTCAAAGTATTTTTTGGCAAATAATTTAGAGAAGATTAGCAACTGCTATTTTTTACTCCTCTTCCTTAAAGAAGTAGTCATTATTATGTAACATTGAAAATAGAATTCCCCACAATAATTTATCAAGTTCTGCTCCTTTCTTTATTAGAAATTATGTTGTAAAGGAGTCTGGGCTTAAGGTATGTTAAGTCCCCAAGTGCAGATATGTATAGCTTATATAGGAAATCAGCATTCTGTCATTGGTCTGCCTAAGGAAACGACCACTCATGTTGAGGAAACATCATCAGGAAAGGGAAAAGGGGTCTCTTGGCATGATTAGCAATTTGTCATTTTGACTTTCCTCTTCCACTACCTCACAGGTCATAGAGGTCACTTGAAAAAAAATCACAAAATGATTTATATGAAAATAATTATTCTGCTCGGGGGAAGTATTCTCCTCTTTGGTCTTTCAGCTTCTTGCTTTGTTCTCAGATTTCATAATCCCTTGTACCTGTGGTTTAGTCATCTGTTGGAGTCAAGTGAATGCTGTTAAAGTAAACATAGCTACTTCTTAAGTGCAATTTAAAAAAAAAGAAAATCCTCAGAGCATGCATGTTTATACTTTAGAGTGTACAATTTAGTTATTAATAATTATGACACAGTTGCTTTGTCAGTTGAAAGATATTATGTGAGGAAAAGACCTTCAAAACAAGTTTCAGTGCCCTCAGTGCTCAGCTCTGTTGCCTATTCTTCAGGAGAAAGGAGGTTGGCAGTGGCTGTCTTAGGTTCATTATCTTGAATGTGCCACTGGCTGACACATTCTCTTAAGCAATAGTATCTTTGTGCAATCTCTCTTGAGGCCTGTTATAACATTGAAAATGGCAGAATAAGCAAGATAGTCATGTGTAAAACAATTATACTTTTGCCTGTAGACTCTTACTTGCAAATATGTGGAGGGGATCATGGACTAAATTGTCTTTAGTAAAAGTCAAAATATGAACCTTTGGAATTTCCCATTTGAAGTCATGTTTTAGAAAGAATGGGGGTGGGAAAGCCAACTGTAACAAAGAAGTCATAACTTATATATGTTTATGTTTTCTGATATATTAAAACTATAATGCTATAGTTACAGTTAATTCTTACCAATATTTGATATGTTCAGTTTATATTAAGATGGAATTTGATAAAGGCTGATGCTTTCTGCCTTTCGATCAGTAGATACGAATTCTTTGATTGTGAAAATGGGTTTGACACATGTAGAATATTCCTATGATGTTTGTTTTACCATAACAGCTTTTTCCCTAAAACATTAGAGCAACTTCTAATATGAAAATTATTTGAGCAGTTAGCTTTAATGAAGAGTAGTTTGGTCATTTTGAGTGCTAGGCATAATAATTTCAAGTGAGAAGACTGTCAGTATAGTCTTTTGAGGTATGTACTTCACTCCCATTATGGATTTTGTAATGTCCAAGTGAAGTAATAGACTCCTGGCAATTTGCAGATACACATTGATGGAGCATTGTAGTGTTGTGGTTAAGGCATGGTTTCCAGAATCAGAGTGCCTGAATTCAAATCCTGTTTTTGCTACTTAACTGTCTGTAAGGTCTTAAGTTACTCAATTTCTCTGAGCCTCTGTTTTCTCATCTATAAAACGGAGATAATAATAGTAGCTATTTGTACAGTTATTGTGAATTAAATGAATTAACTTACGTTAAACACTTAGAATAATGCCTGGCACACAGTAAGTGTCATGCAAATCTTTTTTATTATTATTGATAGGACAGTGTTGAAAGTTCATGGCATATAGTAATTTATAATTCAGTGAAGCATGTATTTGAATTATGGGGCTGCTAGTGTAAGAGTGAGGCAACTGCCGATGGTACAGGTGAAAAGGTCTAAAAAAGTAGTGGACTGACGACACATCACAGGCAATCAGCTGATATTTATATAAATAATTAAATCAATGAATCATGAATGAAAAAGAATAGAGAAAAAGGAAGAGAAGAAATAGAAGTTTTGGTTAAATTTGAATAGTGGAATTTCCTATATATAGGACCATTAATCTTGTAAAGAAATCTTTTAAATCAGTTTTGGTTATGTTCTGTGAAGAAAATTATTTGCTATGGGGAGTATTCTCAAATTTGAATGGCTGTGGCTGCATAAGAAAGTTGGCAGATTCTCTCACCTGAAAAAGTATAAAGTTGGACAGAATTGGTAAGAACAATTATTTCAGTGCTCTGGAAATTGATCAAAGGAAACAACAGTCTGAAAGTGTTTATGCTTACAAAACAGCTGAACTTTGGGAAAGAACAGTGGGACTCTGTGGCATTCTTGACCAGGTTTGCTCCCATTTCCGCCTTCCTGCTTGGTCAGGTGCAAAGGTTCTGCCAGGGTGGGGCAGGCTTTGAAGACCAATCCTGAGGCTGCATAAAGGCACATCATAGGAACAGGAAAAGGGCCCAGCAGAAAGTGGCCTAAACTTTGTGTTCTACTCATTGGCAGAGGACAGAAGCTTGAATGGCTGAGATATTTGAACACAACTTCTGTTCAATCATTGCTTGACCACTAAGCTATGCAGATGCAGGGGTAACTCTGAGAAAGGCAACCTTAAAAATAAAAAAACAAAAAAGCAAGCCGAGATATCAGCTGCTGCACATTATAATACAGAGGGGAGGGGGCTTAGCAGATGTACAGATCTAGCTGAAAGAAGTTACCAGACAAAGAATAAACAAACCAACAGCAATGATAATCTTCATGGGAAAAAATCAGTCCCCAAAGTTGCTAAAATATTAATACATTAGCTAAAATATGCTTTTTTCAGTGAAATATAATGTAAGACATACATAAAAACAAAAAATTATGACCCATGTGTAGGAAAAAAAGCAATTAATAAAAATGGTCTCTGAGTGTACCTAGATTTTGGATTTAACACAGACTTCAAAGCAGCTATTATAAGTACTTTTCAAAGAACTAAAACTATGTTTAAAGAATTAATGGAAAGTATGACAACAGTGAATCAACAAATATAGATTCTCAATGAGATAGAAATTATATTTTTTAAAAAAGAACCAAGTAGAAGTCTCAAATTTAAAAATATAATATTGGAATGAAAAATTCACCAGAGAAAAAAATCACTGAAACAGCTGAACAGCAAATTTGAGATATTTAATAGAAAAAGAATCAAAGAACTTGAAGAACTTTCAGTTATTGAATCTGAAAAACAGACCAGAAAATTGAAGAAAAATCAGTAAGGCCACAGAGATCTGTGAGACAATATCGTGTGTGTGCATAGTTCTAGAAGGAGAGGAAAAAGAAAAAGGGGCAGCAAAAATACTTGAACAAATTCTGACTGAAAACTCCCCAAATTTGATGAAAAACATTAATTTATGCATCTAAAAAGCTCAACAGACCCAAATACAAATATGTAGGAAAATACAAAGAGATCCACACTTAGTCAAATTATCCAAAGACAAAAACAAAAAGGAACATTTTGAAAGCAACTCTTCTTATAGAATGAAGCATTAATGTCCTTCACAAAAACAGTGGAGGACAGAGGACAGTGGAATGACATATTCAAAGTGCTGAAAGGAAGTAACAGTCCACCAAGAATTCAGCAAAATTAGCCTTCAGAAATCAAGGTGAAATAAAGACATTCCCAGATAAAGACTTGAGAGAATTCATTGCTAGAAGACTTACCTTACAAGAAGCACTACAGGAATTCCTTCAAGCTGAAAGGAAATGATGCCAGGTGAGTCTGAGGAGGAAATAAATGAAGAACACTGGAAATGGTATAAATGAGTTAATAGAAAAAACTAAATATATCTTTTCTAATTTCTCTTCTCAACTCTTTTAAAAAAGACATAAAATTATATGTAGTAATAATTATAAGACCATGCTATCAGGTTTGTAACATATATAGATACAATATGTAAATGTATATGACAATAATAGACAAAGAAAGGGGGAAGGAAGGGACTAAGGTGGAGTAAAATTTCTACCTTTTGCTACAATTAAGGTAGTATTCTGAAATAGATAAGTGATAAGTTATAAGATGAGTGATATATTCTGAAGTGATAAATGATACATTCTACAGTAATTAAGTTAAAATGCATATTTTAAGGATACAGCAACCAGTTAAAAAGAAAACCCGTAAAAACAAAATAGTAAAAGAAAAGTAGAGGAGCTAAAATGGTACAGTAAAAAGCATTTAACACAAAAGAAGGCAGTAAAGGAGGAACAAAAAAGGCAGATTAGAAAACAAGTAGCAAAATGGCCAACATAAAGCTACCACGTCAATAATTATGTTCAAAGTGAATGTCTAAACACACCAAACAAAAGGCAGATATTGTTAAACTGGATTTAAAAGAGTCTACTATATTCTGTGTACAAGAGACATATCTTAAATTCAAAAACATGAAGAGGTTGAAAGAAAAAGAATTGAAAAGATAAACCGCGCAAACAGTAACCATTAAGAGGGCTGGAGTGGCTATATTAAATACCAGATAAAATGGACATTAAGACAGACTTACTAGAGACTGATAAATGTTTCATAATGAGAGTCAATACATAGGAAGCTTGAACAGTTACAACTGTCTATGCACTAATAATATGAAATAAGATCTGACTGAATTGAAAGGAAAAATAGGCAAGTCAGTAATAATAAATGGAGGCTTCAATACCCTGTTTTTGGTAATTGACAGAAAATTAGCAAGGATATAGAAGACTCAGACAACATTATTAAACAGCTCTAACCAACATAAATAGAACACTTCACCCAGTGACTACAGAATACACATTCTTATCAAGTGCACATGAAACAATCTCCAAGATAGATCATATTCTAGGCCATAAAACAAGTTTCAATATTTAAAAGGATTGAGGGCCGGGCACAGTGGTTCAAGCCTATAATCCCAGCAGTTTGAGAGGCCAAGGTGCAAGGACTGCTTGAGGCCAGCCTAGGCAACTTAGCAAGACCTCGTCTCTACAAAAATGTAAAAATTAACTAGGCATGATTGCGTGCACCTATAGTCCTAGCTATTTGGGAGGCTGAACCAGGAGGATCATTGGATCCCAGGAGTTGGTGGCTCCAGTGAGCTATGATTGTGCTACTGCACTCACAGGATTGAAATGATACAATGTACTCTGACCATAACAGTTAAACTAGAAATCAACAACAGAAAAGGATCTGCTAAATCCACAAATATTTGGAAATTAAGCAATACACTTCTAAGTAACACAGGTCAAAGAAGAAATCCCAAGAAAACCTAGAAAATGTTTTTGGATTGAATGAAAAGGAAACCCCAATATATCAAAATTTGTAGGATGTAGCTAAATCAGTTCTTGAGGAAAATTTATGATGTTAAACACTATATCGGGAAAAAAAGGAAGGTCTCCAATCAAAATTTAAGCTTCCACCTTAAGAAACTATGAAAGGAAGTTGGCATGGTGGCATATTCCTATAGTCTCAGCTACTAGGGAGGCTGAGATGGGACGATCTCTTGAGTCCAGGATTTCAAGGCCAGCCCGGGCAACATAGTGAGAACCCTGTCTTGGAAGGGAAGGAAGTTAGAAAAATAAGAGAAAAATCAAAGAAATCACAAGTTGGTTCTTTGAGACATTCAGCAAAATTGGGAAACTTTTAGCTGACTTGAAATTATACTTGAAAAGGCAAAGGACCTAGAATATCCAAAACAGTTTTGAAAGAGAAGAATAAAGTTGGAGGACTTACACTACCTGATTTCTACACTATAAAGCCACGATAATTAAGACAACAGTGTGTTTTTAGCAAATGGTGCTGGGAAATCAAATAGTTACATGCTAAAAAGAAAATGAACCCAGACCCTTAATACCATATGCAAAAAATTAATTCAAAATAGCTTATAGATCTATATATAAGAGCTAAAACTATAAGAATTGTAGAAGAAAACATAGGGGAAAATCTTCATGATGGTTGGGTTAGGCAAATAGTTATTAGATAGGACACCAAAAGCATGGTCCATAAAAGGAAAAATTGATAAAGTAGGCTTCATTAAAATTAAAAACTTGCATACTTCAAAAGACACCATTAAGAAAATGAAGACAAACCACAGACTGGGAGAAAATATCTGCAAATCATGTATCTGATAAAGGACTTGCATTCAGAAGGTACAAAGAACTCGTGTAACTCAGTAAGACAGGCAACTCAGTTTTAAAATGGGCCAAGGTTTTTCTGGTTTATCTACAGCAAAAGAAGAAAATTCTTTAAATGGACAAAAGATTAGATACTTCACCAAGAGCTATATATAGACTGGTTAATAAGGACACAAAAAGATGCTCAACATCATTAGTTGTTAGGGAATGTATTATATGTGACCCAGCAATTCTACTTCTAGGAATGTAATCAAGAGAAATGAAAACATGTCTACCCAAAGGCATATACATGAATGTTAATAGCAACGTTATTCATTATAGCCCAAAACTGAAAAGTCCAAATGTCATCAAACTGGTGAATGGATTAACAAGATGTGGTATATCCAAACAGTGGAATACTATTCAGAAATAAAAAGCAACGCACTGTTGATACCTACGACAACGTGGATGAACCTCAAAAACATTATGCTAAATAAAAGAAGGCAACTGTGAAAGACTATTTTATGATTCCATTTATATGAAATGTCCAGGAGGAGCAACTTTATAGAGACAGAAAGCAGATCAGTGGTTGCCTTGGGCTGGGAATGGGAGTGGGGGATTAACTGCAGATGGCATGAGGACACTTTTTAGGGCGATCAATGTGTTCTAAAACTGAATTGTGATGATTGCACGATTCTTTAAATTTACTAAAAATCACCGAATCTGCACTTACAATAGATGAAGCTTATACTAAATTCTTCAGTCAAGCTATTAAAAATTTGAAGATGCATGAATGTCTCAAGGCATATTCTTCCAGCATGTTCAGAGTCCCCATGTAATTGTATATAACAATTTCTATTTTCCCACACTGTTAACAGTCCTGTTGCATATGACATTATAAATTTATTTTATACATGAATTCTATTTTTGAAGAAATCCAAACATTTTATTTATTAGATCAAATTATTTCAGTTGAGTCAGCTATGCCAAAGAAAGTAATTTGGGAATACCAATTAGCCTATTCACACTTTAGGTAAGGTTTAGCCTCAATGCATATGTAGGTTTTTTGGAATTGAAAGACTTATTATGCCTCCCTAACTTCCTAATTACAAAAGAAGTAACTGGCTCTCAAAATTTAGTGCAATGTCTAACTAATGTGTTTGTGTACTTTTAGAGTAAGAAACTGATAGGGTGTAGCTATCCTCTTATGCTATATAAGGATGAAGCAAACGAAGTGAGTTATTCAAAGCTGTGATTCATGTCAGATGAAAAGGCATAAACTCAGTTCAGATATTCCTGACCACGTCACAGCTTAGAGTGGTGTTAGATATAGCTCCCTTTCAAGAAAACATAGACAGTTGGATGTTAATCAAGTCCATTTGTCACTGGGGTTGAATTTAGAAGTTCTTCCCTTTCATATATTTTGTTTTCCTTTGATTTGCCTGTTGGATTCCTGTTACTAACTAAGTCCTTCTTTTTTAGCTCTTACAGTTCAACCCTCTGGAACGGCTTGGTGCTGGAGTTGCTGGTGTTGAAGATATTAAATCTCATCCATTTTTTACCCCTGTGGATTGGGCAGAACTGATGAGATGAACACAATTCAGGGTTATCTTCACATATTCTGATCTCCCCTGGGGCAGGCATCTCCAGCGCAGAGGCTGCTCTGCCTCATGGTCACTTGTGGAGCACCAAAGCATTTGGATGAAGACCTTTGTGGGAACTGGGAGGCAGAGAAAGGCTACAATGAGAACAATTAATTTACAATTACTGTCTGGACAAGATATTAGCTAATTTTGCCAGAGGCCATTGTATAACACCTTTAACCAAGGTGTGATCTTAATTTAATCTATAGAGTTCCTTCAGGAAATTCCTCTGATACTAAGTTCTATGAAGTTTTACTTGAAAGAAGGACCTTTACGTGGCAGCTAACAGGATTGGTTTCTATGATCAAGTTAATATTTGCTTAATAATACACTAAAAATACTTCACGAATAATGTCATCTTTGAGGCTTTAAAGTGAGCAAAAATAAGAAAATACACATGATGTCTGATGGAAGATGCTATAAGCTGTGTAATTAATGTATCTTGAATGTGGTACCAGATTATTTCCATGAGAAGAAAGGACTCCATGTTGTCAACTCTGTACTTTGTTGGTTGATACTGCTTATTTAGAGGGGGGTTCATATAAACAGTCTGTGTCTCTCTTCAACTTCATCTTTCTCTCTCCATCTTTCCCTTTCCTGCAATCTTTGCTTATTTTCTCATACTCTGTTCTTCCTACTCCTGCTAACACACATGCAACAAAAAAAGAAAGGAAATATATGTTTCCCCAAATTGTATCAACTTAATAAGGACTAAGAAATCATGATATAAAATAAACATAGTAAAACTTTAGATCTTTCCTTCATTTGATAGCTTGAGATTTGTTTATTTATTTATTTAGAAAGGCCTCTGTTCTTTTCCTTTTGGAATGTCATCGGTTTCTGCTGCTGCTGCTTATGCTTGACTTCATTTTACTTTTTAGCTTGGTATGTTAAGAACCAAAGGAGCTCATCTAACTGAAATTGAGTGGCAATCGTAGTTTATTGTGTATAGTGATGAGATTTCCAGATTTGAACTCTTAATCTACTTGACATTATGTAGAAAGAATATGAGTGTTCACATGTGTCCAGACACTTGTATTTGCTATTTCTTTATATGGCTAAGATAGCTCCTGTAGTTATGCATTGTTTACAAAAATTTGTAAATGTTTTAAAGGTGTTAACATCTGTTTTTTTTTTAAACTTTATCCAAAGAAGAAAGAATTCACTATTTCCAAGTTAAAAGCCACCAGAAACAATCAAAATTTTCTGAATGTTTTTATTCATCTTTTTATTTTTGAGATCTGTGTGAAAGCCTACCCTATTCCAAGAGCATCTGTACAGCTTCCATCTGCCGTCAACCAGGTCCTCCCATCAAATTAGATGGAAGCAGAAAATGTTCTTCTGAAAGAAAGGAAATGTGCAAGCATTTTTCCTTTTTCTGTTATTCTCTCCTTTTTCCTTTTTGTTCCCCTTATAACCCAAACCCCAGCTGAAAGGGCTGTAACAACACCAGGTTGGGAAGCAGGTCACCAGGATCATAGTTCAATCAAGATGACATCACTCCCTGGAACTAGATTTCAACTCACCAGTCTCCTGGCCTCATAACAGGAACTCATGCAGGTGAGACACAAGAATGACTTCCTGCGTAGGACTAGTGGGAAATCCGCAAGTACTTAGAGCTGGCCGTTACAGAACTTCCTTCCAAAAGTGCCCTATGACATGAAAGTAGGACTTCACAACTAAAGTGAAGATCCCTGCCCTACCACATGATTTGGGTATTTTGGATTCAAAAGACGTTAATGTCAACAGATGGTTGCTATGTTAGTCTGTTGACACAATTCCATTGCTTCAGTGTCTCCCTCTTTCTGTACATTTGATTGGAGCTTGTGCTATTAATGTAAATGCATCATTCATAATCAAGATGGACATGAACTATTTTAGTAATAAACACACAGGATAAATGGCTTTGGAGTATCAAAACCAAAGCTGTTTTTATTTGATGATGTATATGTATTTTACGCTCTAATATTGTAATACTGATTTTTGTTGTTTTTTATATTTTATTTAAGCAGGGGAGTGGGATATGGGTCAAAATCATAAAAGAAATTGCCACTTAGTATTTCTCATTTGTTTTTTATTGTAAAACATACATAAAATTCACGATTGAATTATTTTTAAGTATACAATTCAGTGGTGACATTACGTATATTCACATTTTTGTGCAATCATTACCACTGTCCGCCTCCAGAACTTTTTCATCATCCCAACCTAAAGCTCTGTGCCCATTAAACAATAACTCCCCATGCCCCCTCCCCATCTCCTAGTAACCACTATTCTACTTTCTGTCTCTATGAATTTGAATTTAACTATTTTCGATACTTCATATAAGTAGAATCATATAATATTTGTTCTTTTGTGTATGGCCTGTTTCACTTAACATCAAGTTTTCAAGGTTCATCCAAGCTGTAACATGTATTAGAATTTCCTTCCTTTTTAAGGCTGAATAATATTCCATGTGTGTATATACCACATTTGGTTTAGCCATTCATCTGTCAGTGGACAATTGGATTGTTTCTACCTCTTGGCTATTGTGAATAATGCCATCACAAACATTGATGTACAAATATCTGAATCTCTGCTTGCATTTGATTTTGTGTTTTATTTTTATATGAAATTACCAATGTCATTGACTGTTGTCATTACCATGCTCTTTATAAGAAGGGCTTTTCCAGACAGGTTGCCAATACCATTACGGTACAATGCCACTTATCCTAAGATATTACATGAAAGTCTACCATTTCTATTTCACAGATGAGTAAGTTAAGCTGCTTAAGAGTAAAAAAGAATGTCATTTTAGCCATTTGCTTTAACTATGTCATGAGTTAATACTATTAGAGCCATGGGTCTTTCCAACTTATTTGTTATAATAACTGAACACTTTTTAAGTTTTATTTTTGATTGACAAATGATTATATTTACAGGGTGTCTGTTTATAATGTGATGTTTCAGTATAATGTGACAATTCAATCATTGTAGAATGATTGAATCAGGCTAATTAACATATCATCACCTCCAATACTTATCATTTCTTTGTGGTGAGAACACTTAAAATCCACTCTTTTAGCTATTTTGAAATATACAGTATTAACTATATTCACCATGTGGTGCAGCAGATCAGCAGAAGCTCCTCCTGTCTGACTGAAACTTTGTGTCCTTTGACCAGCATCTCCACCTGCCACATCTTCCTCTACTGCCCCTAGCCCCTGGTAACCATCATTCTACTCTCTGCTTCTGTGAATTAACTGAACTCTTGATAATATATTTAAACCTGTCTTTTCAACAGCTACAGTTCCTGTCGTGTTTTGACCCTTAAGCTTTTTCTATCCTATCTTATTTCAGGGTCAGTGCGAACCAAGATTGAGCTTTGCTTTCATGTGATGCATGTACTAAAGAGTATAAAATTTATAGCTAATACTCATGCTGTGACCATTGACACTATATTAGGGCTCCACACATAGTATGCCTTGTTGAATTCCCTTGAAGTCTGACTATAACACTGAAAGGCTCTTTGCTCCCAAGGGCCCCTTATAACATCTTTATTGGACTCACTTAGTGATGACTTTATAGTGAAGGCTAAAGCATAAGACTGATCATCTTTTAGAGGAGTCAATTTAACCTCTGGTTTATCTAAATGTGCTGGGTAGTGGAGCCTGGTATTCTCTTTGAGGATTGTGCAATATAAAGGAGAGTCTTTGAGTGGTATCCTAGTCACAATGGTGCAACTAATTAGGCATATAACCTTAATCACGTAACGGTATTCTAGACCTGTTCCCTCACCTATAGAATGAAAGGGTAGATGAGTTCTAAGCTCTACAAGTATATGATGGATTTTGTTTCTCAGAGTGTGCTAATTTGATAAAGCACCATTGTGGGAAAGACAAGGTTAACGAAAATCTCAAATTGGTATTTAACTGTGTTCTTATAATTATTTTTCTAATAATCCCATATACTTAGGATGCTGCCATATACCCACCCGTTCAGAAGCATAGCCCTTGGTGGTAATATGGCTATAAACATTATAAATAGAGTCAAATATTAAAAGGTTATTTCTCATTCAGCTCCACACAGGAAAAGGAGAGTGGAAGGTCCAGGTAGCACATAGAGGTGAAAGGAGGTCAGGGCATACCTACATTTGCCCACTTTCTAGGCCTTTCCCAGTAACTGTGGTGGTATCCCTACCCCTGTTGCCCTCATCTATCATATTTTATGTGTTTATTTAACTCAGTCCTTTGGCAGGCATTATCAGAGTACAAAATTGATACTTTCTCTTCCTATTTAATGCAGAACATTAGCTTCTACCAGTCTAGGATTTGGATTTTTGAGTATTTGATGTCTACTCAGCTCATTTTAAGGATTTCTTATTAAGCCTTCGTGTTGAAGGGTTACTGAATGGCAAAGGCTGCGAAGTCAGCTATTTCTAAATAAAGTTGTAAACATAATAGCAGTGGGGGGAATGGGAAGCAAAGCACTGCAGGATTTTGTGACTCTGCATCACTTACTCTCTCAAGGACAGTAAATAGGAAACCAGAGAACAAGTTTCCTTTTTGGTAAGATTTATGATCCTGGCGATATGTAGGCAAGGTGCGGCCTTGCAGTTTTTGTCCCTGTCACACGACTTCTTCCCTTGATCTAGGTATGTCATTTCAGGCAGAAATAGAGGCAGAGAGAATTTGTGGAGGTGGAAGAGAGAATATAACCTGAGTGAGGTGCACTTGTCAGGCATATTGGCTCAGGTACCTGAGCGATAGAGCAATAGAGAGCTACCTTTGTTGAGCTGGGTTTAAAATGTTAATTCTTTGTTCTTCCCCCTGGAAGAGTTAGGCAGAAACTGAAAGTATTCCTACTGTCCCAGGAAAAGAGATTGCTGAGCTGCCTTTTGGGAAGGGATTAAGTGACATGCTTCTCTAGAGTCCATTCTGTCTCTAAGTCCTTGCTAGTGTCTGCAAAGGGCTGCTGTGAGTTCTTTTGGGCAGGAATGCCCCTTACTGAATGCGGTAAGAAAGAATGACAGAGGAGCCAGCTTTGGGGCACACTTGGGATTGCTGGCATCTTGCTCTTGTAAATCTCAAAAAAAATTTCATATCAAAAAGGTAACTCTTCTAGGAATGTTGATCAAATTCCTCCTAAAGCTTGGGTATTTTGTAGTGTTAGTAATCCACAGGGCAGAAGTTTGGTCAACCCCACCAAAAAAGGCAGATGTCAAAGGGGACTGTAAAGGAATTTGAGCCTGTTTCGGTGCCAGTAGAATGACCAAAATGTGATGTTGCCCTTATCACATGGGAGATGTGTCTAAAATTGATCCAGTAGAAACAGATAGGGAACAAGAAGAAAAAGAGGTGCTGGCAAAACATTAAAAACAATGGTACAACAATTCAGTCTTTCAGGATTGTTCTAGAAAGAAAATGTGTTAGAAATTTGAAGGATCTGCATATAGCAAAAAGATTCTGAATGACTAAGAAAACTTCTAAAAGGAACTCTTCCCCTGACTATTTGCTCCTACTGCTTTCTCATTTCTTCCTCTAATCTACCCCTCGCGCCTATTATGGGCTTCTCTGGTCACTGAGCAAAAGATGCGGTGCCTGCCTTCAAGGATCTTATAAAACACCAGGGAAAGAAAGCAGCATAAATAATAAGTAGGACAAGTGTTACAAGGTACAACTGGAGGATGGTGAGCATACAAAGGGCAGATCTGAGGAGCTGCAGGAAGCCTTGCTGTATTGGAGCAGGACCTTGAAGTGTAAATAGGATTTTTAAATATAAGATTTTTTTTTTCCTTTTTAAAAATATTTTGTTTGGGGAGAAGGTAAGATTCCAGGGGATGGGGAGGGGAGAGCGGGGAAACAGTTGTGTACAGAGGCATGGAGATGGGAAAATGGAAAACTGTGTGCATTCTGTTCTGGCTGGTTTATAGGTACATGAATTTGAAAGGTAGGTTGGGACCAAATTAAATGTCATGCTGAGACATTTGGACTTCATTCTCTAGGATGTGGGGAACTAGTGAAAGTTCTTCGAAAGCTGGCATTATTACAGCCTGCTGTTAAAAAATAATTTTAGGGTTAGAATGGAGAATAAGTTGGAGAAAGATTAGAGGCAGGGAAAGCAGTTAGGAGTTATTACAGAATTCAGGCAAGAGATAAAGTCCTGAGTTAAGGTAGTAGGATATAAAGGAGGAAGTACATAATCATTCTCTTGTCAAGTGTACAGAGTTTCCCTATCAAATAATTGCTTTCCTTTTCTCTTGAAACCAGTTTATACTAGGAGATTATGGACTATTTGTAAAATCACCCCCAAGGAATCACCAGGAGACAAACCAGGAGAGCTATTACACTTTCCCTCCATTGCTTGATAATGATATTCACTTTTCAGAGTTTAAAACCCCTGGGTCCCAACTCACTCGCTTTCATCATTTTGTGGCACTCATTGCCACATTTTGCTTTAAATAGTTGGTTTGCTTTCTATTTGGATAGTGTTCTGATCTTTGCTCTTAGAAGACATTACATCCTGCCAGGTGACTTCTTTCTTTGTACCAGACCTCTGACATACATTTAGCTTAGCTCAGTGGTTCTCAAAAAGTGGTCCCCAATCTGGGTCAAGGGAATACGAGTGATTTTTACTCTTCTTGCAACTTTTCTTAACATTTGAAATTATTTCCAAATAAAACATTTAGGGAAATGAAAAAAAGTGATTGCCAGACCATCAACGTTAGTTAGCATTACCTGGGAATTAGTTACAAGTGCAAATTATCATCCCATCCCAAAGCTGTCAGAATTCTGGGGGCTAGTGTTTGTGTTTAACAAACCCTTCCAGGTGATTCTGATGCACGCTCAAGTTTGAGAATTACTGGCTTGGTTTAAATTCAGGTTGTTGACTCCGCCTTGTCTGATCATGAGCATGCTACCCTGTGGTATGTGTTTTGAGTTTGAAGACATTTTCAACACTTAACATATTGCCTAGCAGGCTGGAGTCCTTGTGTCAACAGGAAAGGGTGATAGAAGACAGATAATGAAGACAAGGGGGGTGGGCACTTGGATAAAGAGAAAATCAGTGGGCAAAAGGAGGAGCACGTGGTGGGCAATGGTTCCGTTTCCCCAAAGAGACTCAGCTACTTCTCTCTAGTTACTGTGATCAAATAACTCACCCTTTATAGACCGATTCTGTTCTCTCAGATCCATTTTTGAAGTAGATGGCATAAACATCAAATATAATTATTTTGCTTACTTGTATATTGTTGAGGTTTTTGCTCCCTAGGCAAAACTGCATTAGAAATTCAGTCTTTAGTCCCTGTTTTGTTCAAGATCTGGGTGTGAAGAATCAAAACCAAGTTTGAGAAAGATACCAGAGTGTTCTCATTGGATTCTGACCTTGTAGCAGAGCTGCTCTGTGTTTTTTTAGAACTGGGGGCTCCACTGGGGATGCTTTCTGGATAGGCTTGGTTTTGCCTTTAAAAATAGGCATCCAACTTCACAGTAGTAAAGTGAAATTAGATCTTCCTTGATGGATGTGTATGTGTTGGGGCAAAGAGAATGTGGGCGATTCATTATATTTTTATTTTTAAAGATCTTTGCATATAAAGTAACAAGATTAAGAGATGAGGTTATTAATAAAGTATATTTTGACCAAATGTATATTTGACTTCTCAATGAGCACTTGCAAAATATTTATTTTTAGGGACAGGGTCTTGCTTTGTCACCTGGGCTAGAGTACAGTGGTGTAATCATAGCTCACTGCAGCCTCAAAATCCTGGGCTCAAGTGATCCTCCTACCTCAGCCTCCTGAGTAGCTGGGACTACAGGCACGTGCCCCCATGCCCAGCTAATTTTTTTATTTTAGAGATTGGGGTGTGTGTGTGTCTTGCCATGTTGCCCAGGATGGTCTCGAACTCCTGGACTCAAATGTTCCTCCTACCTCAGCCTCCCTACTTGCTAGGATTACAGGCACGAGCCACCACACCTGTAAGGGCATCCTTAAAATCAGGAAAGGTATGATCAGGGGTGTTCTGATCATAGGAATGGGGTGCAGGCAAAAGGAAGCCCCGTGTCTTGTGTTGACTTCTGATGCTAAGGTGATACTGGCCTGGCAGAGGCTTCGGGTCCTGCTGTAGTCACGTTAGGTGGAGGCATGGCCCAGAAGGGGTGTACAGTGTTTAGTTTTATGCCTTTAATAGGAGGGAGTTCAGTGTTAGTAGTTAATTCATCTGTCTGTATGCTGGACTTAGCCTCAATAATAATGTGCTATTCTTTTTGGAAAATGACACTATTGCCAAAACCATCATTGATAGGATATACTTTGCCCTGGTTTTTCCAATGGTGGGCAGGTGTTCCCACTAAACATCACCTCCCCTCTAACACTCCCGCCACACACACAGATTATGGCCAGAGGCACACTCAGGTGGTTCTGGTTAGGAAGTGCAGTATCTGGTGAGCAGAGAGAAGCCAGTTTGACCCTAATAGAATCACTCCTCCAGCTGGTAAATGACCTTAGGGGCTATTTCTTAATCTTCTGACTGCAGAGGCCAGGATGCTTTTCACCATAGAATCTGTCTCTTATTCTCACTTGCTCATATACTGGTCTTTCAAGTGGAAGGCCCTGTGCAACTCTTGGCAAACGTATGATATGGGGTAAAGGAGACGCTGGATGAATTTGCTATTTGGAGGAAGGAGAACTGCTGCCTGCTTTCTATTCTCTGGTCTCTTCCATCCAGCCCTAAACTGAGGTGCAGCCCACCCTTCTGGGCCATGCCTCCACCTAACGTGACTACAGCAGGACCTGAAGCCTCTGCCAGGCCAGTATCACCTTAGCATCAGAAGTCAACACAAGACACGGGGCTTCCTTTTGCCTGCACCCCATTCCTATGATCAGAACACCCATGATCATACCTTTCCTGATCGTAAGGATGCCCTTACAGACCGCGATCTGGATCTTGCCCTTACCGTGTATTGGCCTTGCTGGCGCGGATACATCTTGGCACCCAGACAGCCATCCTGATGTTGCCACTCTCTGTCCCTCTGCTGCAGATTGAAGCTACGTCCCGTAGCTTATCTCCACTGTGGGCTATCATGGTTCGAGGGAGAGGAGGGGAGAGCAGTTGCTGCCTGCTGCAGCTGTCTCCTTTTGAATCAACCACCCCCACTCCCCAGGTGCCAAAACAACTCGCTGGGCTTAGAATGCTCCCCGGCTCTACCTCTCCCGCCCATTGCAGCATCGGTAGCAGCTTTCCAACGAGAGTCTTTTGTTGTGGAAGCTCTAAATCCATGGTAGGGAAATTACCAAGAGACTCTTCCACAGTCTGCCCTCCCTCCCTTTGCTCCGTCTCTTTCTTTCCTTCCTTTGTCTCCTTCCGTAGCTGGGGTCAGAATCCCTAGCCAGACTGAGAACATGGTTGCTATTCCAGGACCCAGATGCCAATATGTGGCAGCATCTGGCTTATTGGCAAGCGCTGCCGGCAGTTGTGCTGGCTGCTTCTAGGCCTGTCACGTGGCCGAGCCTGCTGATGGGGGCCCTGTCACAAAACGGAGTTTCTTTGAGAATATGGTCTCAACCAAGGAGCCCACCAGAAAACAATGAGCTGCGCAGAGAGGACATGAATTGCTGGGCAGGGTGACTGCAGATGGTAGCTTTGATGCTGATCCCGGACCTGTTTTGCAAAAATTCCTGTTTCATGTTTTGGAGACGGCTCCTTGTGTAACCTTACCTTCTTGTGCTGTTAGTGTTTCAGGTGCCTTAAGGCATGGAACTCCTTGAAAGAGAAATACAAATCACTAAAAATGTTGAGATAAAATCCTGCTCCTCAGAGGCGCCTGCTTGGCACGGGGAGCGCATGATAACAGCTTGCTTTAGAAAGGTGACATTTCTGCTGAAGGCTGAATAATAAAAAATGCATTTTAAAAACTCAGCTCTTCCGTGTCTTCTGATGGTTGACTTTTGGAGTGAAGGCCATTTCTTGCACGCAAAGGGTCTTTTTTGAGGCTGGCCTCTCTAGCCCTCAAGCACGGGCAGATTAACTCTTGTCATCCTTGATGAGGCTGTGGGGCTTTTAAAATTAATTATCACAGAATAAGGCTTTAAATACTCTTTTCAAGGTGCAAACACTGGGTGCTCAGAACGTGTCAAGCACTGTCCAAGGCATGGAGGGGTAGAGGCGAAGATGATGAAAGTGTGGTTCTGCCTTCAAGGGTGCAGGTCATTGGTGACCAGATTACACATGCTTTCATTATTTCATTTCTCCACCACAACCTGTACAATTACACAGGGCAACTCAGCTGCTCTGTGTGTTACAAATGGAAAAACTAAGGTCCTGAGAAGTTGACTCACTCCAGCTGGCATGGGAAGCTAATAAGAGCTGTGATTGGAAAGTAGGTGGTTGTAGTTCTGCTTCACTAAGTGGATGAGCATGGAATTCTTGGTTATAAACTCCTAAGGGCAGGAGCTGTGTGTGTGTGTGTATATATATATATATATTTTTTTTTTTTTTTTTTTGAGACAGGTTCTTACTCTGTCACCCTGGCTAGAGTGCAGTAGCATCATCATAGTTCAAGGCAACCTCAAACTCCTGAGCTCAAGCAATCCTCTTGCCTTAACCTCCCGAGTAGCTGGGACTATAGGTGCGCGCCACCACGCCCAGTTAATTTTTCTATTTTTTGTAGAGATGGGGTTTTGCTCATGCTTAGGCTGGTCTGAAGCAATCCTCCTGCCTCGGCCTCCCAAAGTGCTGGAATTACAGGTATGAGCCACCATGCCCGGCCCAGGAACTGTATCTTTTAACTTTTTGCAACTCTGCCCACAACTAGCAACCTCCGCCCACCCTCTCCACACATCTCCCCTCCCAAACACACACACACACACACACACACACTATAACATAGTGGCTCTTTGCAAAACTAAGGCTTGTGACAGGCTGAGGGAAGGAATCAAGAGGAAGCAAAAATTAATGAATTAAAAGATAATGATCCTGGGAAGATAGTGATGATAGTGGTAACATACTACCCACATAATCTCACATGAAAATGTGCAGAGCAACTAGATGACAAAATAAAAAATTCATAGATAATATTTGCCAGAAAACTAGGTGACAAGATACCATGAATCCCAAAATACAAGCAGTTGGGGACAAAATACCAGCAGCCACAAGACTTGCATGATATGCAAGAGAGAAAAGAAAGCAGCAGTGTAGCTTCTCACCGAACCTGAGAACAAGAGAACGCCTGAATATCCAACTGGTATTCACTGGGGAGCTCAGTGGGCCAATTTGAGAACCGTGGCTGAAGGTGAAAGTGTTTTGTCTACTCTAACACCTGGTAAGTGCTAAAAGTTCACAGTAAGAGGGATTTAAGGGATTGGCCTTTGAACTCTCAAAATTGACCTGCCAAAAATTGCCTTATAGGGCCTCAGGGCCCTACACTGAGGAGGAATTGCTGGAAATGGAATTAAAGGTGAGCAGGATACAGACAGAGAAAGGTCCAGATCAAAGGAAGGGAAGAGCAGTCAGGAATTTCAGAAAGCAAGATGTCATACTTTTTTAAAACAACAGAAGAGGGAGCTCTGTGAAGTTAGAAACTTTTTTACTTAATTAACTTTATTTTCATTGTTTAGCAAAACTAATTTCACAAAAAAATGCACAATAGAAAAGAATCAACATCAAGTCTCATACAAAGATATTGTAAGAAAAAGGAGAATTAGGAATAGAATAATAACCTTAACAATGAAAGCATTCTAGAAAGATGGGTTCACAAAACAGCAAAACTAATTTACTATTTCAAAATGAGCTGAAAGACATTCAGAAAGTTATATAAGACATGAAACAATAAAAATCATAATTAGAAAATTTAGAAATGAGGTGACAACTCAGGAAAGAACTAGAAAGTAAAGAAAAATATTATTTCTGAAATGAGGACTAAACAAGAAGGGCCAAAAGAGTGAATAAACACAACGGATAATGCCTTAAGAGAGAGAGAAGTTGAAAAGGAAAATTAAGAAGGATTCCAGAGAAAGTGCCAAAGTAGGCAAAGAAGGTGAAACATAAGGTTAGTAGGGGATTACAAAGAAACCCAAAGCAATGGAACTGAACTAGCAAAAATTAATACAAGAAAATTTTCCTGAAATTAAAAAAAAAGTAAGCCTCATATGGAAAAAGCATACTGCATACCTGAGAATGTTTGCAATATGATGAACACTAAGAAAAGTGCTTTGAGCTTCTAGAAGGAAAAAAAAAAATCCATGATTTAAAAGGGAAAAAATTTATCATTACACTTCTCAACAGCAACACTTTATTGAGGGAAAAAAGTGAAACTATATTTAAAATACTCAAGGAAAGAAAGGGAGTCAAGGATTTTATATCCAGCAGAACTGGATTACAAGTGGTTATCAACATTAAGAACTCAGGGAATATTTTTCCTGTCTTAGTTTGGACTACCATAGGGTTCTGGTGAGGGAGGGCCCTCGTCCGGGTTGGAGACTCCTGACTTCTCTTTGTGTCCGTACACAGGGGAGAGCAGAGAGAGGAAGCAAGCTCCCTGTGACTCTTAAAAGGGCACTAATCCCATTCTAGAGGGCTCCACCCTTGTGACCTCATCTAATTCTAATTACCTGCCAAAGGCCCCGCCTCCTAATACTATCACATTGGGAGGTAGCATTTCAACATGAATTTTGGGAGAACACAAGCATTCGGTCTATTGCAGTTCCCATGAACTTTTCCTTAGAAATCTAGTGGAGAATGTATGGTAGACAACTGCAGTGACGAGAAAGACATCAACATAAAAACTTAAGAATTAAATAGCTGTAAAACTACGACCAAAGGAGGACTAAGTGGGAGGGAGTATGGTGTGTGATGGCTATGTGCTCTGACAGTGTAGATGCAGTAGAACGATTGTTTTTTTAATGGGGAAAGTAGTGATCTGTTGTTTATAAATTATCCATTCTAGGATATTTTGTTATAGCAGGAGGAACAGACTAAGACACATGGAATAAAATAAGTAATGTGGGGATGTTGTAATTCTACCATTCCCTCTGCTTTTAAGAACCAGGCTTCTCAGAAAGGAAGAAAGGAGATTCTGATGTTGCAGAGAAGTGGTTATGTAAAAACTCTGTAGTACTGCATCTGAATAGAAAGTCATAATATAAACTTACGGGATGTTTTTATCTTCCAAACAACATTTCCTAGTTTGCTCCTAGAAACAATGTCCAACTTAGCAGAGAGCATCTCTAGAACCAAGATGCTGGTTTTGTAATGCTGTTTCTTTCTGAAAAAAAGAAAAATTAGGGCTTCTTGAAGAAATAAGTCTAGCGTAGGAGGTTTATAGCAATGAAGCTAGAACATTTTATAACAGACAACACAGAAGCTATCAAAGACTTCTAGGGTTGTGTCAGAATGATTCAGAGCCTCCAACTGGTCAAAAAAGGACAATTTGACCTTCAATAATGGTAAGAATCAAAATGTATCATAGATATTTAAATTCATGACTTTATAATGATATTTTAAAAAATTGATCAACTTTGGAGAATTACAGGGAATTAATTCATCACCTTGAAAACTAGGAAATGAGAGGATCAAACATTTATCCTGATTTTTATATGAATTGTACCACTGGGCATCCAAATAGTAAGTGAAGAGACAGAATGAATTGTCTTTATAAAACTATTCTAGCTACAGAATGAAAAAGAAATGATAGAATTAGAATATCACCATTTTGCAATCCTGAGTGGATGGATTCAGGCATTAAGCATCAATGGCTGATAAGATCCATAAAGCAAGACAACCAGACATGTGCCTCCTATAGTATTGCCAGACACCACCTATGGTCTTGTTAAAGGGATCCAGTCTGGATCTGAACCTGAAGTGGATTGAGCTGCCAATGTGCAGGAAATACAGAAGATGCAGAAACATGCTGAATGCCACCGTGAGTATGCAGTTAGCAACAGACACTATGCGGAACTATAGGGCAAATAACCTGGGTTCTTCAACAGAAAATTTGTAAAGAAACAAATAGTGTGCAGGAGAAACCAATAGATTAAAAGAGAGGAAAATTTTTAAGAAGGGCAAGACTAAACAATAGTGTCTAGAGATGCATAGTTGAGTGATAAAATGATTTTTAAAATGCAAAGAAATAACTATGACAGGATAATTGTTACTTTGGGGAAAGGAGGTTATGATTGGGGCACATGGAGGAATTTCTGGGGTGCCTATATAGTATTTTTTATATATGTGTGTGTGTATGTATATATATAAAATTTTTAAGTGGAAAAGATAAAAGAGAATGCTCTCTACCATGTCCTTTTACCAGATTATCGTTTTCTACAGGGCTACCGCTAGCCTTTATTGGTATCTTTGTGCAATTTAGAAAAAGGCTGCCTTTCCTCAAGGCATTCACTGCTATTGGCCAGTAAATATAACAATCTACAATGCCTATGATGTGAAGGGCGCCTCTTTGATGTTGCCCCTTGTGGAGTGTGCAACCTGCAAACTTTATGAAGTGGTCTTGAGTCTCTATGTTGGTTCAAGTTCGTCTGTGTTAAGTGTTACTAAGGAATTTTTTTTTATTTTGCAAGCACCATTTTGTTCTTTGAGGAATTTTACTGCAATGCAATTTTGCAATCCAGTGGGATAAAGTAACTGCTATTCTGTCTAATATTTTTCTTGCTCATTTTAGCATGCAGGATCCCTGAGGTAGAATTAAGTACTTCCTGAGATGTTATATTGCATTAGAAACGTTGAATAGTCCTGGCTGGCTGCTGAGGCAGGAAGTTCCGTGGTATAATACCCCTGCTGTGGCTAGTGAGATGTGGGCTCTGGACTTCATCTTGGCCAAGTCCAGAACTTGATTCGCCATAATTCATCAGATTCAGAGGGATAGACCCACATTGGCAAAAGTTCAAAAGATTGTGATATAAATCAGAATATTGGTTTATTAATCTTTCACAATAGTAGTAACTGCTAAATGAACTAGAGTACTCATGTTAGCTCTATTCTCTCCCTACTAGGCGAGTACTTTTGAAGCCAGAAGGTTGTGTGCTTTGCAAAGGGAGGTGGATGATACTAATGGTTGGTGACATTCTCATCACATTCCAATCCACCCATCTCCACTCCAGGGAGATACCTGCCAGCTGGACCAAAACACTTGTGTCAACCGTGTCAACATTGTGCGGTACACACACTTACACATTCTTGCTTGCTAGCTTAACTTCCCAGACTGTGCATAGAAAGGGGAAGGGAATACCTTTCCAGTCAGCTGGAGCATCTGGGTCAACCCTAATGATTAGTGGCATGACAATTGAAGCAGCCAGCTTACCTTGCATACAAAGAATTTCAGGTAAATGGATCCAACAAACATGGAGCACTTTCTACAGACTAGACATAAAGAGGAACCAACAATGGCTCCTGATCTTAAGTAGTTTACAATTTACAAGGGACAGATCAAAACATTCCTTTCCTGTTTCCACTAGGTTCTTGCTCTCAAGTAGCTTATAGCCTAGTAGAGCCACATTTGAACATTCCTTGCCTACTTCTGTTAGTTGATATCTATGTATCTATATAGATATAGATATATGATGTGATCGAATCAAAGCATCACAGTAAATTCAGCTTGGTTTGTGTCTAGGCTAACAAAAAATGCAGATTACTGGCTTTATGTCTAAGTAAAGTTGCTTTGAGTTTCTTTTCTTAGATTGTATAACAGGACTGAACTATACCTGAACCCAATCCATAAATTTTATACCACTGGATTGGATCCGTTGGATCCTACTGAACGCAGCCTTATCAGGTAGAAGCCTGCTGTTCGGTTCTGTATTTAGAGAAATAGCAGAAACTTCCTGTGAGAGCGGCAAAGTACTGAGGGACAGGACCTCCTCCCTCCACCCTTCCTTTAATGGTGTAGGTCCGCATGATTGGGTTTGATGGGATTTTTTGTTTGTTTGCCTGTTTCTTAAATCTGGCATGGACCCTGGAACTCTCCTTGCTGCTGCTCGAGGTATCCGAGGCACACCCCGCTCTGAGCCCAGGTGACTGTGAGGGTTTTTGAGCCCCCTGCTATTCCTCAAGCCCTCCAGTCACCCGGCCACTGTGTTATCTTCTCACATGCCTGGCACCAGGTCTGGAAACATAGTATCTAAAATTAAAGAGTTCTTTCCGTCCTGGAATATTGAACTAACCTTTAGAACTCAAATGAGGGCTTGGTGGTGACAGCCAAAGAATTAATCTAGGGAGTTGGATGTTCAAAAAAAAAAGGACTTAAAGATCTCATCCCTTAAATATATTGGACCTGAAATGGAGATGATTTGTGTATGTTTGGGCTTCGGAAGAGTTTTGTAAAGAAATTTTTTCTTTCCACGACTTTTGGGTTTAATTGCCTGGCAGGGTGGGAAATCCCCACACAACAGCGTGGAACTGGGGCATGAAAAGCAGCAAGTGAAACGGATTTATGAAGCCCATAAATAAAAATGAAACTCATTTCATTGTCCAAATTGAGTGGAAAGGCACAATCTATCCCAATTCTGATAAATGGCAGAATGGGACACACATAGGGGGGAAGTTCTTTCCATTTTAATAAGGCAAGATAATGGGTGTAACGTAACTGAGGAATTTCAGAAAAAGGGACATTGCATTTTGCCAGGCCTGACCAAGGAGGCATGTTACCCAGCTCTACTTTATGGGGAAGGTGCACTTTCCCAAAAAGAAGTACAATCGACTGCATATTTAAATCATGCCCAAAAGAGCATTTGTCTGTAAAGGCAACAGCAGTGAAAGGCATGAGAAGCAAAGGCCAAGGTGACAGCATCCTGGGCAGTAGATCTTCATGCTTCTGGAATTTTCGAGGGTCACCAACCTTTTACTGTTCTCTACTAATATACACATTGGTACTTAGCTGTTCTTTGAAGGCTGTTTATTCCTGTACAAATGGATCCGATAAGACCAAAGTGAGTGCTGACAATGAACAGCTATACTTTAGGAAGGTATGGGGGGGTGAAGATGGGGGGGCCCATAACTTGAGTATTTGTGTTCTGTGGCTCCTCAGCGAGGTTTGGGTCTCTGCCTCCAACTCCACACTGATTTCCAGCTGCTCCTTCTCTGGTATGTCAATTCAGCCCGTTCTCCTTCCAACTTAGATTTCTAGGTTTTTGTTTGTTTTTAGATTTTTGCTTGTAGTTTTTTGCAGTCCATTTTCAGTCTTTTCCTAGCTCTAGTTGTGACAAGGGCAGGTTTGCAAGTTGGTTGGTCCAGATTGAGAGCGCAGTCGCTAGACGTGAAACAGAGGAAAGCCAGGGGACTCAGGAGGGAAAGAAACCCGGCAGGAACTTATTGACAGGATGTCAAAAACCCTCTTGTCATTCACTTAATAAACGTTTGACCACCTGTCTCGTTCTACTCACCTGTTAGGCATTGTATCTGATTCAAAGATAAATTAGACCTGCCCCCCAACCTCCCTAGTAATCCCACAACAAATCCAGAGTTTTTCCTTCCTCCTTTAGTTTTCATCGGCACCCCAGGCCACTCCAAGAAACATTTAGGTAAAGTAAAAATGGCATGTTTGCTTTGCAAATGTGGCTTCCAGACAAGTTCTCTAAGCCCCTTCCAACTAGCTTGCTCCCTAAACCTGACTTAAATAGAAATTCAAACGCTACCACAGCTACATGAGTATACTCTGAAAATGCACTCTGGCCACCATCCATCTCTCATCTATCTCCTTATGCATAATGCAGGGCTTAAATTCAGGCTAAGAAGAAGGGTAGTTTCCCACCCATTTCTTTGTGTGAGGTTCTGGAAGCATCCTGTCACCTTTTCCTATTTTGAGGAGAACTGCCTCTCCCTGCGAGAGGAAGGAGTCTCTTCAACTGCTGCCTCTGTCTGGTCACAGTCTGAAATGTCGGTTCTTGTCGCGCTCATGGCCGGAGAATGACCAGACGCACTAAAGTAAGGCAAGCACGAAAATGCCGTTTATTGAGGAGAGAAAGACAGAATTACAAAGCAAAAGCAAGATGTAGGTTTACAGAGCAAGGTACATACGCCACAGATGACGACCAGACCCACTGTTGTAGCAAAAGAGAGAGCAAAAAGGGCTTTGGTTATGGTCTTGGTCTTGTTTGATAGTGTCTGGATTGGGACCTCCCTAGTGGCTCAGAAGTCACCATGGAAACACTTTGATTCGATGGCTGGGAGTTAGATGACCTGCGTCTCACTGCGCATGCACATCCCCCATGAGCCTTTGCGAAAGCCCATCTTGGGGATGAACTGCAAAGGCTCACACTCCGTTCTTGGGAGACCTGGAATCCCTCGATATCTACCCTAACACCTCTTGCACTTTATCTTCAAGAATCGAGCCTACAGCAACTTTGTGAACTTTGTCCTTTGAAACATTTCCAATGTAAACTCCTGGAATTGGTATTTCTTGTTTGGTGTTCTACAGGATCCTTAAAGACTATAACTGTGCAGAGTTTCTTGCATGATGAGAACTTGACTAATTAAATTACCACAATTATCTGATTATTACTGTCAGATAAAGAAAAATATGTGTCAGTGAAATGGGGGAGGAATTTACACTAAAGCTTGGGGTCCAAAGAAACCGAAGTCAGCATGTTTGCTGTACCCACATAAGGAAGAGGGGGCCAGGCAAGGTGGCACATGCCTGTAATCCTAGCACTCTGGGAGGCTGAGGCAGGAGGATCGCTTGAGCCCAGGCATTTGAGGTTGCTGTGAGCTAGGCTGACATCATGGCACTCTAGCCTGGGTGACAGAGACTCTGTCTCAAAAAAAAAAAAAAAAAAGAGAGAGTCGCAGTGTGTGTGGAGTGAGAGTGCTTTAACCACAAGAAAGAAGGTCCGTCTTACGCAGAGGGGATGTTCCTCTGGGCAAAATGCAAAATCCTTGCACCCCATTCTGTGCCCCTGTTCTGATTTTGTGTTGGCCAAGGAGCCTTCTGAGCCAGCTTCCTTTCCTAAACATGTGGCTATTGAAAAGATCACCTGGATAGGAAGCTGGGAAATTCTGGGCTCTGGAAAGGAAATATCTGAATCCCTTCCTGATAAATTAGTAAATGAACTTGCTGATCGATGTATTGGTTAATTGTATGTGAATTTGGTTAGAAAAAGGTCACCACTAAGAAAAGCCAGTGTCTGATTTGTCAGATTGAGGATCTGGACCTTGCTGCTTTCTGGCGACACCCCCCACACCCCACCCCCCGCATCCTCATAGGCGGCTCCCCAAATTCCAGCACATTCCCTACCACCTTTCACTCAAGAATGAGACCCTCCATCAGACTGTGTGCTAGTTAGGTTGTAGGTTTTAAAGATCTTATGTCTTTCTCCTCCTTACCACCTTATGATGGACGATAATTTTCTAAAAGGAAGTGGCGTTGAGGGAATAGGATTATGCAAATTAACATAATTATTAAGAAACAAAGGAAGAACTGCAGGCCCTCTTAAACCATGATTGGGTAATTGTTCTGATTTGCTGATGGAGACGTGAATACCGCCTCTCTGCCCAATGAGGGCTCCCCCACGGCGTTCCCTACAAAGTAGGGGGAAAAAAAGAAACTCACCATTAAAACCGGGCTAACCTCCTCTTTGAATAATTCTGACATGGATGAGGGAAAAAACCCAGAAGGAAAAAAATTTGAAAAGTTTACTTCAGGTTGAGAATTTCTAATTTCACCACTTTTGTGTGTGTGTTGTTGTTTGATAGACATGACAGCATCTCCTCATTATTATGGAAAATATAGGGTTGGTGGTAATTACTATCTGAATATGAATGGGAGCAGAAGTGGGCATAGCCTGCACTGGCCTTTCTTTGACAAGGTATAACTTTCTTCTGAATTTCTGTGTTAATTAATGCTTATTTAAAAACCACTTTAATTGGTAGTAAACACCTCAACTTTTTGTACTCATTAAAATGCAGCCATTGATGTGTGCTGGATTTTTTTTTTAAAAGCTTAATTAACTTTCCTTCTGTATATATAACCTATAATAATGACAAACATATTGGGAAAAAATTATCCCTGCTTTTTCCCCCCTCTCTCTACCCCCATTATAAAGACATTTTTAGCTGTGGCTGCCTCACTTTGTTAGGATCAGATGCCATTAATTTGGCATTTTGGAGACGAGTAGGTGGCAGGGAATCAAAGCTTTTTGAGACGTTGGTCGTGTCTAAACCAAATACTCGCTTATCTGCTAGGGAAACTAGCTATTTTTTTTAAAGTAAAGAAAAAGTTTAACGAAACTAATACCCCAGATAACTTAAGATCTATCTTGAGTATCATCTTGGAAAACGTCAAATTCTTAAGATGTTCTTGGAAATCTTTTCCTGGAGCTATAATTGTGTAGGAACTGAGTCATGCATCCCTCTCCTTTTCAACTAGGAGATATAATTACTATTAAGATAAGATAGCTACCTTAGAGAAAATTTGGAAAATAGGATATAATCTTAATAATCTACTATAACGCAATGATAGTTTTTAATTTTTCCTAATCTTCTTGTATTCTTTGTCCATATTGGATATGAAATTGCTAAACAGTGAAACCATAGCAGGTGTAGAAGGAAATTGGCCAGAGCGCCATTGAACACTGGCCATTGAGCAATGGAGCACTTTCTTTAGGATGTTAAATCGTGAGGAGATGCTGATATAGAGTGTTCTGCCTTGGGGAAGGAGGGAAAAGTTTTTATAGACCTTAAGCTGAAGATCTATGAAAGTCTGCTGAAGCTCAGCTAATTTTAGTAATAGTTGATCAAAGATGGTTCTCGGAAGAAGAAGAATTGTTCTTGTGGTTTACCATCCACTGGATGGGAAATCTGGGTTTTATCAAGAGAGGGGGGAGAAACAGCTGCAGGGGCCAAGTCACACAAGGGCCACAGTGGAATGTTGTCAGTCATTGAGGGTCTCTTACCTCTTCATCAACGGGGAGGCCAAGCCTTATCATTTGATCAGATTTTTATTTGTTCACTCCTCCAAATTATATAACTCACGTCAGTGGGCAGCCTGAGGCTTGTCAGCAATGACTGCTGTCAGAGTGGCTTGTGATTTTTGCCTTTGTAGTTGAATTTCAATCGCTTTTGAGGGAGTAGCTGATCAGGAGCATTTAAGACTCTGGAGCCAGCACAGTGAGTGACTGTGGAGACAACACATATTAAAAGATTTATCAGAAGGCCTTGGATAATGCCTCTTAATCAAGATCCTAGCCGAGTGTGGTAGCTCATGCCTGTAATCCCAGTACTTTGGGAGGCTGAGGCAGGAGGATCGCTCGAGGCCAGGGATTGCTTGAGACCCACCTTGGCAACATATTGAGACCTCGTCTCTACAAAAAATTAAAAAAAAAAATTAGATGCCTGTAGCGCCATCTATGTGGGAGGCTGAGGCAGGAGGATTACTTAATCCCAGGAGTTTGAGGCTGCAGTGAGCTATGATCCTACAACTACACTCCAACCTGGGTGACAGGGTGAGAGCCTGTCTGTAAACAAACAAAAGATCCTGCCCTACCTGGGAATTTTTCTTATGTCTCCCTTGTGTTGGATCCCTGAATTCTTGGATCCCATGACTTCATCTTCCTTGTTCTAGTAACTTCCCAAGTAAGGATGCATAGACAATACCTTTTTGTGTGTTTTGCCTGAATTATGCTTCAAATTTGATAGTGTGCCTAGTTATAGAGTTTGAACTATATCTGTGTCACTCAGAATTTTAAATGCAATTCTCCTGGGTTTTTTTTTCTGATCCTTCGGGCAACCTTTTTTCCCTCTCTCTCTTTGAAAGCTTCTAGAATCTTTTCCCAATTCCCATTATTCCGAATTTCCCAATGATGAGCCTCTGGTAGGACCTTTCACTCTGGGAACTCATGTTCTTCAGCCTAGAGACAATTTATCATATTATTTCTCATGTCTGCTGTTCTTTCAGGCAGTCCTGCTACTTAAGTTTGGGCCTTTATGAGTGATCTTTAAATGATTTTCTTTTCCATTTTTCATCTCTACTCTTTTTATTCTTTCTTGGAAATTTCTTCCGCTTTACCTTGTGGGTTTTCTATTGAGTTTTCTTCCTTCAGCAAATGTCTTTTCAATTTTTAAGAATTCTTTCTTGTTCTTTGATTTACTCATTTTATAGCATCTTATTCTTGTTTTACTAGTGTTATATTTTTTTCTCCCTAAGGAATTATAGTTTTCATTGTTTGGTTTTTGTTTTTCCCACTTACAGTGTGATTCTCTCTGTGTGATTATCTAATGCTGTGTAACAAATTTCTTCCTCCCGCTCCCAAACTTAATGCCTTATAATGTCATTTATTTTGCTCATGAACTTTCAACCTGAGCAGGGCTTAGCAGGACCAGCTCATCTTTGGCCATTCAGTGTTAGCTGGGACTGGAATTTTCTCCAGGCTTGTTCACTCTCATGTCTGGGGTTTGGGTCGGAAAAATTCAAACAGCTGTGGCATCTTTCTCTAGCAACGTGTGGTCTCTTGAGCATGGAAGCTTCAGGGGCATCAGACTTCTGCATGATGACTCAGGGCTACTACGATGCATATCCCAAGACAGCAGAAGTTGAGTGGAAGCTGCATCATTATAATACCTAGCCACAGTACTCACATTCTGCCATTTCCCGTTCACTGTATTGAGTGCTGTCCAATTAAAATATAATGTGAACCATATGCACAACTTCGAGGTTTCTGGCAGCCACATAAAAAAGGGTAAAAAGAAATAGGTGAAGTTAATTTTTAATAATGTATTTAATTTAAACTAATATCCTTTAAATATGTAATCAATAGAAAATGATTAATGAGATCATTTACATTCTTTTTTCATAGTGTCTTCAAAATCTAGTGTATATTTTATACTTATGGCACATCTCAATTTACATGCAAAATTCTTTATTTTAGATGCTAAATTTTCAGCAGTGAATGTGAAATGTAGTCCTACCAAAACAATAAAGTTAGAGAAAGAAGATTTCATACTGCTTTTAAATTTAAATTATTTGGAATTGAATAAAATGATCATTTCAGGTCTCTAGCTGTAGTAGCCGTATTTCACCTGCTCAGTGGTGCCTGGCTACCATATTGGGCAATGTGAGTCTGTTAGTCAAAGTGGGGAAAGAGCATAAACCCCACCTCTTGATGGGAGAAGGGGCAACATTTGAAAGAAACTATGGGACCATAAATATTGTCGTGGCTGTTTTTGGAAAATATAATCTGCCATACCATCTGAGTTTCCCTTTTTCCCTGGTTTATTTGCTTTGATCTCTATATTTCATAGTAGAGACCTTCCTCTACCATGTTCACATTAAGACTTCAGCTCTTAGAGGCTGGTTGGAGCTCTGGGTGTGGGGCAGGCCTGTCTCTTGGTGGACTTCCCTGAAGGGTGATGACAGGGACCAGGCCATCCCGCTACGGATTCATCCCAGGCCAGCATCTGTTGGTTGTCTCTCTCAGGTCAGATTCTTCTGAGAGGGCTCAGTCGGTCACCTGAGGGTACAGAAGCCAGTCAGGTCCTGGAGGTGACGGAGGAGGTAGGGGCGATGTGAGTGTTCACCAGATGCCAGGGTTTCTGCAAAGCAACTCAGCCTTCACCCTCCGTTGTGCCTGGTGTCTCTACCAGAGACTCTCTGATCTAGTTATGCTAAGAATAAAGCCCCCAGGGCTTGCTGGGTTGGGGACCGGTGGGCTCCCGGCTGCCACAGGTAAGATGGGAGAACAGCCACTTCTTCTCTTCCAGCTCCACCCACTCTGCCACCTAAGGAAGGTCCCTGAGCCTCCCTGGGGCACTCTGCTGCGAACCAATCCCATTTCAGGGGCAGCCTCTCTACAGGCTCTTAGGTTTGTTTCATGCTTTCCCCACTCTGCTAAGCCAGTTATCACACATACATCCACTTTCCATCCCCAAAATATCTGAAGACATCTGAGGAGAGAAGACTGTCTTCCCTTCTCCGGTTTTCTTTGTCCTTTGAAAATTCCTTTGCTTATTATTTTAGTGGGATTCTAGGAGGAAGCACAGATAGCCTAAAATAACAATGCCCACCAGAATGAATGTCAGGGCCATTTGGTGCCCTAGGACTTCTTGCTATTGGAGTCAACAATTGTGCTGCTTTTAAAATAAAAAATTAATGTGCAATTTCACCATAAATTACACGTTACTCATTATAGGCGATGGCCAACAGTCAGCCAGTCAATAAATATTTACTGAGCAACTAGTATATGCCAAGCATTGTCAAGACCCTGGGGCTGCCGTGGTAAACAAGGCAAGAGAGGCATTCAGTCCTGCGCTTCTCACACTTTTGAGCACGTACATCATCTGGAGGTTTGTTAAAAATGCAAATTCTGTTTCAGTAGATCTGGGATAGGGTCTGAGATTCTACCAATAGATAAGCCTTAACCACCACTCCCCAACCATAGTCTACCCAGTCTCTGAGTGCTTCACTTTCAGTGTGAACAGAGGAAAGTCTCCAACTTGAAAGGTTAATTTCATTACAAACCTTGCTTAAGAGAGATGCATTCTCCTTGTTTATGCTTTTACACTATCTTTACTTGGCCAGATGTTGACTAATGGCCATTTGTAGGTTTCTGCATCTGCTATGTTCATTGGCTCCTAGAATCTCAGGATTAAAAAGGACCCAAGAAGAAGTTATCTAGTCCAGAGTCCCATTTACAATACTTACATTCCTGTGGGATAAGCGTCGTGCCCCGAGGTTACTGGCCCGTTGTCTTCACGTTGACAGGCAGGGCTGACGTGTAGGAGGTGAGCGTGCCCACTGGTCTAACTGGGGCCCATCCACATGTGGGCACAGGTTTACCTTAGGCATCACCTATCTGTCCAAGTGGCTTCAGTGTCCTTTCAGACACCTGTCACTAAGATCAAGGCCGGGAGAAACCCAGGGATAGACTTCATGTAGTATGCTTGGCATAAGTATTCAATAGTAATAGCTTATTTTTGTATATATTTAACCCATTGGGCCTTTGGTACTTAAAACACTGCCCATGTACCAGAAGCACTGACATCGCCTGTGAGCTTGTGAGAATCTCAGGCCCTACCCCAGATTTATGGAAACAGAATTTGCTTTTTCGACAAGATCCCCAGGTGACATGCATGGACACTGAGGATTTGAGAAGCACTGTATTTATTCCCTTTCTACTTTGTTGGCCCCAGCACATTTGTCAGTGCCATGGCAGTGCTTGGTGCACGCTGACTGTTCAGTGAGGATCTGTGGACTGGCTGGCTGTCGTTGATCATAGATCTTCAACACACCAGGCTGCGGCCTGCATAGAGGGGTCTCCAAATCAGTTCCAGGATGGGAGGGGAGCCTGGTAGCTTTAATTTACTTGGAAGCCTTAGTAGTGAAATCCAGTGCTCCCTTCAAGATTCATTAGGATTTTCCAGACTGAAATTGACCTTTTTTTTTTT
>VBSM01002937.1:11998032-12014907 GCA_008086735.1 Cheirogaleus medius
CATCTAAGAAAAAAAAAAGCACTCAGACAGGGAACTTTTCTGATATTGTTGAAAAGTAATAGGCTAAGGTTTGTTCTGACACTTCTCGGCCAGCCTCCTCTGCTCTTGCTATTCCCTCTGCCAGACCAGCCCTTCCCCAGATCTTTCCAAGCCTTGGTCATCTCATCAGTTGGATCTTGGCATCAATTCAATGTCCCCAAAGGGGCCAGCTCTGCCTTCCAAAGGTCAGTTCGTGGTCACCCCTCTATCCTTTCTCTCTCTTGTTACTATATTTTTATTGCCTTTTTAGCTCTTACCATTGTCTGAAATTTATTTTTATAGTATTATTTACTTATTTATTTAATTTTTACATGCATATCATATGCATGCTGATATGATACATGCATATTAACCATTATCCCTATTAGAAGGTAGGTTTCTTGAGAGCAGGGCGGAAGTGCTGTCTCTGTGTTTCAGCTCTGCATCTCCACCGTCTAGACCCGGACCTGGCCTTCAGTAGGAATGCAACAAACATTTGTTGTTTAAACGAATTAGTTCTGAAAACTAATGTGCCCAAAGATCAGATCACATTGACTGTCCACTCTGAAAGGTTGCCCAAGTTATTTCTCTGTGCTGTGATGCCATAACAGAATTTGCTGGAGGCCAAAACTGTAGGCCACTGATCTTAACCACTTCGGTACGAGCGTCGACTATAGTCGACAGCCACAGATGAACGTGCACAGCTGAGCGTCGACTTTAGTTGACAGGCAAAAGCTTTTACTTTTACAGCTTTTATCTCTGCAGTTGCAGTGTGTACGTTCAGCTAATAAGTTACTACGAATCTGTGACCTTTTAACAAGTCCTTAGTAGGAGTTATTATAGTTATTTTCCTAAAGCTGCCTGTAAAGTAAAACAAGATTTCAGTGCTTTAAAGCTTTCCTCATCACACAAGAGCAAAACAGACTCGTCGTCAATGCACAGCACAGACTACCGTGTGGACTGTGAGTGCCGGCTGTGGGCAAGGCTTCACGGCCAGTGAGCGCCGTACGGAAGTGGTTAAGCAACAAAGACATTTTGTCCAATTCACCTTTTTAAATTTGGTGCTCATTAGATGAGTAAGTAAGGTAGTGACTTCTTAGAAAGGAAAGACATATCTTTTGGGAGTCAGATATTATATATTTTACATATAATTATACATATATAGAGTTGGCTTTATACTTTTATATCATCCTCCGAGTGTGGGTGGGAGCCACTGGGAGGCCTCAGCAGTGTGAGAAAAATAGGAAGAAGGAAGGGGAGGAGAATAGAAGGGAAGAGGAGTTCGATGGGTTCGAGGGTTCGATGTCCTCTCTGTGGCCTGACGCGCTGTCTTATGTCATTTCTTGCCTCATTGCAAACGCAGACTCTGTGAATGGGCCCCACAATGGCTGAAAAACAGAGTGAAATGCCAGGTTGGCTCCTGTTAAATGAGTGAATATGGATTAACTGCTTTTTCCAGGAGCTGAATAAACCAAAAGGTCACAGGGAAGGTCCTTTCTTTGGTTCAAGCATGCCCTTTTAAAATGCCTATTGGCTGGGCACGGTGGCTCATGCCTGTCGTCCCAGCTACTCGGGAGGCTGAGGCAGGAGGATCGCTTGAGCCCAGGAGATGAAGGTTGCAGTGAGCTGCGATGATGCCACTGCACTCTAGCCGGGGTGACAGAGTGAGACTCTGTCTCATAAAAAATTGAACCCCCTCCTGGCTACTTCCCTTAAAAAATTAAAAATAATAAATAAATAAAGTGCCTGATTACACAGACCAAGGTCCCTCTCCCAACCCTGAGCCCCTGACCAGGGCCTGGTGCTAGTCGTTTTAATACTCTTCTTCAAGGAATCAAGGAATTCCTTTTCTGCTGGTTAAGAGTATCATTTGGGCCATCAAAAATAAAATGCAAAACAAGTAGTTCTCTTTCTGGAACTTGCTGTGACTGAAATAAATGGAAATTAAATTGCTCTTGGGGCTTATTTTTCCTCCTCAGTCTCACAGGTGGGATGACTCCTTTCTCCCAGGAAGCTCGGTGAGGCATCTCCCCGTGGCCTTGATCTCCTTTCCAACTTCAGGGCACCCACGGAGTCACAGATTTATCGGGTGTGGGGTTCCGGGCGAGCAGCTCAGCTCCGGGCATTTTAATTCCATGCAGAACTGGCAGGGAGAAGGCCCGAGCAGGCCCCAGACCATCTAATCCCTTATCATGAGGGCCCCAGCTCCATGCCAAGAACTCGACTTTTGGAGAATGGCAGTCGTCTTGGAGGAGGCTCTCATCTCTGCGGGGAGCCAGCAGGCAGAATGGACACCACCAGATAGAGCCTTCTGTAGCCAGTCCAGAGGCATCTGATTATTCAGTCGATGGCTTTTTTTTGTTGTTTTTTTGTTTTTTCTGGTCCAAATAAGCCTCCTATCCCTTCATCAGAACAAAGCTGAACTTTCCCACTCCCTGGCTGGCGGAGATAGCTGTCTTAGGCTCCTTGAAAAAAGCTCCATGGTTACCTTTCTTTCCCTTTTCCTTAGATCTTTTTGTTTGTTTGTTTGTTTTCTTTCTCATAAAGTAAGAAAGACATTCTTCTGTGTCTTGGCAGACAGCTGTCCGAGGTCCTCCCTCTATTGGGGTCTCACCGTTGGACCCTCCCCCCCCACCCCCGCCCCTCCTGTCACGCAGGCGACAAAAGCTCCTCCTGCTTCGCCTTTCACATAGGAAGGAGCTGCCCCCCGAGCCAGCGAGGGAAACCTTGGCACCCTCTCAAAGGAACCTGAAGTGAGAAGGGTTCAAGAGGGAGGTCGCTTTGTGCGGAAAAGCTCCCACCGCAGACGTCTACACCAGCCTGGGAGAGGGCCTCCCGCGGGGCCACCGGAGCGATGGAAGCCCATTCACATTGGGCATTGTGTCCACTGGCTCCTTCGCCACTACTTCCAACGGCCCAAAGAAAAAGATTCCCATGGGATATAGGAGAAACCTATTTCCACCTCCCCTCCCACCCATCTGTGCTGTGGATTTGGGATTTCAGTCTCAAAATGCTCCATTTTCCCTCCCCTCCAAGTTAGTTCTCTGATCTTCTACTTGTAAATGACATAATCAACTGGCTTCTCTGTTCCTGTCTCAGGTTAGTCTTTCTTTAGCACAAATACACATTTATTGCTGGACACTGGAGAGTCAGAGGCTTCAATCCGTGTTCTGTTGGGGTCTGGTAGGGAAGAGAGAGGTGAATAATGATCGTACAGTGCGTGAGACAGGTGGCCGGATGTCTGTGGCCCATACCGGAAGTCCCCAGCAAGCCCCTCCCCCTGTGGAGCGCCATGTCTAGAGCCAAGTGCAATCTGGGCTGTCAAGGGCTCAATGTTCCCGGTGACTGATGACGAGCAATGTGCCGTCCCCTCCCCCTCGCCTTCTTGGGCTCAAGGGCGGGGAGGTTGGTGGTGTTGAGACCGAGTTAGTGTGCCCTTTGGAACAACAGAGAACCTCCCTGAGCCCTTCTCATTTTACGTGTGCAAAGTGGTGACCAGCGTGGAGAGTTGAGAAGGAAATTTCCAGAAACTCATGGGAACGGTGTGCTGTCCATATTCCACTCCACGACCCCTCCTCTTATTGAGAGTGTGAACAGTGAGGACTTCGTGGTTTAAGTGGCCAGCTCTCGGGTTTGAATGTTTTCATTTTCCCCTAGAAGGAGAACTTTTCATGGCCTTGGCAGCTACTCTCAGAAGCCACTTGCTAAAGCCAGAGGAGATCAGAGCTCTGCTGAACAGTTCACAACCCCGGGGAAATTGCTGGAAAAGTCGAAAGAGACGGTGGCATTTTATCCTGGCACATGGAAGAGGGGAGAGAGAAGAAGAGGTGGTGGTGGTTGGTTTTTCTGTTATTTGAAGAAAAACATAAAGAGAGAAATAAACATGTAGCCATTGCCTTGTCCATGGTAGGAGGTGAGGAAGTGTCCTTTTCTGACTGCTAATGTCCTGGTACAGGAGATTCATGAGCTAAAGTTTTCCTGTTGATTTAATGATGTATGGAGGGTTCATGTCTAAGAAGAAGGTTGGAATCAGCCAGTGCTTGAGGCTGTAGTCCCGGCTACTCAGGAGCTGAGACAGGAGGATCGCTTGAGCCCAGAAGTTGGAGAATGCAGTGAGCTATGATTGTGCCACTGCACTCCAGCCTGGGTGACACACAGAAACCCTGTCTCTTAAAAAAAAAAAAAAGAAAGAAGGTTTGACTTGATGAACACTAGGTCCTACCCGAGTCTTAAAGTTCTGCTTGTCTATGAGTTAATCAGCAACACAGGGTGCCCAGTGTGGGCAGGTGCTGTTCCTCTCAGCTATGGGTGGGTGCTTTTCTCTAGTTGGAACTGAAAACCTAGGCCAGGAAATGGAAGCAGTGTGGTAGGGGTATTGGGTGATGGGGTCAAAGCCATTTTTAGTTCAGATAAGTCAGTTATTAATTGAGCAACTATGTACTGTGGACCTGGCCCAGTGTCAGTGTGAGGACACAGGGATGGAGGAGATGCATGGGGGTGGGGTGCATGGAAGCTTCTGGAATGAGGCAGGCCCAGGTGGAGCAGGCCTCGTCACCTGAGTCCTGGGGTGCTGCTTGTCACTCTACGTCTGCTGCTGTCTGGGGCCTGTGCAGGGAAGTTGGTGGCATTGCAATCATTTGGTTTTGAAGGAGGCCATGACTTTATTTGTAAAACAGAGGTGAAGAGGCCGTAGTCCTTTGTGTGGGTGTGGGACTACGTCACCCTGCAGTTCTCTGAAGATTCCTGAGGGACTCGTGCTAGCAGTCGGGCCCATGGCCTCTCTGCTGCCCGCCCAGGCTGCCTTTGTTTTGACATCTTTTTACTCTCCTCTCCATGTTTCCTGTTTTCCTGGCTCTCCCCCTTCTGCTGTATTTTTCCTGTGTCTGTTTGGGCTCCCAGATGTTGCAGCTACTGGTTATTTTGGTAACTATCTGGGTATCACAAGATCTTAAAAAAAAAATGACAATGGAAAAATCCTATATTGGAAAAAAAAATTTCCATATGTGTGTCCCGGGTTGGATGATGGACCCTCCCGATGTTTCAGATGCATAGCTCGGGCGTTGTCACAATGACAGAGCCAATGGATTGAAATGTGGTCGATTCCGTTAAAATACAATTCTTTCATATTGTGCCACTTCCTCGGAGCATATCACAGCACGCTGCTCGTTGTTGGCTCTCGCCAAGCGTTGGTTGCGTTGGATGTTTTAAGTGCTGTCCCCTCCTTAGAGATGATATATTTTTAGGTGTGAGGGTTCATAGGCCTTTTTAAACACCTTTTCTCCACTAGCTGTCCTTTTGAAATAGCCATCGACACAGTGATCCGATCAAATGGCAGTGGAGGCCCTGCCTGTCTGTATATGCAAAATAAAAGAAATGCCGCAGAAGCCATATGCTGCTCCTATGGGGACTCTAATAGATCTCTGGCACCAGGACGGCCAGCAGTGCCCAGGAATTTGGCCTAAGAGAGGCCTATAGGAAGAGTCTCATTAGTTAATTCTGCGTGGGCCAGATCCTGTAGGTAGGTAAACTGTTCCCTTCGACATCGTTTAGTCGGCTCCTCTGCTGGTGGCTGTGGTGGTGCACAGCTGGGCCGTGGGCTCCTTCTTGAGTGGAGGGGGTTGTTCTCTCTCTACCCTGACCCCAGACCACACTTCTACCCAGGAGACCGACCTCAGATGGTGCTGGCAGCACAACTTATTTCTCATAGACCACGTTTTCATGTCCACCAGGGGTCGGGTCCAGGCAGACCTGCTGACACATGACCATTGTCAAAACGGATACCAGCCCCTCAGTGGACTTTCTGACCACTCCATGGATTAGACAGAGGAGACGTTACTGGATTGGAAAGAAACTTGAGGCTCCCAGGAGCCAAGCTCACAGAGCACTGGGCTAGAAGTCGGGGCTCGGGAGTTCTAACCTCGTCTCTTCCTGTTTTCGAACCCCCCACCCCATATCCAATCAGTGGGAGAATGTTATTGATTCCACCTTCCAAACTGTTTCTCAAAGCCATTTCTTTCTTTCCATTCCATTTCATTGCATAGGTGACTCTTAGGCTGTTAGTTCCATATTTAAGTAGAAGTAGCTGTTCCAGCATCTCTCTTGTGAATGGGTATAGACCATCACGTCTCTACAACAGGAAGGAGCCAGCCAACCAGCCCTGCACATTTCTTGCCATGTGTATGACCACAGTTCCTGGTGTTTCTTTTGCCACATGGAGATCTATATTTTTTAAAAATGAAAGCTGAATTGGTGGAGTGCATATCACGAGTTGAGGGACAACCCTGATGTATCTCTGTGTTAAGGGCATATGATGTGGCCATGTGGAGGTTGTTTCATGTTTGGTGGAAACATTCCCGTCCATTCCTGTCTACATACACAGGAGACGTAAGTTGATCTGCAGAATAACCAACCCCATGGTTTGCCCGGCTGTGCTGAGCCATCTTGCGAGGTGCTTGGGATGCAGTTTAGAGTGTTTCAGGAGTGGTGTAGCAGTGGGACTCTTCCTGAACTCCCTTACCATGTCCCCATGATGCCACATGTTGCAGGTGCGGGACATTTCGGTAACAAGAAGGGCTGGCTTTTTAATAATAACTAGGGGAGTCACTCACTGGCGAACTTCAAGAGCAAGATTGGGACTTCCTGGGCTCCAAGGGGGAACAGCTAGGAAATACTCCCAGTCTCAGGATGATAATAATATTAATAGCAATCAGGAGCACTTACTGAGTGGCCAGGCCCCTGTTCATAATGCTTCTCATGAATTAAGTCATTTAATCTTCACAACAACCCCATGAGGTAGGCTCTATAATCTTCATTTTATGGATAGGAAACTGAGGCACAGAGAGGTTGACTAGCTTTACCAAGGACATTTGTCAAATTTGGGCACACCTCTATTATGCTTTTCCCATGTTCTATTCTCAGATATGCTATGAATTGGTAATAGCAGGAGAACTCTTGGCAGCCACTCCTATGCTAGGACCACCAGCTTGTGGACGATCCATACATACCCCACAAAACCCCAACTAAATGTGTGACCAGCTCAGCTTTCCCCTGGCTGAATCCCCAGATGCCCACAGCCATTCCTGCACCATCAGAGGGGAAGCAGGAATGGGAGTAAGAGTGGAAAGAGATAGAGGTCTTAAACAACTCAGGCTGAAATATCTTACTTTTGCAAGTTTTGTAAAAATATATGCTCGTGTGAACACACTGCAAGGGCCTCTCCCAGGACCTTGGAAGAGGTCTGCATGGGGGAGGGTTCCTGAAGCTTATGATGGTTAGCTTTACAATACATTTGCTCCTGTTCCTAGGACATTTACAGGAGATATCTACCTATCTAATCTATGTATATGGTAACAGGATGCATGTCTGAAGGTGTTCGGTGGCCATCTGCCAATCCAGTTGGATCTTGCTGTGACAGAGATGAAAACCTCACTTGGAGATCATGCGAAACCCTTTGCGATGTTGAGGCTTGAATCCAATGTCTTCCCTACCCCGCCTCTCCCTACAACAATCCTGTTAGACAGGGATTATTATTCCCATTTTGCACACGGGGGAGCTGAGGCTCAGAGGCTTGCACAGGGGGAAGAACCAGCTCTAACAGTCATTTTTCACTCATATGAACTAATGATGGCTTCTATAAAAAAGTACAAATACAGATCACATTTCATGGCCTCAAGAGGATAGGATGGCGGAATGCTTTATAGCTCCTTAGGGAAGTTAAGTACATAATGATAGGTTGTTGTATTAGTTAGGATTAGTTTCGACTGTGAGTGGCAGAAGTCCCTGAATAACAGTGCTTTAAATCAGATGGATATTTATTTCTCACTCATGTGAAAGTCCAGCTAGGTGGTCCACCATCACCAAAGGTCAAGTTCCTTCTGTTTTATTGCTCTCCCATCCCCAACATGAAACTGCTAGCTCATGGTCCAAAGTGGCTGCTGTACCTCCAACCAGAGGTCTATCATCTAGCCAGCAGGAAGGAGAAAAGGACAGAGGAACACAGATTTCTTCTCTTAAGTACACTTACCAAGAACTTTGCATGTGTGTGCACATACACACAACTTTCACCCCAGTCTACGGTCCCATTGACCAGAAATTGGTCATATGGCCATACAGAGATACAAAGGAGGCTGGGAAATGTAGGTTTTATTTTAGGCAACCATGTATGCAAATAATACTGTGAAGAAAGGGCAGAAGATTTATCAAAGGACAGCTAGCACAATTGTCTTGTGGTGTATTTCATCATATGAATATTTTGCTTTTTTATTTTGAGACAGGGTCTCGCTCTTTTGCCTGAGTTAGAGTGCAGTGGCCTCATGATAGCTCACTTCAACCTCCAACTCCTGGGCTCAAGCAATCCTCCTGTCTCAGCCTCCCGAGTACTTGGAACTATAGATGAGCACCACCACGCCGGCTAATTTTTGTATTTTTTGTAGAGATGGGGTCTCACTCTTGCTCACACTATATTTTACCTTTTATATTCTTGAAAAGATTGCATTCTCTTTGAAGGCAGGAATCCTGTTCTGTACTTATCTGCAGAATTTGAGAACTGGAGAGTGTGAAAGGGCCATAGAGATCATCCAGTTTACTGATTTTCAAACTTCTTTTTATCAGTATATTTCCTTTTTCAAAAGAAATATTTTATAAGACCCCAATACATAAGACATAAAAGCAATATATTATTAAAATTAATTTCTTAAGTCCAAAGTTATAGCATTTTCTTATTTTAAAATCAATAAGAACTCAGGTTAAAGCATTGAAGGTATCTAACGTGCTAATATTTTATTTGGTTTTTTTTTTTTGAGACAGAGTCTCACTCTGTTGCCCGGGCTAGAGTGCTGTGCTGTCAGCCTAGCTCACAGCAACCTCAAACTCCTGGGCTCAAGCAATCCTTCTGCCTCGGCCTCCCAAGTAGCTGGGACTACAGGCATGT
Organism: Cheirogaleus medius; assembly: GCA_008086735.1. Taxonomy (NCBI): domain Eukaryota; kingdom Metazoa; phylum Chordata; class Mammalia; order Primates; family Cheirogaleidae; genus Cheirogaleus; species Cheirogaleus medius. Next base: position 12,006,980 of record VBSM01002937.1, read on the forward strand.
GCCACGATGCCCGGCTAATTTTTTATATATTTTTAGTTGGCCAATTAATTTCTTTCTATTTATAGTAGAGACAGGGTCTCGCTCTTGCTCAGGCTGGTTTTGAACTCTTGACCTTGAGCGATCCTCCCACCTCGGCCTCCCAGAGTGCTAGGATTACAGGCGTGAGCCACTGCACCCAGCCTAACGTGCTAATATTTTATACATGAGACATTTGAGTGTGTGTCTTCCACTAGTTTATAAATTGCTTAAAGTTCACTTTTAGTAATGAAATTCAATACAGTATGTTTAGAACCCTTTCAAACTTGTGCTTGAAAATTACTGATCTAGCCCAAACTTCTTATTGTACAGCAAGTATTGTGAGGCTCAGAGTGGCGAATTGATTTGTCCAATATCCCAGAGCTAGGCAGTGGTAGAAGGAGGCTGAAATCAAGTTCATGAGTCAACAAGTGTGGGCTAAGGTTCCAAGATTGTGCCAGGTGCCAAGTACCTGATTATTAAATCCCTCTGTATTGCCTAGGAGAGTGCTGGGCACAGAGAGGCTACTCAATACGTATTTGCTGATAAGAGAGAGACCTTTTCTTAACAATAGGGTGTGTCCAGTTAAGGAGACTGGAGACTGTAAAGTTAAGAAGTCATTATTTTGTATGGAAGGAATAACAATACCTAATATTTGTTTGGCTCTTTATATATTTATCAAGTGGTATCACATACCTTATATAATTTAAGTCTTTTCAAAATCTTTTCAACCATTAGAGCAGATATTTTTCTCATTCCCATTTTGTAAAGGAGGAAACTGAAGCTCAGGGAGTTGAGTGAGTTGCCCAGCAACACAGTGACAGAGTGACAGAGCCAGAAGTTAAACATGGAGCCATGTTTCCTGGCTCCAAGTCCAGATCTTTATTCCTTGTGATGACCTAGCTTGTTGAGTTTTTCATGCACCTATTTAGTCTTTCTCTGTGTTACATAACTCTGGGAGAGGGTGTACCATTCCCACTGTAGTCCATGGAGTTATGTTCTGGTCTATTTATATAGGCTACAATGTCAACCGTGTCCTTGGCATTGTGCAAAGGGACGGCAGTGTCTCTCTACATTGGGAGTTCTTTGAGGGAAGGTATTATGATTTATTTATCTTTGTATCCCAGGCACCTGGCCAGGGATATCAGTTGATAATGTCGAATGGATTACATTACATAACTATAGAGTATAGTAGGTTTTCCAATAATTTCATCTGTGTTCCTCTTGTTTCTCCAACCAGACTATAGGCTTGGAAAGGATAGGGGTAAATCTTGCTCTCTCCCCAACAAGGTTAAGTCCTGCCCTCCTCATTCTTCCAGGCTTAATACAGAGCAGGGCTTGGAATTCTCACTCAGGCAACAGCAAGTGCAGTGGTAGGCTAAGTTCTGATCTACAGCCAGAAGACCTGGGTTTGAGTCTCACCTTTATCCTAACATCATAATAAGCTATGTGGTCTTGGATAAGTTCTTTTGCCTCTCTGGGCTTTAGTTTTCTTCTCTGTAAAAGATGGAGATGCTCTGCCACTGTTTATGGTTATGTTAATAGATGTGTGTATTAACATTTGCATCTAGTGGATGTGTGTATTTATATCTTTGCATCTCTAGACAGCATTGATTACATAGTATGTGCGCCCACTCTGTTGGCTTCTGGAGGACACGGGTGGTAGGGGCAGTAGGTTGGTGAGACTGGCTGATTTGGCTTCCTCATTAATACACTCAGGGAGTATCATTAAATACCACGGCATTTCTTCCCTTATCTCATGATCATAGGATTATGGATTTTGATGCTGTTCTTGGTGACGACTGGACCCACCCAACTGGTTCCTGGTATACCGTGTTCATCCATTTACTCATTCATTCATTCTGCATCTATTTATTGAAGGTCTGCCATGTGCCAGGTGTATTCAAAGGGCTGGAGATGATACAGCTCCACACAAAATGGGTTAAGTCCTTGCCCTCATGTAGCGTATAATCTTATAGGTGAAAGGAGGGCAGATAGACAAGAAGCAAAGAAACACAAAGGTATGTAATACGATATGAAGTAGTGACAAGTTCTCTGAAGACAATGAATCCGGGTAAGGAGTTCCTGAGGGCTGAGGCTGTGTGTGTGCGTAGGAGCGGCACGTGTGCGCGTGTGTGCGTGTGCATGTGTGAGTGTGTATGGGACACTGGGAAGGCCTCCTTGAGAAGGTGACCTGAAGCCAGAGGAGTGAACCATCTGATCACCTGGGGGAAGAGCTGAGTTCCTAGATTCTTGGGAAATGTTTGCTTAATGTTGAATAAATAATTATTCACGAATCTTGGGCCTACTCTGTTCGAATCCCACTTTGCCTTCCTGTTGACCCCACATTGCGTGCAAACACTTCCAAGGGCCTTTGCAGCCCGGACCTCCCTCTTCTCTGCGTCTGATTGTGTCACTGCATGCTGTGCCCGGCCTGGGGTCCCCTCCTCCCCTCGGCCTCTCCAGTCCTGTCTGCTTTGTGAGGTTTTCTCTCTTTACTCCACTGATCTCTCCTTTCTGGGTGTTGCTGTTGCACTTACAGGCTGCAGCTCATAGTTTGCACATACTGCATTTCTTGTTCCTTATTCATGCTTGTTGGCTTTGCCTCTTCAACTCTGGCTTAGTAGTTTTGCAATGAACTATGTTTGAAACTTCTTTTGGATCCTCTGTGGGATCTATCACAATGCTAAGTCCATAGCAGGTGTTCAATAAACCCTTGGATGTTGACCAATTGAAGAATTATTTTCTTCTCCAAAAGAATAGATTGGAGATAAGCCTATTGTGGTAAATTGCAAATAGAACAATGGTATGAACTTTCCTCAGCCCTTGAAGCTGGGCTGGGCTTGTGAGGTGTTTTGACCAGTAGAATGTGATAGAAGCGATATGCAGGTTCTGGTCTAGAAGGCTTGTATCTTGTAGCTATTTATTTATTTATTTATTTATTTATTTATTTGAGAGATGGAATCTCACTATGTTGCTCAGGTTAGCCTTGAACTCCCAGCCTCAAGGGATCCTCCTGCCTCAGTGAGTAGCTGGGACTACAGGCATGGGCACTGCACCAGGCTCCTTTTAGCTTTTGATCTTGGGCTGGAAATGCTTCCAATGCTGAACAGACCAAGGTTAGCCTGGTAGAAGAGGAGAGACCACATGGAGAGAGATCTTGGCCATCACAGTTGTGGCCCCAGACATGGGAGTGAGAGTAACCAAGAATAGTTTTAGGCCAGAAAAATAACCTAGCTGAGCCTGACCCAAATTGTCCATCCACACAGTTATGAGCTAAGTAACATGGTTGTTTTAAGCCACTGAGTTTGGGGTGGTTTGCTCTGCAGCACTGAATAAGTGATGCATTCTGTGAGACCACTCTGGTGGCAAAGTAGTTCTAGAAAGAATCCATTGCATTCATAACATACTTCAGATCTCTCTCATGTCCATCATCTCATTGAATTCTTGCAGAATTTTTTGAGAAGATAGGCAATTGTTATTGTGCCCATTTTACAGATTAGGAAATCAAGGCTGCCTCAGATATGATGCTTGGAAGAGGATATAGGGTTCAGCCCACTGACACGTGGAGGTCCCAGGACACAGGGTGGCGTTCCCTGCTGAGGGCAGGTTAACATCGAGGGCAATAGCTTGAGTTAGGTGGAGAAAGTTGAGACCCGAGGGCCTCCCTCTGAGGCTGCCTGTTCTCATGAGCCCTGCGACCTCGGGCTTCTGTCACCTCCAAGTAGGAAGGTTGTGTAACGAGAAACTCATAATGAGGCTTAGCAAGTCCTTGTTTTTTTTCAGAGCAGCTCTGAGCCTCTGCTTTGCTGCTGCATCGGGCTGCTTGTGAAGGTTTCTAATTCGGGGTCTTAATTTTTGTAAAGCGTGAATTACAAGAAGTCAGAAGAATGATGCAAAGAGCATTTAATAATGCACATTCACAAAAGAAGTGGTGTAACTACATTAATTAGGCAAGTCTTGCGTAAAGATGCAATGTAATTATATATTTGAGACAGTTAATTAGGGAGCTACTTGGAAATTTCAGTGAATATTAAGGTAATTATACATAAATACTATAACCATTAAGACTGCACCCATAATGAAAGCAATAACTAATTACATAAATAACAGCATACTTATGTTTTTACATTACCAACACCTAACAATGCTTCCTCTCCCCCGCCTCCCTTCACCATGCAAATGACAAATCTTTCATTTTTAACGCAGATATTCCTGCAAATGGTTGGGAACAATGACCTTTCCTCTATTTGGACAAATCTAGGCCTGCTGGGGAAGCTTCCTGTGCGTGGACAGGAGCGTGGATACGAGGGCGGATTGGCCCTGCCTGGTTCCACCTGTGTAGTCTTGCGCAGGAATACGCGAGGGCCCCGCCGCGCAGTCGCAGGACCATGGACAGAGCCAAGGTGTGGGCTTAGGGGACACAGACTCCAGTCCTGCTGTGCCCTTTATCCGTTAGTGGAACCCCCATGGAAAAGTCACTTAGCATCGCTGAGCCTCAGTTTCCTCACTGTATGAAATGGGGATGATGGTAATCCCTGCTTCCCAGGGCTACGATGGAGGACAAATATAAAATCATCAAATGCCACCTGGGTGGCTCACCAAAGGTCGTCTTTGAAGCTCCTGCTTGTAGACCTCTGTGACTTTTGCTCCTCCCAGCATGTGCCTTTTGTATTTGCTGTTCTCAGAGACCCACCAGGCTGCCTGTACCACCTTTCCAATTAAGAATGGTTCATGAAGAAGGGATCTGGAGCTCATTCACACTCGAGTGTGACTGACTGCGGACTTCAAGGGTTGGAAGAGGGTGGATGAGGGTGTATATTTATATTTTAACAGGAAGCAAAGTCTTCAGCTACTGCGCTACCTATGAAATTCCCAGTGGACAGGTGGTTAATGAAATGTTTGGGCTCCAGGAGCACGTCTGGGCATTCCTGGTATCTCACTGTGCAGACATTCATTTTTGCACATGAGAAGGGCCACATAGAGTGGTTAGTAAGAGCATGGACTAGGGGTCTGAGATGCCTGGGGTTAACCTCTTGGTTCTACCGCTACCAGACTATCTAATCCCTCTAATAACAATAAAAATGCTGGCATGTATAGACTCTTTACTATGTTGCAGGCACTGTCTTAAGGACTTTACTTGTATTAATCAAGCTAATCTTCACAACAATCCTGGAAGGTGCATGTTATTATAGTCCTTGTCTTATGGATAAGAAAATTGAGGCACAAGGATGTTAAGTAACCTGTGCCAGGTCACACAGCTAGTAAGTGGAGGAGCTTGAATGTGAATCTGGACACTTGGCTCTATGGCCTGAATTCTTTGTCACTATAATATTCTTTCTCTCTTCAAATGTAAGGTGGTGGTAAGCATTTTACCTACATCATGGGGCTGTTGTGAGTATGAGGTGAGATAGCTCGGGGGGATGCTTAGCGCAGTGCAAGCACGTTGCAAAGACTCTATTCCAGGGGTGGGGAACCTGCAGCCTCAGGGCCACATGTGGCCCTCTGGATCCTCAAGGACTGAATCGTTTATTAAAAGGATTTGTTGTGTGAAGTTTGGATTTGGTTGAGGGGCTGCACTTGGGAACCCGGAGGGCCACATGTGGCCTTGTGGCCGCAGGTCAAAGTTGGCTCTTGCCCTAAGTGTCAGAGCATGTTCATTTCTCTGTTTGATTATTCTCTTGGCCGGGCAGCGTCTCTCATGCTCCTCGTGGCCCACCACCTGCCTTTCCTTGCAGCTTGGCCAAGTCCCCAACCAGGTGGCCTTTCCTACTTATGTGGGATGTGAATGGGAGGGATGAGTCCGATTCCACCTGATCCACCGGATGAAGGGCTGGTGGAGGCCCTTCAAAGAGGTTTAAAAGGAAAGCCATACACTTGGTCTGACAAAGCTGCCATTGCCCAAAGTATGACTGGCACCTTCCCCTCCCGTAACGTTTGGCTGATTACTTGGAATTTACACTTCGGTTTTTATTGGAAAAGTTTTATAGTCTCATGTATTGACCAGGTTTGCATATGAATTGCTTTTAACTCTTTTAATAAAATCAAATGTGCTCCTTCCAGAGTGGTAAGCAATAGTAGGATTTGGTATATAGAGACCTGATCTATTAAGAAATGTGAAAGGTCTGGAATAGGACGAGGCTCTTGCTGTGCCTTTTGGTGCTTCAGAGTGAAGCCTTTCTTAATCTGGCCTGGGTTGGGGACCAATCTGTTTCCAGGCTTCCATCCATGTACCCTAAATAAAGACCATTGCCAGCCTTTCCATGTATTTACAGGGCGTAGTCATTATTTTTATCCAGGGAGAAGCATCTTGGGATAAAGACTTACTCCCTATCAGAAAAAAGTTATATCATTCACCTAAATTCAACTTTCATGCAAAAGTATAATTATTCCTTCAGTCATAAGTATAATAGGCACCATCTCTGGACATTTGGGAAAAATTATAAAGCACAAAAGAGAAGAAGCAACAAATAGAGATGATCCAGAGAAAACAGAAATCATTTAGAGAAGAGGACTTAAACATTTTTTTTTAGTTGATATCTTCAGAGGAATTCAAGACAACATTGTATTATAAAATAACTGCTGCTTTGAAATAAGAAGCCAAAACCAAGAAAGAGTTCTTGAAATTAAAAAAGATGTGAATACTGAAATAAGCATTTCAATAAAAATACCTGGAATATAAACTTGAAAAAAAAATCTCGCTATTTATAGAGCAAAAAGGCAAAAAGATACAATGAAAAGTTAAGAGGCAGGAATGGCTGAACCAGGAAAGATAACCTCCACCCAGTAAAAATTCCAGAAAGAGACAACAGAGAAATGAAGAAGAGGAAATAATGAAGGCGAAAGAGAAGAATCTAAAATCTTTTTGAGAGAAAAGTCACTATTATCAAAGAATAAAAAAGAATCAGATTGCCATTCCATTCTCATCATAACACTAGATGCTAGATGAAAATGGAGCAATACTTTTCAATTTCTAAGGGAAAATGATTTTGAGCCAAGATTTCTATACCCAGCCAAAATGTTATTCAAGTGTGAGGTCTACATAAAGGCATTTCTCAGAGATGGAAGGATTCAGAAATTTTATCTCCCACATAGCTTTCTAAACAAAATAAGACAAAAGCAAAGAAAACCTTTAGCACATAAAAATAAGAAAAAAATTGAAGAATTAAGAATATATAGAATCCAATATCCAGGGAGCATTAAATACAAATCCCAGTTTAGCAGCTGTACAGCAGGCTAAAAAAGCAATCAGTTCAAATTAGAAAAGGAAGTCACATAACTTCAAAAAGAATGTTTTCAAGAAAAGAGTGAATTTCATTCACTAAGTAGTATGATTATGAACCTGCAGTATTTTGTGGACATGATTTTTAAAAATGTGTTATTTTTTTTCATTAAGAAAAGAATGGAATTTAGAAATTTTAGGAAAAATAAAAAAGCTATATCAAAAAAACATAGGTAAATATGAAGTCAGTTAAAATGTGGCATAATTTTCAGTAGTTCTATAGATAACTTTTTCTCATAGTACTTAGCATGTTTTAACATTCCTTATAGTTTATCTACATAGTATGTTTGTTTTTTATACCTCAATAAGAATGTATGCTCTACTAGGGCAGAGAATTTTGTCTATTACATTCACTATTGTATTTTCTACACCTAGAAAAGTGCTTAGCACATAGTAGGCGCTTAATAAATATTTGTTGAATAATTGAATGCGTTAAGAAAATGCAAATTCTTTTGACCCCGACTTTTAGTATATTTTTCTTCAAATTATACAGGTTTAGTGACACAGGGTCATGTATTTTCCTTAGGACTTCAATCACACTATTTGCTTCTGCAGTGAATAATATTTGCCTAAACTAAATATTGTAAATACTGTTTATTTGTTCAAGAATAAATTATTTTATTGAAATATA
>VBSM01002937.1:12015007-12034487 GCA_008086735.1 Cheirogaleus medius
ATATTGTAAATACTGTTTATTTGTTCAAGAATAAATTATTTTATTGAAATATAACCTATATTCATAAATCATGAGGGTACAGCTTGATGCATACATTCAGATCAAGAAACAAAATATTACCAGCATCCTAAACATGTCCCAATTATCCTCTCCATGTAATGAAATTATTCATCTTTTCTTTTACTTTCTTGAGCATAATAATCATAGTTATTTCAAAGTTCCTTTCTGATAGCTCCAACATTTGGATTTCCTTTGAGTCTGTCTTTATTGCTTGTTTTGTCCTGTGTTTTGGTCACTTGAGCTTGCCTGTTGTTATGTAAGTAATTTTTGGTTGAATTCTGGATGTTGTGAATGAAAAATTGCACAGATGATACGAGGCTCCGGATGATTTTTTTTCTTCCTCCAGAGGTGACAGGTGGTTCACCTGAATACAGACTAGAATGAAGCTTGTTAGGAGCTGGGCTTCAGGATTGGGAAAAGCAAGTCTATTTTGGTTTGCCTTTTTTGCTAGCAAATCATCTTTCAGATGTCTTGATCCACTGGGGTGGTTTCCTTAATGGGCCCTGAACTCAAATTTTTATTCTTCTAAGCATGTGAGGTTGCCTGAAGCTCTGCTTAGATTCTCAGCCTCAGGGCTGTCACTTTCTGTGCTGCTTCTCTGACATTCTGCTCCTTGGCCTCTTACCTGCAGCTTTAAGAATTGGCAAATACTTTGAGGCTAAAAGCAGCATGGAGAGCTGACTTTCTCCTGCACTTCCCTTCTCTTTGAGATCTTGGCCCCTCAAATCTTCCTGTCTTAGCAGCTCTCCAGTGCCTTCGATTTTTAAAATAAACTTCTTATTGTGAGATAATTTTAACTTTACAGTAAAGTTGTGAAAAATAGGATAGAGAGCTCCCATATGCGTTTCACTCAAGTGTTAAACACTATCATGGGTATATTTTTTTAAACCAAGGAATCAACCTTGGTAGCAATCTATTAACAAAATTTCACACTTTATTCTGATTTCCTCAATATTTCCATTCATGTCCTTTATTTTTGGTCCCTGGATCCATTTCAGTATGCATTGAATAAATATATTTTTAAAAAAATCCAACTTTTTAGTTATTCTGGACAAGAGGGCTGATGAGTTGAAGTTCATATGCCATAGCTAGAAGCAGAACTACTACTTTTTGGTTTTAAATTTTTTAAATAATTAATCTATAGATGAGGCACAGAAGACTTAATATTGGATCTTCAACATGATAAAGGTAACCTGTAGAACAATGAAAAAATATAACTAATAAAACTCCCAGAATAGATGTGAGGTAGGAAATAGTATTAGGGAGTTAAATTTTTTCCATTTTCCATGGAGGAGAATCAATTGATACTGTCAAGTTCATCAATCAAGATACAGAAATATAAGAATTATGATGAAAATGACCATAAAAACAGAAAGTAGAAAGAATCAAAAAGTGGTTATCTCTGAATAATGGGATAGAAGATGGTAAGGGTAGAAGAATTTTACTTTGATTTTATTCAAGCTGATTTGCTTAGTTTTTTTTTAACCCTATGAACTAGAATCTGTGTGTACTGACATGGTATAATGCCTTTAGTACCTGGGCAGTATAGTATGTACAATATGATACTATTTATATGAAAACTCTATGTGTATGTGTAAATATACAGTGTGATCTTACAAACATGTTTGCATTCTTGTGCATCTTTTGTTTTCATGAAAAAAAACATGCCCTTGTCCTTTTTTTTTTTTTTTTGAGACTGGGTCTCATTCTGTCACCCAGGGCTAGAGTGCAGTGGTGTCATCCAGGTAATTCATTTGAACATGACTTTGTAAGACCTGAACACCTTCTCAAACACGACACAGACTGCATGGGAAAACAAATCAGTGCATTATTTCAGTATTTCAAAAATAAAATTGGAAAACAGTCATCCTGTCCTTTGTAGCAAAGTTGTGTAGGGTGTGCTGGGCTACTGGACCCGGAAGTGATGATCACACCTGACAGGGCCATGAGCATGTGATAAACAGTGGTATCATTCACGTTTCTGCTCCCACAGGCAGAGAATCTCATTATGGTAAATATCAACGTTTATGCTGTTTGTTAGACTCTTTTCATATCGAAGGCTATGACTCTATACCCTGTCCTGGCCCGTGTCCTGTCTCACTCAACCGCTGGCTGACCCCTGGGTGGTCTGAATACTCTGGTTAAGTTCCTAGGGGTTTGGAAACTTAGCAACTTGGGAGGTATGGATTTATATTCCCCAGGAAAAGTCATGGGATGGCACATGACTTCATTCTGCCTGGCTAAAACCTTGATCCTGAATTCTGTTCCCTTGCAGAAGCATAGGGATGGCATTATGACTCAGAAAATTTCTATCTCTCTCTCTCTCTCTCTCTCTCTCTCTCTCCTCTCCTCCCTCTTCTCTTCTCTCTCTCTCTCTTTCTTGCTCAACACCTCTCCCCACCCCCACTAATTAAAGCCCTAAGGTCTCTCAGGTCACATGTGGATGGAAAGAAAATCAGAAATCAATATCGCAATTTTGCAATGGGAGCTGACCTGATTCTTTGTTTTTTTTTTGTCATATGCATGTGCGGCTGGGTGGTATTCTGATATTTTGATCTGGGTGCAAATACAGAATTCTCTTTTATCAACAAAAGAGCAGGTAAGAAGTCCTGGTAAATAGGATGGATCTTTCTGGGGGCAGATGTAACAGCGTGTGTGTGTGTGTGTGTGTGTGTGAGAGAGAGAGAGAGAGAGAGAGAGGAGAACTGCCTCTGAGAGTGTTAGAAATCAGATTTCCCAAAAGTAGACACCTGGAAAACCCTGTGCCATATTGGCTCTTGCTCCTTAAGGGTGACATAATGGAGCTGGAGAAGATCCAGGGCAGGGCAGCAGAATTAATTAAAGAGTTGGAATGATTGTTACAAACGCTTCTATTTTCAGATTATAAAAGTCATATGTATTTATTACAGAAAATTTGGAAAATATTCAAGGCAAAAAGAAGATAAAATTATACATTATCCTACCACCTAAAGGTAACAGTGTTTAACATTTTGTTGTATTTCCTTTCATGCTTTTTTTTCTTTTCACACAAACATATATATAACACATTTGGTATCATATATATGTAGAGTTTATACTTTTATATTCACATATCTATTTGCATATGCACCTATATAAACTTCTGTATCCTTTCTGGTACATATTTTGGATCTTATTGGGTATATATTTTCTTGTCATTAAATATTTTTGAAACATTTTAAGGACTGTATAATATAGCAATTGATGAGTCTACAAAAGCATATTTGACTATTCCTGTGTTGTTTAGATTTAGTTTAGTTATTTAAGTACATATTTACTTTTATAATTAACACTGCAATGAAATGTTTTCCACACACATCATTAGGTACATCTCCAATTATTTCCTTAAGATCAGTTCTTAGAAGTGGAATGACAAGATCAAATTTAGAACATTTTAAAAGTTCTTAACATATTGTAGTAGAAACATGTGAGATGCATTTGGAAGTTGAGGGTTTGTCAACATGAAAAGCTGATCCATGCCAAACGGAGGCATGGATGAAGTCTAAAAAGCACAAAAGGTTTTAATTGGTCAAGTAGAGATTTGCTATCCAAATCCTGAAATATTGCAAATACACAGAAGTTTCTGGAATTCCATGAGGTGGCTTTGGAGCCAGTGCAAAGAAAGTATGATTTGCTTGGCAGAGAGAGAATCTGTGTAATTCCTTGCCTTGAAAAGTGACAACTGGCTAAAAATACAGGCAGATTCTGTAAGATTTTAAATAATGGCTATGTACATGGAGGAGTGTTCTGGTGGGTTTTGTCATTTTGAGGTAGTGTTGTCAAGTGCCTAGAATTGAATGGCATAGTCAGGACGCATGGCCATGAATGTGCATTTCGACTGCATGGTGTGGCGCAGACTGAAGTGATCACAGGATCTCTAAAGTCTTGATACCTGAAAACTGTGATGAAAGGGCTGTTCCAAAACTGCCTGAGATGGCTTCTAGCACTCTGAGGGTGGAAGCAGAGAGAATCTTTGGGAAAGATTCTTCTCTTTTATTTTGGGAGGGAGTTGTGGGTCCTCTTAGCCATGCAGATGTGATTTACGTATCCTTCCCATCTTCTTAGGGAGAAGTGGACTAAATGTACACATTGGCATGCTAAACATTTTGCTTATTAATATCAAATACTATCTCAGGCTGGGGGCAGTGGTAGGACACTTCAGGATTTTTTTTTTAAATGAGGAGATTGTTGATTATTTTCTCTTGTGGGATAGGAGATAAGAGTTTTTGGGGAAAGGGTTATGGAGAAAAAAAGCAAGTGAATAATCAGTTCTGAGTTTGTTGTAATTACTTCAGTATTACTCCCTCCCTCCCTCCCTTCCTTTCTTTCCTTCCTTTCCCCCCTTTTTCCCTGCAGATGCAAGATAGAATGTGCATGGAAGTAGTGCTAAAGGTACAGAACGAATTTAGTGTTTTCTTCAACATTCTCCACTGTTATCCTGAAATAAGAAAACTGTTTTTTAAAATAAAATATTGTAAGAGCTGCATATCAAGCAATAAGTATAAATTATTAGTTGAAACATGCAAATGATGAAAAATTAAATATGTTCACTTTAAAATTTATCCTCTACATTTTATGTCTTGTGGAAAGGCATTCTGGTGGTGAGACTGGGCCTCTGAGAATAGAGAGTTTCTCAGGGGGCCAAAATATTGTAGGAGGCAAGGGGAGGGAAGGCCTTTTTGCTCAAGACATTAGATGAAATAATCACAGAAGGTAAAGGAAACTCATTTTATAAAGACAGCCTCTTTGAAACTGCTCAGTTGGAAGGAGGCTTCTGCAATTTTTGTCTGAGAATGGTCAAGAAAAAAAGACCCAAATGGTGACTGTCAACCTGAGTTTAGTCCAGTAGGTTTGACTATCAGGTCTCCCTATGATTAATATTAACTTTCTACTGCTCTAAGCCTCACTAAGTTTAATCTTCGTCCTCAACTCCATCCTTTGGTGCTACTGTCAGAAACAGAAAGCCCACTTGGGTGATCAAAGAGGCTTGGCTGATGGCAACAAGAACAACAAGGACAGCAAGAGGCTAACCCTGGCCTGGTCCCAGTACTCAAATGGACATAGGCAAACACTGCTCTGGACCTTTGGATGCTTCTGTCTAAGATCTGCACCTACGGCGTTGACCAAGTGCGCAAGGTATGGAAATGTTAGGAACTCATGCTATCCATTTAAAAATTAGTCAACCAACTTATGTTTGCTGAGCACCCTTTAAGATCCCATATGAGTGCACCAGGGGAAATCCGAAAAGTGTGAGAAGGAAGGGCTGTCCTCAGACACTTATAAGATGACACTGTTGGAACTCCTAAGGTAAAGAATGTGCTGTCAGGCTGCCTAATTTACTAATTTATTATGTTTATTATTGTCTGCCTCCACCTGCTAGAATGTAAGTTCAGCAGGCTTGTTACCCGCCAGTGTCTTGAGCAATGCTTGGCACAGAGGTGATGTTCAGTATCAGCTGCTCCAAGAGTTCATTTATTCCTGTGAAAATAACTATACTTACATCTCACTTAAAATGTGCCAGGCACTGTTCCAGCCCTAAACACATATTAGCTCATTGGATCCCTCCTCTGATGTAGGTACTAGTATTATAACTCTAATTTTATAGATGAGGCAACTGAGGCAAAGAGAAATATGTAACTTACCTGAGGTTACCCAGCCAGTAAGTGTTGAAGCAGCAATCCTAATGCAGGCAATCTGGCTCGTACATGCACATCTTCACCATCACTTCATTTTCCTTCTCAGGGACTTGGGTGCAAGGTGTCTGATCAGTATTAAGGTGTATTCTTTGGCTGCAAAATGAAGTGAAATGAACTGGCCAAATCCTGTCTGGCTTTTCCTACCCAGGAGGTTGCCTTTAATGTGTCTTTCAGCCTGACTGAATGATTAGCATCTCTCAGTGTTGAGCTCTTCTTATGAGTTGGGCATACATATTAGCTTTCCATCTTGTAGGGGAGATAAGACACAAACACAAGCAGTTTTTGTAATATGTAGAAAGTAGAGTCAGCATGAGAGAGGGTCAGAGAGAAATGTGTGGAAATTCAGAGGAAGGTGCTGTTGTTTCCATGTGTTGGGTTCAGAGACTTGGGGGAATAAGACGGAAAGGTAAAGGGAACAGCCTGAGCAAAGCCATGGAAGGCCACCTAAGAATACCTCTTTTTAGTTGTTGTTCTGGCTCCTTCATAGCCAGAATCCTTTCTCTTGTGGGCCAATAGTTAGCCCATGGAGTTTTGGTGTGTATGCCCTTTTGGCAATCTGAGCATGCAGTCCGGCACGTTGGTTCAGAGATCTTTAACTCTTGGTTCCATTCCTGTTTTGGGCTCATTGTCAAACTACCCTGAGGCTCAGTTTCCTCATCTGCAAAACAGAAGCTAATAAGACCTACCTCCAGGGCTTGTTGGAATGATCAATATGGTCACGTGGATGCAACTCTTAGTGTCACCTGGCACCATGAATGTCAATAACCTTGCTGCTCTTATCTACTCTCGTTATCTGAGTGCTCATAGGTGATGCACTTTTGTAGGGCTCAGGAATTAGAACGCTTTCATGTGCATGAACTCATTGAAACCTCTCGACTTGCTACCTGCCCCAGCCTGGGAAAATCACCTTGTCTCTTGTTTTTTCCACAGACATTTTTATCATGATGAGTAAACTTGGGCTGAAATGAATAATAAGGGCAACCTTGGTGTCTTAGTCCATTTTCTGTTGCTTTTCACAGAATACCTGAAACTGGGTAATTTATAAGGAAAAGGAACTTATTTCTTACAGTTATAGAGGCTGAGAAGTCCAAGGTCAAGGGGCTGCATCTGGTGAGGGCCTTCTTGCTGGTGGGGACTCTCTGCTGAGTCCTGAGGCAGCACAAGGCATCACATGGTGAGGGTACTGAGTGTGCTAGCTGGGGTCTCTCTTCCATGTCTTATAAAACCACCGGTCCCACTCCTGTGATAACCCATTAATTCATTAACCCATTATTAATCCATGAAGAGTTTAATCTATTCATGAGGGCAGAGCCCTCATGACTCAATCACCTCTTAAAAACCCCATCTATTAATACTGACACATTGGGGATTAAACTTCAACATGCATTTTGGAAGGCACAAACATTCAAACCACAGCACTTGGCAAGAGAAGGAAGTCAGAAAAGAGTGGCTGAGGGCGCAGGTAGAAGAAGGCTGGCAGGATGTATGGGGCATCATCTCCAGGACCAGCTGGCAGGGCCCCTTTTGCCACACCAACACCTCTGTATAATTTGGGTGTTTGTCCCCTCCAATTCTCATGTTAAAATTTGATCCCCAGTTGTGGTAGTGTTGGGAGGTGTTTGGGTCATGAAGGCGGATCCCTCATGAATAGATTAATGCCTTCCCTTGCAGGTGAATGTGTTCTCACTTTTAGTTTCCATGAGAGCTGGCTGTTCAAAAGAGCCTAGCACCCCCGCCCAACGCCTCGCTTCCTCTCTCACCATATGATCTCTGCACACGCCAGCTCCCCTTCACCTTTTGCTGTGACTGCAAGCAGTCTGAGGCCTCACCAGAAGCAGATGCAGGTGCCATGCTTATTGGACAGCCTGCAGAACTCTTTTGAGTTCTGCAGGCTGTGAGCCAAATGAACCTCTTTTTAAAATAAATTACCCAGCCTCAGGTATTCTATTATAGCAGTACTAAATGGACTAAGACAGCCTGCCTGCCGTATCAGGAGTTGGGGGCACTGCTTGGAACCACTGGCCTTAGACAGAGATCTACAGACTACGTGAGCAAGGGTCAGTTGATGGGAGTGCCCACAATTTCTCTTCTCAGCAAGACTCAGAAGTGATTTTGTGTATGTGTGTGTGAGAAGTGAGTCACATAGCATTTTGTATAAATCATGCTCTGGAGTAGATTTGCATAAAGTAATGTTTGTATTTTTAAAGACATCATGAAAGCTTTAATGAACTAAACTCTCAGTTGTCTCTTGCAAAAACAACAGGGCATTAGTTTATTTTGTACTTGGCTTTTTTTGTTGTTTGTTTTCATATATTGGGTGGTCTTCTATATAACTCTCAGTTCAACACAGTGACAACACCTCAGAGATGTTTTCAATGCAACAACTATTTTGTGGAGAGCTTACTATGTGCCAGCATGGCTTAGTATTTAAGAGCAGAGGCCCTGAGAGCCAGGATGCCTTGGTCTATCCCTGGCTTTGCCACTTACTAGCTCTGTGATCCTGGACAGTTGTTTTGCCTTCTTCTGCCTCAGTTTACTCATCTGTAAAATAAGTATTAAAATGGTACTTATCTCCTGAGATTGTTATGAGACCTAAATGGGATAATATGAGTAAAGCATGTAGAGCAGTGGCTACATGTAGTGGATATTCAATATGGGTCAGTCCTTATTATGTGCTGGGCACTGGGCCAGGAGCTGCAGATAGAGCTGCAAACCAGATAGGAAAGGTCCCTGAATTCTCAGAGCTTGCAGTCCAGTTGAGAAGCCAGAGAGCTTGCAATTAGTCAAAATGAGAGCAATGCCTA
Source organism: Cheirogaleus medius (assembly GCA_008086735.1). Lineage (NCBI taxonomy): Eukaryota > Metazoa > Chordata > Mammalia > Primates > Cheirogaleidae > Cheirogaleus > Cheirogaleus medius. Next base: position 12,023,586 of record VBSM01002937.1, read on the forward strand.
GTGCCAAAGGGGTAGAACCAGGCGCTCCGGGAATAGTTAGTACAGGCTTCTATAGATATGGTGGATGTTTTCTTTTTCCTATTTTATTAACATAGACTGATTCTTTTTGCATCATAGATCCCCAGTGTTGAAAGGAGCTTTCCAAAGTCACTGGTCCATCTCGGCGACCCAGGTAAAACCCGCCCCCAGATAACATCATGGTCATGTCTGCTTCCTTCTCTGGCTTCATTACTACACAGACGCTGCTCTCCTCACATTTATTGATTCAACCTGGGGTGATCTGCTTTCAGGAACTCCCAGTACATTGACTCAAAGCCTGTCTGGGGAAAGTGTTCTCAAAACTTGTCTTTTGGAAGGATGCTGCTTTCTGCGTCCATCTGTGACCCAACATCTTGATTCTTGGACCTGAGCATGGCACCTTGACCATTTTTCTGTGCCTGTGGCTATTGGAAACTCTGCCTACGGTCACCAGAGCTGTATGGGCAACAGGACAAGGCTGGGTAGAAAGCAGGGGATGGGGCCGGAGGCTAAGACAGTAATGATCAGCTCCCTCCTGTTTTCTCAGCCTGTTATCTATGGGCCACCTGCATTGGGATCATATGTGATAATTATTTAAAATTCAGATTCCTTGGCCTCAGACCCAGTGAGATCCAGGAATACACATGTTTACATCATGTTTCCCAGTGATTCTTAGAAGACTGCCCGAAGGCTGGGCCCCTGTGTCTGTTTGGAGCCCTTGTTGGAGAGAAACACCTTTCCCTGTTGGTTCCCGAGTGCTTCACACAGACCAGGGTTTTCTCCTGCTAGGTTTCCTCAGCCTGCACAGTCTGGCTGGTTCTGGATGTCTTTGGATGCGCTGGGAAGGGTGAGAGGGGGAAGGATGCTGGAATGACTGGCAAATTGAAGCTGGGTTCTGCAGATTGCAGAATCACAAAACATTCGAACCAGAAAGCAGCTTGTAGATGGACCCATCCAGGCTTTTTATTTTGTCTGCAAAACATCGGACCTGGAGCAGTCAAGTGGGCACTGAAGGTCTGGCAGCCAGAGGGGGCTGGGCCAGCGCTGGAGCACAGGCCTCTGCCTCCTTGTCGGATCATAGTGGTCCTCCCACCAGGGCCACCCCTCGTATGGCTTATGTAAGTTGTGTGGACCAAAGAAAGTGCCCTTCAGTTATGTCTGTGGGGCTTGCACTTGGAATTATTTTTCCAACATTCAGATTGGCCACACCCATCTGGGCCCCATTTGCAGGTGAGAGCACATTAGGGAGAAGGGTGAGTCAGGCTCGGGATTCAGGCTGGAGTCCAGAGACAACCTGGCTGGCTCCTGGCGTGCCGGCACCCTCCTCCTGGGCTTCCGCGGGCTGGTGGGGGTGAAGCAGCAGACTGCCATTGGACTTGAACTGCAACATGGGTTCTTGTTGGGTCTCCAGCCTGCTGGTCCACCTTGCAAATTTTGGACTTGCCAGCCTCCATACTCATGTGAGCCAATTCCTTATAATCAATCTCTCTCTCTCTCTCTTTTTTTTCTCTCTCCATCCTAGTGGTTCTGTTTCCCTGGAAAACCCTGGCTAATGCATGGCTCCATAGCATCCTCATCTACTCATCACGGCGTTGGGCCCCATTTGCCAGCAGCCCAACAATTTATTCATGGACCTTCTAGTCTATACCAGGGGCACAAGTCTGTTTCTTCAGGTGGTCAGTTAATCTCTCTGTCACTCTTACTCCTGCCTTGACTCTGCCTCTGAGTCACCATTCAGCTTGTTATGGGTGGACTCCACTTTCTTTATATTCCCTTGATCAGTTAGGATTCAGTCCTGCTGTGTGTAGCTGAAAACCCTGCCAGAGTGGTTTAATGGGAAAGAGATTAATTTTTCTCACATCTCAATAAATGTGGAAGGCCTTAGAACACAGTCCAGTGCTGGGCACCTGCTCAAGGATGTTAACAAGGGCCAGCTCCTTCTGTCTTCCAGTTCCACTCTCATTAGGGAAGACTTTTGTCTTCATGGTTGCAGAATGGCTGCTGCATCTCCAGGTTTTGAGTCTGTGTTCCAGGCAGAAGGGGCCTGGCAGAGAAAGGAGAAGTGAGAGAGGCAAGGGAAAAAATTGTTCCATTCTTTAGGATTTGCCCTTTCTTAGGGAGTTGAGGGAGGAAAAACATTTTCAGGGACTTCTACCTACATCTCCTTGGCCAGAACAGTTTCACATTGCTTCCTGTAGCCACGAAGGAGGCTGAAGTTGAATATTTTCTTTCTGGCCTTTGTAGCAGAGGAAATCGAGGCATAGGCAAGTCAGAATTTGGCTGCTTAGTGCAGAGATCAGCAAATGTTTTTTGTAAAGGGCCAGATGGTAAATAGTTTAGGTTTTGTGGGCCACACAGTCTGTTGCACCTGCTTAACTCTGCTGTTGTACCACAAAAGTAACCACAGGCAACACATAAATGAATGGGTGGGGCTGTGTTTCAATAAAACTTTATTTACAAAAACAGGCCAGCGAGCTGGATTTGGCCCATGGGCCATAGTTTGCCAACCCCTAATTTAGTGATTCAACCTATAATATCTGCCATTGGACCCAAATATTTCAGGAAAAAAATGTTATTTTCACAAAAGAAGAGAGTGGAGAATGGATATGATAAGATGATTTGGTGATCCCAGGGTTGACTGATGGCCAAAGGCACAGGTGAAGGGCCCTTCCCTCCTGCCTTGCTCACTGCGTGTCCATCTTCAAACCACAGGTCTGGTCAAAGAGAGGACCAAGGGGTACCCATCTGGTAAAGAGAGAATAGTAAATGCTGTAACTAAAAATCTTAGAGTTGAATGGGCACATGGGATTCACTGAGCACCATAAATGTCTGTTTCCACCTTCTTGAGCTCTTTGGTACCTAGCAAATACACCAATAACATGTTTAAGGGTTAGAGAAAACTTATGTAATTTTCCTAGCCTCACAGAATTTCACAAAGCTTCACATTTGCTAGAGTAGATCCAGCAATAAGACAATATGCATTATGTAATCTCCCATCAGACCTTTGTGTTCATCATTAAAAATATGGCAGCATCATTGTGGTTACAAACAGAGTTACCAGGGAAACCAGTTTATCATAATTAGCTCTTTATTTCTTCTTCTTTCTCTCGCCCTCCCTTCTACCTGAGCTTTCTTTGGGCTGAAAGGTACGATAAGCTGTTATCAGCCTGGGCTCAGTGGCTAATTAGGTCCTAATATTGATTCATAGAATTACATCGCTCTTTCCCATAACTATGCTGTAGTGCATTGTCAGTGCTTATTAAAAATAGACACAGTGATGGAACAATTGGTTTATTATATATGTTTTAAATAGTCACAATAACTGTCCCCCGGCGCAGTGGCATATCAAAACCCAGCAGGTAGAAGATAAGAACTTTTAGCCTATAAAAGACTTGTAGCCCCTTCTCTTGCATTAGGAAATTGTTGTAAAAGGAACCCTGCTTCCTGGGTGGGGTTCCCAGTCCTGCAAGGCTTTTTTGTTGTTCGTTATAATAGAGAACATGAGCTAATATCCGTATTCCACACTGATGTTCTAGAGCAGAGGTCTGCAAATGTTTTCTGCAAAGGGCCAGATAGTAAATATTTTAGGATTTGCGGGCCATATGCCTTCTCTGTCCCCACTACCGGGCTCTGCCTTTTATAGCATGCAAACAGCCATAGACAATGTGTAATCAATGGGTGAGGCAGTGTTGCAATAAAACTTTGTGGAAACAGGTGGCAGGCCAGATTTGGCCCATGGGTCATAGTTTGCAGATATCTGTCTAGAGCCTTGGTCTCTAAGGCAGGGAATGAACTTGCAGTTGGCCCCTTAGAGTAGGAACAACACCTGGAGAAGGCTGAATGAGCCACCAGGAGCTCCTGCTTGGTTCTCCTCTATGGAGATCTCTCTCTGTTTGTCGACTTCTAATTAAGAGGGGAGGTTTCTCATGGTGATCCCTCCCCACCCCGTGGAGGGGCAGATTAGGGATCGGGTATCCCTGAGTAGGTCCTGGCTTGAATGCTTGACTACATGACCTTCTCTTATCTGTAATCAACTCCACCTACCCCAAGGAGCTGTGAGACCCAAGAGACACAATGAATGAGAACCATAAACCTGTGGTTCCCAACCCCCTGACCTGTGGCCTGGTACTGGTGCGATGTGGCCTGTTAGGAATAGGCCACATGAATCACTGCCTGAGCTCCGCCTCCCCCCTTCCCCTGCCCTTCTGGTCAGTGGAAAAATTGTCTTCCATGAAAGTTAGGAATGGGGGTGGGGGGGCGATAGGGGCCACACAACAAGAGGTGAATTGTGGGCAAGTGAGCTTCATCTGTATTTACAGTCGTTCCACTCTCCATCGCTCGCGTTACCGCCTGAGCTCTGCCTCCCTCCCACCCCAAATTGTCTTCCATGAAACCCGTCCTTGGTGCCAAAAAGGTTGGGGTCCACTGCCATAGACCATCAAATCACATAACACTGTAAGGTGCAGCTGTTAAGATGTTGCTATAGGCCTGGTGCGGTGGGTCACACCTGTAATTCTAGCACTTTGGGAGGCCGAGGCGGCAGGATTGCTTGAGCTCAGGAGTTCGAGACCAGCCTGAACAAGAGCGAGACCCTGTCTCTACTATAAATAGAAAGAAATTAGCCAAACAACTAAAAATAGAAAAAATTAGCCGGCGCGGTGGCACGTGCCTGTAGTCCCAGCTACTTGGGAGGCTGAGGCAGGAGGATCGCTTGAGCCCAGGAGTTTGAGGTTGCTGTGAGCTAGGCTGACGCCACGGCACTCTAGCCCGGGCAACAGATTGAGGTTCTGTCTCAAAAAAAAAAAAAATAGATGTTGCTATAGATCAGGTGTCACAGAGTTGCAGGATGGAAACGACTCTTCCAGATTTTAGTCCAGCTGTCATCTGGTCCTTGAGCTCACCATACACCATCCTTCCAGAAAGTTGCCCACCTTGAGTTTTAATTCTTCCAGTGGTTGAGTTCATGACCTTCCAAGATAGGCAGCTCTATCTTCATATAGTTTCAGTTGTCAGAAATTTCTTGCTGATATTCAGCCAAAATCTGTCTTTCTATATCTTCTACCCATTTGTCCTGGTTCTATGCCTCAGCATTTTCCAGAACAGGATTAATCTCTTCTTCATTTGACGGCTCTTTGAATATTTGATGATAAAGGTCGTAGTCTCCTAGTCTCCTCACCAGGCTAAACATCAGCTATTCCTTTATGGTTTCTCTATGGCATGGTTTTGAATCTTTTCACCATTCAGGTTGCTCTTCTCTGCCCAAGTTGCATTTGCTCAACAGCTCTCCTAAGTGGTATGTCTACAGTGGGACACAATATTCCATGCATGTTCTGACTAACGCAGAATACAGTAGGATAGTCTACTTGGTTCTAGACTCAATGCTTCTGTTAATGCACCTAAAGTTGCATATGCTCTTTGGGTGATCACATCGGTGTTGAATTTTACTGACATGGTGTTGACTAAGACCTTTAAGTCTTTTTCTCACATACTATTAAGTCATGGCTTCCCCATCCTGACTAGTGCAAAGTAAGGATTACCTGGATTTCCAATAAATTTTTTTTTTTGGCTGGATTGGCTTTTTTGTGTACAGAATCAAAGTCCTTTTGAATTGTGATTACATATCTTTTTCATTCTTTGGGTAGTCTTTCTTTATAGGAATGCTGACTGTGATATAAAATCAACCATGTCTTCACTTAGCCTACCATGACTTCTGGTGCAGTTGAAGGTATAGGCTTTAATCAGTGCTACTCAATTTTTACTAGTTTACAAAAAGATAAGGAGCTTACTCCAGAATGCAAATAAAAGCATTGCTTCATTCATTGAGAAAGTCTTGCTACGAACAAAATATTAGCCGAACTAAATACTGTGCTTAGTGACACAGTTGATTTGCAAATTGCAGGTAGGTAGTGATTCACAGACCACACTTGGACTAGTAGGGCTCTAAATGACACTCTAAGACCTTGATTGAAACCTTCGCTGGTTTAAGAAGAGTAAATGAGAGGCAAAAACATCTTCAAAAATCGTAGAAAGAATTATGGCAATTAGATGAAAATTAGCCTTGAGATTCAGTCTAAGTTAGGATCCTAATGGAAAACCTCTTCAGTTTCTTTTATTTCCAAAATGAGGGCTGGCTTTTAGTGATTATTCAATGCATATCTGTTGATCTTTTGTTCTGTGAGAAGGACCGTGCATTGAGGGGTTACAAATTTAAATAAGATATGGGCTGAGTCCTAGTTGGGGAACCTTAAGTGCAACCAATAACAAATTGTGGCACTGGCTTCTAGTGGCCTCGAAATCCTCTCCTTGCACCTGAGTGACAGAATGCTGATTGTACTCACAGCAGTAGTGCCCGTAGGTAAAAGACTGAATATCCCAGCATCCCTTGCAGTTAGACTTCATCATATGATTTCCATATTTCATCACGAGGGGACCCTAATGATGGGAGTTTTATGCTATACGAGTGTTGGAACAGAAAAATGGAAGGAACTCAGCTCTCTGATGACTTTTAGGAGCTGCCTAACTGTGGACTTCTTTTACATGCGAGAATACATCCTTGTGTGTTCTACTTGTTAAATGCCGCTGAACCGTATCCTAAGTGACAGAGAATTTGATACTTGGGGAGGGGGTGCTGCAAGAAACATAACTTAAAATGGGCTGTTGACTGGGTGGAGGAGGTGAGAAGGCAGATGTTTAGAACTCAGATGTAGCAAGCCAGAAAGCTGGTGACCGTTGTGCATTGTTGGAGCATTTGATGAAATTGTTGCCTGTTGTCATTGGGAAAGCAAAGCACAAGTTGACTGAAGCTGTCGCTTTCATGGGGGAATGGCAGGAAAAATTCGGAGCATTAGCTTGCTATCTCCTTGTCACTTCTAGCAAAGTCCTGCAAAAGAGAGAGCTAGCTAGTCTGAGGACAGATCTGGAGAGAAATACTGCTTTGCTTAGGAGGTGTCCTCAGCCTGCAGCAACCTAAGTTTATTGCGACTCCCATAATTCGAAGCTTTGTTGGTTTTTATGCTGCAAGATGAAGTGGGAGTTATAGTGTCTCCAAAACCAACACCTTAGTAAGAAGTAAGGTTGGTGCCCACCATGGCAAAGGCAGGATTAAGGATGTCATCTTCCACAGTGGTGAACTGTCTACCTCTGAGTTTATTTTATGGTAGAGACTCAGCCTTTGTCTTTAAGCTTCTGAGATTTTGGATTTTCTGTTTATACAGTGGAACTTGATCTTAATTGATGCAAGTGGTCTGGGAGCTGATTGTAAAAGTTTTTTCCTGTCATGCTGAGAAGTTGGTGCAATACCGTCTAGGCAGAGGGAGAGGCCAGAGAAGACCTGGTAAGAGTGGGTTTAGGGAGGGAAGGAGGGGGAAGCCTCCATCCAGCTCTGAGCTGCTAGAGGTTATGATGGTATAAGCAAGATTTCTTTTCTCATACCTTCCTGTACTCTGGCTTGTTGGCCTCCTGACATTCTGTTATTACACTCATATTCCTTTAATTTTTGAAGGCATTTCAGATGTTGAGAGTCTCTTTTTTAATGAATTTCAAATACTCAGAGTAGGGGTTGGACATAAAGATGCTCCAGCCCCTGACAGCTGCCGAAGGCGGTGGCCCCATGGGCCCAAGCTCCTCGGGGTGGGAAGGGCACAGAAAGGGAATGGGTAGGGAGTGTCACAGAGAAATGTAACCAAGCTGACAATTCCACCAAGGGCCGGTGCGGCCCGGGATGCCGGGGTACTGGGATGTGTTTCTCAGTAAACCCATTCTTTAGGGCTGAACCTGCGTGGCGTCAGTGAAGTGGAAGTTGATCCATGTAGACAGCTGATCTGGACATTTTTGGCCTGGATTATTTGTTTGGCTGTCTCCACTGATCAAATTAACTGGATAATTGCCAAATCTCTTCTCGGTTGTGCTCCTCCAGGCAGCTGGTGCGGCCAGCAGGATGGGGAGGGAACCTCCAAGGACAAGCCGGATTGGAGAATTAGCACGTACCTGCGACCCAGGTGACCCAGCGAACTGTCCATTTCATCAGGGGTGAGAATTGAGGGCCTGGGTTGGGGAGAAGTGAGTGATATCCGAGCCTTAGCCCTCCTGGCTTCACAAGCAGGAAGATGCAACAGTGATGCAGCCTGCATTTCCCCAAGGAACCTTCTAGAACAGTGTATATAACAGCGCCTAATCTGTCTAGTGGAGCTGCCTAGACAGATTCTGCTCTGACTCATCATGATACTTGTGTTGGGGAATAGCATGGTCTCATCTCTGAGCAGTTGTGTGGGGAGATGGGTTTCTTACCTCTAAGGCCGAGAAAAGCTTAAAAGAGGCTGTGCGAAGCCAGGGGAAGAGGTCCTCTTTCTGTTTCCTCCTTCTCAGGGGTGGTAGGAGCCCAGGCTCTAGCCCATACTAGGACACTTTGGACTATATCTGTTTCCCTAATTGTTTTCCATGCGTCTTGTCTCCTCGGCCAGTTTACATCTTTAAGAGCATGATCTTTTGTTGGTCTCCTCAGCACCCAGTAGAATGCTCAGCAAGATGGTTGGCCAATTGCTCGATCCAGTAAGATTTATCGAGCACTTATTATGTGTTTGTACACTTTGAGGAGTATAAACATGGCCAGCCTTAAACTAGGAGGAGCCCTTAGTTTTCTGGGGTGACAAGTGATCACAGCACAGTATGGGAAGAGAGAGAAGAGTTTTGAATGGAAGAGGTTTGTGGGTATAGAATGGATTTGGAGGCCAACGCGCTCTCACTGAGCCAGAGCCCTGAGAGGGCTGAGGAAACAAGGGAGGTGTTATCAGTCCCATTCAACAGATGAGAAAACTGAGGTTCAGAGAGATTAAATGATTTGCAAGGTCATGCCACTAGCAGGAGTAGGAGCCATGATTCAAACTCAGCTTTGCTGACTCCCTTTGTACCTCTAGACAGGCTCTCTTTTAGTGGGTTACCTCTTGGCCTTGGGGGTGGGGTGGGGCAAGGGCACAGGGTACGAAAATGGGACAGAGATCTCAAACTTGGGCCCTATGGCCCAAAGCAGTCTGCAGATGGGTTTCTTAGAGTCACACAATGTTGTTGTTTTTAATTGTGCTAAAATACAAATAACATAAAATTTATTGCCTTAACCATTTTTAAGTATACAGTTCAGTAGTACTAAGTGTATTCACATTGTTGTATAGCTAATCTCCAGAACTTTCTCTTCTTGCAAAACTGAAACTATTCCTATTAAATAACAACTCCCCATTCCTCCCTGCCCCAGCCCCTGGCAACCACCGTTCTACCTGTCCCTATGGATGTACTACTCTGGGTACCTCATCTAAATGGGAATGATAGAGTATTTGTTTGCATGATGTCTTCAGGGTTCATCATGTTGTAGCATGTGTCAGAATTTCTTTCCTTTTTAAGACTGAATAATATTCCACTATTATATACACACCACGTTTTGTTTCTTCATTCATCCATCGGTGGACACTTGGGTTGCCTCCACCTTTTGGCTATTGTGAATAATGCTGCTATGAACATGGGTGTGTAAATATCTGTTCAAGCCCTTGATTTTAATTCTTTCTGGTATATACTCAGCAGTGGAATTGCTGGATCATATGGGAATTTCATGTTGAATGTTGTGAGGAACTGCCATGCTGTTTTCCATAGTGGCTGCACCATTGTACCTACCACAGTGTACGAAGATTCCAATTTTTCTACATCTTGGAATTTTCTTGTTATTTTATGTGGTTTTTTGTTTTTTGTTTTTTTTTTTGGATAGTAGCTATCCTAGTGGTGGGCAACTGAACCGATACATAGAAATGAAGATATTTCACATAAAGATTCAGATCTCTGGCTTCGCTTTACAAAATGAGAAACCCGGTCACTTCTGCATGACAGCAATTTGCTGATACCCAGAGGTGACTATCTGCCCAGAAATGGGGCACAGGCTTTCTGGTTGTCTGTAGAGCACACTCAACTCCTCTGCTCCTGGCCTGACTTCTTCAGGCACTTGAACTTGTGAGCCTGGGCTAGGGCAACCAGAATGCCCACCCCTCTTCCCAGCTCATCCTGGGATGGTCTTAACGAGTATATTCTGGTAGACACAGCACTGGACAAGGAGCCAGAAATCTTGGGCAGTCCAGTTCTGTTGGGCAAATCATTTCACCTCTTCTTTACTGAAAAATAGGGTTGTATCATCCTGATACGCAGCTCCCAGCTTTTCTGTGCTAGTGGAGATAGGTATTGGAAGTGGAAGCTCTTTGTAAAACTGTTGGCCAAAAGGAAAGGCCAGGCAGGTTGTTGTGAGGAATGAATGGGGGAGGTCTGTGAGGGAGGGAGCTGCTGAGACAGGGTTGTCACCTGCACCACCTGCGTTGGGGCCTCCAGCTCACCTTCAAACAAGACACCTGGAAGTGGTTGTTGATAAGCACAAGTCCAGCCTCTGGTCAAATGTCCCAAATGTTTGCTTTCCAGTACATTGAGAAACCACCAAACAGGTGGGGATGTGGGTGCAGGAGTCTCCCAGACGTCTTGGTAAGCAAGCTCCTTGGTCCTGTGCACATGGTCTGGCCCCAAGGCGCTGGGGCACACCTGCATGTCGCCCATCCTGGCAAGGGGAGTGGGCTCCGTGTCAACCCTTCTATGCGAGCTCTTTTCTGTGCAAGTTCAGCAGCAATCACCCTCAAACCATTTCTGTTGGACTCCCTCTCTTGGAAACTTCTGCTTTGTCATTTAAAATAGTTTGAGATCTTCAGATTTAGCCCAATGTCAAAGCAGTTTATTTGGTCCGTAGGCGTTTTTGTTTTTAAAATTCATGACAAGTTCCTTGCAACATGTTTTATTATATTTTCACCACCTGTTCTACCTTGGGGGTGGTATTAAAATCTGGGACTATCTATCTGTCCTTTTTTTTTT
>VBSM01002937.1:12034587-12049128 GCA_008086735.1 Cheirogaleus medius
CCCAAAACCCCCCAAAAAAGTCACAATATTTAATCCTCTAAGGAAAGAGCATCGAAATCTTTACAACTTCTATCAGCTTGCACTGAAGTAGAAAAGGAGGAGTAGTGTGCCCATTTCTACAGATGGAAAAATCAATCTTTACATAGATAGTCAACAAGGGTAGCTGGAGGGCCAGTGTTGGAGGTGGCGGGGACTGGAGGTGAGACTTCATCCCCAAACTTCCAACATCGAAATAATTATTTGAAGTATCTCTATGTCAACTAGGACAAGGAATCCAGGCATAGTTAGAGTACTGTGTTCTATTTCCTTTCTTTAAAAGTACAAATGCAGTGCCATGCATTCAGGGTTAATGATATTCTCATTCAAGTCCCTGGATTCAGCTGTGCCTGAAGCCTGAACTTTTTATTTGTGTGAGTCAATACATTTACCTTTGGGCTTCTATTACTTGAAATCCAAAACAAAAAACAAAAAAAACAAAGTAAAAAACCGAAAACAAAAAATTAACTTATACTGTCAGACTTAAGCTTTTTAATATATTATGTATGTAAATTTGACAATAAAAAATGTGAGGTGGGTATGATCATCTCCATTTTTTAACAGATGAAAAAATTTATCCATATCATATTGTTTATAAGACCAGGCCAACAAGTATATGGGACTCAAAAGAAATCAAGTTTTTCTTAGAAGAAATAAAAAAAGTATCCTGTTGTATTTTCCATAATATCATTGGAATATCTGTGTCTGGGCCCCTGACATGGAACCCTTTCATGTCCCCTTTGCTGAGTCAAGAAAGATCTGTTCGTGGCATTTAGACATTGACTCTCCCTTTCACTGCCACTGGAACTGGAAGTGTCCCAAGGGCAGTGAGAGAGACATGCTTGTCCTCCCAAGGTCCCTGCTTTTCCTGTTTCACAGAGAGGAAATCTGACTGGTAATACAGGGGGCAGGCAGAGTAAGATGTGTAGGTAGGATTTGCAGAGTGACACCCTGGAACAGACATCAAGCTGGGGTCTTACAATGGTTAAGAACATGGACTTTGGTGTCACATAAGCCTAACTGAGACAAGATATTTGACCTCTTTCAGCAACAATTTCTCCATCTATAAATGAGGCTACTACGATTGATAGTACGTGCTCAATAAGTGGTAGCTATCCTAGTATTTTCCAAACTGTTAGATCAAATAAATCTAGATCTACTGTATATTAAAGTCTTATCTTGGAAAGTCACAGTGGTCATTAGCATATTAAAGACTGGGAGTTGTCCTCCCATAAGTTAAATGGATTAATTTCATTTATCCCAGTGTTTTCAAATCTGACTTAAGCATAACATACTTTTCTCCTGGGCTATTTTCTTGTAGAACTCGGGTCCAATGGGACACCGTTTGAGAAACTCCAGGGGTTGTGCCCTGTAGTAACAGAGGGGGGATTCATGAGTCCACCACTAGGGGGTGTGCCAGCCAAGTTTTCTGATTCTCAGTGAGCAAAGAGGGTTTGCTCTGGGCTTCCAAAGAATAGAGCTTTTGGAAGCTTCACTGGGGAGGAAGGACGGGCCAGGAGAGGCCAAAATGGCAGTGGTTGTGAGGAGCAAGGGAAGAAATGAGAAGTGATCACACCACATGGAAAGATGGGAGAAGTTTTCATGCCCTTCTTTTCTGTGAAGATGTGCAGATGGTTGACCTTCAGATAATGAATCAGGAGAGCTCCCAGGGAGGCTGGAATGGGAAGTGTGGTCAGACCGCCAGGCCTAGACTGGACTAAGGACAGCAAGGGGCAGGACCCAGAGCGGAGCCCCAGAGGCCTCCAGGAGGGCTTTTAAAAGGCCAGCAGTTCCCAGGATTTTTGGTTTCTATGTCTAATATGAAGATTTACTACCATAAACACACATACATACATGCACATATATACACACACATTTAATAAATACATATCGCTTCTCGGCCTTTTGGCTAAGATCAAGTGTAATAAATACAAATTTTCTGATAACTTAAAGTTTTCTCTTAACCTTGTACAAAGTACGTATGTATGTTGTGTGTAAGTGAATTAAAGTGGTAGATCTGGAGGTGAACACTGAATGCCAAATGATAAAAATGTTCATAATAGAAAATTTGGAAAATTCGGAAGAGCAAAAAAAAAAAAAAATCACTTGCAATTAGATAGCCCTCCCCAGTAACATTTTGAGGTTTGTAGGAGGGTGTATAAGCAATTGGGCCTTCGACGGAGCACATATTGGTTAAGATCCTTTTGGTTACGAGTGACAGAAATCCAATTCAAAGGGCTTAGGTACAATGGGGGCTTTCTTATAAGGATCTGGGGTTGTCTGTTTCAGGGACCCCAAAGGCAGGAATGTGGCCAGGCCTCAGGCATAGTGAGATGGGGGTACTCATGTGCGGTCAGGATGCCCCTTCTATGACTCTCGTTTCTTCCTGTCGCCATTTACCACCCCCGCCCCCTGTGGATTGGCTGCTGGAGTCTCTGGCCCACAGGGCAGGACACATGGGCACACAGCTGCAACAACTAGGCGCTCTTTCCTATCGTTTCTGCTGCTGGAAAGAGAAAGATTTCCCCAGTTCCAATTCTAGAATTACTGGGGAAGGAGAGAATTGTCCTGGCTTAGGTCAGATGTCCACCCTGGACCAATCAACTGTGGCCAGGGGCCAGCCATATTGTGCATAATGGCTCCTCTTGTGACAACTCTGTGTGTGTGTGTGTGTGTGTGAAGTTCCCAGAAAAGCTGGAAGCAGGGACAGTGAAAAGAGATATTGGCAGACAAAACAATTTCTAGGACTGTATATATTTTCCATATTTGTATAGCTGAGATGAAACTATATGTAAATGTATCTTGTTTTTAAACAAATGTTATGTCATTAGCATTTCCCCAGTCCCCAAAATCTTTGTAAACAGCATTTTGAATTATTGCATTGGATTCAATTATTTGGATTTACTTAGCAAATTCCCAGTTGTTAGATATTTAGGTTGTTTCCATTTAAAACATTATTTTTGGCAATTATTCGTAATGCTATGATGAAAGGAAATTTTCCTGATCCCGTGCAAGGATTAGGTACGTTATTGCAAATACAAAAATAGGATTTGATACCATAGTGCCCCCAAGCCCCTCATTCAAAAATGATGCAAACCATTCTGGATGTCACCCCTACATGGCTTCACTTTCCCATCTGTGCTTCCCCAAGGCAAAAATGGCAACGAGAGTTGATGGTTGAGAAGCAAGGAAGAGAGTGGGCAGGGAAGCGGATATGGTGGTCACTGGGGGCCCATCTGCCTTGTTCCTGCCTGTTTCCCTTCTGGAAATAGATCTAGGTAAAGTGAACCATCTGCAGGCAAACTGCCCCCTTGTAACAGTCAGCACCCCCAAAGGTAGGCATCTCAGGAAGGAGCCTCTTGTCAGATGGGGCTGGTGGAGGCCAGCAGGAGAATCCAGGAGTGGAAACAATGGGGAGAGAGGGGCAAAGCGAAGGGTGTAGGCTTGGGGGCAGGGACCTGAGAGCAAAAGCTGCCTCTTTGATCTGGATCTGTGTGAAATTCATAACCACCTTCCTTTGGGGACTAAACAAGAGTTGCCCAGCCACTAACCTGCCACACTCTCCTCTGGGAAGGTCAGTCTTGGAATGTTGGTGGTTTCCAACATCCCGTGATTTTTCCCAAGTTGGAGTTAAACATTTGCTCAGGTTGAAATGTGGCTTTAAAGGCCCTTTGTGGAAGAGTGAGATTTCCTGAATGCAGGGGGGTCATTGAATGTTTTCCAGTGGAGAGCAAAGAATTCCTGAATGTGATAACCATCTCTTCTCAGCTGGAAGGAGTCTAGACTATTGGAAGGAAGCTTCACTGAATACCACTAGAGAAGGGAGAAAACTGAAAATCATGTCCTACTCTGTACTGGATGCTCTGCATGTATTTTATTTTATTTTATTTTTTCTATATTTTAGTTGGCCAATTAATTTCTTTCTATTTTTTAGTAGAGATGGGGTCTCACTCTTGCTCAGGCTGGTTTCGAACTCCTGAGCTCAAACAATCCGCCCACCTCGGCCTCCCAGAGTGCTAGGATTACAGGCGTGAGCCACCGCGCCCGGCCTCTGCATGTATTTTATCTCCCTGAGATTTTCAGTGGAGTTTCCCTAAACAGTGCACTCTGGGTCACATTGGCTTGACAGTTAGAGCCACTCTATTTTTTCAGGTGATTTATGTTTTGGGGAGAAGGTGCAGAATGTCCTCTGTCATTGTTTTTCTGCATTTTCTAACACTTTCTATTTGTGGAATACTATGGTTTTTATTAGATATTCCAGTTCCTTCTGTCCTGGAGTGGCTCCAACTGATGTTTTATCATTCTTATTTGTTTTGAATAATAATAAGTGAATAATAATACTAAATGCCATGACTCCAGGAGGTGGAACATTTCTCAAGCTGGAGCTGTATTTAATTTTGTTTTGGAAACTGCTGAAATCATTCAGCACAACAGGGCGAAGAGGCGCTACATTTCTGATTGGGGGTAGGAAAATAGGAAGCGAAAATACTCTTGCTTAGTTTGAAAGGAAGGGAGTCTGGTACCTGGATATGTTTCTCATCTTCACAGTGAGGCCACGTCTCTGAGCTTGAGAGCATGGTGACACATCTTGAATGAATAGGAAAGCCCCATTCCTTTAGACTTTAGTACTAAAACTTGGCATTTGGGAACATTGATCTGCATTTTTACACTATCTAGTGAAGAAGAGTTTGACAAGTAAAGAACAATGCAAATAGCATAGCAGAAGCAAGGTGTAAGCCCCCAAAAGTCCTACACTCCCAGCTCCTGCGAGGACACCTCTGCTGGCCCTTGGTGGATGAAGGTCTTGCCATCTAAGGGAACCGAGGAACATTGTTTCAAGCTGAAAAAACTGCAGGTCCTCCTAGACAACCTCACCATGACTTTCTCCTAATCCAGATCTCCCTCTGAGTAAGTAAAACTGTTATTAGTAAAATAAAAACAGAGTTCTAGAGTAAGTGGCTCCGTTCAAGGAATTATAGCAGGTGGCTCAGGCTTTTCATTCTGTTTCCTCATCTGTGAAGTGGGGGTGACAATCAGTCCTCCTTAGAGGACTGCCAGGAGGGTTAATTGAGCTAGTTAATGTAAGTTGGTTAGAACAATGCCTGGCATGAAGTCATTGATCGATAAATACTAACTATTTATTTATTTTGGGTAGGCAGGTACATAGCAGTTGTGTGCTGAATTGCTGAATTGGTGCTTTGCTCGTCTTGATATGTCAACAAGCTTGTGTTCCCTGAGCAGACGGTGGGGATAGTAGGGAGAGAAGGTTTGGAAGCGCGTTGAAAAAAGAAAGAGGGACCTGATGGTTATTGAACCTGAACTGTGTAGCAGGTACTGCCCCACCATTATTTTATTATTTAATAAATAATATGTGGATATTGAATACGAAATGAATGCATGATAATAAAGTACAGAATATTTTGTCTCCTTAAGTGAAGAACGTTGCCAGGCAAGGGCAGCGTGAGCAGGAGAGGGCCGGGCTCCAAGCCAACACGCCATGCCTCCCACGTCCACCCAGGGCTCCACACCCGCAGACCACCTGCCACGTTCACTCTGCAGAAAACACAGCTCCGGGAGTGAGTTACGTTGGGATCTGATGAACCAAGTGATCCCAGGCCAGGCTACTCTTGCCAGAGTGGCTCATAAAGAGAAGGCCAGGGGTGACAGTCCCCTGCCAGGGTCCTAGGGGAGAAGTGTGGCAGTGGCCAACTCCCAGGTTCTCAGCAAAGGTTGTGCTGTTGTGTTCAGATGGCCCTGTGGTTGTCTAACTTCAGATAAGACCCGTGACCTCTCTGTGCCCTACTTTCATTCTCTGTAAAATGCGGATGCTGGCACCCACCTTGCAGGACTGTTCAAGGGTCAGAAATAACACTAAAAGCATGCCTCACGGTGCCTGCTACGTAATAGATGCCCAGCTGTTACAGGTTCAGTGGTGGCCCCTCCCAAATTCAGGTGATGAAGTCCTAACCTCCAGCACCCCAGAATGTGAGCTTGTTTGGAAATAAGGCGTTGCAGATATAATCGGTTAAGATGAGGTCATACTGGAGTAGGGTAGATCTTAATCTAACCTCACTGGTGTCCTTCCAGAAAGGGGAAATTTGGAGACACACACACACACACGGAGAATGCTGTGTGAAGATGAAGGCAGCGATTGAGGCGATGTGTCTACAAGCCAAGGAACCCCACAGATTGCCAGCTACCACCGGAAGCAAACTCAGAGGCCTGGGACAGATTCTCCCCCACGGCCTCAGAAGGAACCAGCTCTGCTGATACCTTGATGATCTTGGACTTGCAGCCTCCAGAACCGTGAGGCAATAAATGCCTGTTGTTTAAACCACCCAGGTTGTGGCACCTTGTTACGGCAGCTCTAGTGCACGAATACGCCAGCAAACAGGGGCCCATGGTCATCTTTGATGACACCCTGGCTCCTTCTCTCAGCGTCTTCCTGGTCGCTTCCTCTAGGGGTACCCTGCGGGCACCCAGAGCCACTGCTTGGAGGGAAGAACAAAGGAAACGTGCTGCGAGGTTTGAGGACTGGCGCCTAAGACCAGAGAAGTGACGATTCCCTTCCTTGGTCTAAGTGTTTCTGCCACCCCCAGCTCAGCCTGGGCGGAAGGCTTACCCCACTTGTCCCTGTCACCTCCTGGTATTCATGTTCTCCTCCTCCCCTGCCCACATGTTCTCTTCATGCCCATCTGTGCCGTGGGGTCTCAGGGAAGACCATTTCCAGCCCCAGCAAGGCTCCTGGATCCATGAGACAAAGACGCCTGGCGTGGCGCAGGGATCACAGAAAATGGCCCTGCCAGCCCCTGCAGCTTGGGCGGTGCGTCTGCAACCCGCCTTCTCAGCTGTTGGCGCTCAGAACAGTCACCACGGGGCAGAGAGAGACCTGGAAGCCGCGGGGTTGCTGCGGGACTGGGGAGGAGGTGTGTGGCCAAGCAATGAATAACTTTAAAGAGTGAAGAGCGGGAGGCAAGACGGGGGCATTCTGATTTATTTGAAATTCCGGGCGTAGGGCAGGAAAGCGGGGGCTGCGGCTCCTGGTGGGCTCGGGGAGAGTTCTGGAACGCACTATGCTTGCTTCCTCCTTTCCCCCTTCTTTTCTTTGCTCCTGTCTTCTGCGCGTTGCTCTCCTCTCCTCCTTCGCTGGGCGCTGACGGGGCCAGCCTTATGTTGCACCTGCCGAGTCCTCCCATTCATCTGATCTGGTTCCCAACGCGTGATGTAGGGGCGCTGCGTGCCCTGAATGCGAGCAGGGGGGTGGCAGGAGGGGAGAGAGAAAGGCGGGAGGGACACAAAAAAAAAAAACCCCGTTCGATCTGCTGAAACGCACCTTAAGAGCAAACCCATCCACATTGCTGAAGGTATCAGCTGGGTCCTGCCTACAGTTATGTCAAACAAAGTGTGCTGCGAAGTGCCAACTCTCCCTTTGTGCTGTGACACTAAGAGCTGCCAAAAGATATTAAAAAGCTTGCATGAACTAGGTGATGGCAGCTGTAACTATCTAAGTTATTGCCTGGCAGCTGCAGCCCTGCCTCGCTGCTCCTGGCCGCCTGTATAGTTGGTTCTCCATTTGCTTGCCCTTCCTCTAGCACCGAGCCTGCGGTGGGCGAGCTGCTGCCCCAGCCCCCTCGCGCTCGCGGGAGGGGAGACTTGCAGCGAGCCGCGGTGGAGAGGCTCCCTCGCGCAGCTTCTGGGAGAAGTTGGATTTCTCCTGGCTGGGCCCCAAGGCTGGTTTTGCGTCGGTCAGCTCGACTCCAAGGAACCTTGGACGAGAGGATAGCACAGAGGCGAGTGCGCACACACAGGCGCACGCACCGAATGCAGCTTTTTGTGTTTGTGCGTGTGGCTTTTTTCCCTTCCGTGTTGGCTCCGAGCGAGCTAGAACAATACCGCCAGCTCCAAGCCCTGCCAGTCCTACATCTGCTCCCTAAAACCTCCAGCAAATAAGAATACGGTGGGGTTGTTTAACCAACACTTACAATATACACACTTTTCAGCTCTTCTCCCCCTGGGTTGCCCGGGCTCAGAGATCTGGATGCTGGTGGCAAGGGGTTGAGAGATAAGGGGCTAATGATCCCTGTGGGCATCTGTCTCCGAAGCCTCCTTCTCTGGCTTGTTGATCTGTGGCATAAAACACATTTCATTGTCATGGGCTTCAGGGAAGGTGTCTGTACCGCGAGCCTGTTTTTTGTATTCTTCTGTTGAGTTTGGTCTTTTCAGCTGTCTGTTAAATAATTCATACAGCTCATGAAAGTAATATTTCTGGGATGTAGGGGGTTCCATTTTTCCAATTCCCTTTCACTCTATCTTTTTTTTTTTTTGAAGCCGTTGTGGGGAGAAGTTGGCAGGCGTGGCCTGGGTGGTATAATAAAACCTTCTGTCTTCTCCTCTCACCTCTCCAGCTCAGGCTGGGAGGCCAGGATGGGTTGCTGACCTTCAGCAGGCCCAATCAAGGTTAAGTGTAAGGTTGGGGTTTGGTTTTCAGCTCAGAGTTCAGCCATCGCAGGGATCCAAAGGCACAGGCCTTTGTCACTGCTGTGTGAGGGACCTGTCAGAGCCACCGTCCTGCTGGGGGGGGGGCCTGTCTTCGCAGTAGCCCCAAATGCTTGCCCAGTGCTGAGCGTGGGACTTTGCCCCTGCTAGGTAGTTAGTCAGAGTCTGGCAGAATGGATTGAACCGAGGCCATTCCGGAGGGAGACAGGACCAGCATTCTTCACCTCGGTTATTATGGTCAAATCAATCAAATAACTGGATTGGCCATTTTGTTCATCCTCATGTGTTAGATTGGTAGTCAGGCTTTGTCAAGGCAAAAGAGAAGCCTCTTGTTACGGAATGAGCAAAGTCCCCTCATTCTAGTCCCGCAGAGCCCAAAGCTGGGTTGTGTGTCCCCCTGGGCGCTGGCCCCCACTTTCTGCACTGTGCTGTGTTTACCTATTCATCGGTAACCCTCCACCACACTGGAAGTTCCCTGAGAGTGGGGACCAATTTTGTTCACTACTGTTGCTATGTGAAAGGATATTTTTATGGTGGTTTTTATGGTGTCACACGCAAACTTCTTGAATGTCTGAGGTGAGGAGGGAGGTTTTTGGAGTCCTCCCATTCCACTAGAATTCCCCTACCCACTTTATCCTGGATCACCTTGACCCCTGAGGGGCTCTTTGTGAATTCTGTGCCCAGACACTGTGGCCTGCGTGAGGCCCTTCCCTTGCAAGAGGTGCTTGGGGCTGACCACCCACTTGCTGGTGTGTTCCCCAGGGCAAAATTCTGTGTCCTTATCAGTAGTCTCAGTACCCCATCCAAAGAATTATTGGGGGGATTGCGGACTGAATGTTTATGTCTCCCACACCCCAAATCCACATATTGAAGCCCAAACCTCCAATATGGCTGTATTTGAAGATGGGGCCTCTAAGGAAGTAATTAAGGTTAAATGAGGTCATAAGGATGGGGCCCTGATCTGATAGGATTAGCGTCCTTGTAAGAAGAGACACTAGAGAGCATGTGCTCTGTGCCCACCCCCAGCCCCCGACACAGAGGAAAGGCCACAGGAGGGCACAGTGAGAAGGTGACCCTTTGCAAACTAGGAAGACAGCCTTCCTGGGAAACTGCATCAGTGGGCACCTTGCTCTTGGACTTCTAGAGTCCAGAACTGTGAGAAATGAATGTCTGTCGCTGAAGCTGCCTGGTTTATGGTATTTTGTTATGGCAGCCCGAGCTGACTAAGAAGGGGATTAAGCAACATAAAACCATAAATCTTAGCACAGTGTTTGGCACATAGCAAAGAAAATCATAAAGGTTAGAAGTTTTTCTCAAGTGTTTGTGGCCTGGGAGGTCAAGGGCATGAGTCTTGCAGGGAAGTGGTGGGGAGAGACCGGGGAAGCTCCATGTCCATGCAGGAAAAGGGCTGGATGTTGCAGATGAAGCCTGGAAGGCTGTGGAGGATGGTGGTGGGTTTGAGTGATGGTTCAGAGATCTGTGGAGGGCGGAGGAGAAGCACAGCCTTTGGATCTGGCCCCACCGTGGGAAGGAGTCGGGGCAGAGGCTGTGGTTTAGCGAGGACCGACTGTTGCCTGTGCCCTGTGCCTCACACGCACCCCCTGCCCGGCTCTCCACCCACCGCAGTGGGTGCCCCATCCCCATCTATAGACAAGACAGCTCCTTAGGTTGAGAATGAGGACAGCCAGCTCTTACTTTCCACTTGCAGGTGCCCAGGGCACGTGTGTTCTCACTCAGTCCCTATAATGATCCCATGAGGTTCATCTTTTACATCATCCCCACGTCATGGATGAGGACATGGAGGCAGAGTGCTGTTCAGTACCTTGTGTGAAGTCACACAGTTAGTGGTGCCGGTGCAGGGATGTCAACCTAGGCAGTGACTTCTGAGCCTGTGCTCAGAGTCACATGCTTTACTGCCTGAGGAATAAATAACGGGTCCAGGCCCCACATCGCGGGGCTGGGGTTTGAACTGAGTTCTACCTGGGTTCCACAACTTTCCACTCTACTATACTTCTTTGGAGACAGGAATGTGATTCTTGATAATGAGGCTTTGCTGCAACGACAGCAGCAATCATATTAAACATAGGAGAGGAGAGAGGATGACAAGTGACTTAACATGGGAGAGAGATGGTGTCCAAGCCCCCATGGGGTGGGGCTGGGTAGCAGCAAGTGGGACACAGAGAAAGAGCTGCGGTGTTTTCAGGAGAAGGTGGCAGGTTAATCCTCACACCAAGCCCAGGAGGTCGGCGCTACTACTATTCTTGTTTTATAGATGAGGAAATCGAGGCACAGA
Organism: Cheirogaleus medius; assembly: GCA_008086735.1. Taxonomy (NCBI): domain Eukaryota; kingdom Metazoa; phylum Chordata; class Mammalia; order Primates; family Cheirogaleidae; genus Cheirogaleus; species Cheirogaleus medius. Next base: position 12,045,413 of record VBSM01002937.1, read on the forward strand.
GAGGCTAAGAATCTTGCACAAGGCCACACAGCTACTAAGTAGCAAAGCTGGGATTTGAACCCAGGTAGTCTGGCTCCCATACCCATGTTGCTAGCCATCGTACCAGGCTGCCTTCAGTGGAGATTTGATAACATTATCTGATAACACTGACTGGGTGGAAGAGTTTACAGGCAAAGTAAAGAGAGTGTTGCATTTCTCTCCACTAGCTGAGGACTTGACAGGGTGGGGATTTGCCCTGTATCCAAGAAGCTGGTGGCATTATGGGCCCAGGTACCACCCTTCAGGGTATTCTTCTCAGCTCAATGCTGCACAAGTAGGTTGTTATTGATGACAACAGACTTCACCAGGACAGGTGCACTGAGGTGACAATTTGGGGTGTTCCCATAAAGCCCCTATATCACTTCCTCAGACACTGAAGGGCTCTGTGTGGTGTGAAATAGCCCTTCAGTGTTGCCTCTGTTCATCAGTGCTGAGCTCAGCTGGTGGCCTTCTTGCAAGACAATGTGGGTGAGAGTGGAGCCTGCTGGGATTCCAATCTACCCAGCTATTTCTGCTGTCTAATCACCGGCAAGTTACTAATCTCTCTGTGTCTCAGTGTCATAGTTTGGATGTTGGTCCCCCCAAACCTCATGTTGAAATTTGATTCCCCAGTGTTGGAGGTGAGAACTAATGGGAGGTGTTTGGGTTGTGGGGATGGATCCCTCATGAATGACTTGGTGCCCTCCTCGAGGTAGTGAGTGAGTTCTTGCTCAATTATTTCTCGAGAGAGCTGGTTGTTAAAAAGAACTGAGCATCTCCCCGCCCTGTCTCTCTGCACACACTGGCTCCCATTCACCTTCCGCCAGGAACAGAGGCAGCCTGAAGCTTTCACCAGGTGCCCAATCTTCCAGCTAGCAGAATCGCGAGACAAACTTTTTTTCTTTATAAATTACCCAGTCTTGGTGTTTCTTTATGGCAACCCAAATGGACTAAGCACTCAGTTTCCTCATCTGTGCAACGTGGACAGTCATTGTACCTCCTTTGCAGGGTTGTGATGAGGATGATGGCGTAGAGCCATGCTTTGCACGTGGCACCTGCGATTACCGTGCTTGCGACTATCTGTGTCCCAGCAGGGCTGGCTGTCTTGTGTTTGTGGCTGACTCACCATCGTACCTTGAAGGTTTTGCAGGTCCTCCTTCCACATCCGGGGGATGGCGCCAACTCTTCTGTCCTCTTTCATGCAGCCTCTTCACACTGATGGCAGGTGTCGGGAGGCTCGGTCGGGATTTAGAACGCAGTGGAGTCAAGTCCCTTAGGTGTCCTCTGTAGCTCTGTGGGGTCAAGATCTACCCAGCTGAGTAATCAGTGGCTGAATGCCATGTACAAGGGCTGAGGTCAGAGACCCAGCCTGGGTCGGCCCTTCAGTTCACCTCTGGTTCTTAATGACTGTGGAATTGCTTGTTTTCTCTGTGTCAGAAGGTGTCCCTGTCTTTTTTTCCCTCCCATCTCCGTAGATGTTACAAGTTAAGTCATCAAGGCCTTTAGACACAATGAGGGGAAGGGATCTGAGGGCAGAGAGTCAGCTCTTGCATCCTTTTCTCTCAAACCACCTTAGTATCAACCAACTATTCCTAGAGCACCTTTTGTGCAAGGCTCTGAGAATACAATATGGACAAGCTGGACACAGCCCCAGCCCACAAAGAGCCTTTAGCCCAGTAGGGAGGGCAGTTCAACAAGCAGGAAGAAGGTCTGCTGGAGAGTTAATCAGGATATCCCAGACAAAGCTCTCCGGAGGCTTTATCTGTAGCAGGGTTGCTGGAGGGAGTTGTAACTAATGTGTCAGACTGACTCATGTTTGTAGGAATCTTAGAGCGTTTTATGTCTCAGCAATAATATGTACATTGCAAGGTTTTATAAAACCTGTAGATTTATGTTTTTCATTTGTATTATAATTGCCTGGCTTCCAATTGCCCATGGTCAATGTTTAGTCTCCAATTGACCTATTCCTAGCACTTTGGTTTTCTTAAATCACCTGTGCAGCCTTCCTGGGGTCCCTACTTTGTGCATCAAATTTGTCCCATTCGACAAACATTATCTATAATGAGCCTGTTGTGTGCCAAGTGTTGAAATCAAAAGCTTCCGTTCAAAGAACTTTATAATATTTTCCTAAAAGTTGAGCGTACACTGATATTTATAAATCTGATATCTAATGTCTCAAGAGGGTTTACTTTTTAAAGGAACCTTCAAATTTAGGGTTTGAATTTCTGTACATTGGGTGTCTTTAGGGTGGGGCATACTTGAACACCTGTTAGCTGAAGCTAAAGAAAATTAGGAAGGCAATGGCATGGTGTTCGAGAACTGAAGGAACCTGGGCAACTGTCCAGTTCAACTTCTGTATTTTTATAGTTGAGGTGATTTAGACCTTAAAACATGACCTGAATGTTTCTGGTGGCTGAGCTGGCCAGTGGCAGAGCCCAAGTTCACTGCCTGGCATTCCTTCCCGTGTGCCTTGCTCCTAAACCAGTCGTCTGGGCTTTGGAGGTTACCTGCTGGTTTGCCTTACCTGTTCCAGGTTCCTGTCCTCAGTATAAGGAACTGGCTCTGTCACATTTCCATAAAACCAGAACGGGACTTTTTAATCTCAGGCTAAGTTGCTCCCTACACCCCCAAGTGCTGGTCCTCCTGGGCTCCTTTTGGGACATTCTCCTTCCTCTTGGAGTTTGTGTGTGGAATTCCAATCCTGCTGTGACATTTTGGATACTTGAATTCACTGATCTCTGAGAGCGCTCATGAAGCTGACAGACCTCTCCCTCTTGTGCCCAGAAACCCCACTAAAGGAGCAAGGGCAGATGCAGCCACCACTGCCCTTGGTGGGGGAGGCCATCGAACAGAAGGGCAGGAGAGCGGGAACATGGCACATGAAGCCTATTGTCCCCACCGCGGCTGCCCTGGGCATGTCGGCGCCTGTGGGCTGCTACCTACCGTTCAAGGCGTGTGGAACGCGGATGCCGGATGGGCATGTGGCCCTGGAGGCTGTCCCCTGCCAACAGCCACTCTGGTAAGGACCTGGTGGGGGGCAGGAGAGAGCCTCACACGTTCCCCATGCAATTCCTCATCTATGTGGAGGAGCCAAGTATTGACTTTGGGAATCTGATTCCTGTTGCAAATGAAAACCTGAGGGCTTTGGTGAGGTGAGAGGTGCACCGAGAACAGGAGCCTTTCTTCAGAGTGGTCTCCTCTGGCGGGGACATCATGGACTTTGGCCATCTCCTTGTCACCCCCAAAACTGTCTCCTCTACTGGGATCGTACGATAGTCCTGGGAAAGGCTATGTCCTTACTGCGCCCATTCAGACAGTAGGGGAGGGGAGGGGGTCATCTGGAAGATGCCCATCTTCAGCCGGGGCTGTAACATGATAACCAGCTTGGGGAGGGAAGGGGCACAGGATCAGATAAAAGAAAAGAGGCAGACAAAGGGAGTTCCCTTCAGCTGCGCTGGCTCCTTTCAGATGAGGACCGACTACATGGTGGGTGTGAACTGGAGTTAGGACGGAGGGACCTGGGACACTGCTGAATTTTTTTCTCCTTTTTTTTCATATGGAGGGGTGTATGGAGGAAGAGTGGGGTGACAAGAAACTTGTTGAAGAGAGCTGTGCAAACAATGGCTGGTGCATGCCAAGCTGGCAGTCAGTGGTTCTTAATGTTTGAATGGAAGTGGCTGGAGCTAGCTTTTTTTTTT
>VBSM01002937.1:12049228-12075179 GCA_008086735.1 Cheirogaleus medius
ACAGAGCATGCTTCTTCGCTAAATGTAATTACCAGCGGCCCTGTGTTTATGGATGAGGCATGGTGGAAAGTAATAGAAAATGATTATTTTTCGTTCTGAAGGCCTTCTTTATTAGTGGTGCGGTAGGGACGTCAGCTGCCTTCTCTGAATGGCAATGCAATGTTTTGCTTTCCCCAGCAAGATAAACGATCTTATTTGTTGATGTTTGCTGCTTGAGATGACATTTATGTGAAATAAAAGGGACCAAATTAATAATAAAAAAAAATGATTAGCCAGACACAAATGAAAAATGTACATCTCTCCCCCACCCCAGTTAAGTTGTTTGTATTTACATGCTATTCACAAATAATGGCAAAATGCCCAATAGTTGGATGGCGAGGTTTTTTTTTTTTTCTTTTACAATCATATGGCTTGATTCCGTTTTCCAGATCTTGTCTGAGAGCTGCTATTTGAAATAAAAATGTTTGCATCCATTTCCTCATTAATCCTTCCGTTGTAATACAACCTGCTGCAGAGAAATGGCAAAGCAGATGCAACAATGAAAATTAAAAGGGATGGACACTTATCTTGGGCTATAAAAGCTGCTAACCATGTAGGAACTAGAGAGGCTTTTGGACAGAAAATATGGCAAATGATAGAAACAATCATCGGACTAAGAGTTTGCTATTTGGAAAACTCTGGTGGGATATTTCTCTGCTTGTAACGGCTGGAGGATCACTCCTGAGTTTAGTGTACACCAGAGAGCGTGTTCGTCTGCTTTGCCTTGAGGCCTGTCTTGAATATTTGGTGCATCTACCCATCTGGTTTCTCATTGGGCTGGAATTTTCTCGACACAAACAAGCACTTTGCAAAGAATCTATGGACCTCATGTTTTGAGGGCTTTATATTTTGCTTGGAAATATTGCTTCCTGCCCTCCTGGGAATCGTAGGCTCAGAGCTAAGCTGCATTGACCTTAAGCTTTATTTTTGCAGCCAAATACGTTGTATACTGGGGTGTCGAAAGGGTTTATAGCATATGGGGTGGGTGAAGGACTGTAATTCCATATTGCTCAAACAACTTGATACGAAAGGAAAAAGAATGTCCAAGTGCACTTTTTGGGGATATATGATACCAATCTATATATCATTCAATGTTTTTTTTTTTCCCTATCTAATTGTCTGATGTTACCTCGTGCCTATACTCAGATCCTGAATTCACTTGGATTTGGCGTCATGCATAGATTCAGTAGTTTTGTGTGCAATTTATTGAGCATCACCTGTTTGCAGTCTGAGAGTGATACAGAGAATCAGAGAAAGACAGAAACATGTTCTTTGTCCCTGTGCAGCTTAAATACCTCTCAGTGGAGACTGGATTGGCACAATGAAATACACAGAAAGACAAACAGCCAACCACAGCTATGCATGCAGGAGTTAATCAATGAGATGAGAACATGGCTTTAGGGAGGAGGTTTACTGTGGCTGTCTCGCCACTCAGAGCCAAGAGCACAAGGCCAGTACTGCTTGCTGATGGACTGAATGAATCCTCACAAGTGAACTAAACACGCAGGAAGATGGAAGGTCATGCGTGTGGAACGTTTGTCCCAATGTGCCACACCTCGGGTGACAAGCTCCTGGCTTGATGACCAGAATGGAATAATTTTTTTGGTCAGGGTGGAGGTGCAGTTCAGACCTGTCTAGTAGGTCTAGCAGAGGAATGCTGGCAGTAAAGAGGCTGTGAACCTGGATCAAGTCTTGGCTCTGCCATTTACTAGTCAAACATCTTTGGCCTTAATCATTTAGTGCCTCAGTTTTCAGATCTGTGAAATGGGTAGAATCATAGTTCCTACTTTGTAATTTCATTATGAGGATTAATAGCACAGTGCCTAGCACCAAGCAGGTGCCCAATAAATGTTAGTGCAAACAAACAATTGTTCTTATTCTACATATCTTTTGGCTTTGTTTTCATTTCTATTCTTATCTAAGATGCAGGGCCAAACGTGTAATTGTCTTACTTAGGATCATCCTTGACAAGGAAGGTTCTTATCTTTCCATTAAGAAGGAGCCCTGTTGCAAACGATGTAGCTGAAGGCAGGAAACTGGGCTGCATGACCTCTCATAGTCACTTTTAGAAACTTGGTTCTTGCATCTTTTCAGTTCCTCTGCTTTGAAAGCTTAGGAGGGCTTGGCCATAACGAAAGTATGCCTTTTGGCGACTAGGTAGGCAGGGAGAGGTTAATTTGGCACAATCCCCAGTGCAGAAAAAGTCCCACCCATGATGTAGTTGGAAGTCTGGTTGGGTTGAGTCATTGCATTTAGATTTTTAAGCATTTTATCAGTAGAACCAATGGTCTGCTCACCGTGCTGCTGAAATTCACCACCACTAGGCAGGCAGCACCGCACACGCACAGCTGCTGAGGGTGTGAGTGGGGAAGGCGGGGAATTATTAGCAGAGTACCTACAGCCCCATCTCAAGTCGTTTAGGCTGGTGAAGAGTGGCAGCAGGAGGACCAAGCTGGCACCGTGCAAGCAGAGATGGACTGTAGGTGGGAGGAGGGGGGTCAGTGCTGGGGATACTGCTCTTGTCAAGCAAAACCTCAGCGTAGCCTGGAGAGAAAGGAACTGAGGAATGTCCTCATTCCTATCTTAGACGTCAACATTATCTTGTCACACGTGGAATTATAGCCTCCCAAATGTTGATGGGTATTAACTAATGAGCTTCTCAAGGGCAGAAGCCACATCTTATTTATCTCTGTATTTATTTCAATGCCACTTGCATTCCCTGGCCCAGAGTTTGCTCTTGCTATATATGATTGAATGATTGACTATGTGGATATTGCATATGTGCGGTGTGTCAAGGAAAACTGCTTCCACAAACTGATGTTATCTTGCTGAGTTTGGATGCAATACCAATGTGTGCATCTTCCACAGCCTGGAGGAAAATCCAGGAATTCTGATTTGACTTAACATTTCTTCGGTCAGGTAAATCATTTCTAGAGGAAGTTTCTGTACCTAAAAGTGTGGATGTCAGTGTATGAAAGGGCTAGCTGGATCTTTCCTTTATTTCTGGGAAGAGAAAGATATGTGAAATTCAACGACATCTGCTGAAATTCAAACATATTTTTATTTATTCATGGCCATGATCAGGGCAGAACCTCTAATTTCAACCAATAATTAGACTTGACAATAGATGTGGAAATAAAACAGTTTTGCTGAATTCACTTGTCATTCCTCCCTGCTGTAGCTGGTGTAACCCAGATGTCAGCTGTCCCTTATTTTTCTCTTTGAGTGTCCCCTTCCTCAACCTGCTCATACTAATGCATTAGTGAGCCCCGTGGCATTGACTGAGGGTCTCATGGGGGAGACACAGAGAGGGCTGACGTTGCATACTTCACAGTCACCCACTTAAATAGCTCCTGAGGTTCAAAACCAGTTTTCCAAAGACATTTGTGCCGTCACTCCACCAAGAATCCCTTTTCTTCCTCTCCTGGCGTCCCCAGACCAGTAGCTTTCAAACCTGTACCATTTCTCCCCCAATGCCCAACCTCAAACTCCTCCCCTTGCTGTTGTGCAGATTTCTTCTTCTCATTCTTGGTTTGTCACCACCGTGCATGCTGCTGCTCACAGGCCATTTAAAGACCTTCAAGCGAAAGGCCATCTATCCTTTCCGACTTGAATAGCGTCGCTGGTTATCCAAGCATTTGTTATGCTTTTTGCTATTTGGTCCTTGAAATGATTATGAGACGGTGCTATCTGCAGAAAGTCCTTGCTAGCCTTTTCCCTGCGCTTTCAGGGAAATGATGGGGCAGGAGCCAGAAGGTCTGAAACTGGGGAGCGAGAGGGGGAAGAGGAAGGAGAGACAGTGGGAGTGACAATGGCTTTGGGAAGTTTGCTTGTGAAGGGGAGGGGGGGAAGGGGTGTTGGGAGTGAGATGAGAGGTCAAGGGAAGCCTGTTTAATAATAAGAAAAAAGGATACCAAGGCACGTGGATGTGCTGATGGGAAGGAGAAAGTAGAGAGGGAGAGGTTGGGGCTTAACCTCAGAGAAGAGGGGAGGGAATGGGGTTCTGAGCACCCGAGGATCAGCCACAACAGAAGACAGAGGTGATGAGATAGAGGGCGTGGGTGTGGGCTGAGCACGGGCTGGCTGTGAGGGGCACAGAGGAGGCTGGGTGGATGGGGACCTCACTGCAGGCTGAGCACAGGGTCTGAAGCTCTGTCCAGGCAGGGGCTATGCTGTTGGTTATTGTTGCAATTGCTTGTTTGCAATGTGTGCACCAGGAGCCCACCTACAAACCTGTTCTGCAAGCTCCTTACAGGGACAGGAGTCTTTTCCAGGGGTCTGCTGGATCTAGCTCCTGCTGGTTCCCATCATTAAATCTTCAGGAAGTTTGCAAGCTGGTTGTTAAAACCACTGGTAGCTTGAAACCAGCCATGGTGTATTTATACTACAGAAATTGGCAATGGCTACAAATGGGAGCCTCCCCCTACCCCCACCAGAATGCCGATTGTTAAACATTCAGCAGCACACCACTGCTTTGAACCCTGTCCCCAGCTCAATTAGTTTGGAGCTCTATCCTTGCTTGCCCCACACCTCTAGAGTGTGTTTTTTTTTGAGACAGAGTCTCACTCTGTTGCCCAGGCAAGAGTGCTGTGGCATCAGCCTAGCTCACAGCAGCCTCAAACTCCTGGGCTCAAGCGATCCTCCTGCCTCAGCCTCCCGAGTAGCTGGGACTACAGGCATGCGCCACCATGCCCAGCTAATTGTTTCTATTTTTAGTAGAGACAGGGTCTCGCTCTTGCTCAGGCTGTTCTTGAACTCCTGAGCTCAAGCCATCTTCCTGCCTCAGCCTCCCAGAGTGCTAGGATTACAGGCGTGAGCCACCATGCCCGGCCTCTAGAGTGTGTTTGATGGCTTTGCTGCCTCGGCTTCCTCCTCTGTCTCCCGATCTCCACAGCCTGGGAAGTCAGGTGGAAATGGGACATGCACGGAGTAGAGTGTGGTTTCTGAGAGGTGGGGGTGCACATCGTGGGGGAACGGCTGTATCGGGGTGTTCACGGGTGCTCTTCTGTCAGCGATTGCTCTCTGTGCATATGCCGTTGCTCCATCCGCCCACTGGCAGGTTGGGCAAACTTAGGCTTCAATTATTTACTTCTGTGCCTGCGTGCTGGGGGAAGAGGGGTTCCCCTATCCCTTCCAGCTCCGTAAAGCACACACAGAAGCAAGCAGGGCAGCTGCCCCTCGTGCTGAGGATGAGGATGTGGCGGCAGCGTGTGACCCGTCGACAGAGCGCAGGTCTCGCTGCCTCTTTGCATGAAGCCACCAGCTCATGAAAGCCCATCTGCCCTCCCTCCTTCCCCTTCCACACCTGCCACAGCTGCTCTTGTCCTGGCTGCCATTGGCCAATGACGAATACTGGGGAGTCTGGGACTCAGGACATGAAAGGTCACGGGTCTACAGTCTAGGGTGTACGATAAAGCAGAGAGACCCCCAGCCTTGGAGCTTCACAGATCTGGGGTTGGGTTTGGGCTCTGACGGGCAGTTTCCCAGTATCCTTGGGCAACGTATTAAATTATCCAGCCTCAGAGTTCTCCTCTGTGAAGGGCTAGATGCGATCATGTTTGTAAAGATTCTGGTAAGTGGTAGGATCTCGAAGAGTGTCAGAGGAAGGGACAGTGGGGGACTGAGGAAGATTAATTGTGGACTCAATATTCCCTTCCTCCAGGAAACCTTCTTGGTCTTTGGTTAGTCACTGACACTTCTGATAATGCCTCATGCCCGGATGCTTCATTGCATGCTGGCACTCAAGGATGGGCACATTTTATGGTGCATGAAACTGGGCAGGGAGGGGTGGGTGGAGCAAGAGTTTGAAGCAGTGGTGTGTTGCTGATGTTTAACAACCAGCATTCCAGGAGGAACAATGGTCCCTGTCTGTAGTTGCATGGGAGCACCCGGCAGCCCATCACATCAGGTAGCATTTGGAAGAAGACTATATCCTTACTTTTTCTTCTCCTTTCTCCTGCTTTCTTCATTTTTTGTCCTATGCCCCTCTTTCTTTTTTAAAAAAATTCTTCCCCAAACCTTCAATGGGCTCTTATAGGCACCACTCAATCCCCAGTGGTTCTCAGGGTTAAAGAAATTGCCTATTCCCAGTTAAATTTTTTTTCACTGCTTTGTACCCTGTAGAACAGGGTGTTGGTCCCAACTTACCAGCAGCTTGTATTCCATCGAGAAGGTTGGTCTGTCACACACACACACACACACACACACACACACACTTTGAGTTAGGGCAATCAGAATCCAGGAAGACCAGAAGATCTGAAATTCTGGAGGTCCAGGAAAGCACGTAGAGAAGGAACCAGAAAGACATAAAAGTCATATGAACTCAAGCTTCAAGGAGCTAGACAGGGGAACCACTAATGGGTGATTGATTAGGAGCCAAAGAGTGGGGCCAGGGCAGGAGAGAACACAGATTGGCACATATGCCCTGGGGAGTCTTCCACACCAGGCCAGTTCCCATCCCAGCAGAGCTTCCTCCAAGTCGCCTGCTGGAGTGCATCTGCTCAAGGCCACAGAGAAAGAGAAAGAAGGGCATGGGCAGCGCTAGGTTGGAGGGGACATAGGGACGGAACACAATGGCAGAAATTGACAGAGGTGCAGGGAAACTTTCATCAGCTTTTGACTTGCATTCTTGACTCTCTTTTTAGGTTGATGGGTGACTGAACATTTAAAAAATGTTTAAATTTATTTTTATTTTAAAATTTTATTTGTATAAATTTATGAGGTGCAAATGTAGTTTTGTTATATGGAGATATTGGATAGTGATGAAGTCCAGGCTTCTAGTATATATCCATCACCACAATAATGTACATTGTTACTCATTAAGTCATTTCCCATTTTCCACCCCCCCACCTCCCACCCTTCTGAGTTTCCATTGTCCATCATTTCACACTCTACGTCCATGTGTGCACATTATTGAGTTTCCATTTACAAGTGAGAACATGTGGCATTTGTCTTTCCATGTCTGAGTTGTTTCACTTAAGATAATGACCTCCAGTTCCATTCATGTTGCTGCAGAAGACATGATTTCATAATTTTTATGGCTAAATAATATTCCATTGTATATATATATACATTGTATATATAAATATATATATTTTTATATATTATAAAATATATAAATATATATATACAATGTATATATATAAATATATAAATATATATACACACCACATTTTCTTGATCCATTCATCTGTGATGGATACTTAGGTTGATTTCATATCTTTGATATTGTGAATAGTGCTGCAATAAACATATGAGTGCAGGTATCTTTTTGGTATAATAATTTCTTTTCCTTTGGGTAGATACCTAGTAGTGGGATTGTTGGATCCTATAGTAGTTCTATTTTAGTTCTTTGAGAAATCTCCACACTGTTTTCCATAGAGGTTGTTCTAATTTATATTCCCACTGTCAGTGTATAAGTGTTCCCCTTTCTCTGTTATTTTTTGTCTTTTTAATAATAGCAATTCTGATTGGTGTAAGATGATATTGGTGTAAGATGTGGCTTTAATTTGCATTTCTCTGAGGAGCAATGGTGATCAGCATTTTTTATATGCTTTTGGCCATTTATATGTCTTCTTTTGAAAAATGTCTATTCATGTCCTTTGCTCACTTTTTAATGGGATTATTTGTTTTTTTTTTTTCATTGTTGTTGAGTTGCTCGAGTTCCTTGTAAATTCTGGATATCAGTTCCCTCTCAGATATATAGTTTGCAGATATTTTCTCCCATTCTGCAGGTTGTCTGGAGTGACTGAACATTTTTTTTAGTAACCTGCTATGCTTCAAACAGAGCTATGGCACTGCCTGTCTCATGGTGGCAAGGACTTGCACTTTGCCCTGTGTTTTCATCCATGGGGGTGGATTTTGCTGAGCCACTCACAATTCCTCTTCAGCTGGGTTGTGACCCAAGATGCATGTTTGAGATGCTGCATTCCTTTATTTATTTATTTGACTTTTGACATTGCAATTTGTATAATTGTTCATGTTTTCTCTTTTTCCTTGGAAGCTCAGAACCAAATTGCAGTCCATTTCTAAAAGGATACTTATTAGGGCACCATTTTATTTTTAATTCACCCTTGGATTCGTCCTATTTTCCTCTCTTTTATTTTCTTCACTCTAATTTCCTCACATTTTTCTTAATCTCCCTGTATATGCAATCCACCTCAATTCTTTTAGAAATCAGACTTAGAATTAAATAAGAATGAAACCTATAATAGCTGCCTCTATTAAATAAGTGTATCTTTAGAATCCATAGGATGGCTTGAAAATCAATGCATGAAATCTCAACAAACAGCAGGGGGGCTCTAAGAGTTATATATGGCTATATATTAAAGAAAAGACAAGTGTGTGCCCTCAAGGAGATTCTAATCCCAAGACACAGATGAAACAAATAGATTCAAGTTGACAGAACTACTTGGCTACAAAATTTTAGAGGTATTATCATTGGAAAAGTCTCATTTAGTTCTTCATTCATTAAAGAAACATTACTTTAGAATACCATGGAGTACCAACCATGCATGAAGCACTGGGTTATTTCCTATTGAACAATGTTCAGCAAGATATAGCCCCTGCCTTTAAGGAGTTCTACTTAACAGGAAATACAGGCAAGAGGCAATCACAATACAGTGTGGTAAGGCCGTTGGTCCCCGTGGGCAGGGTGCAATCCGTGACGGTGTGGGAAGGTGCTAGAATGGCTTTCTGGAGGAGATAACTTGTAAGTCTGATTTCTAAAGGAATGGAGGTAGATTATATACACAGGGAGATTAAGAAAAATGTGAGGAAATTAGAGTGAAGAAAATGAAAGAGAGGAAGATGGGACGAAGCCAAGGGTGACTTACAAATAAAATGGTGCCCTAATAAGTATCTTTTTAGAAATGGACTGCAATTGGGTTCTGAGCTCCCCAGGATAAAAGAGTATAGTAGATCCTTGGCATTGTCCTGGGAATTGTGAGCCTTAGCTGTGAAGCTTTGAGTGAATCCAGCGTTCTCTTGTCACCTACCATGGATGGATTCTTGCTTTAGTTAAGGTGAATCTTTACTTCAGCAGCTGCTAAAATTCCCCAACATCTCTGCTGGAGGGCAGCATGGCTTTCCTGAGCTGCTCTGATAGCCTCCCCTGCTCTGGATACCTCTTCTCAAAAGATGTCCAGAGCTTGAGGCAGACAGCGTGTGGACCGGTGGGTGCATGAAGCCACCAACCCTCCCCTCTCCCCACCCGACCATCCTGCTCTTCCAATCCGAGGAGCCGAGCCGCTGTAGGAGCCGGGCAACGAATGGCACCAAGATGTCCATCGCTGTTGGGAAGAAGAGAGCCAGGGTGGGCCAAGATGGCAGATGGCTTGGAGTGGCATGCTGTTTTCGGGCCCCTCTACCTTTGTACCCTGTGCCATTTGAAGCTGCCGGTTACTGTTTTTAGCTTGGCGCGAGGAGAGAGCTTTTGTTGTCACTCAGGAATGCAGGGTATTTTTAGCGAAGAGATTCTGCTTCAGGCATGTGCATTGTGTTCGGATGCCAGCGACAGGACCGGCCGAGGAGGGCCGGTGCTGAATAATTTGGGGGATCCGCAGATTCGGCTGAGAAATTCATGGAAAAAAAATGAGTGGGCAGGGATGTATAACCAGAATCCTCTCGTCCCGTGGGATTTTGGTTTTTCTTTTTGATCTTGTCTCCTTGTTCCTCTTCAGAACTGGCTGCTGAAGTGAAGGGAGGTAGAAGCCAGGAAGGAAGCAGGGGTGGGGGGTGGTGGGTGAAGGGGTGAGGAGGTAGGGTGGGGCGGGGGGTGAAGAGAAATTGCCTTGAGGTTGAAAAACTACCAGAGAGGAGATATTCAGCCCTGGAAACTACGTTTATTGGGCCTGATTGTAAGAGAACAGGTGGTAGTGAAATGAAAAACTGAACCTTTTCTCTTGAGCTTGAAATCAATTTGTAGTTATTTACTTATTTTTGATTAATTCAAAGGAATGACTGAATGAACAAATATTTGCCCATCCACTTACTGATTGATGCTATGATGATGTAGGATTTTTGGTCTGGAAGATTTATGGATGATCTAACTTAATCCATTCCCTTCCTTCTGTTCCCTGACTGACTCCCCGCTCCCTGCCCCTTCCCAAGATAAAGACACTGAAACTCAGAGAGGGTAAGTGACTTGCCCAAGGTCATACTTATTAGCAGTAACTTTGGGACTTGAAGCCCAGGTGACCTGACACCAAGTGCCCTGTTTTTCTGTGTTTACTGCATATTGTTGGGAACATCTATGTAGCCTACCTTTGATTCTTATTTTCATGAACAGATTAAAATAAGAACTTAAAAGACTGCCTGAGATAGGGGATGGGCTGAAGGTTGGGTCAGGGGCTAGGCTTAGAGTCCTGGAACTATGAGCACTTTTCAGACTTCCTTCTAGGCTACCTTGTGTGGTTTCCCTCTGCTCCAAGTAGCTCCCATCTATGGAGCACCCACTGCTCAGAAGGGACCGTGCTGTGCTGGGTGCATCCACGTGGACTGTTTTGTGAATTACATGCAACAGCCTGGGAGGAAAGCATCAGAGCCATCTTTTCAGATCTCAACACTGAGATACCGAGGGCTTACGGGGTTTGCTCAAGATCAAATCCCAGCCAAGTGGTTGAGCCAGAGTTAAAAGTCAGGTCTGCCGGCCACAAAGACCAGTGTCCCTTCCACTGTCACCCAGATGTTTTCACGGTGCCCTGGGAGCTGTGTTCTTCTGAGTCTTGGTCACAGTGGTGGTCCCTCCGATTAGTGGGATGTGCTATCTGTGTTCCCTTGCAACAGGAATTTTCACGGAGCCAGAAGATGGAAGTGTAGGAGGAGATGTGGTCTGTTTCTTAACATCCTTAAATCACTAAGAAATGAAATGTCTTCTTTCCTCCCTGGAAGTCTCTGCAGAGTGGGCCCAGCTTGTTCAGACTCCTCTTTCCTTGGACTCTTGGCTTTGCAGCCGCCACGGTACTCCTGGGCTCTTACCTTTGTTCCAGAGCTCTTTTTGTGTATGTTTTGTCTCCTGAGTGGATTTTTTTAAAAAAATTCAGGTTAGTGTAATTGACTGAGTGTTTATCGAATGCCTCCCAAAGAGCTAGGAGCAGAGTCACAGATGTGGATCCGTACTTTGGATCCCGTGGCAGGGCTGGTCCCTGAGTCACACGTTTATTCTTCCAACAAACACTGTGCTGGGAAGCCTCCAGGTGCTAAGAGTCTTGTAGGGGAGGAAGAGAAGCCCACAGAGTGACCTGAACATCCTAGACATTGCCACCTTGGAGGTGCTGAGCTGAAAGCCAGGAGATGACATCTACTCAGGCTGCTTGGCAGGACCTGGTGGTGCCTCCAACTCCCAGGACACAATTCAAACACCTCCTCCTGGACCTCTTCTGATGGAGCAGGCTTCCACGTTAGGCTGTGTCTAGCGCCCTTAACTCACCCAGAGCACATAGATTTCAACATGCCGCTTAGAACCCTGAAGATGTTGAAGGTCCTAAAATGACACTGTGAATAATGAGAACTGAGGAGCTAATTTTTCTCAGGTAGTGAGCTTCCGGGTTGAACAGGAGACGGAAAACCTTAAGTTCCATGTATTAAGAGATGCATTTGGGGTTAAGAGATGAACCTGTCTTGTTCAGCTTTATACCTGCAGCACATGGCAAATACATATGATGCTGAATGAATGAGTGAGTACATGAGAATGGGTTTATTCAATGGTTTCTTCCCAATAATAAAAACGTATAAGGAGATTTATAGCTGTCTAAAGAGCTGAAAATGGACACTTTAGAAAAGAATACAATGGATTTGAGGTCATTCTGCATTTGAGAACAGATCGTGGGGTAATTAAACAATTTTTTAATTAAAAAATATTTTAAACTATATATACTTTAAAGCTGGCTGTCTTCTGTTTGTTCCTTCAGATCCACCTGCCACCCTTTTCAACTCTGCTCTCTGTCCCGGGAGACTAAGCTTTTAGGTCCTCCAGCTTCTCAGTGGGGAGTCCTGGTAGGAGACAGAGGGAAGAAAGCCCATGAGATCTAGGTATTTTTCCTGGCTCTGTTCCCGTGCAGTGCCCTCAGGCTGTCTGTGTCTGTGACTCTTCTTTTTTCTTATGGCCACCCTCTGCCTTTGTGCCTTCATGCCTAGGAGTAGTGACTGTCCCTCTGTTATTAGCCTGGGTATTGCAATGATACCGCGTGACTTCCCTATACCTTGTTCACACTTCTAAAACAGTTCCTCGGTTAGACCTTCATCAAATTATCCTGAGTCGAGTGTGCCATCTGTTTCCTGCTTGCAACCTTGACACCATAGGTGAAGCTCCTCGTGTCGTGAAGACCCGTGTGAGGCTTCTCCTAGCTCACCCTGGGTCGTGTGCGCCTCCCTTTTCTTCATTTTCCTAGTATGTGATTTAGTTGGTCCCACCAAACTGATCCGTCATTCGAGACGGAGATGCCAGTTTAATTTTCTAGATGTGTAAACACTAATCTGGGGAAAAGGGGCTGTTACGTCATTCTGACACACACCATCACACCAAAAAATCACTTAATTTAGAAATGATTCATGCAGGGGGTAGGCCTGCTCTTACTCCCGGGGGCGGGGGGGAAACTGAACTAGAAGAGAGAATGCCCTTCTCTTCTCCCGTAACTGGATCTCTCTGTCTTAGTTTGGGTTCCCTTGAAGCAGAGCTTGCAGTAGAGATTTGGGTACATGTGGCTTGTGGGGGGAGTACCCCAGGAAAAAGGGGGTGAGGGAGGCTGGGTAGATGAGAAAGCTCTGTGCAAGGGTGTGGGTAACCCCTGGGACTGGGGAGATCTCAGCTGGAGCCTCACCTCTGCTGGGGCCCACAGAGAGCTCTGGGGAGTAGATTACACCATAAAGTGGGTCCCACAGGGAGGTGAAGGGGCTGCCTTTTGTACCCTGGTGTCAGCCAGTTATTGGCCGGGGGCTGCCTTTGCGCAGGGGACACAGTGCTGGCTGCTGTTCTGTTGAAGGCAGTTCTTTGGACAAGGGCACGACTGTGAGCCAGTAGTCACAGCAGCTGGGGGATGGGGACACCAGCCTAGGAACGAGGATCTGGGTGGAGCCTCAATAGGGTGGCCTCTGCCATCCTCTCCTCGCCTGGTTCAGTGAGTAGATGATGACTGTTGTTTTCATTTTACACACGAACAAATACTTTTACCTTTTTCATCTTCACCTCCCTTCCTACCTCCCTTTTCTTTCACAGTTGGTGAGTCCCTGCTACGTAGGGACCAATGGGGTATTTATAGGAACGTAAGACACAGTGTCCTTCTTGGCGGCTCTTCCGTCTCATTGGGATGACATGACCTGCCACACGAGGCCACGTGTGCAGCAATGTTTGACTATCAACGTGTGTGGCTGTACCTAGGAGTTTAGAGAAAGCAGCGATCAGTGAGGACTGGGAATATTCTAGAGGACGTAAAGGTGAAGCCACGCACCCAAAGCCACTGTGAACTGATTGTTGCCCAAAATGGCACCCAGCCTCTCCCACTCCCCCTTCCCTGGGCTCTTCCTTTCTTCCCGAGTGATACTGATGGAAAACAAACGCTGTGTTCAACAGTTCACTTTCCTACCTAATTCAGCTCCTTTTAGGCCACGCAAAGTTTCTGTTTCAACAAAAGCCTCCGTAGGGGTGACTCTGCAGATCCCCTAAAACAATGGGGCAGGGACAGATTGCAGCGGAGTGAGGTGGAGGCACAAATGCTGCCTTTCAAGTCTGTGGCTGTAACCCAATCTCCTTTTCAGCTCTATCTGTGGGATGAAACCAGGTGGAAAAGCCAGCGGGAGGAGATCCTGGCGGTTTTGACCCGTTCAAGGTGTGTGGAAAAAGGATTCTTTCTTCACCTGGGGAATAAACGTGCACTTTTGATGCCGTCCATGTTCGCGCCTGTCTACCTGTCCTTTTAGCGCCAGCAGGGCTACCACTCGGGCACTGGGCCCTCAGGCCAGGGTGACAGGCATGGGGATGCGCGGGACAGAAATCCTTCTTCAAGGCAACAGGATTTTCTCCAGGTTCTCTGGCGCAATCCCGCTGAAACTGTAATCAGCGTCTCCAAGTCATAAAATGTCGGATTGGAGCCGCTGCCATTGGAGAGGAGGGAAATTGGCACTCGGTGATTGTCCGTGGCAGGAGGCCTGCAAGGTTTCCTGTTTAACATTTTATTTGCATTTTTTTAAAAAAAATCGTCAGCGTCTCCAAACCCAAGAGGCTTCTTCAGTGTGTACGTGGGGCGCACGGGTGGAGGGGGTGCGGCGGGAGCTTCCATATTGCACCAAAGTCGACTCCTCCGCAGCAGCCATTTTCAACAAGATCCCTGTGTTTGCTTGGCAAAATCTAGGATTGGAAAAACAAAAGGTTTTCCTGCCAGATTCCATTAATTTCAGCAGCAGCAGTAGCAGCAGCAATCTGGTTCTCTCGGATGAATGTTTGACAAGAATGGCCAGGAGTGAGGTTGGGGAGTCTTGCAGGGTCTTTCTTGGTGGAGGTCTGGGGTCTCTCTGCCCATCTTTTCTCTTCCCTAAGGACATGTGGCCAGACAGAATGACGGGCACATGAGCCGGTGGTGGCATGCCATAAGTAGGTGGGGGTCCAGGAGGTCTCCGAGAGGGGCAGGGATGTGGAAGAAATGGGCAGTGTGGGGTCATGGCAGGGGAGCCTCCTGTGACCCAGCCAAGGGAGGGTCAAGGGTCACTCCTCACCTGCTGGGGCTGGATGGAGTCCAAGGGGCCTGATGCTGGAATGTGAGACCACAGGGTGAGTCCCGAGGTGTCTGCCCTCTGGGGTCGCAGCACACTGCCTGCAAAACAGGAGCCGCCTGGTCACAAATGCTGACACAGATAGAGGGGCCAGTGACCCCAAGTGAGCAGGCATTGGGCTGGTGAATTTCCACTGGCTCCATGGTGGGGTTGGCTCATGCATGACCTACTTGGAATGTTTTTAGGAGCCCTGCAGGCAGGCTGAAGGAGGGATGGGACACTGAGATACCCCGCTCATGGATATGGCCCTAAAATCTGCACCTGCAGTTTGATGACGACAGGGGATCAAGGGCTATTTTGGCCATTATTTCTCAGTTGCATTTTTTAATTCTCCTTTTCTTAGATTTTATGATGTGGGCAGAAGTTTTATAGAACCGGGAGAAGCAATGAGCATGTGACCAACCATGTGAACTCGCTAAATGGTCACCAGCCTTGCCCTGGAGGTCAGAGGCAGGGTGGGATGGGAGGTCCCTGGAGAATTGGAACCACTCACATGTAAAGGGCTCCTTATTTTGTCCCCCCACCCCCCGGGAGAGAGCACACCATTGGATCAGTCACTTCCCTGACTTATCTGGTTAATCACAAGTCTTCTCTATGGACTGCAAGTGTCGAAGGGATTATTTAAAAGTAAAGATCCAGCAACTGCAACCCCTCCCCTCTCCGTCCCTCAAATATCTGACCGTCCTTTTACAAAGCACTAAGTTTCTGTCAGTGGTGACTTAGGGACGATGATAAGGCCACCGTGCTTAAAGAATCCTTGCTGTTGCGCTTTGCGCTGGCCTGGGTGGTGTACTGCACCGTCACGTTAAGTTTCTTTGTTATTCCTGAGAGGGTGTGATCATCTTCATTTTACAAAGGAGGAAACTGAGACTTGATCTTAACTTCCCCAAAGTCACATAGAGCTGGGACTTTAAGCCAGGTCTGTTTGCCTGCAAGGCCTGGCTGGAGCACCTCGGAGGCCAAGGGAGGCCTGGTGCTGAGGCTCCTCTGTGCTCCGAGGTGGGCGGGGGAGGAGCAGGAGCCCTGAGCCCCAGGGTCCTACCTGGGGGCCTGACATTCTACAGGTGGCCTCACCCTACCAAATGCCAGCACTTGAAGGGAGAGCCTGCGTCTGAGTTTCTCATTCTATTTAGCTTCCAGGATCTAGCTTCCAGGATCTAGATTGTGTGTGTGTGTGTTTGTGTGTGTTGTGTGTGTAGAGAGAGAGAGAGACAGAGAGAGAGAAAAGGGAGGCAAGATGTTTTGGAGTACATTACCTCGGAAGCCCCTATGGAATATGTTAAAGGGTTTTGCTCATTCCCTTCTGCGTAAGAGTTAAAGTGAAGGACCAGAGGAGGGACAGGAAGGGACTGAGATTGGACAGAAAGCATCCCTGACATCTACCACCTTTGTCTGGAAGGGTCTTAGAATTACATGAAATAGCTTCTCTGTTGCGGTCTGGGGCTTTGACATGGATCCAACATGGAAGTGGACCATGGGAACTTTATTTTTTCTGAGATATTAAAGATGCCTAATAAATACCTTTCGATCAATCGACTGACTACTTAAGATTATGGCAAGTATGTTTCCCATTGGACATGGCTCCTTGCAAATACATTTTTGTTCTAGTGTTTCGGACTGTTCTTTGCTAACACTCATTTTCTGAGTAAGGCCTTTTCTTGCCTTGTGTTGGTCTGTGTGAGTTTGATCCTTTAAGATGAGTGAAAAGTCCTGTGGGCTGCGTGGAAGAGACGTGTATTATGCCTGGACTATCCGTGTGACCGCACACAATTTCCAAATGAGTGGAACTGGGCCCACCACAATATAAGCTCTATGAGGAAAGGACTTCGTCAGTTTTGTTCATTGTTGCGTACCTGGCCCTTAGAGTAGAGGCTGGCACAAGATAGACGCATAATAAAAATTTACTAAGTGAATCTCATAATTACACACCTGGAAGCTCTATCAGTGACGTGAATCTGAGTGTCCTCAGGACTTGCCTTGCTGCGGGTGGCACGGGAGACACCCAGACATCCATCCTTCTGTCCACGTAAGGTGAGAACGCGCCTGGCTCTTTCTTAAACTTGAGAGTCTTTCCCAAATCCAGCCACAATGATGCTGGGTGAAAATGGCTGAAGATTAAAGTCACACCCTACAGCCCACATGCCGGGAAGATTGGCGTGTGTCTCCTGCCACCATGCGGGGCCTCACACCCTTCTCACTGCCGATGGACAGGGAGGAGGGTCAGGCAGGTCTTCTCAGGGGCGCCATTTTAATTGAACTTGGGTGACAATTCCCCTTTGGCCAGAGGGGCAGAGACGGAGGTGTGGACACTGTTCCTGAGAGAGTTAACAGCTCCAGGAAAGGCACAGGGCCAAAAAAAAAACAAACAAAAAAAACACAAAAACGCATGAGGCATGTTCAGGCAGCTCTGAAAGTATGTTTAATATTCAAACTCAGTGGATCTGTGGGTTGAAAGAAAAGAAGAAGCACCAAGTGTATGTGGACCTGAATAAGAAGAGAGTTGAATCTCAAGTTCAGGTTTGGGATCATGCACAAAGCATCATGATGAAACGTGGTGAACAGATGCCGTTTCCCATTTCAGTTCAGTCTGTCAAATGGCTCCAACATGTTCAGCTCTCGCTCTGCGTTACAGGAGTGGGGTGGGGTGTTTGAGAAACAGAAGACACAAACAGCCTAAGGAATTTATAGCTGTACTGGAACGATAGATTGATGCATTTAGCATCCATTCAGGAAACTTTTATTCGGTGTCTGCCATGTTCCAGAAACTGCTGAAGGGTATAAAATTGATTGAGATGTGGTCCGACCTTCAAGAAGCTTATAATCTAACAGGGAAAGAGAGAGAGAAGTGTTTGTTGTTCTACAGTGTCCTAAGCCCTACAGTCGACGTCTCATCCTGAAGATTTGGGAGCCCAGAGGACTGATTGACGGGGTAGGGAAGAAGACTGGGGACCGGAGCGTGTTTAGGGTACGAGCTGTGGGAAATGAGGCAGCAGAAAGGGAGAGAGGAGAGAGGAAATCCCAGATAGAACGCGGTCCCCGAGGGGGTGAGAGGGTGGAACCCAGAGCTCGGGTGGAAGGCTCTGCTGTGGACAGGAGGAGGGAGGCAGAAAGGAAGGAGAAAGGACAGGTGACAGTGGAGGCAGGTATGTGACAGGGAAGAAGCTGAGACAGCGCTTGCCTCGGGGCCTCAGCACTTTTTAGTGAAGAAGGAGACAGAGCTAAGACCCAGTGAAGGGGAAGGGGGCAGGGGAGGGGTTTTAAGGAGAGGGAACTATCCAGAAAGATGGATGGAGAGAATGAATGGGGAGGGAGGGCCTGGCGGTGGGGCTGAACTTGGAGTGCGCAGGTTCATGGAGATTCCAGCTCAGAAGGTGGTGCGATTCCCTCTGGCCACCCTCAGCAACCTGGCTGCAGGCACAGGGACGTTCGATGGATCCAGAATTCAGGCTTCTGAGTGCGGGAAGCAGGCCTCAAAGATAATGGGGAGGAAGTTATCGGAAGGATGGGGTGTGAGGTCTCATTTAGAAAGGGAAGAATGTGAAACCAGAAGGGAGCTGAAAGATGAAGCGAACCTAACTTGTCTTGAACGCAAAGTGTCAATAAGATTTAAAAAGAAGGGTAGATTGAGGAAACAAAAGATAAGAGTCTGTGATCAGTGCAGGTGATTGACTTTTCAGACTTAAGATGTTGCAAAGATGGGATGAGGGTTTGAAGGGGTCAGAGTTAATGGACAGAGTGGGACGAGGGATGTGACGCCATAGCATGGAAGGGTTGTCCTTGTCTCTGTCAGTCCCCCTGGACGGTGGCAGGACCAGGATGGAGAGTGGGACAAGTGAGATAAGGGAGGGAGAGTGACACTGAGGTCAGAGCACCTGTCCTCCCTTCCGATTGCTGTCATCTGCGGATCTTTCCCCCACCTTGTCACTTACCTGCTGTTTCACTCTCCAGCCCTGTCCTCAGGAAAGGCATCTTTACATGGCGGTGAGGACGCCTTGGCTCCCTGGTCGTTCTGTCTGCGGGTTGGCTGCTTCTCTGGTATTCCCGTCGCCTCTATGAGCTGCCACTTTTCCTTCCCACAAATGTCATTTCTACTGAAGTTGGAGCCCTGTCTGTTGTTGGCAACTGAGAACAGTAACTGAGAAGTGCTTCCCTCTGCCCACAGTGCTGAGATGGGGTCTCACTATGTTGCCCAGGCTGGTCTCAAACTCCTGGCCTCAAGAGATCCTCCTGCCTGGGCCTTCAAAAGTATGAGCCACCACACCTGGGCAATCTTGTCTTCTTAACTATGTTATAAGCTCCTTGAAGAAAGGAACCACATTAATATATTTTTTTTTTCTCAAGAGTGCCTATCTTATTTCGTTTATTCTAAAAATGTTTGTTGAATGAATGAATGAATGTATAAATGACAATGTGGCTGAATATGTGTATTAGTTATCTATTGAGGCACAACAAATACTCTAAAACTTGGTGGTGTTAAACAACAATAAACACTTATTATCTCACACAGTTTCTAGGAGTCAGGAATTAGAAGTGGCTTAGATGGGTGGTTCACTTATACAGTGGTAGTCAAGATGTCGGCTGGGATTGCAGGGTTCTGAAGGCTGTGCTAGATCTGGAGAATCTGCTGCCAAAATAGCTCACCCATGGCCAGCAAGTGTCAGTGCTAGTTATTGGCAGGAGCCCTCGGTTTCTATCCATGTGGACCTCCTCACTGCGCTACTTGAGCATCCTTACAACATGGCGGCTGATGACCCCAGAGCAAATGAACCAAGCGTGAGCAAAGCAGAAGCTGCAATGTCTTTTATGCCCTAGCTTCAGAAGTCACACTTCGTCCTTTCTACCACATCCTATGGGTTACATAGGTTAGCTCTCTTCAATGTGGGGGAGTTGACACAAAGGCGTGAAGACCAGGAGGTGAGAATCACTTGGAGGCAGTCTATCAGTGCATGACTCACAAGAGCCAGGAGTGGGTTTTCAGGATCAGGGACTAGCTCAGTCAGAAGTTTTGGGGACCACAGGGGAAGCTAAAAACAATGTTGGCTAAGCTGGCTCTGAGTAGTAAAGCCAGGGGTCTTTCTGTCCTCTGTGGTTGGCCTTCCTGGGGGTCTTCACTTTCAGTTCCCTGATGTAGTGAGTGAGGCAGACCTGATGCCCACCGCCAAGCCCTTTGGCATCCACGCTCTGATCCTGCAGGGCCTGGAGGTGGTGGGGCGGGGGAGGTCGAGTTGGGCAGAATTGGGGGGCTTCCATCAGAGGGGACTCACCCAAGCCCTTCCACTCCCAAGAAACTTCCTGCATCATTTACTCCTCTTGTTATGATCACACCGAGTTCTTCTCTTGCTGCTTGGCTCTAAGAAGGTAGACAGTGTCCCCCCAAATTCATGTACACTTGGAAGCTTAGGATGTGTCCTTACTTGGAAATAGGGTCTTTGTAGATACAATTAAGGTAAGGATAAAAAATGAGAACATACTACATGAGGGTAAGCCCTAAATCCACTGATGGTATCCTTATAAGAGACAGAAAAAGATGAAGAGCTGTGAGATGTGAGGATGGAAGCAGAGAAAGATTGGAGTTGTGCGTCTACCAGCCAAGGGGCCCCAAGATTGCCTGCAACCACCAGAGTCTAGGAGAGAGGCAGGGAACAGATTCTCTCTCGGAGACTCTAGAAGGGACCTGCTGACACTCTGATTTCATAGCTCTGGACTTCTGAACTGTGCGAGAATAAGTTTCTATTGTTTTAAGCCACCTGGTTTGTGGTTATTTGCTATGGCTGCCCTAGGAAACCAATACAGAAAGGGAACAAAAATAAAGTCTTTGAATGATCTTTTAAGACTGGCCATGGTTCTGTTGGGCAGCTGGGAGGAGGAGGGGCCGGGTTAGGTAGGTGCTCTGGAGGGGGTGATCTTTTTCCATAACTTGGAAAGCTTAAGGGCAGTTCGTTCACCTGGGGCTTTAGAACCAGCCCTCCCCTGCCTGCCCCACACAGCTGCGCTCTGCACAGTGGAGACCCTGCGACTGCTGACGCTTTCAGGGTGGGGGTGAAGGCCAGAGGGCTTAGTGTCGGGACAGGAAGAGTGGCAAACTGGGACCTGTCCTATGCAATGGCCCTTCGTTGACTTAATCAACAAAGTCATCACTGATTGATTAATTACGTTATGAACTCAAGGTTGTCTATGAGCAAAGCTGTGCCATTTATTTCTTCCCCGTTCTTTTTTGAATCTATTCCTGTAGCCCATCCAGGGATCAAACGCTCTTCCTAAAGCCAAAGCCCTTCCAGTGGGGTTGAACGCATGGGCTGTACTAATTCATACCAACTTAATCATATTATTACTAATCACCTAATGGGTTTCTCCTCCAGAGGGTGCTTGCATTTTGAAAGTGGGATCCGGAAGGTGAGCAGGAGTTCCCTGGCACTGGCCCGTGATCTCCCTTGGTTCTCAAGGTAAGGCTCCCTCTGTCCCAGCTCCTCCCGGAGCCATGAGGACTCAGTTCTGCTACGAATCAGTCGGTGACAAGCTAAAGAGATCGACAATCCGAGGTGGGACGGGACTGGGGATGGGGACAGGAGAAAGTGCAGGAGCCCTCTCTGTGCTTGGGCAGCTTCCGTGCAGCCCCCAGGACAGAAGCATGGGGTGGGGGGCTGCAGCCCAGGGCTTCCTCCTGGGGGTGGAGTTGCCTTTGAGGGGGCAGTGGTGTCCCCCGTCCCTTCCTGTGGGGCTCTTTGATGCCGATCCGAACAGACTGGAAATGGAATCCCTGGGACCCCTCCTCATTACCATTATTATAATAAACTCCAGGATTGTAGCTGCGGAGCCTCGGGCTTCAGGAATGCAGCCTGTAATTACCTCGCTTCTAAATGCTCCTGGTGACGCGTGGCGAGGCCTCCCGCATCAGACCAGTTAAATTACTGTGCCACTGGGCCGCCATTTAACTGGGCAGATGAGAGAATGTGAACTGTTTGGGAATTGTTAACTTATAGCGCAACCTGGAAACTGCCAGAGAAGACTCTGGAAGGGAGAAGTTAAGTCAGCGAAGCCTTAGATCCCCCCAGCTGATTGCCCAAGACCACCTCCCCCTTGCTGCCCATCCGGCCTGGATTAGAGCGTGGAGACGGCAGGGAGGGGCTGGGGTGGGGGTGACAATAGCCAGGTGCTCTCCCAGGACCATGCACGGGGCCCCGGCACTCTGCTGTCTGTGGAGGTGAGGCGCGCTGGCGACAAGGCCATGCCGGTCTCTGTCCCAGGACTGCAACTATCTGGGCAGGCCCTCGTGCCTCTGTTCCTGGCGACTGGGGGTGGGTCGTCACGGAAGGTGTAACAGAGAAGGTGATATCTTAGTTGTGCATTGGAGAATGCATAGGATCGGGGCAGGCGGCAGGGGAAAGCTGGGGACGCCACGCTGCCTGGCTCAGCCAGGGCAAGGCAGGGGCTGTGGGAGGGGGCGAGAAAACGTGAGGGTGGCGCTGGGGGCAGATTTACCCGCTTGTCCCAAGGAAACGGCTCTGGTGGGTGCACTCGTGCAGGTCTCTGCTGTCGTGGGCCCGCTGCCACACCCAGGCCCTGGTGTCGTGCCCCAGCTGCGACTGAATGTGAGCCGGTCAGGCTGGGAGCTGGCACGTTTGGGCAGGGGCCTGAGACAGCAGAAGGAGAGTGCAGGAAACCAGCTGATGGCTCAGGGCCCAGGCAGTGCCCTGCCCTCCCCCATCCTGCCATGTCCTTGAAGAGGGACTGGGGTCTGTGCATGGTCATTCCTACCCATGCTCTGAGCCTCTCCTCTCTGCCCCACTCACCTCCCTTGTGTTCTGCAAGGCTCAGCTCCAGCTCCGGAGAACTTGACCTTGGGGTGAAGAGCCGGTGGCAGGGAGGTTTGCGGGCGGACTGCAGCTGGCCGTGTGCAGGTTTGGGGCAAAGTGCTCCCTGGGAGCTGTTCTGTCTGCCAGGGACAGATATATGATGTGGCACTTCCTGCCATGCCAGGGGTGAGCTGCAGGGACCAGAGAGGCTCATCGACCTCACCTCAACTGTCTCTCCCTCCTTCTCCCCGCTGCCTTTTCTCTGCTCCCCCAGCTCCTTATACATTGGCTATGAATCTTTATTTCCACATTAGTCACCATGCACACAAAATGGAGCGTCCTTGATTTGAGGAGCAAAAACAGTGATTACTAGATTGGTTCTCTCTCGCAGAATGTGGAGGAACAAACAATGCCACACAATTTTAGTTTGTATAGCGTCTTTCAAACCACGCAATGCCCCGGGCACAGCGCGGAGTGGCTGTAAATAATCCGATCACCGAGATAAACATTTCTAAAAATCTTTGCATCGAGCTTCATTTTGTCCTGCCCGACACAGCCAGGGAGGCGGGAAGGGAGGAGAAGGGAAAGGAGCAGTCCCCAGACCCTGGGGGAAAGCCAGTGGGGATGCAGGTGTGGCTGGAGGGAGGCAGCCTGGGGTGGGAGTCGGGTGGGGGGCTGCAGTCTGGAATAGCTGCCTTTAAATGAGGCCAGGGAAACAGGCGAGAAGGGTGCTCCAAAGAAAGTAGGCCGCTTTTGGAGGGGTTCCCCAACTTGGACAAGACTAGGGAGAGGTCAGGGTAGAAGAAAAACGGGGGAGCTTGTTCTTTTTTGGAAGTCTTTAAGGGGTCATAGAACAGACATGGGTGGGTTGGGTTTTGGCTGGTTTACTAACATGCTTTGTGATTTCGTGTTGTCTTTTTGAACCTTAGTTTTTCCACCAGGCAGGTGGTATCAGTCATCAAATTTCCTTCTAGACCTGATGGCTATTGACTCTGTAGCCACCCCTGCCAAAGTCCCCATGATGTGAAACTATCAGGAGTTCTGGGCACTCTGACTTGGAGAAAGGACAGATCAACCTCCCACCCCCACCCTTCAGCTTCCACTGGAGCAAACCCTCGCCTCCCACTCCTGGGCTGACTCTTGCAGAAGGGGAGGAGGATGCTGAGAAACATGACCATGGCCTTGAGGAAATAACGAGTCTGCAGTTGAATCTTCCTGTGGGATCTTGGGCAAAAGACAACCTCTCTGATTCTCGATTTTGCCAACTTTAAATAGGCATAAAGATACCTCTTTGTGGGTTTTTGTGAGGATTAACTGAAACAGTTTATGGAAGGTGCACAATAAATGATGGTTAGTGATTATTATTATTATTTTAATTGTTGGCAATGGTGACTTGACCAGTGACAGAGACCACAGCTTTGCCCTGAGTGCAGCATGTGGGGACAGAGGGCGAGGTTGCAGGGGTGTGAGGGGAGGAGGCCGGGCTCTCTGGTCCGCTGGACCCACCCTGGGCGCCCGGCCGTGGCCGCCTCTGGGCCGGGCTCCTGGAACCCGCTCTCATTTCCAAGTCGCTGGAGCTTTGTTCATCAGTTCCTCCTAATTTGGGTGAAGTTCGCCATATGGAGAGCAGGGAACAGTGTTAAAAAAGCTTTCACACATAGATAGCGCAGCACTTTCTCTGCTAAATGAGGACTGTCTTCCCCAGTGCAGATTTCACACGCCGATCTCCAGGGTGTTGAGTTCCCTCGTCAACAGGGGTGGAGTTGTTGAGGCTCTTGGAGCCATTGTCTCCGGCTGGCGGGGTCCTGTTCCGACCCCAGGAGAAATCCCATCTTCCTTTTCCTCCCCAGGGGTGAGGGTTTTCTCGCCCTCTCAGGTTGAAACAACGTCGTTTCCAAGGCCGGGCCGAGTGTGCCCAACTCCCCGCAGCCGCAGGCAGCTCAGCTGCCAGGCCCGGCTTGCTGGGGTCTCCTGGGGATCCCTCTGGATGCTGCTCTCGGTTCAC
The DNA here is from genome assembly GCA_008086735.1 of Cheirogaleus medius. NCBI lineage: Eukaryota > Metazoa > Chordata > Mammalia > Primates > Cheirogaleidae > Cheirogaleus > Cheirogaleus medius. Next base: position 12,073,829 of record VBSM01002937.1, read on the forward strand.
GTTTCACGTCTGGAAGGGAGCTGAGCTGTTCTGAACTGAGCCCAAGCCCCCTGTTCCCTAACCCGCGGTGCAGTCTCTAGAACCTTCTCTCCCAGCCAAGACAATCTGCCACGTGTGACTCCCTCCCCCGCCCCCAACCCCTGCCACGTGCCCCTGGCCTGTCTGCCTCAGCGTGTCTATTTTAGTTGTTAAATCAATCTCTCCGTTTGTCTGCTGGAGGCTGAAACGTGCTGTCCTGCACCTCCAAAGATGTCGCCCTTCCAGCAGGGGTCCCTGAGGGCGCAGCGTGACCACCACCCTGTCCACATGGTCTGCTTTTGTCTACCCTTAAAGGGGCTGCAGGTACCCGGGGGTCAGTGGGCAATTTTTTATGGTCTCAAGTCTTAGTGACAAAAATAATGGTGATAATCAGCTATTTATTGAGCACTTACTAAGTGCTGGGTCCTGGATAGTATTATCTCACTTCCGACTCACAATAACCAGGCAAGATCTGTGCAACTACCCTGACTTTAAAGATGAGGAACCCGAGCGTCGGAGAGATTAAGTGACGGGTGCAACTATTTGGTGGCAGACCTGACGTTCAAACCTAGATCCTCTGACGCCTAATCTTTGCAATTTCCATCTTCTCGATACCCCCATCTGCCTTCATGCTAACTCCCAGTTGCACCCAATGATGCCCCAGCCCGGGGTCGAGGGCTAGAGTTGCACACAAACATAGTTGAAGACCTAAATTAAAGGGATGAGGGAAGAGAGCTAGGATTTTCCGAGGCTGGCTGGCTTTGAGGCACGCTGTCCTGCGTCAGGAGAGAGAACTGAGCCACAGCGTGTCAGGGTCTACGGCTTTGTTCTGGTGCGACTCTGCCACCCACATGGGCTTGGCTCTCCTTGGGACCCCCGCGCAGCACAGTGGGGTCTGACTTTGCCACCCCATGGGGAGGAAGAGGAGCTTGAAATTGTTTTTGAGATATTTTCATTGATTTTCTTTAATGCACAGAAACCGTTCCATTCACACATGAGCTTAGTTGATGGGGAAAAAAAGAAAAGATTTGACACAAATTTGGGGGGCTGTGTGGATCTCGGGGAGGGGGCCCGAGTGCCTTGTCGATCGCTCTTCAATTTATCAGTATTTTCCTGGAGTTCCTTTGCAAAGCCCTCTGCTTAATCTCACCACTGGGTGGGAGATTGGAAGAGGAAATGGAGCTTCCCGGGTTCCTTGGCTTCCAGATTGGTTCAGGCTGGGCAGCTCGGCCCCTGCTCTGTTTAAACCCACGTGTTTAAGCCATAGCCCCAGCGCTGTCCTGTTATTCTCAGAGAGCGTCCAAACTTCAGGTTAGAGATCTAGGTCCCCAAA
>VBSM01002937.1:12078907-12243962 GCA_008086735.1 Cheirogaleus medius
CATCCCCCACTCTTTCCATCCTGTTCTATTTGCCAAAGACAGGAAGGATGTGGGAGGCTTCCTCTGCGGGCGCTACTTTTCTCCCAGCCTCCGCAGGCCTGTCCCTCAGCTTGCCTCTGGCCCAGGACCTTGAGACATGGACAGAGATGGAAGGCCACCCTGACACGGCTGGCCACTCTGTCCCCAAGCTCCTATTCCAGCAACTCACCGGGGCCACCGAGGAGCCGGCATGTAGCAGGGAAGCGGGACCCTCATCCACATTCTGAGGACGGCCGCCCGCTCACCCATTACCTACACAATCTCTCAGTTACATTAAAAAAAAAAAATCTTTCCCCCCCTTAACAATAGAGAGGAACAAATGGTTGACAAATAACAACAGCAGCAGCTCTCCAACAAAAGCACGCAATTATTACAATTATACTATCCTTGATTAGGCTGCCATGCATTGCATTTCAATGTAATTGATGTTGTAGGTTGACACATCGGACACCAAATATTCTCGCCTGTCCCTTCTCTCTTTTGTTTCAGAAGCTGATTTGCATTTTCTATGCTTTTAGTAATGAAGACTTAGCACTTTTCCTCCATTAGAAAAAAAAAGAGAGATACAATAATCTGCAACTCGGCACTTGTTTAAGGATTCTGACCCTCGAAAATACCACTTTGCTTCACACATTAGCTGCTTACAAAGAAGGAAGCTAATGTATCATCTAATTGGGCAAACCACTGCATCTGATTTCTCTCAATCAGACTATTAGCTTCGTAATTACCCATCTGCCTCGTGTGGAAAAACGGCAAGGCGCACACCCAGCTAATAACGTTCTCAAGAGCTCTCCACCACAATGAGAGGAGGCGACGTGGAGGGATATGGTCTCTAACCATTTCGGTGCCAAGGTGGTCACACAATGCAGGGGGGCTCTGCCAACCTTCCCCCCCGCCTGAATGTGTTTAATTATTTGTCTTTAATTAGTCGGAGTTTCTGGGGTCTGTTCAGGACTGCCGTCACTACTGCTTCTGCAGTGACAGCGGTGGCCTCCGTGGACGCTACAGGATGGTGACCGGTAGCTGGGAGGCCAGGAGGCTTGCTGTGGCCTCTACGAGGAAAACTCTTGCATTGAGGGAGGAATGTCCCCAGGCTTGGCGGGTGTCCTCGAAAGAGAATAAAGATTCCCCCAAGATCGGAGCAAGAGTGTTTGACTTCTTGTTCCTTTTTTCCTCCTGTGGTTGGGTCCCCTGATTTCCCTCCGTGGGTGAAGACGCATCCTTTGTGGCAGTGCCCGCGCCAACCTGAGCAGGACGACACCTGCCCTGGCCTCTACCACCCGGGGTGGGAGCGCTCGGGCTGCGGGGTGACCTCTCTAACTTGTCACGGTTTCTTTCTGGCTCACTCGTGTCTGGCATCGTGCTCTAAACACCCTTTGGTTCCGTTTGGCAGCTGTAGGGCATTTCTGCAGTCTCAAGACTGTGTGACCTCGGGCAGGTCAGGGGAGGCTTCCTTTTCTCCTCCTCCGTGACCTGGGAGAGGAGGCTGGGCCGGAGCTGCCCTTGGGGACCGGGGTGGTTGGCATGTGGGTATATTTGGGAGGGCAGGTGGGGCCGATTTTGGTGCAGACAGCAGAGAGCTTCTGGGGTCCCTTCCCCCTCAATTAGAGTACCTTGGCCATTACGTGTGTATCTGTCTATGCAACTTTATTTGAATAGAGGATTCCCACTAAAAACTTTGAGACCAACTTGACACACATGGTTCAGCTACTAATGTCTTGATGTCTATTTCAGGTCAGTGCCGGTCGGGATACCAGGATTCACCGTCTAGTGGTTGGTTAGTGTAGCCCATCACGGCTGCTATTGAAATAGGATGGAGTCTTTTGGGGCTAACACAGTGATAAGCTTTGCTTTTGTGTATTTATTTTGTAGCCAAAGTTTCATTGTGATAGGATTTGAAAGACTCATTGATGGTTAATACTAAAGTATTAGGTTGGGAACAGAAATTTACATATTCAATCATCCAGGCAACATTAAAATAATCCCTACAACACGTGTGTGTTTATTGTGAGAGGCCCTAGGGTTACTATTTATATGGGGCATAGTTTCTGTCTAATATAACTTTGAATTATAGATAAAAGGCAAATTTGTTCCTTATGCAAGTAAGAGAAAAAGTCTCAGACGCCGCCTGGTCTTTAAATACTCCAGCAAGCTGGCCAGGGGTTTCCATGTGGACACATAACACAAATGCATTCATGAGCCTGCCTCGGTCAAATTGCTGCCGTCTTAGAGTGCTCAGTGTTCCAGCAGTCAGTTCTTTTCATCTTTTATAATACGCCAGGGCAAGAGTTTGATTGATCTCTGATATTTTCCCTATTTTATTGACAGGAAAATTAGGGATCTTAACAGCCATATATCTCTTAAGGCTTAGAATTTTGTGGAAGATGCTGTCGCTGCATTATTGTCTTATTTATAAAGACCTTCTCGAATTCCTTCCAGGTCGCTGTTTAAGGAAATGTTTGGCTTCCCTTGAACCCATACACACACTCTGTATTTTATAACCGATCATCTTTCCATCTTTGCTTTGGCTGTTAGGAAGCTCAAAGGTTAAATTTCAGCCCATATCTATTGGCTTAATGGGACTAGGTGGCTTATATTCTATGTGCTAATATCACTACAACTTTATTAATTTTCTGTCCTCTTATAAATCATATTTTTCCTTTGTTCCAATTCCTGCAAATGTTTATCTCTCTTAAATCCTTTTGAATTATTCTATGCATTTTTGTACAATGTCTAAATACTTGGTGGGACAATGTTCTGGTGCAGTGACCAGAGAGGTTAAGTAATTTGCCTGAGTCACACAGGAATGAACATGGTCAAGAAATATTTGCCAAGAGAAGCTTTTCCCGAATGTTTTGACATTAGCTATTAAGTCTACTAAAATTAGTGTACCTTGTGATCTGCTATGGAGTCTTAATTTCTCTTTGGAAAGGTTCGCATAATTTGTTAACCTCCATGACAGCTTTCTTACTCTTCCCTGGAAGTCTAGGACGCCAAGCAGTATGAAGCCAGCAACAACACCCGGGGACAGAATTAAAGGAAAAGAGGCTCTCGTGGCCTTCTGTGCAGAGGGGTTGGGCCCGCTGTCTTCTCAGCTGTGGTACCCACCACCACTTTGGTCGCACTCTGAGAGGTCAGGGTTTGCCACAGCCTCTGCATGGCCCTGAGTCGAGATGACAGGCGACTTGTGTCGCTCAGGGAAGAATTGCAGGAGAGCAGGGAACAGGTTTTCTGTCTCAGGCTCTCAGGAGCCTCATACAGGCTGCCTCCTTTCAAACCAAGTTATGAGAGAGTCCGGAACCCGTCAAATATGCTGCCTGGACATCCTCTCATTTTAGCCCCAAACATAAATCCTCTGCTTGGGGCAGGCCTGTAGCAGTCATCTTATGTTTCTTACTCGCCTTCAAGCATAGCCATTCTGCCCCATCCCTCCCTTCCTCTCTCCCTCTCCCTCTCTCTTGTTTTATAACTTTATTGGACAATCAGCAGCGATTAGTTCTCACCAACACTGACTGTCTGTAGATTTTTCAAAGTGGTGACAGGTGCACAGGTAACCAACATACAGAGCTTGTTTGGAGTATCTTCGGCCCCGCTAAGTTTTCTGAACAACTGCACGTGGACATGGTGTGGGATGCTCCTTATTCCTTTGGCCAGGGCAGCTTTGTTGAGTCTGGTGCACACCTGGGGTTCCCATCTCTTTCATGGCCGATTTCTGGGTCTTTCTGAGCGCTCCAGGGGCACGCTTCTTGAGGGCCACACCATGGCTGCACCCGTTGATGCTCTCTGGTCGCCACCTCGCTGATGGCAGAACTTCCCTTCTTCTTGTCACCACCCTTCTCTGCGGGAGCACTGGGGAAGCAGTTTCCTTAAGGCAGCAATTCCTAACCTTTTTGGAAGTGGACACATCCTATCAATTGTTTTTGACATGGCTGTTTCTCTTCCTACCTTTTTAGTGAAAAATGTCCTATGACTCGTTGGCCTTTGTAATAAATATAATACTTTGGAGAATTTCAGTATCGTCACCTTTTTCCCACTAACATAGACCTGGGAAAAACTGGGCTTTCAGAGAAGGGACTACAAAACAGGCCCAAGGAGCAACTTTATGATGAGTTCTGGTTTGAATACCTGCCAGGAAGTTTTTCTCTCCCTCTTAACTGCCGTCCTTCCTATTGCATTTTATCTCATTTTTCTCTAGGTCTTTCCACCGAGGAGATGAGCATCATACTAATACCCAGATAATTGGAAATACAGCCAACTTGCAATGGATTATAAGTAGATTATGTTGCAGTTTATCTCTGGCAGATCTTGCCTTCCTCTCTTAGTTAACATCTCCATTGCTTGCTTAATTTCTTTATTGCTTTTATAACCATTGCCATCTGCTCCTGCAATTGGAGTTCATCGGGAACTAGAAGATTGAAACTTTGAAAATGGAAATAATGATTGGGAGGCCAGCAAGCCCGGGAAAGGTAGCAGTCTAAGCAGAACTAACCCTTCTTCTAAAACTGCTACCTTTCCCGGGCTTACTGATGAGGAAATCAAGGCCTTGATCAGGTAAGAGACTTGTCAAATGTCACAGAGCTACTTGGAGCAAGCTCTGATACAAGGACCTAGATCTGGGTATCTTTATAGTCTATCATGATTCTTATTTATCAGTCTGAAAGATGAAATCGCCCATGACCAGCATGGAAGGTACTGGGCAGAATTGCCTAATGGGACAGAGCTGAGGAATGAGGTGGTTCTTGCATTCCCAGCTCCTCTGGAATTTTGTCTTCAGGGTACAATTTCATGATTTTGTGTGCCACATCAGAAATAGCAAGGACATCAGATATTCCTATAAGAAAAAGCAAGCAGAACTACACACTGCAGCACATGTACAATAATTTAACACAGAAACTATTTCATATTTATCCACTGTTTGGATTACCTCCGTGATGACTCTCTTGCATTTCTGCGGATGATGAGGAATTGGTGTTATTTATGCCTCCGTGTAGGAGTCGGAATATGTGCAACATCCTCAGCATCTGGATGAAGTCCAGTCTGGATTTTTTTCCCCCCATCTGCTCCTGGTATTTTAAGTAAAAATGTTTGTATGTGCATCCCCCAAGCCCTGTTGTAAATTGTAAATCACGCCATTATATCTGGTAAAACCACAATGTCAAGCAACAATTCACAAAGCCACAAAGATTCTCCGGAGTAATTTTCCTGTTCTCATTGATCAATTTTATATTTTCCCCTTGGCCATATGCACACATTAAATGGCACTAATTCAGTGAGAAAACTCATAAGGGATAATATTTCAAGTGGCACAAATGGCAGCAATGCCTTTACAAGTATCTATTTTATAATTGCCTCTGCACTCTACCTGAATCTGCCGCTCGCTGCTATTTCAGTCGAGTGAAATGGACGCAGAAATGGGTTGGGGGTGGGGAAGCGAGGGAAGGGGGAGGAGAATGTTTTAGTTAAATTAGGTGTAAAAACAGGAAAACCTCAAGTCAAAAATTGTGTGGCTGCAATTATTTCTTTCTTCTGGTGAGGATATTTATTATCTGGTCCTGGGAAATGACAGGTGGGGAGAATAGGCTGGTGCTGGGTGGAAAATCCCGTCTGTGCTTAGTGGCAGGACTCGGTCGAGGTCATTGATTGCTTCTTTTAAATGTTTTTGATATTTTTAAAATAAGTTTTTTTTTTTTTAGTTTTTTGAGATGTCTTCATACTACTTTCTATAGAAGTTGGACTAGTTTGCAGTCCCACCAGCAGAGTATGAGTGGTATTATCTCTCTGCATCTATACCATTACTATTCGATCCAGCAATCCCACTACTGGGTATCGACCCAAAGGAAAAAAAGACATTCTATAAAAAAGGACATCTGTATTCGAATGTTTATAGCATCACAATTCACAATTGCAAAGATGTGAAAACAACCCAAGCGCCCATCAATACATGAATGTATCAATAAAATGTGGTATATGTATATATACCATGGAGTACTACTCAGCCATAAACAAATGGTGAACTACCTATTTTATTATCCTGGGTGGAGCTGGAGCCCGTACTTCTAAGTGAAGTATCACAAGAATGGAAAAACAAGCACCACATGTACTCACTAGCAAATTGGTATTAATCAATCAACACTTACGTGCACATATGGGAAGTAACATTCATAGGATGTCAGGCAGGTGGGGGGAGGAGGGGATGGGTAAACTCACACCTAACAGGTGCGGTGCATGCTGCCTGGGGAATGGGCATGCCTGTAGCCCTGACTTGGGTGGTGCAAAGGCAATTTATGTGACCAAAGTGCCTGTACCCTCATAATACTCTGAAATAAAAACAAAAGAGAGAGGGCCTTATATATGTCAATAAAATGATACGTTCCAAAGATGAAATAAGGAACTCTTTAGTAACTAACAAAATTTCTCAGGTGTTATATAAAATGCCAATTGTTTATTCTAAAAGTTTATTTTCTTTCAGAAAAACAAACAAATACTATGTTATGAGAGAATATACAACTCTATCAGGTAAAAAAAAAGGTCTTTGGTAAACTTTTATTTTTTATTTATTTATTTTTTAATTTTTTTTATTTCAGCATATTATGGGGGTACAAATATTACGGTTATGTATATTGCCCATGCCCCCCTTCCCCCTCGAGGCAGAGCCTCAAGCATGACCATCCCCCAAAGTTGCACATCTCACTCATTATGTTTGTATATACCCATCTCCTTTTAGTAAACTTTTAAATTCAAGTATAACAAGCATCCAGGAAAATATGTAATTCATAGTTATACAAGAAGATAATTTTTTTCTAAAGTGAACGCGTCTGGGTAACCACTATGCACATCACGAGGAAGAACCTTATCAGCTGCCCAGAACATTCCCTCTTTCCCCTTTTTGGTCATTACCTCAGTCTCCCCCCAAGGTAAGTACTATTCTGACTTCTGCCACCATTCATTCGTTATTCAGTATGTACTCTGTTGGGTCTTGCTTCTTTTACTCCGTGAACATTATGTTTGTGAGATTCATCCATGTTTTAGAGTATAGCAGTATTTTGTTCATTTTTTATTGCTCTATTGTATTCCATGGGGTGTGTGCGTGTATTGTCTATTACTTATCCATTCTATTACTGATAGACATGTGAGTTCTTTTGAGTTTTTGGCTTTTATGAACAATAGCGTCATGAACATTCTTGTACATGTCTTTTGACATATGTTATGCACATTATGTAGGTATATACCAAGGATGGAATTAATGATTTATAGGGACTATCTGTGTTCAGATTTAGTAAAGACTTCCAAACAGTGTTTCAAAGTGATTGTACCAATTTACACTCCTACCAGCAGGTTGTGAGAATTCCAGTTGCTCCCCACCCTAACATTTAGTATTGTCAATTTTATTTAAAATTTTCACCATTCAGGTAGGTGTATACTGTATCTCATGGCAGTTTTAATTCTCATTTCTTGATGACTAATGATAATGATCCCCTTTAATGTATTTATTGGCCATTTGAAAATTCTTTTTTAAGAACTACCAGTACAAGTCTTTTGCCCATTTTTAAAAAATGGGGTTATCGATTCTTCTTTTTTGATTTTTTTTCTTTAAGTGTTCTGGATACAAGTCCTACACACTCACACATGGTTCATTAATATTTATATAGCAAATATCTTTCCCCACTCTGTGAATTGCCTTTTTACCTTTGTAATGCTATATTTTAATGAGCTTTGATCCTTCCTTTTAATCAAGTACAATTTACAGTCAATTCCTTTATGTTTGTTACTTTTAGTTAAAGAAATATTTACTTACACCCAACATCATGAATGTATTCTCTTGTTTTTATCTTCTAGAACTACATTATCTAAGTCAGTAACCATTAGCCTCATGTAGCTATTTAAATTTCTTTAAAAAGTTTTATTGAGGTGTGGTCGACATACAATAAACTATACATTTTAAAGTGTACAGTTGGATGTTTTGACATATGTATACCTGTGAAACCATTACTACAGTCAGGATAATGAACATATATATCCATCACCCCCCAAAAGTTGCCTGGTGTCCCTTTGTAATTTCCCCTCCCAACCCTTCCCTTGTCTTCGGACAACCACCGGTATGTTTTCTGTCACTATAAATTAGTTTGTATTTCATAGAATTTTATACAAAAAGAACCATATAGCCTATCATCTCTTTTTGGTCTTGCTTCTTTCGGCATAATTATTTTAGAGGTTTATCATGTTGTTGACTGTACTGATATTTTAATTAATTGCATTGTTTATTAGTTTTAGTTTTTTCACTTCACATCATGTATATAAGAAAAAAACTTACATATTTATTCATTTGGTTACCATTTCTACTGCTCTTCCATCATTTGTAGAGATGCTATTTGCATCTGGTATCATTTCCCTACTGCTTGAAGGACTTCCTTTGACATTTTTTGAAGTACAGATTTCCTGGTGATGAATTGTGTCAGCTTTTGTATTTCTGAAAAGTCTTCATTTTACCTTCAGTTTTGAAAGACATTTTCACTGGGTATAGAATTCTAGATTAACTTTTTTTTTTTTTGGCCCCTTAAGTACTTTAAGGATGTTCCATTGTTTTCTCATTTTCATTGTTTCTGATAAGAAATCTGCTATTATTCTTTCTTTGTTTCTCCATATAACTGCTTTTTTTTTTTTTTGTTTTCCTTCTGATTGCTTTTAAAATTTTCTCTTTGTCACTGGTTTAGAAAAATTAGATTGTGATGTGCCTTGGTGTAATTATTCTCTGTATTTATTTTTATGGGGCTAATTGAGTATTTTGAATTTGTGGGTTTGTGGTTTTCATCAAATTTAGAAAAACTTCAGCCATTATTTCTTCAAATATTTTTTTCTTGTTACTCTCCATTTCCTTTGACAATTCCATTTACTCATATAATTAAGTGGCTTGAAATTGTCCCACAGCTTACTGATGCTCTCTTTATTTTAAAAAAAATTCCTTTTTCTGTATTTCATTTTGGATAGTTCTTATTGTAATGTTTTCAAGTTTACTAACCTTTTCTCCTGGAATGTCTACTGTGCTGTTAATTTCATTTAGTGTATTTTCCATTTCAGACATTGTAATTTTCTCTATAGAAATTTTTCTTTTTTTATGTCTTCCATGACTCGACTTAACTTTTCATACATATGGAATATAGTTATAATAACCATTTTAATGTTCTTGTCTGCTCATTCTAATATCTGTGTCCATTCTGGGTCTGTTTTGAACAATTTTTAATCCTCATTATTGGTTGTTTTATCCTGTTTTTTTCATGCCTGGTAATTTTTTATTTAATGCAAGCTATCATAAGTTTAGGTGCTAGATATTTTTATATTCCTACAAATAATTTTGGGCTTTGTCTGGGAAGATGACTTATTTGGAAGAGTGTGATGCTTTTCAGTCTTGTTTTTAAGTTTTTTTAGGCAGAACAGAGTAGTGTTTAGTCTATGTTTGCTGACTAATGAGGCAAGACTTGTGAATACTCTACCTGATGCCCTTTGAATTATGAGGTTTTCTTGTTTGGCTGGTGGGATATTCCCAGCTCTCTGTGTGTACTGTGCTTTCTAATCCTTTTTCATGGATCTTTCCCTGGATTTGGGTAGTTTCTTCACACATGTGCTGATTAGTTCTTTGTTAAATACTTGATGGGAACTTCTGCAGGTCCATAGAGTTCTCTATATGCAGCTATCTTCCCCAACACCCCAGGGGTAGTCTTTCCTGCCATCTCTAGCAGCCTTGGTTCCTTTGGAGTCTGAATTCTATCTTCTCAACTTGAGGAGCCCTCTGGGTTCTGCCTGAGTTTCTTTTCCCTGCACTCCATCCTGGAAACCCTCTAAGGCATTGTGCTGAGGCAATCATAGGACTCACCTCGTTTGTTTTCTGTCTTTCAGGGATCACTGTGTTTTGTTGCTTGATATTCAGTGTTTATAAAAACATAGTTTTTTATTATTGTTCTTTTGGGGGGTTTTTCAGGTGGAAGGGTAAATCTGACTTTTCAGTCCATCTGAGCTGAAAGTGACAGTCTTTGTGGCAATTTAAATGTGAAATATTTTGTATGAAATGAAATAAAGTAAAACTAAATTAAATTAAAAATTCAGTTCCTTAATCACAATGAATACATTTCAAGTGTTCAATAGCCTTATGTGGTTAATGTCTACAGCACTGCAATGTGAAAATGTAAAATATTCCCATCACTATAGAAAGTTTAATTGGAAAACCCTGTTATAGAAGTATAACTGTTTTATTTATTATTTTTGCAACAGTACCTGGGTCTATTGTTGGGCATAGTATGAATTAAGAGTCAAGACAATATTGTTTTCCCAATATGGATGTCCAGTTGTGTTGTTTATTCTTTACCTTTGCATTTCCATTAAATTTTTAGAAGCACCTTGTCAATTTCCAGGGGGAAAAACATTCTGATATATTGATTGGAATGCATTGAATCTATATATTAACTGGAGAGAATTGACAGCTTAATAATTTACATTCTTCCCATCTGTGGAAACTCTCTGTCATCCACCATATTCACCAGACCTTGCACCAACTATTGCTTCTTCCAGGCTTTGGACCAGTTCTTGCAAGAAAAAATATTCAATTCTCAACAAGCTGTGGAAAACATCTTTTATGATTTCATTGCCACTCGCTCTCCAGGCTTCTCCGCTGCTGTATAAAAAAGCTACTGTCAAGATGGCAAAACCATGTTGATAGTTTAGGTGCATACTTTGATTAATTGTACTGCTTCTCATTTGAGCTATATTAATAATAAACTATGGACATTTCATATTTGATGACCTAATATAAATATCACTGGGACAAGACATATTACTGTCTTCTTTCTACAAAAAATTGTTGTAGTACATATACAAATGTAGGATGTCCATGATGTTCACATGCCACCTTGAAGGGTTGTGCAGTGTACCACCTGCGCAACTGATCACAGTGGTCTATACATCGGATCAACTCCTCCTTGGCCTGAATTGGATTTCTGTCAGTCTTAGCCAAGGGTCCTAATTAATATAGTTGTTATCACACAGCGACATAGGGACATAGGAGGCACTGATAAATTTGTGGAATAAATATATGCTTGATTAAATGAGTGAACAAAAAAAAAAAAACCACATGAATTGGTAAAACTTTGCCAACATACCTCTAGCAAAGTAACTTTTCTAGAATCTTCTTCAGATTCTGGGTTTCTGGGTGCTGCAGGGACTCCTGGGCATTAGGGTACATGATCTTCCTTAGAAAACAGAGAATATTTCTGCCTGTCTTCCCTCTTTCCTACAGATCTCTCTCCTTAGCTCCACCCAGCCACATATATAGCTTAAGACTTTTCACTTTTTAAAGTTTTGAATGGTGAACTTTGTAAATTGTTCGAGCAGCTTTGCTACTGATCCATAAATGAGACCTGTTAATACTTGGACTCTTTCTGGAGTGGTAATAACCTCTTTCCCTCATGACCTTATTTAATCCCAGCTTGGGACATGTCACTGAGGCTGTGGCGGTGTGACGGAGCCACTCTGAAAGCCCATCCATGTTACCTGCACAGAAGCATTCTAGGCTGGGTTCTTGGGCCTTCCTTTTGCTTGAGTGGAAGGCCGGCTGGGGGCAGCTGTCAGGTGGAGGTGAGATGTGAGAAGTTTTGTTACTTTGCCTTTTTTTCACATGTTAATCTTCTAGAACTGCCATAACAAAGCTCCACAAACCAAGTGGCTTAAACAAAATACATTTTTTGTCTCACAGTTCCACAGGGTAGAAGTCCAAGGTCAAGGCACCGGGCAGGTTGGTTCCTTCTGATGGCTGTGGGAGAGAATCTGTTCCAGGCTTCTCTCCCAGCTTCTGGGAGTTTGCTGGCAAGCTTTGGCATTCCTCGGCTTGTGGCAGCATGACTCCAGTCTCCACGTGTGTTCTCCCTGTGTATGTGTCTATGCCCAAATTTCCCCTTTATATAAGGACACCAGTCATATTAGGGTCACCTTAATGACCTCATCTTGCTCGATTACCTCTGTGAAGACCCTATTTCCAAGTAAAGTCACACTGACAGGTGCTGGGGATTAGGATTACAACATCTTTTGGGGGGACATAGCTCAACCCATAATACTTCTCCTTGGGTCTTCCTTCTCTGATATGTGGTACAGGGAGCCCAGTTAAGCTGGTTTCAATATTAACATTCCCTGGGCTAAATCAAAGTCTTCTCCATGTGAACTGTATTTCAGACTGCACATACCTCCAGTGCAAAAACTTTAGCAATAACATTTTCTTCGTTTTTGGTGTATGTATCAATAACATGGTGAAATTTTTTTATTTTTATTTTTTTTATTTCAGCATATTATAGGGGTACAAATATTACGGTTACGTATATTGCCCATGCCCCCCTCCCCAACATGGTGAAATTTTTAAAATGAGGTTGGTGGACTGTGGGCTCATACACATTATCTATTTCTTTTTAAACAGCTTTATTGGGATATAATTCAGATACTATAAAATTCCCCCATGTAAAGGGCACAATCAGTGACCTTTCATTTTATTCAAAGAATTATGCATCCATCGCCACAATCAATATTAGAACATTTTTGTTACCTCCAAAAGAGATCCCATGCCACTTAGCCATCACCTCCAATCTCCTCGTTCCCTTTCCACCAGTCCTAGGCAACCACTGAGCCGCTTTCTGACTCTATTTGCCTATTCTGGAGAATTCCTTATTATATAGTATGTAGCCTTTTGTGTCTGACTTCTTAGACGTGGCATAATGTTTTCAAGTTTCATCCATATTGTAGGCTGTATCAGAACTTCTTTCTTTTTAAGGCTGAATAATATTACATTGTATGGATGTATCACATTTTGTTCATCCATTCATTAGTTATGGACATTAGGGTTGCTTCCACTTTTTGGCTGTTGTGAATAATGCTTCTGTGAACATCTGTGTCTAAGTCTTCATGGATGTATGTTTTCATTTCTCTTGGGTACATTCCACCTAGGCGTGGAATTGCTGGGTCACGTGGTAACTTTGCTTTTAAGAACCAGAATCCTCATCCATACTCAAAAATCTGATGATCATTGCAAATCTACCCAGTTCTGCATATATTTTGTTTGTTTGTTTGTTTATGGATGGGACATTCTTGCTTTATTTATCTTTTCAGTGGCTGGAGAAAGCAGTCCAGGGAGAAACCATGATGAAATTCAGGAAGTCTCAGCAGGAGGGCAGGGCAGGAGACTTAGAGTGCAGGAAGGGCTGAGCTGGCTGCATCTCTGGAGGAACAGACTCGAGAGAGGAGGAACAGGTTGGCCTGTGCTTGGCTGGGAAGACCAGACACAACAAGACAGCAATCTGAAGTTGTCGAGGAAGCCACACCCTAGTTATTGCGGTCCACACCTTCTCCTGGGAAAGGAGGACTGGAGCGACAGGAGGCAGAATTTATTTTGCTGCAGGCTGACTTCTAAGAGGCCTGTTTCTGGCTGCAACTACCTGGTACCCCTTCGCATCCACGGGGCACAAAGCCATCCCAAGCCTTTCCTAACGGGAGGTGTTATCTCCACTCTACAGACTGAGAAGCCCCGTGCACAGAGGACGCTGGGCCCGCCACCCCCACGCTGCTCCCACCCTTGGCGGGCACAGGGTGAGTTGGTGGCACAAACGCAGTCCAGGTCTTCTGTTTCCAAACCCGAGCTTTATCTCCTGGACCGTGCTGCCTCTTGGAGCCTTCTGGAGAGGATCGTGCTGTTGAAATGAGCATCCGTCCAAACTTTGGAGCCTGGGCTTCAAGGGCCTGCATGACTTTCCATGCCAACTTCTGGCCACCATCATTCCTCATGTCTGCCCAGCGAGGGTCTCCACGGCGGCCAGGGGAAACAGCGAACAATTTTCTCGTTTCTGTGCGTCCAGACAGGCCTTTGCCCACACCCCACATTTCTTTCTCCCCGCTTTATTTTCCTCCTGGAGTTATTTAAATAAAAGCATATGGACCCTGGACAATACAGGGGGTGATCTTTGATTTATTTTTAAGGAATTGGCTCATGCCATTGCGGAAGCTGGCAAGCCCAAAATCTGTAGGGCAGGGCGGCTGGCTAGAATCTCGGGCAGGAGTTGATGCCACAGTCTCGAGGCAGAATTTCTTCTTCTTTGTGACACCTCTGTTTTGCTCTTAAGGCCTTCAACTGATTAGATGAGGACCATCTGTATTATCGGCGGTAATCTTTCCTTAAAGTCAACTGATTGTGGATCTTAACCACATCCACAAAATACCTTCTCAGCAACGCCCGGATTAGTGTTTGATTAAATAACCGAGTCCTATAGCCTAGCCAAGTTGACACATAAACCTGACTATTTCTCCCTTGCATAGGAGCGTTGTGAGGATTAAGTCAGGTACTGTCTGCAAAGTGCTGAGAATAGTACCTGGCACGTGGTGAGCATTTCTGCACTGCCGGTATCATTACTATTGCTCTGATTTTTATTTTCAGCTTGTTTTTGGTCTGCTACTGATTCAACAAAAAAGCCTTTGCTTCTTTCCTCGGTATTTGCCACTTTGATCCAGCACATCTAAGGTGGTGTTTGTTTGCTGTGAGAGCAAGACATGAGCTGTGGGAACCAGGCAGTAAATTCCTGGAAGGCCAAGAGAATGTCTGGTTTACACATAGCTCAGAGTAAATGCTCAATATAGATGAAGAAATGAATGCATAAGTGAAAACAAAGTCCTCTTAAGCTTAGGTCAGTGTGGTCTAATATACATGTTATACAATGCCAGTCTCATATGTAATTCAAAACTTTCTAGTAGCCATGTTGAAAAAAAGAAACAGATAATATGGCCAAAACATCATTGTTTCAACATATAATCAATATAAAAATTATTAAGCAGACATTTTTTGTTCTTTTTTCATACTAGTGTTTGAAATCCATTGCATGTGTCATACTGATGGCATTTCACCATTTGGACCGGCCACATTTAAAATACTCAATAACCACACGTGGCGAGGTGGCAGCTGTTTTGGGCAACGTGGGCTTACGTGACTGTTTCTTTAAGTTTAGTTCCTGAAGAATTGCACCCTAATCACTGGGGCTGGTGTGGGGTGGTCCCCACTGTAGAACAAACTCCGAATACGATTCCCAGACGCACGGCTGCCTGTTCACGGGCTGTTGATGACCCATTCTCGGGGGGACGAGAACAGAAATTGAGAGTAGGCGTTTAGAAAGCTTTATGACAACTGACAGAGTCATTTTACATCCTTTGAATCTAATAATAAAAAATTAGGGACTATATTATGTCTTTTTTGTAGTTGAATTTTTTGATAAATTCCTTTGTATTGTATTTTTTTGAAACTACCCGTCTGCGATGGAGTGGAAATAAATAAAAACTGGCGTTTCAGCAGGGCTAGTCTGGGAAACATTGCTCTAGATTGCTGAAGCAGCGTCTCTCTGGGGTGGGAGACGGGGAATCTGTGTTTTTCACAACCCCCTGATGATTCTTAGGTGCACACAAGTTTGAACCTTCTGCAATTAGGCCAAAAACCCCAAGAAGCAGAGACCTCGTTTTATTTTTTATTTTACTTTCCCCCTAAATGGCTATGTCCGGAGACAGAGCCTCGGGCCCGGGCGAGTGTTCCTAACAAGGGCGGCTCTGTCACTTCAAAGACGCGGTCCCAGCGCTGGCGGGGAGCCCTGTGCCACCCGACATCCACGCAAGCCAGAGCATGAGTCCCACACTGTCCCGCTGCTTCTTGAGACCCTTTGTGAATCCTCTAGGATGGGGAGATTTTCAAGGTTTTCTCTGATCCTTCACACAGAGAATAAGACTTTTCAATCTCCATCTCTTGGAGCAGACAGGCAATCTGTTAAAAAAAAAAAAAAAAGGAAAAAAAAATCTCTGGAGCCAAAGGAACTCTATTTTTTCTTGTCCTTTCTCAAAGCTTTTATAGAACATCTTGAGCTTTCAAAGGCAGTGCGTGTATTGATTTTTTGTCCCTGACCCCCAGGGTTCACTGCTGCTGTGTTTTGGGCTAAGGCTCCCTATAGAAATCCCAGTGGCCTCAACTCGGGAAGTCTTGGTGATTGGACAATATCGGAAGCAGTTTCCTTATATAAACCATCACAGATGTCCTTTGTAATTTGTCATCTTCCCTCTCTGCGAGGCTTTCCTCCCAGGATCTTTCCTGTGTGGCTTGAAACTTTTAAATCAGCCTTCAGGCCAGAATTTCTGCAGGGTAATGGAGGGCTTTATCTCCGTATGCAACAGTGGAGTTGTTTGGGGTTCTGTAACCCACCCCGCCAAGCCCAATACCCACGTAGAGATCTATTTTGTCTCTTCCCAATCTCAATATACGATTGTATTAATCTGCTAGGGCTGCCGTAACAAAATACCACAGACTGGGTGACTTAAACAACAGACATTAATGTCCCCACAGTTCTAGAGGCTGGAAGTCCAAGATCAAGGTGTTGGCAGGTTTGGTTTCTCCTGAGGCCTCTTGTCCTTGGCTTGCAGAGGGCTGCCTGTGTCCTCACGTGGCCTTTTCTCTGTGTGTGCACATTTCTGGTGTCTCTTCCTCTCTTTCAAGGACACCGGTCGCGTTGGATGAGGGTCCCACCTTTATGACCTCATTTAACCCCAGTTACCTCTTTGAAGGCCCTATCTTCAAATACAGTCCTTAAGACTGTACCATATGAATTTTGCAACATATCAGTCCATAACGACTACTAAGTTGGCTTCTGCTTGTTGCCCAGCTTTCTCTTGGATTCTGGGCCTCTGACACCTCTGTGATCGATGTCTGCTTCCCACCCCACCAACCCCTGGAGATGGCCCACCTTCAAAGCTGTGTTTGATTCTGCCTGTGGAGCCATTGCTGGCTCTCAGAAGAGTGTCTTGTGGGCAGTAGTAAATTTTATTAGAGACTGCTCTTCACTCCTTACGCTTCGGAATTTACTCCAGGCTTTATGTAAAACCTGATTTTTGTGCACACAACACCCATTTCCCTGCTCTGCTCTCCCATGGAAACCTATCCTCCCCTCCATTGCCCCAAATTCGACAGAAGAACAGAAACTAGTTGCCTTAATTTTTGCATCTATTTAATCTGTGACTAAGCTTCCTCTTCTGCAAAGTGGAGCTAATGATAGTACCTGCCTTATGGAGTGGTTGTCAGAATTAAATGATCACCTATTTAAAGAAGGTTAAGTACTTAGTATATAGCACCTGGTATATAGAAAGAACTCAATACCTGTTCACTATTACTGTGGTCAACTTTTTTTTCCCAACAACCAACCAATCCCTGGTAAGAGTTCCCTGGTTTGACATTGTGTCTTCTCAAAGCTAGAAGATTAAATAAAAGACAGTAGCAATAATTGAGTTTGTAGTCACTTATTTGGGGATAACCATATTAAACTCCCTTCTGGATTCACCCCCAAATTTGCACCATCACATGGAATTAAAACTCTATTCTTGGCCAGGTGTAGTGGCTCACGCCTGTAATCCTAGCACTTTGGGAGGTCAAGGTGGGAAGATTGCTTGAGCTCAGTAGTTTGAGACCAGCCTGAGCAAGAGCAAGACCCCATCTCTACCAAAACTAGAAAAAATTAGCTGGGCACGGTGGCACATGGTTATAATCTTAGTACTTTGGGAGGCTGAGACAGGAGGATTGCTTGAGACCATGAGTTGGAGACCAGCCTAAGCAACATAGGTGACCCAGTCTCTACAAAAAAATACAAAAAAATAAGCTGGACATGGTGGTGTGTGCCTGTAGTCCCAGCTACTCAGGAGGCTGACACAGGAGGATTACTTGAGCCCTGGAGATGGAGGCTGAAGTGAGCTATGATGATGCCACTG
This sequence comes from Cheirogaleus medius, assembly GCA_008086735.1. Lineage (NCBI taxonomy): Eukaryota > Metazoa > Chordata > Mammalia > Primates > Cheirogaleidae > Cheirogaleus > Cheirogaleus medius. The sequence goes on from VBSM01002937.1 coordinate 12,096,752, forward strand.
CACTCTTCAGCGTAACAAAGTAAGACTTTGTCTCAAACAAAAACAAAAACAAAAACAGAATCCCTAAATTCTTCACCAGCTTTACCTGGTTCAGACAGGTCTTTGAGATGCTCCAAGTACAGTGCTCTACTCCTGCCTGTCCTCACCCCACCTTCTCTTGTGATGATCCCCTGCTGTGGATTTTCCTCCCCTCTCTCCACCCATCTCTAGAGACCAATCAAGGTCCATCCTAGAGTAAGCACCTTGGATTTTGGTCCTTTGTCTCCTGAAGCCAGGAATTACCTTTTCTCCTTATGTTGTGGAACTCAGAGAATTTATCTTGGTGCTGAGCACACAGCACAGAGTGCTGTAGAAATATTTATTGATTAACTGGTTGTTGATCACAAACATCAGGTTATCTAAGGCAAGTTGACTGGAGAAAATACATTCCAAAGAGTGCAAACTCATGGTTCACCTCTGACCCGCAGCTCTGATTCTTCTACTGGGGGTGATAGTGCATTGAATTCAGAACCATTAGGGGAAGAGAGGACAGTGGTTATATTTCCACCTTGCTTACTAATTCAGCATCACAACTAAATATAGTGTTATTTAATGTTACGAAATAGATCCATTTTAGAGTCATTTCAAGTAAACCTATCCATTGAAGCTTTAGTATTTTATGTGGGTCACCTGGATTCTCAGTGAATATGAGAAAAATGAACCAAATAGGTTTCAAGCAGCAAAGATTCCCGTTAGACTTCACTTCCTCGGTGTCCTGAAGCTCAACTCATTCCAGGCCTGATGGACATGATTTAGTCTCTAAGCTCATTTGACAGAAGATTGCACAGGACAGGGACGTCCCTTGCGCTCTCCTCCCGCTCACAGGCAGTGCTGACGTCAGCTGCCCGCTCCCCCCCGGGTCCCCACACAGCAGATGTGGCAGAAGCCTGCATGGTCCCCGAGTCTGCACTGATGTTAATCTCGAAGGCCTGTTTTTCTAGTACGTTGGGTACTCTTGGGCCCGTCCTGTGATCTCCATGAGCCTCGGCTTCCCAGGAGGAACACGAAGGCTAGTCGATCTCTCAAGCACTTTCCATGCCCGTTAGAAGATGCAAGATCAGCCTTCCTGGAGTTTCTCTCTAAAGTGAGCCAGGCTAACAGGAGCTGGGGTGAGAACCCAGGCCCAGGACTGCACCGAAAGCTGAAAGGAGAAAGTCAGGGGAGCCTTGAGCAGAATGGTCACCTTCGCTCACACCATCCCCTGGAAATTCCCACTCGGGCAGCCCGGCTCTCTAGCCAGGGTGGCGTCAGCTGCTCTTCAAGGAGAAGGCGAGGCTTCCAGATGAACAAGGCTCTTTAAAAACACCAGGGCTGACGGTGTGATCACCACTCAAGAGCCAACAGAACAGCTGCAAAATATGATAAAAATCACTTGAAAAGTTCATTGATTTTGCAGCAAAACTGCAAGCACTTCACTCTATAATAATTGTTCCCTCACGCTTTCGAATCTTGTACTTGAGCTACAAGGGCGTTTAGGTCAGGCGGCATTCAGCAAACAGGCCCGGGAAGACAATGGCGCGTGGCTGAAGAGACACTTTAATCATGAGCTAATTTACAAACCAAAGCAAAACAGACTCGGGTTTTGTCTAAGATTATTAGAAGATGTTAATTCTGTGCTTAAATTATTTCTCTCACTCCTTTCCCCGAGCTCATAACTCATAAAAAAAAAAGGGAACATCAACCCAATCTCTCAGCCTCCCCCTTCCCCCAAATTCTTATCTTCCTAATTAAATTTTGTGACTTGGCATGCACGCGGTGGGTGGGTTTCTTTTTTCCTTTTCTTCTTTCCTCTCTGAGGATAATGTGCTTTTTATTCAAATTCTTATTGCTTCTTGGTGTGTGCTTCTAGCACCTAGATAACATGGCTGTCAGCCTGTGCTTCCCACGCTTTCTCTAGGTCTGGAGAAATACTGAAAGAACTTGGTACAGAATGAGTTCTTCATGGATCCCAACCCAGTAGATCCCAGTGGGCTGCTCAGGGGAGGCTGGGCCAGCAGTGTGTCCCCCACCCCCAGCCACTACCTCCTACAGGCAGGGACCTCCTCCTCCTCCACAGCTCTGTCCCGCCCTGTCTTGCTGGTCCCACTCTCCTCCCAGGCTGGCGGGATCCCATGGCCAAGATGTAAAAGTAGAAAAGCAAACAAACCCCAAACTGGACTAACTCTCAATTATCTGCATGAGTGGAGGGCTAATCCAATATTCATTTCGACTTGGCTTTGGAACACCTTGTGTGATTTGCACAGGACAGATGTACCTGGCCGATTCCGCCTTGCTTGGGTGACTAGTGTTAGCATTTTCAATATGTCCATGGGTTGCTGGTGCGGATAGCACCCCAGTAACATTCGGGTGTGGAAGGGAAATCAATTTGGGTAGAAGCATCTGACAAAGGTAATCCATATACGGTGTCACCGAGCTGGCTGTCCTCCCATCATTCCACACCATGGTTAGTTCCTCTCATTTATTATTTTCATCCTTTCAGAGCATCTGAGTATACTACAATATCTTGACTCATTTCTACTTTTCGATGGTAAGGAGAGGCAATTTGCCATTTGGTTCATTTATTCAACGAATAGTTATTTAGTATCTACTATGCACCAGGGAATATACTAGGGGCTGGGGATCCAATGGACGTCATCATGGAGCTGGTGGAGCTTACACACATAGGACAAAGACGGTCACCTCCACAGACACTTATCAGTGACTGTGAGAAGGGCTTTGATGGGGGAGGAGCGGGCTGTTCCAGCATCACTGGAAACTTCTTGGGGGCACAGGAGAGATTTTTAAGAAGAGGGGAAATCTCACCTGAGACCTGAAAAACAGATAGGAGTTGTTGGGGAGATGTGGAAGGAGGGTGTTCTAGCACCTTGCGCTAAGGGCCAGAGGAGGTGTGAGCTGCAGAATGCTGAGCTGGAGCGGGTGGAAGGTGCCGTGTAGTTGGAGCACAGTGTCGGAGGCTGCTTCGTTCTGGATAAACCTTTCAGGAAGCGTAATGATACCACCTGTTTGATGGTGGATCATCAAAAGCAATTGGATGCTTTTGATTCTGCTATCTGTCCTGAATACATCTTCCTTTATCACCTTCTTTCAGGTATCCTGATTCTGACGGACGGCCCCTGTTCTGACTCACTCCCTGCTTCTTTCTGCCACAGGAAGACCCCAAGGAAGACTCATGGGCTAGCCAAGTGGATCGAGGAGTGCTCAGCATACTAATTTACACATTTTCATGATTGACAGACACACAGTGAGCAATGGGAAGTTTAACTTTCCATTTGCCTATTAAAATTTTCTATAAAGCTGTTGCTATTCTTTAAACAATCACTTATATATACCATAAGAAGTCCCCTTAAAGAATCATGCAATAACTCCATTTTTAATAATAACTCCCCTTTACAACATTAAAACTTGTATTCCCTTCTCTACCTACTCCTTATCCCACGACTGATCTGTTTTATAAGAACAGAATTTTGTATATAGTTTCTTAGAATGAGTGTGAATCTCATTTCAGCCCAAGGGAGTTTGTCAATATATTTTTGGAGTCTTGTATTTCATCTCTAACTCCTTTGTGAATAGACAGTTTCCACATATCTCAAAGAGAATTGGGGCTAGAGCTCAGGAAGGACTTCCAGACACAGGAAGGTTTGGGGAATGTTACCTTTAAAATAATGGTAATAATTTAAAAAAGGGTCGGGGGTCCTCCTGTATCTGCGAGGGCTGGAAAGAAGACTTAAATGACTTCCCAAGGTTTGATTCTGTCCTAAGATTCTTTGATGTGATTGCTCTGTCCTTCCCAGCTGTCTGTCTTTGATCCAAGCTTTGCTTGCTGGAGCTGTGAGGTCTGAGCGAGAAACTCCCAGCTCTACACCCCCTCGGCCACCCGGGATCTTGCACCAGCTGGCAGACCTGTGCTCTCTGGGGATTCCAGGCCAGGACTGATGGGCTCCTCTGATGTGCTTTGACTGTTTGGCTTCCAGGGATGGCCTGTGGCGTGTGAGGCTGATGAACCCCTTCCAGGGATCTTCTGCCTCCATTAGTTAACTCATTAGAGCCTTCACGGGCATCCTCTCTCACTGAGTGGAGATACGGTCTGCTTTTTACCTTGTCCTTTTTGCACTCACTGGTTATGCCTGGTTGACTGGACAACTCAGTTCTGCAACCAGCCATCCAGACCAGCCATCAGAGTTCAGCCTAATTCCTGAGTCCTACGTATGGTTCAAGTTAAGTAGGAGCCTGTTTAATCCCTTTTTGAATCAAAAGTGAACCAGCAAATTGTGTGTTCCTGACACATTAATAACTTATTTGGAGACAGAATGATTTTAATTTAATAATGTGTCTACTGAAAGGAACAAGTGAATCAATAACGTATTTGCTGAATTCATACCTATTTTAATATGATAGACTCTTGACATACACAAAAGATATATTCTGAGACCCATGTGATCCCTCCAAATTAGTAAATATGAAAATATTTGTAAGATTCTTGGCTTTCAGGTCCTCAACCACATTCGTGTCTCGTGACTTTTCAACCTCTGTGACCATTTTACCCTTTACTCCATGACATATTTTTATAACAGTAAAGTCACTTCCAGAAACCATTTTACAAATTGCTTTTATTTGTGTGTAGATATATGGATACATATATTTCTACGTAGAGGCCTTATTCTTGGTATAGAATCAGGCCACCACTGAATTCAACTTTTACTTTTTAATTCATTCCAAACTTTTTTTCTATTAAATTTCATCACTTTCCTCTTAAATTTGAATTGTTATTTTTCAATTCCTAAACAATACATGTGTTCGTTCTTGTTAAGCATTCAGACGGTACAGATAAAACTCCACATCACCACCTTGGCCCCATTCTCCTTGCTGGAATTGGGCATTGTTAAAACTTTGGAGTGGTTCTTGTGAGCCCTAAGGGCATTATTAGAGGAACAAAACAGCACCGACTCTGGAGCCCATCTGCTTGGGTAAACCTTGAGTTCTGCTTGGGGTTGAATTCCAGCCTTGTCACTTATCATCTGAGTGATCTGAGCAAGTTACATAACTCTACACCTCTGTTTCTTCCCCTGCAAAAATGGAGACAATATAATACCTACTTTATAGGATTTTATGAGGATTAAAAGAGTTAATTTGTATAAAGTACTTAGAACCATGTCTGGCATACAGTAAGTGCTCGAAAACGTTACATATATGCATAATACATGCTTCAGAAAATTATGTTTTACATTCGCAGTACCATACTGCACATATATTTTTATTGCTTCCTTTTTAAAATCTTCTTCTGTATTAGCACAATTAGATATAATCCCACTCTTTTTTTAACCACTGCATAGTTTTTCATTGTACGTACATGACAATTTGTTTAGTCATCCACTATGGATGGATATTCATATTGTTTTCAATTTGCTGCTATTACTAACGAAGCTGCAATGAATACCTTTGTACATGCTTCCTTTTGCTTGTGTTTATGACTGTGTTTCTCTAGGGCAAATATTGAAATGTGGAATTACTGGGTTATAGGATATGTTGTTGGTGGTGGTGGTATGTTTGTGTGTTTGCTATTTTGTTATTATTATTATTCTTGCTTTAAAATCCTTATAATATTTACTCAAATATTTACCCTTTCTGACATTAGTTATTCATCTTGCACTCTGTGCTTCCTCTGAAGTCATCTTTAGCCTGAAGAATTTCCTTTAGTGTATCTTGTAGTGTAGAAATGCTAATGATGAATTTGCTCAACTTTTCTCAACTTTGGCTTGTCTGAGACCATTTCTTTATGCCTTCATTTTTTAAAATAAAACTTTATTTTGAGATCATTATAGATTGATATGCAGTTGTAAGAAATAGTATGGAGGGATCTTGTGGACCTTTTACTCAGTTTCCCCAATAGAAAAATCCTACAAAACCATAGTATTGAAAGCCTGAGATTTTCATCAGGAGATATCCACTTGGGCTAGACCTGCACCTCAGCATCTCCTTAGCAGCGTACGACCTCTGAATTCCGTGCTCAGGTCTTAGCTTCCCAGACCGTTCTCTGTTAGGTCTTTTTAGGTCTTGTGCTCAAGAGTTGGCTGAACACTCAAGGTGAATTTTATGCTGATTTTTTGGGGTTCCTTCTTTTTAGAGAAGGAACTTTGGCCATTATATTTCAATCACTGTGGCAATTATTAATGTTATTCTTTGTTTCCTTTATCTAGTGAGCTGGAAAAAGATGAAGTCAGAGAGGTAATAAGAGGCTAGGTTGTGTTGGACCTCGGAAGCCATTTAAACCTCTGTAGTCCATTATAGTCATTGATATCAGAAATAATCAACATTATAAATGGGTGTTGATTTGGGGGGCATCTACTGAGATAATTATATTGATTTTTTTCCTTTAATATATTAATACAGTGGATTACATTAAAAGATATTTAAAGCTGTCTATAGGAGCCATTCTTATAGGATAAGACTATATTGATTATTATTTTTTTAATATGCTATGAATAAATTTGCTAATGTTTTATCTAGGATCTTTGCATGTCTATTCACACAGGTGGTTTTGGCTGACAGTTTCATTTTCTTGTATTGTGCTTGTCCAGTCTTGGCATCAGAATTATGCTAGCTTCATACAATGAGTTTAGTAATTTTCCATCTTTTTTTTATGCTACACAGGATTTGATATGAGTTGAAAATTTTCTGTTCTTTAGAATGCTTGGTAGAATTTTTCCAAAGGTTATCGATCCATTGTTGTTTATATTTCTTTTTGACACTGTTATAATTTATACTTTCCTACAAAATCATCATTTTAATCTATGTTTCAAATTTATTGGCATAACATTATTCATGGAATTCTCTTATAATTAAAATATTGTAGCCAGAATTAAATACCCTTTCCATTCATTTGCAGCTTTCATTCTTTTCTTGATTAGACTCGGCCAGTTTATTTATTGGTCTTTTTAAACACTTAGCTCTTAGTTTTATTGTACAATGCTTTAAAAAAATATTATCTTTCATTACTTTCTGGGTTTATGTTCATTAATTCTTTCTGCTTTATTTGGCTTATTTAATTTTCCGTTTTTAGATTTTTAACTAGTTCAACTACTGACAATTTTATTTTCTATCAAATATATTTAAGGCCATTAATTTTCTTAGGATTCATTTAGGGTACATGCAATTGATTTTGGTATGTTGTATTCTGTTTATTTTTCATTTCTAAATAGTTTGTTATTTGCAGGCTTATTTCTTTTTTAATCCTAAATTTCTTTCATAAATATATTTACATTCCTGGCTGCATATTTTTGGGGGTAAAGGGTGCCATAGTGGCTGCTGTGTCCTGCCACCTGGTTCTCCCTTCAGCACCAAGACACTCGTTCTCCAGGTGCAGGGAATGTTGGCTGCGAATGGGTCACAGCCGAGTCCTTCTTTAGGCCTTGTCCTCACCCAAAGCGAGCTGCTCACCCAAAGTCATGCCTCTTCCCAGGGCAGCTTGCACCCAGCAATTGTGGATGAGGGTACAAAGGCCTGGCCTCCTTGCCTTTCTTCAGGACAACTTTGAGGGCAGTTCCAGATCCAGAATTCTCTGCGGGATCGGCTGAGACCTCTGTTCCTACTACACTGTGGTTCACTTTCTCCTCTGTCCCAGCCTGCTGTCCCCTCTCCCTCACGGGCCTTGCTACAGGGACTACTACTTAAGCTCTCCTGCCCACAGGTGTTCATCTCAGAATCTATTTCCTGGGGAACCTGACTTCTGACAGGGCTCTCTTTTGGTTGCTATTTCTAATGTAGTTTACATTCGTGAACAGTTTTTTTTTTCATGCACATGTAGGAGAGTTTCGATACCTCGAGGTGGAATCCCTGAGTTCAAGGGCATAGGCAGCTTCAACGTTACCAGATATCACCCACTAGTTCTCTAAAGTGGCTGTGCCAATTTCCCTTTGCACTGGCTTACTTGACATCCTTGCTAACACTGTATATTACCATCCCTTTATTATAGCTCTCCTAGGTCACCCTAGGCTGCAAAGGTTCAGATTTTCTTTGACAGGCAGGCCATTGGTCTCATATGCAAACAAGCCCAGTCAGCCCTGAAAATAAATGACCATGTGTCCTGTCTACAGACTGGAGGAAAGCAGTCATCCAATTTAAAAGAAAGCAGGCCTGGGAGCCTTAAGGAAATGAGTCCAAGCCTACCTTTTTTTACTAGTTTCTTTTAGACTTTTTTTTTTTTTAAAGATTATAGATTTTAATCCACCTCTATCCATGATCAATTTAAATGTGAATGGTACAAACACATCAATTAAAAGACAGAAATTATCAGATCATATATAAAAGAAAGATCCAATTGTATGGTGTCTATAAGAAACCCATTTGAGAATAAAGATATTTGAAGTAAAGGGATGGCGAAAGATTACACCATGTAAATATCAACCAACAGAAAGATGGAGCAGATATATCAATTTCAAATGAAGTAGACTTTAAAACATTGCTATCTCAGATAACTAAGTTTCTAACTTATAGACTTTTGCTTTATTTTTACTTCTGCATACATGGATGGGAAACTCCCTATTGGCAGCAGAATTGACCACCTCTGGGCAGATGTCCATGTTCCTAGAACCTACTGATAAAGGAGAAGGAGAAGGAAGTGGAGACACTGGGGAACTGATTAAAGAACATATGGGAGGAATCAATCCACATTATACCAACCAAATTGGAATTCCAGTGACTAAGCAGTGTTCAAACAAAATGGCTGGTCAGTTTTCATCTTGGATGGAAATGTCATCCAATTGTTCCCCTTCTGGGAATAATGCCACAAACAATTATAGAAAATTGACTTTATACCTGAATTCCCAAATGAAAGGGAAAACTTCCAGGCACCTGAATTCTCAAATGAACACAGAAATGTTCAGATGAAATGATCTGGAACAATGTATCAGCAAATTGTGTTCTTTGGAGCAAGACATCAACATGTGCAAAAGTTCTGTATGTAAATGGTAACCAAGTGGAGGGATCGATCTGGATCTGGATGGGTTTAATCAAGGGAGGATTTGCTAAAGATGAATTTCCCATGTGTTTTTGGTTTGTTTGTTGGTTTGTTTTTTGGAAATGAAAATGTGGATCAAGATTGAGGATGTGGTGGAATCTGTTCCCTTCCGTGGTGGTTTCAGATCATGGAGGGCCTTTCCCCATCTCCATTTACCTGAGTTCCCTGCATCCACAGCTTGTAGGATACAGGAAGGGAGGACATTTTCCAGGCTCTCCTTCTCTGGAGTTCCCTTCCATGTGAATTGATGAACAAAGCCATTTGGTGCCTCTTTTAGCGTTCATTTCACCAAAGGTTTATATTTCATTCCCAGCATTAGCATATCAATGCTACCAATATGAATACATTTTCATTAAATTGCTTTCAGTTTGGAACAGCTATCACATGCTTGTAATGCTATTAAATGTAAACAATTATAAAGAAAGCGAGCAGTCCATTTGTTCTCAAACTAGATTACCTTGTTCTCCTGACAGGTGAAAGTTCTTTTGCCCAATAAATTAAGCATGGACAAATTGCTTCTATTTCAGGCTATTTTGAAAGGCTCTCTCCTCTGTTACCTTTCCCATTCATTTGTGTCTGAGGTATAATATTAATTCTTGATCATAGGTGCTAAATGAGGGTAACTGCACCCTGAGTCATAGAAAATGGCAGATAAGCCAAACGATATTTTTATTTGGCTTTGGAATATACGTATATACTTACCTTTGAATATGGGAATGTTTGACATTCCAAAAATGTATTTCAAACCAAATTAGGAAGCCAAACTGGGAAGACTTCATGCCACTAGCACTAAGAGGCTATGTCCAATTTCTAGTCCTGCCAACCTCAATTAATTCCACCTTGCAACTCACTTCAAGCTGTGGAAAAGCATGAAGGACTCTCAGATTCATTCACAGATTATTCTCTGCCAAACCCACGCCGAAGCAGGGAAGGAGTTAAATAGACCCATTTCAGTAGGTTCCTTGATGTAAAGAGAGTGACTTGAGAAGTCAACAGAACTGTGATTAATACAAATTTGAGAATTAATCCATAAAGAGCAAGCATCTGAGCTTCCAACAGAGCAACTTTCCAAATATAGGAGTTAATCCAGATGAATACATTCAGTGTATTATGCACCACTTTGCTTGTTATAGTGGATATAAGGTTAAAAACCAAGCAAACAGGCAAGTAAACATCTCATTATGCCTATAAAGGCTGACGTGATCTAGCTCGTGCCTATTTCTTCAGCTTCCCTTGCTCCGTGTACCCTCTGCTCTCTCCATGCCAGCCCCATCAGCCTTCTCTGGCTTCCTTGAACATGCAAGGTTTTTCTTGACCTTGGGCCTTTGTCCACTTGATTCCTGCTGCCTCTGCCTGGAGTCTTCCCATCACTCTCACATGGCCGACTCCTTCTCCTCCTTTAGTTCTGTCAGTGGAAAAGAACCCGAACTCTGTAAAATAATTCAAAGAGGTTTATTCTGAGCCGAGTATGTGTGACCACGGCCCGGAGAGCCACACCCAAGAAGCCTTGAGCAAGTGGTCTCTCCATGGTTGGGTTACAGTTTGGTTTTACACATTTCAGGGAAACAGGAACTACACATAAAGTCATCAATCAATATGGGGAAGGCATACATTGGTTTTGCCAGAAAAGGTGGGGCATCTCCAAGCAGGGGATTACAGGTTATAGGTGGGTTTAAAGATTCTTTGATTCGTGATTGGTTAAAGAAATGAAGCTTTATCTAAAGGTTTGGAATATTTTGAGATAAGATCAGGAAGTCTGTTAATCAGAGACAACTCATTTGACAAATACTCAGACTCACCAGATCTGTTGAGTAAATTGAAGGCCTGCAGGTACGGTTTAAGCTTTGTCTTGCATAGCCTCAGGAATGTTAATGAGTTACAAAGGATGTCTCCAAGGGAAGGGGGACATGATGAGGCAGATCTGACCCCCTTCTGGCCAGCAACTCAGCTTTAGGGTATTTCTGAGATTCCCTTGGCCAAGAGGGGGTCCATTCAGTGAGCTGGGGGTCTTACAGTTTTATTTTAGTTCATAGGTCTCAGCTTAAGTAGCCACCTTAAGGCCACCTTAGAGAGACCTTTCCCACTCCCTTCCTAAAATACATCCCCTTTTGTGATTTTCTGTCTTAGCAATGCCCACCCCCTTTTGTGCCAGTTTGTTTCTTTTTGTCTTTGTCCTTTACTGGAATGTGTTGTGTGGGGAAGGGACTTCCTGTTCCAGGTTGTATGTGGTTCAGAGAGGAGGGCGGGATGCATATTTTCGAGTCAATCAATCAAAGCTGAATAGGATCTGAAGTGAATGCGCTCATAGTTTAGTGCTGAGTAGGAGTAAGCCCGAAAACAGTAATTACTGCAAATTATTTCAGAAGTTACTGTTAGCTTTAATTTTTAAAAAATAGCATAACCTGTTTTAAGGATTTTTAAAAATTATATTTTTTAATTATAGAAAGCTTTAAATTTTGTCTCATTTATAATCTCTCCCACCCTTCTCTCTTTACTATTGGATAATTTTGAAGCCAATCCCAGGAATCCCATGAGGGCCAGGACTATGGTGAGGCGAGAGCCAGGTGCCAGGGGGCACAGTGACAGCCAGGTTTGCAGGAGCTGACCTGCCTTTCAATGACTGGAGGACCCAAGTGTGGCCTCCTTCAATGTTTTGTCCCGGGCACCTCACTTGCCTAGCAGCCCCACCCTGACGGGGGTCCAGCATCATGGCATTTAATCATAAATATTTACATATGTCTCTGTCTGCATAAGATAAACACTCTTTAATTAAAAAAAACCCATAACTACATTACTATCATCAAACTTAACAATAACAATTTCTTGCTATTATCAAATATCCAGTCAGTGTAAAAATTTCCCTGATTATTTCATAATACTTTTTAAGTTGATTTGTTTGAAGGATCCAAGCAAGGCTCACATATCACACCTGGTTGGTAGGGCTCAAAGTCTCTTTCAGTCTATTGGTTTACCCATACTTCTTTTTGTTGCTGTTTTTGTTTTGGTTTTTCCTGGCAATGTATGAGTTAAAAGAAAAACAGGTGATTTGTCCTGTAAAGGTTTCCATATTCTTAATTTTGCTGCACCCAAAATCATGAAACACCCGTGTGTGTTCTTCTACCTTCAGGGTGTCCTGTAAACTGTAATTAGTTCTTAGTGGTTTGACCAGATTGAGTGTTTTTGAGAGGTTATTTCATAGATGGTGTTCTATACATCCACCCAGAGACATGTCTGGTTGTCTTTCTTTTTGGGTTGTCAGTAACCCTTAAAGATCACTGCCTACATGCCGTATTTATTAGGGGTAAAAATGGGGATATTCACATTTTATTGTTCTTCCTTCATGTTGAACAGCTGGAATACTTCTATAAAGAGAAACTTCCCCTCATCAACTGTTGGTTTACTCTGAGGCACAGTTCATACAGAAAAAAATAGATAAAAGCCTAATTCTTTCCCTGTAAGCCCCAGTTTTCAAAATAATAATTTGATTTTCTTTTATTCTCCAAAGGTGACCAATGAAGTGTTGATGATTTTTTTTGGTATCATTAGGAAATCATGGACTTATAATGTATCTGCTATGTTTCAATAGTTGTCCCAACTTTCTGCAGCTGGGGCCCCTCTAAGTTGGCACCTGTGTCCTTTTAGCAAGGCTGTTGTGGTCTTCCTCATTGCCTGGTAGAAACTGAGGTTCCAGGCTCATCTTGTGTATTTCCTGTCACAGGCCTGGAATCAGTCATTCTATGAAGGGACACTGGTTTCTTTTAGTGAAAAATTATATGTAGGGATCAAAATCTGAGAGGAAAAGGTTTAAATCCAGAAGCTCAAATGCCCACTTTTATTATTAATATCCTTATTTGTTAAAGAAATATGGTTAATGGTCTTTGATAGTCCAAGGCACGGAACCCATTGTGGGGGGTAAGCGGGCAGTTGGGGTTGAGGCCAGTGGAAGGGAGAATGAGGAGAAGGAAGACATCTACTCTAATTCTTTCCTCTACCTTCTCCCTTCTTCCCTACGCTGTCATTCTCCTACCCCGAATCTCTGAGCATCTTGAATAGCCAAATGTTTCCTTTTCCTAAGTGAAAAATTGCTGCTTATCGATCGGATGTAGTTGGGATGGGAATGAAGTTGGGTGTAGGGAATTGATTAAAGGACCACTGAGAAGAACATTCCATTTTTCCCTCCAAAATACAGAGCATTCCTCTCCATTTCTATTTCTCTGCCTCCATTTTTTTTTGGATTATGGATACTATGATGTTTGATATCAAAAAGAATGCAAAGCTTCGGTTCTAAGTATAAGCTCTAAGTTATAAGTATCCGAAACGTGTGGAGATGGTGAGGGCAGGGGACAAGAGTTGGGAGCCACAGCACAACTTCTCCATTTAGACCTGAAGCTGGACCTGGGTTTCCAATGGATCCAAGAGAACTGACTCTCTGCTCTGTGAGTGTCTACACCAGTGCAGCTGTCCAGCTCGCTGGGGTGTCATTTCCTGGGGGTCAGGGGCAGTGTCTCAGATGGGGGGAAAATAGCCACCTCTTCACGCTGCCCAGAATGGTTTTTGTTGGGATTGTTTTGGGGGAAAGCCATAATAGCATTTTTGAGAGTGGAGTGGTTGCTTCCTTTAGTGTCACCTGATATTTGTTAGTTGATATTTTTTCTAGGATGCTTTTTCCACAAAACTTATTGTTCAGAGAGAGACACAATGGAAATCAATTGCTAATTAAATTTGTGTCTAAATTAATAAATCACAACTATTCAGATCATATCTGTCTGAATAATTTCTATTATGGTGAACATAATTGTTAGATTCAGCATTTAATGAACCATATTGTTAGGTAAACTTCTTATGACAATTGGGACTAATAGAATATATTAACCTTTATTCTTCTGAGCTTGACATTACATTGGACCATGTTAACATCAAAACACCTGGAAGAGTTTCATCATTAAGTAGCCATTGTGACTCTCCTGGCCTTCTGATGGAGCTGTGAGGCTGTGGGAAGTTAGTAATGTTTGATCTTTGTCAATGGGTGTCCTTATCTATAATTGTTTTTTTTTTTTTGGCATTTTGTTCTGTGTGCATGCCTTTATGAAATAGAATTTGTACCACGCTCAAGAGCTGGAAAGCATCATCAAATATCAACAACCTGTTTGGAGCACCAATGTACAAGGTATTGTAGATTTGGGGACCCAACACAGGTACGCAGTGGGGTGGCTGTAGAAAAAATTCATATGAGTCCTTTCCACGGGGAGTCCACAGTCTAATTGAGAAAACAGAAGAGCTTTATATGAAGGTATAAAGGGTTAGCCCTTCCAAAGAAATCTAAGAATATTCAAATAAAAGTAGATTCATGGACCTATATCAAAGTGTGACTCTAAAGTTTGGTAATTGCTTTCTTGCAAAATATATCAGAATTTTTATATCCTCTTGAATGTTATCTCCTTCAGGATAGCAGGACAGCAGTCCATGCTGGTATTTTTGGAACACCCATCTCAGCGAAGTCTGCTTTAGAAGATGTCTTTAGAGTTTGGCATCTGCCATGTTAAATGCCTACTATGGAACATCTGCTTAGCCTTTGTAACAGGGAAAATGACCCTTGTTTGCAGAACAAAGAAAGATTGGGTGATGTTACAATTAAAGGTGAAGGCCACCTTCTGTTGTCCACCTGTGACACCAATCAGTTTGGCAGTGACAGCAGCCAAAACCAATCAAGCTTTCCCTGATGCCCGGAGTCAGGCTAGTGGCTGACCTCAGGCTTCCCAAATTAATGATAACACGTTGGCCAGCACTTTGTGCAAAACCCTCTATCACTGAATAGTGACCAGGGGTCTTGCTATTTTGCATGAACCATAAAACTGACCCCAGTAAACCATAGAAGGCACAAAGTCACTTTCCCTCACTCTAGTCCCTGACTTCTCTTTAGTGGAGTGGGAATATCTACTCCAGGACAGCAACTGTGTTGCTGGGACTGTCTGCTGAAGTCACCGCAAGCTGGCACCCATCTCTGCTTGCTTGTATTTATTTATTTATTTTTTATCTTAAAAAAATTTTTTTTTCCTGGCCACTAGACAACCAGGGATTTTTTTTTTTTTTAAAGTAATAAACCTCTTGTAAGGGACAGGTGCATAGGATCATCACTTTTGCCTTAAGCAAATTCCTAGGAGGAAAACTAACCCAAGTGATTTACAGGGAAAGGAGTAAGACAAACACTAAGCCCTAAAAGATACACCCTCCCACTTCCCGATGTGCACAAGTCCACATTTGATTTAGACATTCCCCTTAGCACTTTCGATCACCTGACTATTTTAGACTATGGTCTAAAAAACTCAGTCTTCCCAAACCGATCAGGATTCATTTAGGCAATTACAATAGGAGAGGTCTGAAGATTTGACAGCACAGGATTTAGCAGCTAGGAATGGGAAAGAGCATTTCAGAGGTGGGGCATGGAACCGGATCTGTCTGAGTCATGGTGAGGGGGTCACTATCCTGAGGTTCGGAGGCAGCTGCCATCCAGCCCCTACCTAAGAATCCAGCACTTGCCTTTCTATCCTTAAGAAGGAGTTAGGAGATACCCAGGCTGCTTCTGCAAAGTTGATCTTCCAGGCTGTGGTCCCCACACGACCCCCATCCCCACCCCATTCTCCTTCCAAGCAGTCTGTCCCCAGGCTTCTGACTAATTTTAGCCCAACTGTTACCGGGCTCAGGGTAGATGGAGCAACTGCTCCTATCGGTCTGCCTGGGGGTGCTAGGTGGATGTCAGCCATTAGCTGGGCTCTCCTTGGCCTAGGTCCCAGTCCCCAAACAGAGCTGAGACTGGAGACAGCCAGCACAAGGGACCTGAAGCTCATGGGGAACAGGTGCTCTAATGCCTTTCCAAAGGGGGTTTCGGAGAGTGGGCACGAGGCTATTTCACGTGGTTGATGATGGGCATGGGAGAGGTACAGGGAAAAACATCTATTCTTGAAAATTAGTGCAGGTTTGAAGAGGATGTTTTCCCAGCTGCCTTTTCAAAGCCATCAGAAACGGCATATGGGAGGTGGTAAAATGAGGTGCAATTTATCAAGCAGGCTGAAGAGGACCTTTCCGGGACACAGTAGGTATTTCTGTTTGGATGTAAAAATATTTAGTTTGGAAATTATTAAACAACATCATCTTTTTCTTGGTGATTTTGTCCTTTTGGTAAACTGAGCAGAGCACATATGTATTTGTGTCTGCAAATTACTTTGGAAAATGCATATTATTTATTTGTTCTGAAGAGGCTCTTAGGCTCTGTTGTCTAAATAGGAAATTTGGATCTAATAAAATGAGGCTATTATAGACTCCTGGGCAAATAGTAATGAAGGCTAATATCTTTAAAAACTTGAAAATTTTTTTAAAACGGTCATTTTGGTGAGATGTGAGGACAAAGTTCAGTATAAACCTCGGCAGCTCATTTCTTTCTTTCCCCATTCTCTCCCTTCAACATAGTCAAAGCAAAGCCCTGGATGCAAAAAGAGAGTTTTTGCCTGAGCTCTGAGAAGCGGCTGAGGCCTCTAAACCTCACCACCAAGAATGTCTTCTGTACCTGGGGCCCCCTGGAAGCTGCAAGGAGGAGAAACTGAATATGTTCTAAGCATTGATTTTGGAAGCATTTTTGCTGGCTGAGGGCAGGATGACAGGGGAGGTCTGTGCCTGGCCATGTTACTGTATGAATACCTTGGAGAAGCACAGGGCTGTGTTATCGTGGACAGACGTCTTATCCCCGCACTGTTGGGATCTGTGGAGTGGGCTGATATGCCTTTGACTGGGAGAGGATTTCTGCCATGGGTTCCATGCCACCACTCGCAAACTTTGGGGTCATTTTCCAAATTTAGTCATCAGTCTATCTTGGGGATCCAAAAGCTTGACTTTTTTTGGTTCCTCTCGCCTTTCAAAGGCATATTTACTAAGAAGGGCTTTAGGATTTCCTGACCATAGAATCTTTTTTCTTCCTTGAAACTCCCTATAGCCCTGAAACTCCTGCAGCTTGGTTATGCACTGTGCCCTGCTCTGCTCTTCTCTGGACCTCAGTTTTGTCATCTGCAAAGGAAGCAGCGGCAGTCTTTCTTTTCCCAAGAAGTCTCATGTGAAATTTCCATGGGTGAAATAATGTGCTGGTGGAGCTGCTCAGCTAGAACCCGGGAGGAGCTCCCCCTGCCTGGCTCGTCCCTCACTCCCTTTGGTGGTGCTTGGGGGCTTTGAAGCCATGAAGAGTCAGGGTTCCATGGGTCACCATTCAAGCCTCCAGGACTAGATGGCTGCAAAGACTTTCCGGCTGGAGGGTTTGGAGGTTGGGGCTATGTTATGGGTAAATGGCCACCTCTGGTCCCCAGTATTGGCTTTGCAAAACAGGACGAGGCCTCTGGCTTTTGCCCCGCTACTCGTTTATCCTCTTCAGATGGGAAGGTTTGAAAACTTGGGGTCTCCTAAGCCAATCTCTTGAAACTGCACACGTGGGGGAATCTTCTCCCACATGGCGTATTCCCAGTTGATTTTGGGTGTCCTGGGGCCACATCCAGATCATTTCCCTGTAGGGGGTCACCAGGGGTGTCTCATACCTGGGGCCCACAGAGGCTGGTGCTGGGTGGGTGGGTGGTCTGCTTTAAGAAAGTGTCAGGATCTGAGACAGAGGCTCTTGGGAGACACCCAGCAGGATGGCAGACCTCACTTTCTGTAAATATCCTGGGATGTAAACCTTGTCATCCTTCCTGGAGGACTGGAAAGACCAGTATTCACTGGGAGGCTCTTGGCTGGGGCTTTGCAGGCCCCTTGGTCACGTGATGCTCTGACTGCTGTCTTCCGGAGCCCTTGTTTTCCCTAAATGACAGTGGATGAAAGATCCAATCTGGCCCACACAGGTAATCTTTGCCATCTTAATATTTGTTAAGCCTTTTGATTTACTGAGGAGTTAAAGTCACGTCAGGTCACAAAACTGCACATTAGATCTGCTTCATGAAACACTCTGAGCGAACAGTTTAACTCATTTATTTCACCGTCTTTAAACCAATGTAGCTGAAGAAGCGCACCTCCCCTTTATAAATCTTTCCATTTATTTCTGACTCAGGTTTATGGGGAGGGTGCAGACCCAGTCTGCTCAGCCGTGTACGCATGGCCATGGAAACCTGACGTGTATTGCTCGTAACGGTGAGCAAGCCCAGCTCACACGTGCTAAACCAGCCAGGGAGAAATTTTGTCTGGGAGGCCGGAGAAATGTACTTTGCAGATCAGACTTCCTTTGGCGTCTGAGACTCCCCAGTTGCTCACACTTCTCTTTCCTCTGTCACCCCTGTGTTCTTTTCCTGTTTGTGGCTTTCATTCCGCCAAGTCCAACTAATTTGAAGGGAAATTTGACCAGCAAAGGAGTTACAGAGAATCACTGCAAGTTGCAATGTTGCAAAAGAAAGGGTTTAAACTTACCTAAAAGAGAGGGGTTTAGGACTCATGTAAATCAAGTCAAGAAGAATCTGGGCTGTGGCTCTTCTCCATTCAATTCTGTTTCTTACTCCTCAGGAAAGGATATTTCCAAAGAAGGTCACAATTACCCTCTGAGCCTTTGGCAATCCCATAGGAAGGGTGGTGAGACCTTGACCCTGAGCTAAGATCCCTCATATTGTGCTAAGCGACTTCATGGAACTGAATTTGGCAAGGGGGGGACCCTCTCTGGCTGCCTGACCTGTCCCTAATGTGAACTAACATAGGGCCAGGACAGAGGCTGCTCATATTTCTATTTTCTAAAATGTATTGCAAGTTTTATTTGTGATCTAATACTGTGGTCCCCAACCCCTGGGCCTTGGACTGGTACCGGTTGTGGCCTGTTAGGGACTGGGCCGCACAGCAGGAGGTGGGCAGCGGGTGAGTGAGTGAAGCTTCATCTGTGTTTACAGCCGCTCCCCATCACTCACATCACCACCTGAGCTCCGCCTCCTGTCAGGTCAGCGACGGCATTAGATTCTCATAGAAGCCCGAACCCTGCTGTAAACTGTGCACGCCAGGGATCTAGGCTGCAGCTCCTTATGAGAATCTAACAAGCTGATGATCTGAGGTGGAGCTGAGGCAGTTGTATGTAATCAAGTGGGAAGCTCTCGCTTTTACTCTATTTTTCTTTAAACAAGTTGCGTAAAATTTTCCATCCCTGAAGATTTGGTACAACTAATTTATGCGATGTCAATCCTTTGAAACCATTATTGAGGATGCAGTCAGTTGTAAGTGTTCCATGAAAAGAAAAGAAAATCTTGATGGAAACAAACCTCTTTGAATTGTAAGGAGATATTTATATTGAAATTCCAATTGATGCAGCAATGTAAAGTAGACACTGTAGGCCAAAGTGAAGTGTCACTCTCAAACGCAAAGGCAGTGGACCAGGACATTTCGTGAGCCTTGGGCACTTTACTCAGAAATCATGACTGTTGTATCTAATTGATATATTGTTTTTTCTTCAATATGTTAGTGTTCCTTATTAGCCCCATTAAGGTTTTTCACCTGAACTTCTGTTTCACTTGATGATATTAATGCTAAATCAACTTTATTTTGGTTAGTATTTCATTAATATATTGTTCTTTAGCTCTTGCTTTTTCAAATGTGTTATTTTAGTTTGAGTCTAGATCTTTTAAGCAGAGTAATAGCTAGATTTTTTTGTTGTTGCTAATTTTTTAAATCCAATCTGAGGCCTCTGTCTTTTAATAGACTAATTTAATCCATATAAATTTACCATGAGTACACATAAATTATGGACTATATCTACCCTCTTGAATTATTTTTCTGTTTACTATTTATTTTCCCTTTCTTTCTTTTTTTTTTTTTGATGCTCTTCTTGGTTTGGTAAAGGATAAAATGTTGTTTTGTTTTGGTTTTACTCTCTTTTCTCTTCCTTTGCAATGATTTTTATGTCACTTTTGGCCCATGGAGATGCATATTCATTTTGGTGTGTAAATCCTTTCAAACTTTATGAAACTTAATATATTCTGTGTTTGGAGTACAGTAAAAATTTTGAATGTAAAAATCACAGTCCCATTGCTTTTTTTTGTGGATTAAATCCTTAGCTTTATTATTATTATTTTATTTCAAGAAAATATGAAAGTAAGAACATTTTGGTTACATTTTATATCCTTAGTGAGACTGGTCTGTATCAAGAAATCCCAAAACAACAAATGCTGGAGAGGATGTGGAGAGACAGGAACACTCTTACACTGCTGGTGGGACTGCAAATTAGTGCAACCTTTGTAGAAAAGAATTTGGAGATACCTCAAAGAGCTAAAAATAGAAATACCATTCGACCCAGCAATAGCATTATTAGGTATCTACCCAAAACAGTCCCATTTCTTTATTTTCAACATTTTGTTTTTGCATAATTTCTCTTTAAGTATGTCTTTTGTAGAGAGCTGATATTTAGCTTTGGATTCATTTTTTCTAACCTAATTTGAGAAGTTTTATCTTTTAATAAGGAAATTTCACCCATGGGCTTCTGTTCATTTGGGATAAGTATAATGCCTGGTATTACCGTTGTCTTTTATTGTTCCTCTCCTGTTAATTATGTACTTTAGTGCCCTTTCTTTTTCTTAACTTGCTGGAATGATACCTCTTTGTTGTTGTTTCTCTCCACACATGCACAAAGTGATTTGGAATTTAGCCTCAAAATTGTATTCTACTAGTGAGAATCTTTACATTTTTAATAAACATTTAAAAATGTATTTTTTATTAATTTTATAAATTAAAATTTTTATCCACTTAGATAAAAATTAAGTTTAATCATCTTTTTATTTCTTTCTTTCCCTTTTTGAACTTCATAAAACTTAAATTCTTATTTCCAGATGATACTTATTTTTTCTTTACTATCATATTATTTTTTAAGTCATATTTTTTATGGCCATATCATTAACACTTATTTAGAAGTAATTATTCCTGGTTTTATTAATCACAATGAATTCTTGTGTATTATGTCCTCTTTCACTATGAAGTCTTTGTTTGAATTCACATTTCATTTATCTGTAGTTTTCACCAGTAATTTTTCACAAGGAGATATAATGGTGTATTTCTGAATATTTATGTTAAAAATTCCCTTACTTTGTACCCACACAGAAATAATTGCTATACTGGGTAGGGAATTCTATGGCAAACCTAAAATATCTTTGTGTTATCTTTTTTTAGTGTTGCTTATGAGAATGTTTTTTAGTTGTTGCTAATCTTATCTATCTGGAAATTTATATAATGTGTATTTTTTAATCTTAGAGTTTCATACATTTTTAACTTTGGGTATTTTTCTTACTACTTCTGCTATTTGGCATGTTTAACTTTGGATCTTTTTTTCTTTTTAACTCCTTCTGATGCTTGGGAGACCTTTTTAATGTGAGTGATTAAGTCTTTCTTTAGTATGGAGAACTTTTCTTCTATTTTTTTTTTTTTTTTTTTTTTTTTTTTTTTTTGGAGACTGAGTCTTGCTCTGTTGCCTGGGCTAGAGTGCCGTGGCATCAGCCTAGCTCACAGCAACCTCAAACTCCTGGGCTCAAGCAATCCTTCTCCCTCAGCCTCCCAAGTAGCTAGGACTACAGGCATGCACCACCATGACTGGCTAATTTTTTCTATATATTTTTAGTTGTCCAGCTAATTTCTTTCTATTTTTAGTCGAGATGGGGTCTCACTCTTGCTTGGGCTGGTCTTGAACTCCTAACCTGAGGGATCCTCCTGCCTCGGCCTCCCAGAGTGCTGGGATTACAGGCATGAACCACCATGCCTGGCCTCTTTTCTTCTATTAATTCTTTGGTTATTAATTCTCTCTCAGCCACTACTTTCTTTCCTTTTGAACATCTTTTTGTATTGATATTGGTTTTCTTGGCTCTATCCTCCATGACTCCTATCATTTTTCTCTTAAATCCTAATACTTTGTCTTTTTGCCCTGCATTTTGAGAGAATTTCTCAAGGCAATCTTCTATATAACAAATCAGTTTTCATTAACATGCATTGTGTTATTCTCTTTCTTCATTGAGTGATTCTTTTTGTGATTTAACAAAAAGTTCCAGTAACTCTTCCTTTTCTCAGGTTGTCCTAACTCTTTAAAAAATGGAAGCCTGTTGCTATTTTAAAAAATAAGTTTTATTGCAGGATAGTTTAAATTCAATAAAATTCACCACTTGAAAGCATACCATTCAATAAGACTTGACAAATGTATACAGTTGTGTAACCATCACCACAATCATCATATAGAATATTTCTAAAATCCCAAAAGTTTTTCTTTTGTCAATTTGTAGTCAATCCTTCTTGGCAATCACTGATCTATTTTCTGTCACCTTAGTTTTTCCTTTTCTAGAATTTCATACGAATGAAATTATTTATTCTGTGTTCTTTGGTGTCTGACATCTTTCATTTAGCATAATGCTTTTGAGATTTATTCATGTCATTTCAGGTATCAATCATTTATTGTTTTTTTTACAGCTGAATAATATTCGTTCTTTTTATGGCTATAGCACAATTTGTTTACTTTTTCACCAGTTGTTGGACATCACCCCCCCCAAATGATTTTGGACATAATGAATACAAATGCTGTGAAAAATGTATGCATAAGTCATTATATATACAAAGTTTTGGAATTGGTCTGAATATAGTAATTGTACATTTAACTTTGTAAGAAACTGCCAAACTTTTAAAAAATATTAATAGTTTTAAATTTTGCATTTCTGTCAACAATGGATGAAAGCTCCATTTCTTCTTGAGTGAACGTTGGTAGTGTGTCTTTAAAGAATTTCATGTAAGTTGGGGCCATTGGAAGAGCATTAGGCCCAGAGAGGCCCCCCTATTAAGGGCAATTGTGGCAACTTCTCCTGGCCCCTCTCAGCATCTCTGCAGCAATTGTGCTCACGGTGGATACAGCTACTAGCAATGAAGAGTGACTGCTGATGAGGAGGCAGCTGTGGAGTTATTGGCTCCAAACAAAGTCCCATAGGGAAAGTGGGTGGCTTTGGGAACTTCTCCTTTGCATTGAGTACTCCCTTTTTCTATACTTGTTTGCCTGGCAGAGTCTAAGGCCTTTCTCAGGTATGGTGCAGGTGTGGGCAGGGGCTCTAAAAACCTGACATAGATGAAGGGTCTCTTCCAGGTGTAGAGGGGACAGGCCAGTGGCAAGCTTTCCTCCCCAGCCTTAGGATGCTGCCTTCATAGGAATCCAAATATTCAGATGTGTAGGTGAGACCCCTCCTTATTTTTCAGTGATGTGATAAGATTTTCTTTTACACTAACTGAATTGCCTCAGAGAGAATTAAGAAATGGAAGACAGCTCATGATATAATTTTATCACCATCTTCCTAGAATTCTGTCATATCACTTGTATTAGTTACCTAACACTGCATAACAAGTTATCCAAAATGTATCCGATGAAAACACTAAACATTTATTATCTCCCATAGGTCAGGAATCCAGGTACTGCCTAGTCAGGTAGTTCAGGCTCTGCATCTTTCACAAGGTTTCACCTTGATTGAAGTCATCTCCAGGCTTGACTGGAGAAAGATGCTCTTCCAAGCTCGCTCACTCGGCTGGTTGTAGGCCTCAGAAGATCTGTCCCCAAGTTCATTTATGTGGTTCCTGGCAAGCATCAGTTCATTGCCATGTGGACCTCTCCACATGGTTGCTTCCCAACATGGCAACTGGCTCTCCCCAGAGAAGGTAAGAGAGAGAAAGAGAGAGAGAGCCCCCCAAGATGGAAGCCACTGTCTTTCCATAGCCTAATCTTGGAGGTGACATCCCACCACATTTGCCGTAGTCTATTCACAAGGAACAAATCGATCAATCAGTCCACACGGAAGGAATGAGGATGGCACAAGGGTATGAATACCAGGAGTTGGGGATCATACACCTTCTTACTTGAATTATTTATCCTCTAGTGTCTTGGTTTAGGTTTCCTCAGAAGCAGATCCTGAAGAACGGATTCAACTGCAAATAGCTTTTCTGGGGAGATGATTTCAGGAAACTCTGGTAGCAAATGGGGAATCAAGATGGGAAAGGTAAGGAAGCTCATTAAGGAAATATTTTCAAGCCAGGTACTGCTTTGGGCTGCTAGAGCTCAAACCTGCTGGGGAACTCTGGAAAACCGTGTGGAACATGCCACAGTGTTCTCCCCACCAAGGAGTGAGGAAGCTGTGATATTTATCTACCAACTCTCCATCCATCATTGACAGAGGGACGCTTTGGGGGGCAGTAATTCTGTGGCACTTTTGCATGCCCTGTGTATGCTGAAGGCTCTCTCCCACCTAACCACCACCTTTAATCCTTGTTGCTATGGGGGTACATGCTGAAAGGATATGGGTGGGACACCAACAGTGCCTGCAATACCCAGCTAGACTGCAAACTTCACAAAGGCAAGACCTGAATGCCCATCACTTTCTCTCCATTGCATCATCGTTATCTAGCATATCACCTGACACATGCTGTTGCTCAGTAAGTACTTGTTGAAAGAATGCAGGTGGCTGCTGACACATGGGGAACTCAGAGTGCAGTGAGGGAGACAGACATGCACACCCCTAACTGCAAGACAACAGGATAGGTGCCATCCTGTAGGCATTCATGGGATGCTAATCAGAATCTAGGGCACCAAATGCCAACTCTGCCTGAAGGTAGAGAAGAGCCTAAAGAAGTTTTCACACAAGAGGAGATGTTTGAGCTTAAGGCTTGAAGAAAGATGAGTAGGATTCTGTGATAGGCTCTTATTGATCAGGTAATGTAGGAAGAAAAAAATGGGTGGCAGAGGCATTTGCCATTTATAAAAAGAGAGTGCAGGTACTCTGGATGTTCTTGTTCTCGCCTGTGTGCTTACTCTACTCTAGAAGTCCGAGATCTTGGTACTGTCTCTGGCATTCTGTCTTGTCCATGAAGTCATCATCGGCTTGATAGTCTAAACACGTGTTCTTTCACTTTTCCCTGTCCTTCCCTCTCAGCAGACATGCACACAACACAGTGGTTTCAAGTCCTTTTGGCAAAGATAATCTTTTCTTGACCTTTGAAAAGGCAGGTACAGTATATATATACACACACATAACAAATATTTTCTTTATGTATTTACTGTTTGTAGGCAGTCTAACCCTAATCCAGCGTTTATTAAAACAAGACAGGATTTATTAAATTGGTTCTAGTTTATCAAATATGTACAGATCTTTACATAAATTAACTTGCTTGTTAAATATTTGTAAAATTTATTAAGACTTTGGAGAAACTTAAATAACTCAGCTGCCCAGTTTAATGTGGCTCCATTTTTTTTTTAAATCTTAGGGACTGATGAGGCTATAAAAAATCAGACATAAGGCCCTGGATGGTCAGGTGAGAGAGGGCCAGTGAGCAAGTGGGGCCTGACAGGCTGACAGGCAGGCAAAGGAAGGCACTGAGTATTTTGGGTGAACCTCTCTGTGCAGTAGGCCTGGAAGATACTGACGGTATTGGGGTCAGTGGGACGTATCCACCATGTGATGACATCATAAGAGGCAATGTCAGGGCAGAGCTGAAGCCCTTGGACTCCTTCTCTCCTGCTCATTAATTCAACAATTTATTAAGCCCTGGCCATGCATGAATACAAGACGGCCAAGATGGGGGCCCAGCCCTCAAAGAATGAGAAAGATAGACTTACATGTAGAAGTTTCAAATTCTGAGTTCAAACCCTGTCTTCACCATTTACAGCTCTCTGGCCCGAAAATTAGATGGGCACGCTTGTAGCTCTGACTCGGGCAGGGCAAAGGCAATATATGTAACCTAAACATTTGTACCCCCATAATATTCTGAAATAAAAAAATAATTACAAAATTATATAGAATTGTTGGAAATTTTCAGTTAAGGTATATGTGACCATCTAGCTGAGTGATCATTTCTGCCTTCTATTGTAGTTATATCCAGTCAATCAGTCAGTCCTGACATTGCTACTCCCTGAACACCTGGACATCTTTTGGGCCCGTCTACTTCGCTCTACCACCACTGCTACCACCTGGCCTGAGCCACTGTCCCCTCTCCTTAGAAAAACTACAGTTGTCCTCTCAGTGGTCTCCCTGAACTCATTTTTTTAAAAAAATTCAATAGATTTGGAAAGGCACAGGTGGTTTTTTGATACGTGGATGAATTGTATGGTGGTGAAGTTAGGGCTTTCAGTGTACCTGTCACCTGAATAGTATACATTGTACCCAACAGGTAATTTTGATCCCACACTCCCCTCCCAACCACGTCCTTCTTAGTTTTCAATGTCCATTACACCACTTTATGGCCATATATATGCCTCATTTAGCTCTCACTTATAGGTGAGTACTGTGGTATTTGTTTTTCTATTCCTGAGATACTTACTTAGTGTAATGGCTTCCAGTTCCATCCAAGTTGCAGTAAAAGGCATTATTTTATTCTTTTTTATGGCTGAGTAGTAGTCCATGGTGTGTGTGTGTGTGTATATGTATATATATATATTAATATATACCAGATTTTATTTATCTACTCATCAGTAGATGGGCACTTAGGTTGGTTCCCTATCTTTGCAATTGTGAATTGTGCTGCAATAAACATTCAGGTACAGGTGTCTTTTTGATATAATCACTTATTTTCCTTTAGGTAGATACTCAGTAGTGGGATTGCTGGATTGAATGGTAGGTCTACTTTTAGTTCTTTGAGAAATCTCTGTACTGTTTTCCTTAGAGTTTGTACTCATTTACATTCACACCAACAAGGTATAAGTGCCTGAACTCATTTTTGTCTTCTACCAATCCATTCTTCAGATAGTCACCTGAGTGATTTTTTAGGGCCCAAAAATGATCATGCCATTTAGCTCACAGTTCTTCAATTCCTTCTCATTCCTCTTAGGACAAAATCCTGCAAGGCCCTGCAAGGCCCTGCCTGATCTGGTCTCCCACAGGGAGGACAGTGGGTAATGTGTCTGTGTTTAGCCTGGATGGGTTTAAATCTTGACCTTGACACTTCATGGAATGGGGTCACGATGCAACCTTTCTGGGCTCACAGCTTCTTCATTAGTAATATGAGGATGAAAGAGTATAGAAGGTTATTGATTCTATGAGATGAGGCAAGCAAAGCACCTAGAATCACGTCTGGAACATGGTGAGAATGTGATGTTATTATTATTACCTTGTCTACTTCCTCTTTACTGTGTTTTCCTCATACCATGCTCCACGTATCCTTGCCTTCCCTCCCCCGCGTTCCTGCTGGTGCCTTTGTCTCTCTAGCCTCTGGTCTTTGGTGATGTTGTTTCCCTGTCTCTAACGCTCAACCCCTCCCTCCTTTCACTACGTTCTATTAATCCTTAGGTCTCAATTTAAGAATGACACCCTGGAGGTGGCCTTTCTGATTCCTTCCTCAGACCAGATTCTCTCTCTCTCTCATCGCACTATGGCTACCTAAACAATGCCTGTCGTCTCGGCAAGACCCAAGCTCCCTGAGTCAGGGGTGCCGTGCGCCTGTTCACCATCATTCTCCATCTTCAGCTTACGTATGGTGCCTGGCAGGTGGCTGGCAGTGGATGACCGTGTTAGCAATATAATGTAGCTGAACTGTCCATAATATAACATAACATGCTATAACAGGACTGTTATTAACTATTATGGGAGAATTATCTATTATGTCATAGATATCTGCCTCCTAGAGGTTCATCCATGTCCCAAAAAGTGTCCTCTTGCAGGTTACTGAAAGATATCCATCCAATCCTTTCAGTAGGCTTCTCGATGGCAGGGAGGTGGCCGCAGGAGGTGATTGGGTGGCGTTGGTGGGCTGTCTGTTGCAGTGTCTGTTTCTTCATGCCCAGTAGATTCTGGCAACCTCTGAAGTTAAAGAGTGAACTTCCCCAAGAAAATGAGGGACCCAAATGTCCTCTGGAGTAGCCTGACTCTATCTCAGGGAACTGAGGCAGGAAATATGTAAATTGCTAAGCACCTGGACACTGTGGTTGGAGTCTAGGCTCTAAGAACATTTCAGTTCCCACAAAGTTGCATCTAATAAATAATTGTGGAATAGGGAATCCTGTTTTCCCCAAACTGACATGTGATCTTTTCAAAGATCCTGGTCTTTATATGGAATGGCTGAGTTTGGCTGGGTCTCCCAACACTTTAGTTACCTGAGAGCTCTCTGCCTCATGAACTGTCCAAAAATAAAAGAATGAATAAATAAGTAAATAAATATGAAACACTCTAGAAAAGTGTAACACTGCAGAGTATCCTTTGGCAATTCATATAATTGTCCCCAAATTAAATCTAGAGTAAAGAACAGGTGGGTTCATATTCTCCCTCTTTCCCCCTTGACACGGTCACACCTGTAGCAATGCATTGGCAACAAGGTTTGGAGGATCTGGAGGTTTATGCTCTCAGGGATCCTGAGCTCTAATTAGGGAGCTGGAACATACATAGATCCAATAGGAAAAAGTCTCAAGAAATCTAAGGGTAGAATAACATAGAATGGCCCGCTTCTTAATCTGGTGGGACATGTCAGAGGGAATGATCGGACTTGAGCGCAGCTGCTTAAGGAAGACTATTGGGAAGAAGGTGAATTCTGAGCAGCATTTCAGGGGAGGGGGTCTTCTAGGTGTGAAGAAGAGTCCCAGGTTGGCTGGGTGGGAGGTAGAAGGCAGGAAAACCAGCAAAAGGGAGTATCAGATGGAAGTAGGAGCTTGTAGAGCAGGGTCATAATGTATAGGAACATGTGAGCTGATATGTGGGTGATGTCAGAGAGCTAAGAATCAGGAAGCCTTCTTTTCCTCTGGGCCCCTTCATTCAATAAACACTTACTGAGCATCTACTCCATTCCAGACCCTATGCTAGATGCGGAGGATACAAAGATCATAAAACACCATCCTCACTTCAGTGGAGCTCATAGCCGAGGGAGAGAGACACAGGAACAAAATATTTCACTACAGTCAGCGTGTAGTGGCCACTCAGGGGAGCAGGGACTCAGAAACACTCCATAGAGGTGGTGATGTGGCTGAAGGATGCATAGTCATCACAGGCAAAGAAATACATCCCGGGCAAAATCTAAAGGTATCCCAGTGGCTTAGAATTTGGAATGAGCCTAATATGTTCAATGAAAAAAGCAAGAAATGCAGGGTGGCTGGTGATTTCAGGACAAAATGGGAATTATTTGGGCATGAAGCTGGAGAAGTTTAAAGCCAGATGGAGACACTCAGCCGGTATTTTGCAGGCAGAGGGGCTGGCAGGAGATCTCAACAAGGAGGCAATAGGATCACATTTATTTCCGGGGTAAGAGCTCTGAAAATGTTGTGAAGGATGGAGTGGAATCAGACCAAACCCAGGGCAGGGACTACAGTTATTATTTGGTTAGGGTTTTGTGACAATCCTGGAGACTGAGTGACCGTGGGCTTGGAATGGGCCAGGGCAGTGGGAACGGAGAAAGGGTTATTTCCAAAGACCTGTTTGGGGTGGTTTCTACTTTTTCCAGAAGAAGCTCTTCAATGCCATTAATGTCCCAGTGAATGGAAATTCAAGTCCCTTTCCTTCACCCTTCACCCCTCTTTCCCCTACAGAAGTCAAAAGCAGCTTAATATAACAATGCGTATAGTGACTGCCACTCCATCGCGGAGCAGAGCTGGTGTGGACTCTTAGCCCTGCTGGCTCAAGAGACCAACATTGTGTTTAGTGCACGTTTGACTTGCTAGGAGGGGCTCTCAGAGGCCGATCTTTTCTTGTTTCCCTCTTGACTCAGCTCAAGGTGAAGCTGGCCTCCGTTTCCTCTACTTGGACATCCATCCACGCACAGGCTCATTGTGCTCGGGTGTTGGACAATTGTTCTGCTTCCAGTGCATCAGGCGGCCCCTTCTGGAAAGGTCTGGAGTACTCCAGAGGAAGAGGAGACCCATCAGCCTTTGGCTGCCTGGACAAGGCCAGCACTTTGCCTCCCTGGCTAGGATGGGTGGCTCAAGATGACAGGACTCGAGTGTTGTAGAAATGCGGTGGGAGAGAGAATTGGCTCTCAAGGGCATCTGAAAAGCAGTTTGTTTTAAACAGAATCTTAACAGGTGGCAGCGGGTTTGCCTTTGACTTTGGGTTGGAGAGGAGAGTGTTTTCTAGAGAAGGTGGGACTGGCTTGAATAGAACCTCGCCCCCTGCCCCTCCGCTTTGCAGGCTTTTCAGCTGGACCCGCTAATCCCAGGTGAAGCAAAGGATCCTGGAAACACTGTCCCCAACGCACAATGGAATGAGGACCAAAGTAGAATGGGTCTCGTTGTAGGGCACGGTCCGAAGCTGCAAGGAGCTTCCTCTTCACCCACCCCGATGTCCACCTCCCAGCCTACTCGTGATTAGGCATTGAAGGCAGCTGCTAAAATGCTGCTTTTATCTGGAACAAAATGCATCTGTTATCTGGCAAGGAGACCGATTAATCTATCAGCAGCCATCAGTGCCTCAACATCAAGTAGATGATTAGGCTGGCAGAAGCCAGGGGCCTGAAGGAAGGCTTTAATTGGGTACCCGAGTCAGGAAGGAGGACTTGCCTGGGAAGAAGGTGGCTCCAGGAGAGATTCAGCTGGAGGGACAGGTGACCATTGCGTGCGTGGAGAAGGTACGGGGAGGAGAACAAACAAACAAACAGAAGTAAAACTTCATCTGCATCTGAATTTTGCCTAGACTCAGCCCAGGTGGCTGAAGGCATGTCTTCCTAGTTGTGCTGTCTGCACCGGGGCCCATCTGCTGTTTTCTCCTGCACAATGGCTGTCCGTTTGGGGTTGTGACCCAGGAGTCGCCGTGGTTATCAACTGGGAGAGCTCAGACTGACACATGAAAAGCAGCTTTGTATAGTGTCCTTGACATTACTAACCACATATTAACAACAGAGCCTGGTGCTATGGAGGCTCTCTGTTTGTTCAGAATCTTAATAGGCGGGCTTTGTGCACAGAGATTTTTAATACCGCTTACCCTGTATTTTAAGTCAAAGTGGGTCTTTGTGTGAAGGATTCTCCACCTCCTTTTCCCTTTCTACAAAGGAGATAAGTGTTTTCGCTCACCTTTCGTGACTTACAAGGATCTGAATAGCACTTGTGGCGTTTGAATGTCATATAATAGGCATTGTCACCGATAGAGAAATGTCCTTTTCCGTGTTTCTCGAGCGCTCCTGTGCTTACTGTCTCTCTTACATGCATGTTCTCTCTTTCTCTTTATAAACTGACTGTGAACAATTCTGTCCCCATTTTTTAAAAAAGCATATATGTCCTTGGAATGCAGTGTGGGAACTGCTTTTTCCCTGAGAGACCACTTTGTGTCCAGCCCCTTCAACAGACCCGAGCCAGGTCTCAGCTGGATCTGTGAGAGTTAGGGAAAGGGCTGTTCTGAGCTGGCTGATGGAATGTAAGAGTAGAGCCTCATTCTAGAAGAGTCAGGTGGTGAGGGCACTGGTGGAGATAGTGGTGATGGTGCTTGTGGTGATGTGGGGGTCTAAAAATGCAAGAGAAGACATCATTTGTAGTCCTAGTCACTCCCTGTGCATAATAGGAGGTGTATAATAGGAGGGCCTGGTTCCATAGGAACATCTCACCTGCTTTTTCATACAGGCTTGTACTTAAGTATCCTCAGCAATGAAATTAGTGGCAATTTGCTCTTAGATACAGGAATCTTCAATTGCATGAGGTTTCTGACTTTGGATTCTTTATTAATGTTATGGAGTCAGAAATGGGATAGATGTAAAATTAAGAAGTCAGGGTCTCTGGGCTTTTTATTTTGGTCAAGTTGTACAAAAAAGACTTTTGGTTCAAAATGGTGTCTTAGTTCAAAATAGTGCCTGGTCAATGGGCTCTGATATTGCTCTCACCCAAGACCGACTGAAATATTTATGAGCATTGGAAACAGAGTGGCAGACAACCAAGTGCCAACATTTAAAGTGAAGCTACACTAACTGTAAAAAAGAACTGCTCGGGGAAAGATGGACGCCATCTTGGCCACAAGAAACAGAGATAACCTGGAGAATGGTAGGAAGGCAGTTCCTGCTCTCCCCTTGCTCACGTCAACTGTGTGTAAGTACCACTCTGAAATGTAGATACTAGTGAAGCCCTGCAGGGAAATGCAGAGAGGAAGTGTGTTCCAGAGAGAAGTGTGTGCTAGAAATCACTGTATTTTTTGTCATTTGGGTCACATTGTTCCAGAGGCTCAGGGAACCAGGCAGGGATAGATGGATGTGGTCTTGGACCAGCAGCATCAATCTGGGAGTAGGGGCTATCTATCTATGGTGGCCTTCCAGATGTTTCTGCTGCATGCTAAAATTTGAGAGCCCCTGTAGTAGATGCTGCAATCTCAGGGAGCAGAGGTGAACTAGTGGAGCTGAACTTAATGCATTTAGGAATTAAATAGGAAGATAGCCTATTAGCTTGGCCCCCCACACCCCAGTACAGAAATGGTTGGGACCAGATTGTCACACACGTGTAGAATGGGACTAATGCAATCAGTTCACTGTGTCTTTTGACAAACTGCAAGGGTGGAAATGGCTCACTTTGTTCAAGGATAAGTCAGTCCTATTAAACTGTAGTGAAAGGAAAACTCAATGAAATGCATACTGCTAAGGATTATCAATGTCAGGATCCAGATTTAAAATGAAGAGAATTCTTTGACATCTTCAATAGAGACCGATCAACACAGCTGAAAAGAAAAAGACTGCAAGATGAGGTGAAAAGAAAAATGTAGAGATGTGGAAGGATAGAAAAACCTTAAAATGTTAATAGCAGTGTCAAGATACAAAAGGAGGCAATGGACAACGCTAAATGAAACATTGGAAAAATCATAGTTTTGAGGGACAAATGTTAAAGTCTCTATAAGAATGCAGGTGGGAAAAAGGATGAGAAAGGGGAGGTAATCAAAGTGGATGACAGAGAATGGAGAACAACAACACTCATAATTGGTGCCTCTGAAGTAGGGGACAGAATAAATGGAAAGCAAAAAAACCCAAATATATAAATATGTGATAAAAATAATTTTTTGGACTGAACGGAATATATATAGAGATTTGAATTATATAAAGAATTAGGATGATTTAATAAATATGTGTTTATGGAACAAATGTTTACTGTAGTATAGGTTAGCTCTTTCCCAGCATCCATACAACCTATGTCTCAACCAAAAATCTCAACACATTCCCCAAAGCATCCATTGTGCAGGGTGTCTTTTCTGACCATAAAGCAATAAAAACAGAAATTAATAGCAAAAGTTTAACTTAAGAAAATAATACCTAACTACTTAAAAATTTACTCCAAACAACAGATAACAACAATTAAATTCCAATCTAACAAAAATTTAAGAAAACAACAATACAGTCTTTCCCAATAGCTTCTGAATAATATGAGGATATTAAAATTTTAATTACATATAATTTAGAAAATAACAAGAACACCACATATCAAAACTTACTGGATGCAACCAAAGTAATAACAGAATTAAAGTTTATTGTCTTAAATGCTTTTAATATTAAGAATTAGTTAAAATAAATAAATTGTATTTTAGCTCAAGAAATTAGAATTAGAGTTAACAAAATAGTCCCAAAGAAAGCAGGTTGAGGGAATTAATAAAAGTCAAAGCAGAAGTTAATAAATTCTCTAACAGTAAAAAATAGTATAGTCAGTAAATATATCTAAGATCTGAGAAAATGAAATAATTACTAAAAGTTGGAAAATATAGTAAAGAAAAAGACTCATAATATAGGAATTAGAATGGAATATAACTAAATATACATAGGAAAATTAAAAAAAAATTTATATTGATTATTTTCAATATGTTAAAGAAGAGATCACTCTTATGCTTTTAAATTACTTCCAACTGGGCTGGGCGTGGTGGCTCACACCTGTAATCCTAGCACTCTGGGAGGCTGAGGCAGGAGGATCGCTTGAGGTCAGGAGTTCAAGACAAACCTGAGTGAGAATAAGGCCCTGTTTCTACTAAAAATAGAAAAAATTAGTGGGAAGTGGTGGCGTGCATCTGTAATCCCAGCTCTTTGGGAGGCTGAGGCAGGAGGTTCACTTGAGCCTGGGAATTTGAGGTTGCTGTGAGCTAGGCTCATGCCGCAGCACTCTAGCCCCGGCAGCAGAGCAAGACTCTGTCTCAAAAAAAATTACTTCTAACCATGAAAATATTTGGAAAGTTTGTAATTTCCTTTCCTAAGTGAGCATTACTCTATACCATAATCTGACAAATATAACAACCAAAATTAAAAGTCAGTTTCTTTGAGGATACATCCATTATGAACATATATGATAGCTATATCCTGAAAGAAACATAAGAAATATACTAGCAAATAAAATCCACTAGTAAGTTAAAAAATACATTAAGATCAAGAGTTTTCATTGCAGTTATACAGGGTTTTTCCATATTAGGAAATCTCTTAATGTAATTAATCGAAATAGGTCCGAAAAAAAAGGACCATCTTAATCGATACCAAGAAAGACTTTATAATATTAAGCAACTCATCCTAAAAAGTGTGTTTTCTTTACATGCTGAAGATGACTTATTTTATAGTAACATGCAGCATCATAAGCAGTGTTGTGACACTTGAGGAAGGCCCATTAAAGATCATGATGCCTGTTCCAACCTCTATTTTGTAACTGTTTTCTCGTTGTAGACAAAGCATAACACTAGATAAAGACCTAGAGGTACAGAACCGCAGTGAACTTGATAAAATGGTAATTATAGTCATGCATCACTTAACGAGGGGACTATGTTCTGAAAAATGCATTGTTGGGCCATTTTGTCATTGTGTGAACATCACAGAATGTATTTGCACAAGCCTGGATGGTATAGTCTATTGCTCCTTGGCTACAAACCTGTACGACATGTTACCACACTGAATACTGTAGGTAATTGTAACACAATGGTAAATATTTGGGTATCGAGACGTAGACAAGGTACAGTAAAAATACTGTATAAAAGATAAAAATGGCGCCCCTGTATAGGGCGCCTACCACAAATGGAGCTTGCAGGACTGGAAGTCGCTCTGGGTGAGTTAGTGAGTGAGTGGTGAGTGAATGTGAAGGCCTAGGGACATCATTGTACACTACCGTAGACTTCATAAACACTATAGACTTAGGCTACACTAACTTTATAAGAAAGTATTTTTCTGTCTTTGATCAAAAATTAAGCTTAGCTTACTGGATAACCACCATTATATACATGGTTCCTTGTTGACGGAAATATCGTTACATGGTACACGACTGCATTTTTAGGAGATATGATTATACATCTAAAAATACAGATAATAAAATAAAAATATTTTAGAATCAATTGTGACGTTCAGAAGGGTGCTACATAGAAAGCAAACAAAAATCATTTGCTTGCATATCTACCACAGAATTTATTAGGAAATAGAAAAAGTCCTGTTAATGATAGCAACAAAATCTATAAAGTACCTAGGAATAAGCTTCCTGAAAGAAAACTATAGAGTGTTACTGAAAGACATAAGATAAAATCTGAGTGAATGGATGAAAAGAATCAATATTTTAAAGTATCAATAGTCTATATAGATCTAATTCAATTTCAAGTAAAATTTCCAAGGGATTATATTTAGAATAGAACAAAATGATTCTCAAGTTAACTCGATGATTAAATATAAAATAATTGTTTGGAATTTGGGGGGAAAAAGAGTAAGACTAGGTTTGCTCTACAAGATATAAATTATTATAAAGTTTAAATAATTGAAATGGTAAGGTGACATCTTGTCATTTCGAGAAAAAAAAAGATTACCCAATAAATTGTGTTTTAAAAATTGCATTGTCATTTAGAGAAAAAATAAGATTCTCCTAAATCACTCCATAAAACAAATTCCCAGATTGGTTAATGGTTTAAAAGTAAAATGTATGCAAGTATTAGAAGCAAATACATATGAATGTTGACATAATTTTTGATGTGAGGAAAGTATTTCTTCACAAGTCAAAAGGCATACACCATTCATTCATTTGTTTTTTTGGTACTTGTTTGGCACTTAATAGCTTATAAAGAAAAAAATGGTTAGATTTTAATTACATTAAAAATTATGTTTACAAAACTACCATAAATTTATTATTTAGGCATATCCATGGTGGGTAACAGCAGAAAACTTTGACTTAGAGCTGTCTTAAATAGATAACGATTTGTTAATATTTACCTCAAGTAGCAGGCACGCTGGAAGTTGGTGGTCCAGCTAATAGTATGGCTGAGGAAACCTGGGCGGTCTCCATCCTTCCATTTGTCCTCCTAGAAGTTACCTCATGGTTGCACGATTATTGTAGGCTCATATTCATTTTCCAGGCAGAAAGAAGGGCAAATAGTCAAAATCCCTACGAGGCATGTCAGCTGAGTCTATTCTTTCTTAAAAAAAAAAAAAAAATCTGACTTGGTGTGGTGGCTCACGCTTGTAATCCCAGCACTTTGGGAGGCTGAGGCAGGAGGATTGCTTTGAGTCCAGTAGCTCCAGACCAGCCTGGCAATAGTGAGACCTGGTCTCTACAAAAATTGAAAAAATTAGCTGGGTGTGGTAGCGTGCACCTGTAGTCCCAGCCACTCAGGAGCCTGAGGCAGGAGGATTGCTTGAGCCCAGGAGTTGGAGGCTGCAGTGGGCTGTGATGACATTACTGAACTCTAGCTCCAGCAACAGAGGGACATGTGTCTCAAAAACAAAACAACAACAACAACAACAACAAAAAACAAAAATCCCAGATTCTCTCCCAGTAACTTTCATTAATATGTTATTGACTATAATGGGTCACATGGTCATTCCTATCCCCAAAGGAGTCTGGGAAAATATGCTTTCCAGCCCCTATCTTAGAGGGAGGTTGGGGAAAGAGAGATTGCAGATGGCTTTTGGATATACAATCCACATAAGCAAAATTTAAAGACAAATAAATTGGGGAAAATATTTGCACCCTGTATGATGAAGGTTAATATCCTTAATAAATAAAGAGCTTCTAGAAATCACTGAAAACAAACCCAGTATAACATAATATAAAGAGGACATTAACAAAAGAAGATAAAATATGGTCAATCAACATTAAATGTTTAGCGTCTCCAGTAATCCACTAGATACAAATTAAAACAAGATACCACTGTTTATGTATCAAATTTACAAAGATTATAGAAGAAGATATCAGTACAAGGAAGTTTGTTCCCCTGTGTAGTAACAATTAAACCACTCTAAATGTCCAAAGTGAGAGAACTGGTTAAATAAATTATGATTCATCTATAGATGAGATAATCAGGTAGTCATTAAAAATACTGTATATTGTTAATATTATTAATATTTCCAAGTTGCTAAATATTCTGAAAGATCATTTTACAAAATAATATAAACCATAGATCCCATTAAAAATTAATAGAAGAAAGGATGAAGAATATTTAGTGGTCATCTTTGGATGATAGAATTATGGATAGATCTTTATGTTGATCTGTTCTGCTTAGTTTCATTTTTTAAATATTCGACAACAAATTTGAATTCCTTTTGTAATAAGAAAAAACAGCCAATAAGATTGCTATAATAAAAAAGTATGGATTGAAACTGGGACAGAAGCAGAGAACCAGGGAGGCATTAGGATTTAAGGCTGATCAAAGAGGTGGCTGCTCTCTTTCCTCATGCTTGGGCAGCCATACACTTACAGTGGCTCTGCTTTCCTTTTTGCATGTGCCCTAATTTCCTCTTCTAGCAAGTGGCTTATTTTTTCCTTTGTATTCTCTCTATCTTTTCTTATTTCACACCTTTTCCCTCTATGGCTGCTCAATCTCTTCTACTTTAGCATGGCAGCTCCTTTGTAATGTCGACTCGCCCTGATCCTTACTTAACTCTGCCTCTTGGCCAGAGAGTTTCATTTGCCACCGTGAGCCACATGATTCTTTTCACATTTCCTCAATTTGAATTCCTGAGAGTGAAAATCTGATTAGCTCCCACCGGTCTTTTCGCACCAAGCCATGGTACAGATAGTTGATAATCTGTGGGCCTGTTGTCCTTGGGTCAGGCTCCTTCGCTGGTTTCATCAACTGAGACTGGGTGGGCAGAAGTGATTGTGTGATAAAGCAGGGTGACATGGCATTCCTTGTCCTCAGGGGCTCTGGATGCAGTGCCTGTAGCAGTCACCACTGTCACTATGATTGACATATGTAGTACACTTGTCATCCCTTGCCTGGTCTCTTTCTCCTGTCATTGTTCTAAAAAAAGACGTTCCTGCCTATCAACAGTTACCCATCACACATAAAACCAAAAACATCCTTATTCTGTGTTTGTATCTAGAGATTGGGATATTTTAAAATCTTCTTGCTCAAGTAAAATCAGATAATTTAATGTATCAGAATTAATCAGATTCTAGCTTCATGCAGGATTGACAAAACAAATAAATAAATACAAATCGATAATATCCAGAGCTAGTGAGGATTTATAAAATCTGTCATTTTTGTACAGTACTGGTGTAAGTGTGAGCTGATAAAACCTTCTGGGAAAATAATCTTAAGTGTTTGCTAAAATTATAAAAGCATAAATTTTTTATTCTAATCACCCTGCTATTCGAATCTATTCTGTAGAAATAAATGTATCAGTATATAAGAATATGTGCAAGGATATTTATATAGTATTGTTTGTAATAACAAAAATCTGGAAACAATCCAAATGTTCATCAAAAGGGGAAAGCATGAATACATCATATATGTGTGGACTCTTATGAACTTATTAAACAGGATGAATTAGAACTATACTTATATTTAAAAAGTTTGTAAAATAATATTATGTAAAAAAAAGCCAGGTACACACATATATTTGGTGTGATAATTTTTTTTAAATTTATGTTTTTGAACAAACACAGAAAATATAAAGGGATATAGGTCTGTTAGGATTCACTGCACGTAACAGAAACAATTTATCATAGCCAAGTAGTTAACTATGATTATATTTTCTTTCTTAAACAGATTTTTGTTTTTCTTTGAGTTTATAAGTGCATTTTTTGGTATTGTCTGCCTTAAGCTTATCCTTAAAATTTTTCTAAATTCTTAAGCATGATATCAAATTTATGGAATCCCTTTTTTATTGATTCCTCCCTTTTGGTGTTCTGTGTCCTACTCTTCCACCCAGACTGATTGCTCTCTAAATCTGTTGACATAGCTGTTATTTTGGGTTTTACTTCACTCCTATCCCAGAGCCTATGTTTCTGAATTCCAGACCTTTCCCTTTCTTGTGTTTACTCTTTTGTTTTGTTGGAGCACATCCTCAAGTAATTGCCCCTAATACGGGGTGTGGAACATAAACTTTCTCCCACATTTTTGCATCTCTAAAAATGTCATACTTGAGAGTTTAACTGGGCATTAAATCCAATTTCCTTCAGAATTTTAAAAAGCATTATCTTCATTATTGTCTATTATTCAATGTTCTTAGAAAATTTGATGCCCATTTTATTCTCTTTTC
This sequence comes from Cheirogaleus medius, assembly GCA_008086735.1. NCBI lineage: Eukaryota > Metazoa > Chordata > Mammalia > Primates > Cheirogaleidae > Cheirogaleus > Cheirogaleus medius. The sequence continues at coordinate 12,136,164 of VBSM01002937.1, forward strand.
TTTGTGGGCAACTTAGATTTTTTTTTCCTCTCTCAGGAAGCTTCTAGATTCTTCTAATGATTCTTGGAGATCTGAAATTTCACATTTATAGTTGTGCTTTCATTCATCTCTCACTCACAATGGTCTCATTTTATAGAAAAAATTGTGTTCTTTGGTGCATGGACATTTATTCTATTATTTTGTCTTTCTATTCTATTGGAGTCCTATTAATTAGATGTTAAAGTTGTTGGATTGATTTTTATTTCTTCTCCCATCCAAGTACTAACCAGGCCCAACCCTGCTTAGCTTCTGAGATCAGACGAGATCGGCCGCGTTCAGGGTGGTATGACCATAAATGATTCATATTTCTTTTCAACTTTTCTCTGATGTCTTGTATCTTTTTCTTTTTAAATTACTTTTTGGTGATTTCATCGATTTTATCTTTCTAACCTGTTCTGGATTTTCTATTTTATCAATCATATATTTAATTTCCATGTATTCTTTCTTACACTCTTTTCCTGTCTTTTTAAATAGCATCTCATCCTTCTTTTATAGATAGCCTGGAATATTTTGAATATATTGATTAGTGGTTTTTTGTTTTGTTTGAGTTCTTCATTAATCCCACAATTACCTATTGTCTCCATAGGTACTTTTTTTGGGTTGTCTTGAACATTCTCTTTCATATTGCTGTCTTTCTTCAAGTGTCCTGTAATCCTTGCTTGTCCATTTATTTGTAGAATGAGGCAGGGGAAATACTGATTAAGTCCCTGGGTAGGGCGTGTTGCTTGTCAGGCTGCCTCTTAAAAGGTAGGCAGTTTGGAGAGCTGCCTCCATGCTGGGGGCCCCTAAATGCCAAAATGCCTCTCACCAGCTCTCCTAGTTCTCGGTTCGTTCAGTTATTTTAGCAGTAAGTTCTTGATCCTTTTTTTAAAACCTAAGATAAAAAACCTGGGTTGGTAAGGGGTAAATGGGAGTTAGTTAGTCAATATACAGAATTTCAATGAATTCCTTCTTTCCCTGTCGCCTGTCTTTTCCCCAGCCCATTCCAGTCATCAGACCATCTGCATCTTGAGCCTCAGGTTCCTCTATGCATATTCTAAGTTTTAGCTTCTTCAGGCCTGCCTCACTAGTCCTTGAGCCAAAATAGATTTTTCATCTTTCAGAAAGGGTGAAGTCCACCTTCTGGCTCATGGAAGGCTCTTCTGCTTTCTTCTTTGCTTGGGATTTATAATATTTCATCATTTGCTGTCATTTCATATGGTTTATATAATCTATTTATAAAGAATACAGGGAGGAGGAGAAAATAAAACAAAGCAAACCCCTTTCCTTTATTGGGCTCTGATTCTCAGTCTAGAATAGCTGTGCTTACAATTCTTCAACCTAAGCAAGTGTAGTGAACACACCTAGTTTAACAGTAAAGCCAAACCGAGTACCTGACATACAATCTCTAATGTGTGAGTTGTCTGATCCGGTGTCCAGCATCCTTGGCTTTGTGGTCTTCACCTCATTCCTGAGCCCATGGACAGAGTGAGGGCCAAGGCCACCAGGCTTCCCACACGCCATCCTCCAGGGGGCTGAGGGTCTGGGTCCCCCGGTTCTGTCAGTGAAAACCCAGCGTTCCAGCATTCGCTCTGTCACCTGCCTGGCCTGTGGGGCTTCCTGCTCACCTTCGATTTGCCACTGTGCCTCCTCCACTTCTCCCTACCCCACGTGTCTTCTGAGATCCTGCCTGTGTTCTAGGCATGCACCTCGCCTCCTCCCAATGCAGGGATAATTCCAGCTTTGATCAGGCTCTTTCAGGTTCAGGAGAAAGAGACCCACCCAGACTGCCTTGGGTAGAGGGAGGCGGGTGACAGAGTTCACGTCCTTGGCCACTTCACACTCCTGGTATTTTTGGTTTCTCTACTTCACATTTCCTGCTTCTATATCGCTGGGACTTCTTTTGATCCTTCAGGGTCCTGATTTTATCCCAGAGTCTCACATTTTATGCACATTTTCTGCCTCTGGCTTCACTACCAACTGCCTGATTTTTCTGTTAAGAGAGAGAGAGAGATTGACTCGGTTCCTCTCTTCTGTCAGGCCACACCACAGGGTATTGGCTGGCATCTGTGTCTGTTGTCCTGGGGTCCAGGTACCCACGCCTCTACTCAGCTGGAGTAGAAAGTTGGCACTTTGACGTTGGTGATGGCGACTGGGGCAAATTCTCTTAGAAGGGGATGTGAGGGCAGAAGGGCACCGTGCCTGGTGAGGTGTTCCAGTAAAGACTCTGGGCCCTGCTGTCTTTTCTTCTGAAAACGAATCTCCTAGTTTTGCAGCTGCTTTGGAATAGGTAAGTGACAAGGTGAAAAACATGGATTTTGTACTTGGAAAGATGCTGGTGATGTGTCTTTAGAATGTCAGATGTGGTTGTGATGGAAACTAAATTTCAGTGAGCCGCTCATACCAGATGAGATGAGCTATTTGCAGAAACAACACCATCTCTTAATGGATTGGAGATGCAAGGGTTGTCCAAACTGGCTCACCAGGCACCGGGCTGTATTCTCAGAAAGACATTTCTGGCATTAAGTAACAATCATTTCAGGTTCGTTTATCCTTTCACCCAGTCACCCATCCAACATCTACAGGGGACCCACTGGGTCTGATGGGGCAGGAGAAGACAGCCCCTGTGACTGCAGCAGGTGACTCACTAAAAAGGGAATCAGAAAATAAACACATGTCTGTTTTTACTCCACCCAATCCATCCAGGAGAGAGAGAGAGAGAGAAAGAGAGAGAGAGAGAGAGAGAGAGAGAGAGAGAGAGAGAGAGAGAACGAGAGGGGGAGAGAGAGAGAGAGATCTGAATATCAATGTTTGGTAATTATTCTTGGCCATCAGTATGATGATTAGTAATTAGTTAGCAAGTAGTGTGGTTTCCATGCTATAACTCAATAACTGTGTGGCCTTAGATCAGTCCCTTATGTTTAAAAAGGGAATAATAATTGCTGGAGGATTTTAAGAGAATTAGAGATAATAGATGCCTGGCTTGGTGCCTGAGTGCCGTTACTTTCAGGCAGCGTTTTCCTTGGAGTGGAAAGTGGCAATTCATCCTGTTCCTTTTGCTTTTACTTTATGTTCATTAAGCAACTTTCTGACATGTAATTCGCTCCTCTGAGGCAATCATTCCAGGAGAGAGTTTTCTGAATGACCAATGTGAATGACTCTGTAAGATATATCTCCCCTAATAAACTGATAAATCAATGAACATATCAGCATTCTGGTTGGTAAATTACGCTCCTGCTAATTTGGTTACATGAGTAACTTCCCCAGGAATGACTTATTCCAAGTGAACAGGTTCAGCTACATTTTAGGATCCCCAGATTTGAAGACTTGAGTGGTAACTGACACCTGCCAGGAACTGCCAGCCCACGAGGGCCAACCTGAGCATGCGGCCTGCCTCATTCTGGTGCTCCTACCAGAAAAGGGACCACTGCGTCACCGACACACGCTGGGCTAATTGAAACAGGGAGGACTGACCAGGTAAGAGGTGAAACTGGCCTAAGGTGGGAGCAAGGGTGTGGAAAGAAGGGAGAGGGCGCGTGTGAAGAAACTGGGGAAGATTCGATGGAGTTTAGAATCACAACTTCGTACAGTTTCACAGTTAGACGTGATCCAGGTCAACACTCTCATTTTCACCTGTGAAGCATGAGACCTAGATCGCGCGTTCTAATTCTGCGTCAGGCACCTGCGGTCCAGGTTCCCATCAGCTACCTGTGGTGCCATCCACCGCGCAGGACCCTGGGGGACACACGACATCGCGGGCCTCCTGAATGGTTCCATTATAGCCTCGAGTGTTTTGATCAAAACCATCCAACAATAGCTGTCTCAAGTATGCCCAGGCATGGCTTGAGCTATGGATACATACGCTGAGTGTATTAATCAAGTTTAATAGACCCCAATGTTTGAAACAATGCCTTACATTTTTTTTTCAGAGACTGCACAGAAGTGTGGCATTGTACAGCAAATAAAAGTGTTGCTACAATGCCTGTAAATCAGAGCTTTAAACTATGTTTCAATTATCCTTCTATTATCCAGCTGGTATTTAAGCATGTTTATTATTCAAATCAGCAGCGAATGTGCTGCTGTTGTGTAAACAACTGTCAATTGCTGAAACAATGATTAGGAGGCACCATCCCTTTCAGGTGTACTTAGTGGTACTTATACCCCAGCCACTTGTATTTAAATATCATGTAAACACAATGCTTGAGTGACTACTTTCACTCCTGTTCCCAATGCCTCATGCCAATTCTATTACATTAAGAGGGAAATCTATTAAATTTTTCATTTATACACATCCGTACACTGTTTTTTACCCATTGTATCATTAAGGCTTGGATTAATAGAATGGATACGCTGAGAGATACAGTGCGCATTGGAAAAGCCTGTTCAAAATAAAACCCAATTTCTCCGCATTATTTGGGGGTGTTAGAAAGCTTTTGTGAAAACAATGCGAAGAAAATTATTTTCTGAATAAAAAGCATGACACGGAGAAAAGAAAAATTTGGCCCCCAGAAAGAGCAATCTTGAACCTTTATTAGCTCCATTACCAATTCAGCACAGGAAAGAAGTGGAGAGCCAGAAAATAGGACATTTGTAGAATGGATTTGTGTCTCTTTTGAAGGTTCTCTGCTGTCACTGGGAAGGGTGTGTGTGTGTGTGTGTGTGTGTTGGGACAGGGGTTTATGGGTGCTGGTTGCTGGGCAGAGCTTGGATTTGCATCTAGGAATGATCCCAATGAGTTTTCCCTTTTTTCTTAAGCCTCAGTTTCCACATATAAACCAAGAGGACAAAATTTCAAGTACAAGGACATTGTAAATGGTGAAGAATCATTATCTGATCAAATGATTGATACTACCAGGAATTTAGCGTTATCTGAGGTGTGTTTTGGGGACTCAATAAATTCTTGTTGATCGATCTCTGTTGCTAACCTGCAAATAATATCTACTGTGTTTAGGAAACCAGTGACAAAAGGTGCTACAGAGAGGAAGGTGATGGTAGGATTTTGATTGGGGATTGGAAATGCAAACTCAGCAAATGCCTGGATAGAGGCTCGAGTCCTTAGTAAAACCTCCCACGTGGGCTGTAAAAAAGCTATGGCATCATCCTTGGATGTGATGTAAATAGTATTCAAAATACTGCCCTCTAATTGACTTTAAAATACAATTTAAAAGAACTACAGTTTCTAGTTCTTCAGAATCTGTAATATACAGGGTAACCATACAATTTATCACACAACTTGGGACATTTTGGAAGTGAGATGTGCTTAGTAATTATGTCAGGACATTAGGTGTCAACCAGCACTGTCCCAGATGAAATGGTACATATGATTGCCCTAAAATCACATGGTTAAAGACCATATGTGGCGAAGACTTAAGGCAAAGAAGGAAAATAAAAAACTAACGACTTGGGAGAGTCTGCTTATAAACTCCATTTTCAGAAAACACAATTTAAGTGAAAATCCATTTTTACACATTAGGTAAATTACTGAATGGTTGTTCAGTTTGCAAAATAGTTACTCCTTAGTGAAAGGACTTACCAGATTCCTAACCAGCAACCTATTTTTGTATGGGGTTTAATTTATTCAAGCCTTGCCTACAGGATATCTGTTGCCCAAATGTGAAGTCTTTACATTTCACATAACTTTAATTTCTTAGCAGGAACTTGGGCTAATGATCCTTGGAATCTATCCATATGGTGCTGAACCAATAAATACCAATTCTTAGGTATCAGAGCGTAAGCGGTACCTTGATTAATGCATTTTATAATGTTCTCCCCTGCAACAGACATTACAAACTTTAATGCTAGCATGTGAAAATCATTTTCATCTTTTAGATAACCAAGTTTTATGCTGATGTCCCGTGATTCCTGCAGCCAGTTTTAGCCCTTTTATTATGTCCATGGATGTATTTCTTTTATTGAAGCACATGCTCTGAAATTTTTTTCATTGATGAGAGACAAATGTCAGTAGGTTTGTTGTTTTATACACTTATCAAAGAGCAGAATATCTGCTCTCTTTCCCATCTGGGCAGACTGATCCTCACAACTCATCTGCATTATCTTGAGTTGCCCATTTCCTAACAACTTCTTGGGTTCCTACTTACGATAGGGTGCTAATTCATTTACTGGAGGGCTAATTGCCAAGGTAACCTGGAATAGCATTATTATGCCTCTTTATGTGACGTGTGGCAGACAAGGTAGGGCCCGCTTCAATTACGTGCTCTGTTGTCCTCTAAGCCTGGTACATTGCCTGCACCTGTCCATAGACATGTTTTCCTTCTTTATGCACTTGTGGTAATTCCTAGTGTCAATCATCAGACCCTGAATACCCACAACAAGTCCTTCAGTGTCCCCAGATGCCTGACTTCTTTTATCCAAAAGTTAGACACGCTTTTATCTTTGTCATTTAAGCTCATTTGGTGAAGGTAAGTAACGTGTAGTTTGCTTTTGTTGTTGATAAAACATTGATAGAGTTTCTGCTGAGGGATATCCCAGACTCCCTAACTTAATGTGGTGCAACTCCAGGCAGGGCTTACTGGCCAAATCACAGGCTTTAACAGACTGGTTGGAAGAATAGCTCTTTGGCTTTGCAATGACTGAGCAGCATAAATTGTGGCTACCAATTATTGTATAGCTCCCTATTTAATGGAGTGTTGTGGCTCCATGAGTCTGGTTTGACCTTGCTCATCTTTCAAGGTCTCCAGTTCAAGTCCTGTTTTCTCCAGGAAACCATTCCAGTGTTTGACCCCACCCAGGACCTCCCTGGATTCCTAGGAGCCATAGTTCGTAATGTCCAGTTCTTGAACTTAACCATATTCTACCATTATTTTGATGCTGTTTCCCAGACTTTCCTTACCTTCCAGATGTATCATAAACTTTGAGGTGTGTGTGTTGGGGTGGGGGTACCTTTTATTTCTGCAACCGCTCTGGTGCCTTGCCCAGGGCTGAGGTCACAGGGAATTAATAAACACTAATTTAGCTATTATTGATTAAGTACATACTGTGTGCAAAGCTTGGTGCTCAGTATTGGGTGTAGAAAACATATTTCCCTTCCGCCAGAGGGGTTTCCCCATAGGACCATAGGATAAACCTAAAGGGGAATTGAGAAAAGAGGCCAGACTGTAAAGTCATGCAGCTAGATGTTAAAGGAATAACATACTCATGAAAAATGGAGCTTGGAGGTGATATAACTCTAGAAAAATCTTGAATTATAGGATAAGTAAATTCATTAGGAATTAAAAAAATTTTGGATAATGTCTTTTTTAGAAGTAGGAATGGCTCACTAGCCTGACACAAAGACCAGAAGCTGAGGGACTTGTTCTGAAAGGCCACGAGACTGTGCAGAAGCTGTGTGGTTCTGGGAGCCGGCTCTCTGAGGGCAGGGACGATCTTGCCAGGGACGATCGGCAGCCTGTCCAGGAGCATCAGGGAGCAGCGGCCTGGCCAGGCACTGGCATTTTCACAGTGGGCATTGGTAGTGGGGGTGGGGAGAGGCATCTTGATGAGGATGGTACCGTGGGAGAACAAGCCAGCTTGCGGGTGTCTCTTTGGAGTTCCCTGAAGCAACTGGGGAGCCTTTGACATAGGGAAGGGATTCCTTCCCTCCCCTGCTCTGAACCCTCCAGCAACAATTCATTCCTCATGGAGGAAGGCCAACGGCCCTACAAGGCCCCTTGAGGCCCGTATATTCCAAGCCACTGTCACCCCTGTAGTCTCATCTACTCTCCCTTCTCTAGCTGCATGGACCTCCTTACTTTCCCTCCAGCGAGCTAGACCCTGTCCTGCTCAAGGCCTTTGCACTAGCTATTGCCTGTGCCAGGAATTCCTCCTGGCTCCCACTCTCACATTCCTCAAACCTTTGTTTAAATGTCACCCTGTCCAGGAAGTGTCTCTTCACTATTGCCCATGCCCCACGCACTTGTCACCTTCTCATATATAGTTTATTTGTTTGTGTTTATGTTCAGTCTCTCTACTCACATAAGCTCCGATGTGGCCATAGGGTTTTGCCCATTTCTTTTCTGATGTACTCCCTTGGCTAGAACACCGCCCGCGACGTGCGAAGTAAGTTGTTATTGGATGAGTGATTGAGCAGGTGGGGCCTTGATTAGTGATAGTGACAGCCAAAGCTTTTGATGTTACCCTGACTTCAAGTGTGCTCTTAGCTGGTTATGCTGGGGGACATTCCTGTTACCATTGTCATGTTACAATTGTTACAATCTTCATTCCTGATTGATTTTTTAGAGTTAGGTCTTAATGCACTGTTTAAAGATGTCTCTATTTCTTATCTCTTTGGAAGTGATTCACGGTTTGTAAAGCAACATTTAAATGCCCAGGAAGAAGCTGGTAGGGAACTTCTGAGTGCATGTCTTTATAAAGAGAGAAATCCTTTGGTAACTTGAGCAATGGCTGCCTCACATGGAGCCAAATAAATCAACCTTTAGGGGAAAATGTTCTTGCCCCAATTTAGTGTCTTTTATAAACTGAGAAGACTCAGCTCATTCTCAGTGGCTGTTACTAGAGTCACACAGCTCTCCCGGCCTGCTACTTAAGAAGCTGTTAATGGCCGGCTTATTAGCCCATTAGCAACTGCTTGGCCCATTAGCAGCCATTTAAGTGGTACATACGGCTGGAGTTCCAGCAGGATTAGGGCTGTGGACTCCAGTGCTGGGATTCCTTGCTCTGGCAAATTATCTAAGTGGGTAAGGGCAGATTTCTTTATACCGTGTTTGCTTGTAATGAGGCACACCTGTACTTCGTTTCCCATTGAGGGCAGAACTTTTATGACAATCCTTTGAAAAGGAGTAGTTTTGTCCGTGTAAACTACAGAAACCCAACTGCCAATGAGGCAACCATTAACAATCTAGTTCCAGTTGCCACCCTTTGCAGCTCCTCTCCCCGACCAGGGACATACCCCTGCCGGGACATGGGAATTAGTTCCAATCACTGGTGATTGGAGGAGATGTGCCCAAGCCCGGAGGCCTGGCCCCTGCGTGGGCTGCAAGGAGTTGGCCCACCTTGACTCTCCGATCTGTGTTGTACCTGTGGTAGACAGAATACTGCCCCCCGCCCCTTGCAAAGATGCACAGGTCTTAATCCTTGGAACCTGTAAATACATTACCTTGCATGGCAAAAGGGGCTTTGCGGATGGGATTGGTTAAGAACCTTGAGATGGGGAGATCGGCCTGAACTATCCACCTGGGCCCAAAGCCACCACAGGGTCCTTCAACGTGGAAGAGGGAGGCAGAGCATGTCAGAGTGATGCAATGTGATGGGGTTTCCCTGCTGTTGTTGGCTTTGGAGAAGAAAGAGGCAGGCCAAGAGCCAAGGAATGTGGCGGCCTCTAGGAGGGGAAAGAGCAGGAGACAGGGTTCTTCCCTTAGAGCCTCCACAAGGGACACAGCCAGCCGATGCCTTGACCTTAGCCCAGTGAGATGCACTTCTGACTTCAGACCTCCAGGACTATAAGATAATAAATTGGTGCTGTCTTAAGGTACCACATTTGTGGCAATTTGTTATCCAAGCAGCAAGAGGAAACTAATACAGTACCCCCGGTGCTCAGGGGACTTTGTGGTGGAACAATTGAAGAAACAGAGAACACAGTCCCTTCTCCTAAGGTATTAGGGTGGCAGAGAATAGGCCCCAAAAGCAGAGGTGCTACAACAATCTTTGGAAAGTACACAAACTTTAGTCTTTACCCCAATCTCATCCCATTCTCAATGTGAATGGGAGTGAAAAAACAAAAACAAAGGCAAGCAAAAAAAAAAAAAAAAATCCACAAAACCCAAGCTTTCCACTGGATTGCCTGGCATGCACAGCATTTTAACAGAGGAGGCTAAATACGTTTACACCTCAAATAGCTTGAAACGCACAGATACATGATCAAAAGCAACCATCAGAAGAGCAAGATAATGTTGCACAAGTGAGCGGAGAAGTGGTGTCATGACACAGTCCCACTGATGAGCAGCTTTCTCAGTGTCACATCCACCATTCCAGCCATCTTAGTAGTCATCGATGGCATAGATTCCGTGACGGAATCTTGCACTCGGTGGTGCCCACATATGTCGCCAAGAGCTGCATCCGCCATGTTGCTTGTGGCTTGTGGATTAGTCTCACCCAGCACATCCATTTGCTGAGTCCTGTGCTGTTTCCAAGGATCTTCTCATTTCCAGTTATTCTTCTGTTTCCTTACTGTTCTCAGAGTGCCTTTGGTATTTGGGGGTTCGTTGTGGTCTTAGAACTACTTTGATAAATCCTAAGTTATTTCATTATCATTTCTTTTATGACATCTCATATTCACCAATTTAAAAGCAAGCTTTTAACCTTTGATTAATAAATGCTGAGAAGTGCATATTTTTCTAATTAGTCTTTGGTGTTGTATGAAGTTCAAAATTAGTCATAAGTCCCTGACATTACACATATAAAAATTCTAAATTATATAAAACCATCAGAAAAGCCTATGTTGTCATTGTCAAGAGTTGAACGGTGGACCCCCTAAAATAGATGTCTGTGTCCCCTAGAACCTGTGAATATGACCTTATTTGGAAAAAAGAGTTTTTGCATATGTAATTAAGCGAAGGTTCTTAAGATGAGTCATCCTGGATTCTCCAGTGGCTTCTAAATCTAATAACAAGTGTGTTCATAAGAGCCACAAGAGGAGAGGACACAGCCATAGAGCAGTAGACCACGTGGAGAGGAAGGCAGAGATTGGAGTTACGCAGTGACAAGCCAAGGAAAGCCCGGGGCCACCAGAAGCTGGAAAAGGCAGGAAGGATTCTGCCCTAGAGCCTTCGGTGGGAGCCCTGCCCTGCTGACACCTTGATTTTGGACTTTTGGCTTCCAGACTGTGACAGAATGAATTTCTGTTGTTTTTAAGTTGCTGATTTTGTGGTCATTTGTTATGTCAGCTACTGGAAGCTAATATAGTCATAAAACATTCAGTACCTACCTGTTACCTCTTAATGTTAACATTTATAAATTATTGGGCATGGTTTTCATGAGATCACTGAATCACCAGACCCCACTCATTGGCTGGAATGATTATATAAAAAAAACCTCACACAGCTATACCTTTCAAAAACACTCTTACGTGTTCTGCATATATAGATGGCTGATATCAGTAAAGGTAATAGTGTATTTTCACGTAGGTGCATCCATGCATGGCCATAGAACAGGGATGAGGTTATTTAGAATGATTGTAGGTGAGTTTTGAGTAAGACCTACACATCTATATTCCAGAGGGAGAAGAAGGGAGATGTCTCAGGTGACCCATTCATTTTGCAAGAAAATTTAATTACTGGCTCCAGGAAGCATTTTCTCTGAATTTTATATAACAATCACATTCTCAGCAGATAGAGGGAGGCAGACCTAGGGGCAAGGAAATGGGGAAAATAACCTATAAAGTGTGTTCACAAAATATGACTGTTATTCCACCCTGGAACTTAATAGAAATCCTTTGACTGTTGTTCTGCAGTCAACAAGACTCATCTAATTGGTGACCATGGTAACAAAATCAGGTCATACGGAGGTTCATGCTGAGATCAAGCATATGTAGATCTCCTAGTTCAAATATACACAAAGATAAGAACCTGTTGGTAAGAGTCCGTAATGCTAGGTTGAAGATGGGCTCTCCTACACCGAGCTTATAATACTGAGAAAATGGTCATTTGTTTGCAATAGCCATACGTTTTGCAGAAAAGGAAGAGGTTTTTCAAATTCACTGGGGGGAAAAGATAATTCAGAAATGTGAGACCAGAATGAGTGCATAGATGTTGCTTCATAGATCTGTGTAATTTACTCCCTGGGGTTTGTAGTGTGTCTGACTTATATTTTAGACATAATTAAGTAATCAGCAGTGTACATTGTAAAATGAATGTTTAGGCTGCTTGAGGTTAAATTTTCACAGCCATAGCAGCTGCGTGGTACTAGCGACCACCCCTCCCCACAGCCAAATCCTCTCCTCTGCATACAGTCAGTTATTTAAAAATCTATGAATGGGACTAAAATTATTTCCACAGTCACCATTTTTCAGCAGCTCTAAAGAGCAACCACATGGCAACCACTGGATGTCGGATGACCGCACTCCATGCTAGAGAGCGCTGTCTGCTCTGGCTCAGTGGCTGGAGGGACAATAATAATATCAATTAGAGTATGAATAATACTTTTGTTTATGTAGGGTCTCATCTGAGCCTCATGAAACTCTGTGAGCTGGGGACTCTTCCCCATAATGCAGATGAGAATACTGAGACGTGAGAGGTTACAGTTCTGAGGGACCACACAGCTTCTGCCTTTGAAAGGCAGAATTACGGGTTAAAATCCCCATCGGGAGCTAATATATGTAAAAGATCCAAACCAAGAGTCAGCACCCGATAATGGGAGTGATTCTGCTTGTTGTGGTTCTTAGTAATCTGTGTCCAAACTCTGCGCTATTCCGCCAGCCTCTGGCGAATGCGGCCTCAGGTTTGGCGGCGTGCTCTTCTTCCTCGCTTCGGATGACGCTCCCTCGGCCACCCTTGAAGGGACATACGGGGAAGAAAGGGACTTAAAAGGGCTTCTCTTTTCTTCCTTTCTTCCTCCTTTCATTCTTCCCTTTACCCTTACTCCTTTCTTCCCTTGGTTCCTTCCTTCTTTCTTTTCTTTTTTTTAATCACACTTGAGCCATGTTCACTTTCTTTCCCCACCAAATCCGGGAGGGGACAAGGCAAGAGGGAGGACAGGTAGGTGGTGACAGATGACTTACAGTGGTTGTGCACTTGCTCAAAGGAAGCACAAATCCAGGATTAATTTAGGTTTATTGAGGGATTTTCAAGGAGATGGGTAGGTGCTCTTCTAAAACAAAACAAAACAAAATATGACAAGCATTTATTCATTTTTTAATTGCTAAGGAATAGGTGTTGGTTACCAAAAACACGCAAACAATACAGACACATAGTAAGAAAAACATAAATGTCCTACCCCTCCACTCCTACTCCCTAGAGTTGACCATCATTAGCTGTTTGATGTGTATAGTTTTAGATTTGTTCCTTTACTTCATGCATTATATATAATATATGCAATATAAGATAAAAGATGCATTTAGAAAGTAAATTATCTTTATTCTATATATTCTGTTTTACAATTTAGTTTTATCACTTAATAATGGATCTTTCCATATTAGCACATGTAAATCTACCTCATTATCTTTTAACAGCTGAATAGTATGGGCGTATTTCAGAGATATTGTGGGTTTGGTTCCAGACCACTGCAATAAGGCAAATATCACAATAAAGAGAGTCACACAAATTTTTTGTTTCCCAGTGCCTATTACTTTATTGCTGAAAAATGGTAACGATCATCTGAGCCTTCAGTGAGTTGTAACCTTTTTGCTGGTGGAGGGTCTTGCCTCGATGTTGATGGCTGCTGACTGATCAGGGTGCTGGTTGCTGAAGGTTGGGGTGTATGTGGCCATTTCTTAATATAAGACAACAATGAAGTTTGCTGCATCGATTGACTCTTCCTTTTGCAAAATATTTCTCTGTAGCATGCAATGCTGCTTGATAGCATTTTACCCATGTGCATCACCCAAATAGTGTTCTGTGCCCATTAGGTAGGTTTTTGCCCCTCCCCTCCTGGTTGATTTCCACTGAGTTTTATTTGCATTTGTGCCATATGTGCTCATCAATTAGTTCCAGTCTAATAGTGAGTACATGTGGTGTTTGTTTTCCATTCTTGCGATACTTCACTTAGGAGAATGGTCTCCAGTTTCATCCAGATTGTTGCAAAAGGTATTAATTCATCTTTTTTATGGCTGAATAGTACTCCATGATATACATATACCATATTTTGAGATTTAGCAATTCAGTCTCATCTTTAGGTTCCATTTCTAGTTTCCTTGCTATTTCCACCACATTTGCAGTTACTTCTACTGAAGACTTGAACCCCTAAAAGTCATTTGTGGGGGTTGGAATTAACTTCTTCCAAAGTCCTGTTAGTATTTGATATTTTGATGTCCTTTCATGAATCATGAATGTTCTTAATGGTATATAGAATGGTGAATCCTTTACAGAAGGTTTTCAATTTACTTTGCCCAGATCCATCAGAGGAATCACTATCTGTGGCAGCTATAGCTCTACAAAATGTATTTCTTAAATAATAAGACTTGAAAAGTTGAAATTACTCCTTGATCCTTGGGCTGCAGAACAGATGTTGTGTTAGCAGGCATGAAAACAACATTCATCTCTTTGTACATCTCCATCAGTGTTCTTGGATGACCAGGTGCATTGTCAATGAGCAGTAATCTTTTGAAAGGAATCTTTTTCTTCTGAGTAATGGGTGTCAACAGTGGGCCTAAAATATTCAGCAAACTATGCTGTAAATAGATATGATATCATCCAGGCATTGTTTTTCCAATGATAGAGCTGAGGCAGATTAGATTTAGCATAATTCTCAAGGGCTCTAGGATTGTTGGAATGGTCAATGAGCATTGGCTTCAACCTAAAGTCACCAGCAGCATTAGCTCCCAACAAGAAAGTCAGGCTATCCTTTGAAGTTTTAAAGCCAGGCATTGACTTCTCTTCTCTGGCTATGAACGTCCTAGATGGCATCTTCTTCCAACAGAAGGCTGTTTTCTCTACATGGAAAACCTGTTGTGTAGTGTAGCCACCTTCATCAATAATCTTAGCTAGATCTTCTGGATAACTTGCTGCAGCTTCTACATCAGCACTTGCTGCTTCACCCTGTGCTTTTATGTTATGGAGACGACTTCTTTCCTTAAACCTCATGAACCAACCTCTGCCAGCTTCCAACTTTTCTTCTGTAGCTCCTCACCTCTCTCAACCTTCACAGAATTAAAGAGAGCTAGGGCCTTGCTCTGGATTAGGTTTGGCTTAAGGAAATGGTGTGGCTGATTTGATCATCTATCCAGACCACTCAAACTTTCTCTCTATCAGCAATAAGGCCGGTTTATTTTCTTATCATTCCTGTGTTCACTGGAGTAGCACTTTTCATTTCCTTCAAGAACTTTTCCTTTGCATTCACAACTTGGCTAACAGTTTGGCACAAGAAACCCAACTTTTGGTCCATCTTGGCTTTCAATACCTTCCTCACTAAGCTTAGTCACTTCTAGTTTTGATTTAAAGTGAGAAATGTGCAACTCTTTCTTTCACTTGAGCACTTAGAGGCCATCGTAGGGTTATTAATTGGCCTCATTTCAATGTCATTGTGTCTCGGGGGGATAGGGAGGTCTGAGAACAGGGAAAGAGATGCGGAAACATCGTATCAGTGGAACAGTCAGAACACACACAGCATTTTTAAGTTTGCTGTCTTGTATGGGCACGGTTTGTGACACCCTAAAACAATTACCATAGTAACATCAAAGGTCACTGATCACAGATCAATCACCACAACAGATATAATAATAATAATTAAAGAGTTTGAAATATTGTGAGAATTACCAAAATAGGACAGAGAGAGGAAGTGAGCACATTCTGCTGGAGCCGATAGACTTGCTTGATGCAGGGTTGCCACAAACCTTCAATTTGTAAAAAATGCAATATCTGCAGAATGCAATAAAGCAAAGTGCAGTAAAATGAAGTGTGCTCGTGATACACACTTCCCAGGCTTGTTGTAAGAATTAAATTAGATAATACCTGGGAAAGCTTAGCAGCATGCCCAGGACACAGCTGCCCAAATGTTAGCTGGTGTGGTGGTGGTGGTGGTTGTCACTGTCATCCTTACCATGATCATCATGTTTCATTATTAGTTTCAAAGTTTAGTGGGGGAGACAGAAATTAACCAAATAATAGGCACAGAAATTGTAATTGAAGCTGCAATAAGTGAGACGCGATAAGCGCTATAAGGGAAGTCACTTCCCATGCTTGAGAGTAGGAACCTGCACCCTCACCTGGTCAGGGGATCAGAAGGGGCTTCAAAGAGGAGGTGGCCTTGTTTGGAGCTGAGAGCTGAGAGCTGCTCAGGTGTTCGCATGGCAAAGGGGTGGCAGGCGGTGGGTGAGACAGGTGTTCCAGGCAGAGGAGACTGCTTGTCTAAAGTCCCTGAGACACGTCCAAGGTCACAGTGAGAAGCCGATCCCCAGAGGATCCCCAGACTCCTTGCTGATAAGTTCCAAAGAGCTTAAGACTGAAACAAGAAGCTCCAGGAGGAAAAAAAAAAAAGCTGAACTACGGTCCTCATTATGTGGGAATGAGGTTGAGAAAAGACTTGGGAGAACCAGCTTCTCTGCCCACAGCCGGCCGGAGACGCCCAGCATAGCGCCACTGTGATCTGGAACTCACAAGCCACCTAAGTGCCAGCAGAGCCCAGGCGTGCTGCCAGAGCCGGGAAAAAATAGCTCTGTCCATTTCCTTCCCTGCTCCTCACCATCACCCAGGAACCAGAGTCCCTCTCCCGCCCCAGGCCAGGCCACTCCACGGTGCTCTCACTTCTGTCTGACGAGGTCACAGGCTCTCAGCAGCCATGTCTCCCATGTCCCCACCAGGAGCAGCCAGCCCCTGCCCCAGCCCCAACCCAGTGGCACGAATCTCTGACTCAGCAGATCCACTGACCTCCCTTCTGAGAACCATGGCTTGAGAAGCAACATTGAGACTTTCTTTCCAAGCTTCATCTGAGCCCTTGGACCGCCTACCTGTATCCTTGCGTATCTGTCTCTCCAGGGGGAAAATTATGGGCTTTGGAGTCTCAAAGACCAAAACACAAGTCTCATCTCTGCCATTTATTATGAAGCCTCCAGATGCTGAGACTCAGTCTCCTCATCTGCAAAATGGGGCTAATACCAACTACTCATAGGGCTATCCCAAGAGGATAAAAGACGATGTGTGCAAAGCAGTTCATGCAGTGCCTGGCACATGCACTCAGTAAAGGGTCAATGGCATGGCTGTTTCTCTAAAGTTATTTGATCTACATGGGGCAAGGAGACTCCATCACCTCGGGAAGATGGAGCTAACAATCCCTATTTTGAGCCTCTCTCACAATTACGTCTCACCCAATTATCTCCTAAACTACTGTGTGGCCTTGGGTAAGTTACTTAACTACTTTCTGCCTTAGTTTCCTCATCTGTAAAATGTGGATAATAGTGAATCCTACCCTGTAGTGTGGTTAGGAAGATTAAATGGATTAATATACTTAAAGTCCCTGGTACCCAGTAAATCTTTGCTATGATAATAATGATTATTTTACCTGGGGCTATTAAAAGACCACTCTGGCTGCTATGGGGACAAAGTGGAAACAGAGAAACCCCTACAAACAATGCTGCTCAAACTACAGAGGCTGGACTTGGAAACTCTCTGTCATCTACCGTATTCACCAGACCTTGCACCAACTGACTACCATTTCTTCCAGGCTTTGGGTCACTTCTTGCAAAAATAAATATTCAATTCTCAACAAGCTGTGGATAATGCCTTTCGAGTTTTCATTGCCACTCGCTCTCCAGGCTTCTTTGCTGCTGGCATAAACAAGCTACCGTTAAGATAGCAAAACCGTGTTGATAGTTTAGGTGCATATTTTAATTGTACTGCTTCTTGTTTGAGATATAACAAACCACACTTTTGATTCAAAATCGGACATTTCATATTTATTGACTTAAATTTCCTGCAATGGTATATAGTACTTTTATTCCCATTTCACAGATGGGGAAACTAAGCTTAAATAACTTCTTCAGGTTCACCCAGTTCTCTGTGGAGTTGCTAGGCTCTGAATGCAGGCTTCTTGACTCCAGGGCTTGCTCAAAGCCTCACAGAGTTGGGACTATGTGTGTTTTAGCTTACTATTGACCCCTGGCATGAGACTCACAGTAGGACTATATTAAATGTTTTGCGAATTCATTAGTTTCTGGTAGGCCAATTCTCCTCTGGGTCTCCTATGGACAGGAAAGCTAACTTTTGTTTGAGATTGGGAGATTCATCCCATCTATTCTATTTTAGCACATTTTGTACCCCTTGGAACTTTGGGGGGTCACGCTATTGAAAGTCTTGAGTAGCCCCTACAAGAATTTTCCTCCACTTCCAAGACCTCCATTGTTATTCCCTGGCCCATCCCAAATCTCCTCTTTTTTCATCTCCTCCAGCTTAGGAAGCAGGCAGGATTTTGCCTGTGTATTTTCTTCCAATATTCCACTTCTCCTTCTTTCCTTCCTCACCTACCTCATCCAGTACTGAGGGCAGGGGCGTGGGGGAAACCCCTTGGGCATCTCTGGCATATCTGAATTGTCTCTCATGCTTTCAGCTATGCACTTAAGATCCTATTCCTATGCATGCCATTCCAGCTTCCAGGTCTGTCCCCAAGGATGTCACTCAATCTCCAAATCCAGTGGGCCACCATTAAAGCAGCTCCAGCAGGGTCAGAGAAGCTACCCAAATCAACTTCTCATGGGCTGTCATACTTCGGAAGTGGACAGGATCAGTAAGTGCATCCATACGCCCCGCCCCTTGCTGGAATGCATATGGGTCCCGCCCTCACAAGGGCCATGTGGCAGGAGGCAGACCTGACTGATGAGGTTGGTGCATGAGCACTGGACACACATGGAGGGCAGACAAATCAAGGTCATTTTTTCCTTAGAGCTGTTTGCTTATGTCTTGGTTGGAGCCTCCAACCAAGGTCCAGCCTGGCCTGTTTATGGGTTATTTGAGCTCTTCTCTGCCTCCTGACCAAAGAAACTGAAGGGCAGGACAAGCCATGCCTTGTGTCCCCCTCATTCTGCCCGTCACTGCCTTTGGTGCTTTGCAGACACTGCAGACATAGCAAGAGAATGTCAGGCTTCATGTAGGAATGTCCTGTATACATAGATTGGACACTTAGATGATGAGAATTCACTATATGCTTTGCTCACTAAGTTTTATTTTTCTAAGAAGCCATTGTGGCCGAGTTGGAATGAAAGACTAGAATGATATCGATACGCTGGGGTGGGGATGGAGTTCAGAGCATGATCCACTATTGGAATGAGGCATTGACAAGGCCATGCAGAGATTGAAGGGGACCTTTCGGAAAGGGAGCCCTGGTTCTCTCCTCTCCTGTTTCCATCTCTTTCTCTTCCTTCCTCTCCCCCACCATCCTCAACTTGAAATCTCTTCTGCTGTTTAGTCCCTGTGCCCTATTCCTGGCCTGGTACCTGTAATGTCACTGGTACACTCCTGAAACACTTCTCCTATTTGGAATGCAGAATGAAGGAAGACAGGGCAGGAAAGGAAAGGAGATGTAATGCAATGAGCACCTACTATGCGTCAGGCACCACCCTAGGCACTTCACTTGTGTTGTCTTATTTCATTCTTTTAACAATCCAAGGAGACAGGTGTGTCTACCACCATTTTAGAGATGAGGAGACTGAGGCTCAGCTAAGGTCAGCGACTTGCTCAAGGTCATGGTCAGTAGGTGGAGCTGAGCTACAAAGCCAGGCCTGTCTGACTCTGGAGCCAGACTCTTGTCCTAGCTAGAAGACAGCAGTTCTTCTAGCGAGGACAGGTGGACGAGTGAGGGAGTGGACGCCTCCGAGTGATTTGAACATAGCTTATCAGGGTTTACAACATTTTAGGCTGTAGTGGAAAGAAGTTTCCTAAACTCAGCATGGCCTTCTCTTTGCCTGTCTTCTCTGGCGCGGAGACAAGGCGTGTGTCTGTGCTGAACTGTGCCCAGGCTGCAGTCTCCCAGCTGGGTACCTTTTCCTGAATGAGCACAGACTGGTGTTAGAGGACACGGAGCCACAAGGCAATTCCAGTGTCGGACACAGGCATGGTTCTGAGTCGGACCCAATCTCTCTAGGTCTGTCGCCCCCACAAGGAAACCCAAAGAGGCTGATGCTCTGAAGAGCGTCCTCTCCCCTACCTTTGTCCCCAGCTCCAGTACGATTTTCTTGGCACCGGAGAGTCAACAGGTGTGAACAAGTGTACAGAGACCTGGCTTGCCAGGGCTGGCACCGCTTATGGCCTTCACTCACAAGAGATGGCAATTGCCACCTTCTGCAGGCTGCCCATCAAAACACATTGTTGCCTGGCACCTCCATGGGCTCCAACCACCTTGGAGCAGGCACCGTGCCACCCCAGCAGATGGGCAGAAGGGGCAGGGAGCGGCCAAAGCAGTCCCATCCTGAAGGTGCGGAACGTGGAGGTGGTAAGGGTTTATTTCCAGCTGAGGATGTGTTTGGATAACTCTCTCCACTGTGGATTTATAGGATGGGAGGCAAAAAGGGAGGGGGATCTATGGTTTAGACCACACCCAGCTGGCTAGGTTTGTTTTTTTTGGGGAAAAAAGTCACTTGGAACCCATAAGAATATTATGACTTTGACTTTAAGGCTTTAAAGGGAATTGGGGAAATCAGGGAACAGCACTGAAGCTAGTAGGGAATAACAAGAGAGGATCCTAAAGGGGATTTGACCTGCTGTGACCCCTCTGTCTCCCCCAGCTTCACACCCCAGCTATCCTAACGGCAGACTAACAGGCAAGGTCGGGGGCCCGGCTGGAGGAGCCCTTGCCCTGGGTGGTTGGTAACACAAGCAGGGGTTGTCTCAGAGGTCGGAGCAGGCTCCTTGCAGGCTTCCAGAGGGACGCACAGTGCTCTCATTGCCCAAGAACTGTGTCACATATCTGGAAACTCAAGGGGGTGATTGTGAGCATGTGCAAACATCTCGAAGGAATCACCCAGGCCTGGCCTGCAGAGCACTGGGGAAGGCCACTGAGCGGGGGGGGGGGGGGGGGGGGGGGGGGGGGGAGGGACAGCCACACCAAGGCTCCAAGAGGGGAGAGTGTGTCCCTGGAACAGCTTATAGGCCATTGGGGGAGAACAGAGGGGAAGCAGAAGCAAGTGGTAGAAAGTGACGCCCCGAAAGTAGGTGGAGCCGTGTATGACACAGGACTCCAAATGCCAGGCTGGGAAGCCACGGAAGAGTTTGGAGTAGAGAAGTGCTTTGATCAGAGTTTTCCCTGAGAAATCGGGAAAAGGCGGCAACATGCAGGAAGAGCCAGAGCCAGGGAGTCAGGGCCCAGGGGCTGCCATGATGGTTCGTGTCCCAGTGAGGCCAGCGGCAATGGGAATGGAAAGAAAAGGAGGGTGGGGCGGGCTTCACTAGGATGTATTGATGTTAGAGTGAGGCCTCCAATGGAGAGAGGGCAGCCAAAGAAGACTTTTGAGTAACTTGAGAGACCAGGGGGGCTTTAACAGGAAGGGAAGTCGGGAGGCTCCGGCTTGATGGAAGGTCTTTCATCTGGGCATGGCCATCAATATGGGGCATGGTATTTGGTACTATTTGTGGATTCTCATGATACGGGCTCTTCCTTTCCCTCTGGAACATGGAAGACGACAACTTTCCCTAGTAGTTGATTATTCTCACGAGGAAACTGAAGTTCCTGGTAAATGAGAACGCACAGGCCTCCCCCGGCCCTGAGCTTCAGCTGCCCTATTGTGTTTCTGTCCAGAGTACATTCCTCACTTTCAGCCAAGGTTTTTGGACTACCCTCACTTGAAAGCCAGCCTCTCATTTCCCTGCAACGTTCCCTCCACTTGCACACGTTGTGATAATCTTCGGGTTATCATGTTGAATAATTTACAGTCCCTGCCAGTCTGAAATTACATGTGGGGCTGCTCTGTTTGTGGCCTACCCAGCAATTAGCCACACACCATTTTATCACTGCAATTACGTGGCAAAGGGAGAAAACAGTCCAGCCATTGTCCCTGGGGGAAGCGGAGGAATAACAAAGTCTCAGCGCTGTGCGTCTGGAGGGGTCGTAGATCAAGGATGGGACCTGGAATGGTGTGGAAGGTCTCACACAGGCGGAACCCTACCCTTTCCCACGACCTCCCCACCCTTTCTTAGCTTTGTTCATTGACAACCACAGAATCTTTAAGATGATCTCTTCCAAGAATAGCAAATAAGGTTTCGTTTCTTGCATTAAGTCTGAAAAACTGGCAGTGGCTGCCTGGAGTATTGACCTGGAGAAGATTTTGAGGCTATGACTGCACTCTGTGGGAGAGAGTGCTGTGATCAATTAGTGATGTCTGTCATGGGTGGGGAATGAGACAATAGTGATGAATACTGTGTGTCTGACATCTCTTATCCAGTTCAAACCTGACTCTTAAAAGATGCAAAATTTAAGGCTTAGAAAAACTTAGTGACTTCTTAAGGATAATGAAAGCTAACATGAATGTTTAGTACATGCTAGGGAATATTCTAGACACTTCATATATAGTAACTCATTTAATCCTTTGAACATCCCTTAGGTATTTGCCCTCCTTTTGTAGAAGAGGATATAGGCACAGAGAGGTTGAGAGACTGCCTGCAGACACACAGGAGCTAGTGTTTAAATCCAAATAGTCTGACTTAACCTATATCCTTCAACTGCTGTTCTTCTGCCTGCGTACAAATCACACAGCTCCTTAGTGGTGGGCCCCAGACCTCAGGTCTCCTGATTCCCAGCCCAGATGTCTTTCCTCCCATGGAAACATAAACGGATATGCTTCCCAATGTTTATGTTGTATGTCTCGACATTTGGGAGGAAAATAAAAAATAATGTTAAAAGAGAAACAATTCATTTCGGGTATGCCAAGCACTATGCTAGGAGTTGGGGAATGAAAAATAAATAAGCGCTACTCACTGTCCTTAAGAAGCTCACACTTTAGAAGAGAAAGGGCTCACTTAAAGTCTCACTTCATTCATAAAGTCTGCCTGCTGCCCTGACGTCAGGGCCTGCTGCTAACCTTGTCCTTTCCTACTCTCTCATCGCTGCCGCCTCCTCCTCCCCAGGCATGGTTAATCCTATGATTAAGGTGAGGACACACCGTGTCGACACTGAGTATGGTTCTAAGTGGGATCCTACATCCTACTGACCCTGAAAACTGTCTCGTGGCTTGACATCGTGGGGATTTGTGCATTGTGCTTTGAGAAAGCTGATCCGCTTAGGTCAGCAGACTCCATATGGAAGCTCATATTATTAATTCCTCTTTAGACACTGGTCCCATGGCTGTGTGTTGTCGGTTCATTTATCTATACCTCATCTCTTTTCAGGAAGAATCTACAGTTGTCCCATACAATTAGATTAGTGGAATAGAACACAAATAGAAAGCCTTGACTGAGACAAAGAAGAGGAAACAAATATTGCCAGTCATATGGCTCAACACAGTTATAATGCAGCAACAAATTTGGTATTGTGCTTCCTAGTGGCCAGAGGAGAATGGAAAGCAGAGTAATAAAGCTTTCATTCTTGGAAAGAAAAAGCATAACAACTCCCCAGGGGCCTCCACCTCACCAAAGTCAAGAGGGATGCATTTATCACACTTGGCTCGGATCCGGGGAGACTGTCAGTCTCATTTCCTCTGCGGCTTGTCCTTAGAGCAGCATCTTTGCAGCTCACCTCCCTCTGACCCTTACCTCCACAGGAGTTTTTCTCTTAATAAAACAGCTAATCCGCAAGGTATCTAGGCTTCAGAGTTGTTGATTTATGGTTCAGCAATGTCTTTGAGGAGCCAAGTTATTCCCATCTTTCTGCTCAGCCATTCTCAGAGCTGGCTTCATCCTGGCCTGGTCACCAAAGGGCTGCGGCAGTTCCAGGTGGCCACTCACAAAACTCCCAGGGAAACCAGGGAGACCATGTCTTCCTGTGGTTTTCTTTTGGGGCGAGGAATCTTCCTCTTGTGTCATTGGCTAGGATTGGGTTACATGCTCATTTCTGAACCAATCACTATGGAGTGGGCGTGCCCTTAGACCAATCCCACCTATCCGGGGAGCTGGGGGCGGGGTGATCAGAGGCTCCTGGCTGCCCTGGTCCTGCTAAGCAAGGACAAAGCTAAAGTTCCGCTAGCATGAAAGAGAAGGGGAAATAGATGCCGAGAAGGCAACCGAGAGTGTTCACTTCCCTTGTCAAATACTATGACCATTTTTGTTTTTATAATCTCTATGCTTTAGGAGGCATCTGCTAGAGGCGTATGTAAGAGGAAGCCAAAGAATCTGGCAGATAACTCAGAACGTTACTGTCAAGTTCAGGGTTACCAAAAATGGTACAAAATGTTTCCACCCTTCAAGTCTGTTTCTACTACATACAACTGGGTGCACGAACTGAAGGCGGCGGGGGATACCTTAAAGGGGAAAAACCCCAAAAGGACAACTCACCTCTTAAAGGCTACGTTAAGTAATACCTCCTGGGGCTCAGTGTTGTCCTGGGCACTGGGGTGACAGTGGTGGCAAAGACAGTGTCCCTTCTGTTAAGGAACGTGTATATGGGGCAGGTGGGAGTGGAGGTGGGGGACAATCAGCAAACAAAATAAATGAGCAAACCAGTTTCAAATAATGATGATGAATATAAGCTGCTCGAGGGTAGAGGTCTTCATCCGGTGTGTGTTGCATGGTCTCTAGTGCCTAGCACGATGGTTGGGGATAGTGAACCTTCAGCAAATACTGAATAGATTAATGAATAAAAATACCGCAAGAAGATTAAGACAGGATAGGTGGGGCAGCCCCATCCTGCCTTGATAACAGGTGTACCGTCGGAACGTGAGTGTGGACCTTGGGCCTGGGATGGCAGAGTGCTGTGCAAGAGCTGGTTGAAAATGTAGGAGAGCCCCCGCGGTGTGTAATTTTCTAGCCGCTGTCTCCTTTCCTCTTTGACATATGCCACCTCTGTCCCCTCCACTGTCAGGAGGCTGGTTTGCATAATTGGAAGGTGGTTAGACTTGGGGATTGGAGCTATGGCTGCAACTTTAATCTTTGCATGCCAACTGTGTGCCAAGCTTGGGCCACTTCTCTGAGCCTCGGTTTACTTTCTTGCGAATAAAACTGGGATAATAACACCCAAGTCACAGGTGTGCTGTGAAGGTTCAATAAGACACGTTATGTGACAATGCCTATTGCTTGACACAGAGGCCCTTAAAAATGATCCTTTTTTTTTCTTTCATCAATCAGGAGTCTGAGCTAAAGCCCCAAGTCCGTCACTTTCCTCTTACTACTCTAGAAACCACCACAGTCCAGTAGTGTTACACAGAATTCAAGGATTGCAAGGCAAGGGATGGGGATGGGGGGATGTGAGTTTGTGTGCAAGCTGGCTTCTGTGTTTGGGGGTAATTAGATATTTGCCTCTGGGAGCTTCCCACAGCTTTCATGCTTAAGATAGTTCCGACTACTTGAGATGTTCAGATTATTGACAACTTGCCAATGAGGTTCCAGTTGCTTCCTGTAAATGTATCAGCTTGCATATACTTGGTAACTTGTTGGTTTTGTTCTTTGTTAGGAGACATTAGGCATGAAGAATGAGAAGGTTAGGACCTCTCTATATGAGAGAGGGCTACGTCTCTGATTTTGGATAGATCCACCTGAAGCAGAGGGGCCCCAATCCAATCCTAGGAGGATTGTAACTCCTAGGAGTCTTTCCTCTCAGGACATCTGGCCAGTACAAGGGAAGATCAGCTCCTTCCTAGGTCCTTAGCAGGAATGAATTAGTTCCTTTGGGAAACCCCTGGGCTCCTAGGTTTGGTGGGCTAATAAGCGTCCATGGGGTGAGACAACCAAGTAGGAAGAAAGTGTCAAACCCTTGGCAAGCTTGCAGAATAAGTCCTGGGCCCAGCAACTCCTTCAACCCTGGATGTTTTAGGATTTTTGATTATGACTCTTCCATTCTTGTTCCACTCTTGTTCTTTGTGTGAAAAATCTATCTCTTATTAGGTAATACTTGCAGAATCAGAGCTGGGCTGAGCACTATATTGGCTTGAGGAAGATAAAACAACAACAACAACAACAAAAAAACCTATCAAATGACCCCACCTGTGCCAAGTGAGCATATGGGTGAGACTGTGACCGTGGCTGTGGGTGGTGTGTATGGCAGTGAAGAACTGCCCGGCAAGAGGAAGATTTTTAAGGAAGAGTGAGAAAATAATGTCATAGAAGCAGTAGGGATTAACGTGGCCCTTCCAGGAAGAATAGGGTTTAGATTGCTATAAAGATATGGGGAAGATGTCTCTGGAGCATAGGATCGGCTTGGGCAGAGTGTGTAGGTATTAACAGGAATGAGTTTGTCTTGAGGAGTGATAGTGGGAAGATGACGGTGCTCATAAGGTATGAGTTCGTTCTATGTGTCAGGTGCTGTTCCTGCTTTTGGAGAGCTTGTATTCTCCTGGGGGAGATGGACATTAAACAGGGCAGCAACAACAACAACAAAAAAATTATTAGACTATGGGAGACGCCATGCAGGAAACAAACAGCGTTCTGTAATAGAGAGTGATAGGGTTGTGGTTTATAGTGTGTTCTCTTCTTGACTATTTTATCCACTCCACAAGTATTTGATGGAAACAGGGAAGATATTGTTATCCCCATTTTACAGATGAGGTGACTTTGAAAATTGAGGTGACTAAAAGACTCAGTCCTTGGCTCGTTCCTGTCCAACATGTTGAGCCCACTTCAGTGTTGGGTCATGGAAGATGCTCAGTGAATGCTGCCTGCCCCTCAGGCCTCCTCTTCCAGCATGCAGTCTACATGAAGGCAGGCCCGCTTCTCTTTATTCCCTCCTTGGGGGGAACTGTCAGCTTTGGAACTCTCATCTGAACCCTTGGTATCCATCCAGCTTCCTGGCGATCGGCCACGCATCAGACCAGAGAAAACTTCCATTTCACAAATGCACAGTGACATTGTAATCAGTTGAATAAATTGGCCTCGTTTCCTTGCAGGAAAATAAGCATATTCTGAAATGATAGGAGCTCCCCGTCAATTAGAGGAATTAACAGCCCTCTCTGTGGTTAGTGCTGTTACCGCACCTCATTTGCCTGACCCGAAGCACAGCAGTTTCTTTTTTGCAAGCCATTCCAGTTGGAGAGTAAATAGGATTTGGGGGGTCTCCTTTGTACGGTGCCTGCTCCAGACTGGGCTCTCAATTTTTCCTGTGGCGTCCCCACAGAGTGGCACGGGAGGCAGAGGCACATCGGGGAAAATTGCACTTGTGCTATTTGGAGCAACTGTTCACAGACATAGTAAAGCACAAATTAAGTATTGTTCTGTACAACATGCCCAGCGTCCCTAGTGAGGGATGGCGTGGAGGGGAGCAATGCTGCCATCACAAGGGATTGGGGCCACTGGATTGGATCCATTGGATCAATAAGTCCCACTGGACAAAATGACCAGGGGAAAAATGACGAAGAGATCTGAATCTCAGTTTACGCAATAAGAAAATACCCCCATACCTCAAAGATATTGCAGGTTTGGTCCCAGACCACAACGATAAAGCAAATATTGCAATAAAGTCAGTCACATAAATATTTTGGTGTCCCAGTGCATATGAAAGTTACATTTACACCATACTATAGTCTTTTAACTATGTAGAAGCATGATGTCTATAGAAAGATGTACATAACTGAATTAAAACATACTTTAGAACTAAAAAATACTAATGATCATCTGAGACTTCAGTGCGCTGTAACTTTTTTTTGCTGGTGGAGGGTCTTGCCTCAATGTTGAAGGCTGCTGACTGATGAGAATGGTGGTTGCTGAAGGTTGGGGTGGCCGTGGCAATTCTTAAAATAAGACAACTTTGCTACATCAACCAATACTTCCTTTCATAAAAGATTTCTCTGTAGCATGTGATGCTGTTTGATAGCATTTTACCCACAGTAGAACTTCTTCCAAAATTTGAGTCGATCCTCCCAGACCCTACCACTGCTTTACATAATATTCTAAATTCTTTGTTGTCATTTCGACATGTTCACAGCATCTTCACCAGGAGTAGTTTCCATCTCAAGAACCCACTTTCTTTGCTCATCCCAAAGAAGCAACTCCTCATCCGTTCAACTTTTATCATGAGATTTAGCAATTCAGTCCCATCTTCAGGCTACACTTCTAGTTCTAGTTCTCTTGCTGTTTCCACCACATCTGCAGTTACTTCCACCCCTGAAGTCTTGAACTTCTCAAAGTCATCCATGAAGGTTGGAATAAATGTCTTCCAAACTCCTGTTAATGTTGATATTTTGACCTCCTTCCATGAATCGTGAATGTTCTTAATGGCATCTAGAATGGTGAATATTTTTCAGAAGGTTTTTTAATTTACTTTGCTCAGATCCATCAGAGGAATCACAATGTATGGCAGCTATAGTCTCACACATATATTTCTTAAATAGTAAGACTTGAATTTTGGAATGACTCTTTGATTCATGGGTTACAAAATGGATGTTGTCTTAGCAGGCATTAAAATAATTCATCTCCTTGTATATCTCCATCAGAGCAGGTACATTGTCAATGAGCAGTAATATTTTGACAGATATCTTTTCCTTCTGAGCAGTGGGTCTCAAGAGTGAGCTTAAAATAGTTCATAAACCATGCTGTAAAACAGATATGCTGTCGTTCAGGCTTTGTTGTTCCACTGATAGAGGACAGGCTGAGTAGACTTAGCATACTTCTTAAGGGCCCTAAGATTTTTGGAATGGACAATGAGAATTGGTTTCCACTTAAAGTCAGATGTTGTATTTGCCTCTAATGAGAAAGTTGTGCTATCCTTGAAAGCTCTGAAGCCAGGCATTGATTTCTCTCTAGCTAGGAAAATCCTAGATGGCATCTTCTTCCAATAGAAGGCTGTTTTCTCTACATGGAAAATCATAGTCTAGCTCTGTCACCTAGGCTAGAGTGCCATGGCATTAGTCTAGTTCACAGCAACCTCAAACTCCTGGGCTCAAGTGATTCTCCTGCCTCAGCCTCCCAAGTAGATGGGATGACAGACGCACACCACCATGCCTGGTTAATTTTTCTATTTTTTTTTTTTTAAGTAAAGACGAGGTGTCGCTCTTTCTCAGGCTGGTCTCAAACTCCTAACCTCAAGTGATCCTCCTGCTTTGGTCTACCAGAGTGCTAGGATTATAGGCATGAGCCACTGCACCTGGCCTAGTGTAGCCATCTTTATCAATGATCTTAGCTAGATCTTCAGGATAACTTGCTGCAATTTCTACATTAGCACTTGCTACTTCACCTTGCACTTTTATGTTATGGAGATGGTTTCTTTCCTTAAATCTCATGAACCAACCTCTGCTACCTTTGGACTTTTCTTCTATAGCTTCCTCACCTCTCTAAACCTTTGTAGAATTAAAGAGAATTAGGGCCTTGCTCTACATGAGGTTTTGGCTTAAGTGCACATTGTGGCTGGTTTGATCTTCTATCCAGACCACTCAAATTTTCTTGGGCAGTAATTTATTTATTCAACAAAATCTGTTGAGTGCTTACTCTATGCCAGGCACTGTGCTGTGGGCTAAGTATGTGTTGATGAAGGAAGTGGACATTACTGCTGCCTCATGGAATTCCTGTCCAGAAGCCTATCACCCAGAGGGTCTATTCCCACCCTAAGAAGGAGGACAATCAAGGTAGGAATGTCCTAACATCAGCAGGCAGAGACTGAGGATGGAGGCATCGCTGATTCACCTTAGCTAGAGCCATGTGTGTATTCCATGGCCATGTCTCAATGGATAAATAATTGATCCACAGGAAGAGGGAAAGCTTGAAAAAGGCCTCTTGTTGCATAGAGACCCAATGTCTATGTAGATACATGTGGCTGTACTCAATATATGTTATTACATTTTATATGCTTAAGTACTAATAATGAGTCATTGGGCAACACAAAAATTTATCCTCAGTTCTTCCAAGTGTATAAATTTCAGATTTTATATATCAGGATTTTGACAGTGTGCCCAGCTAAAGTTGCACTATATTTTTTTAAAAAAATTAACAGACAGGCCGGGCGCGGTGGCTCATGCCTGTAATCTTAGCATTCTGGGAGGCCAAGGCGGGAGGATCCCTCAAGGTCAGGAGTTCGAAAACCAGCCTGAGCAAGAGCGAGACCCCGTATTTACTATAAATAGAAAGAAATTAATTGGCCAACTAAAAATATATATAAAAAATTAGCCAGGCATGGTGGCACATGCCTGTAGTCCCAGCTACTCAGGAGGCTGAGGCAGAAGGATAGCTTGAGCCCAGGAGTTTGAGGTTGCTGTGAACTAGGCTGATGCCACGGCACTCTAGCTGGGGCAACAGAGTGAGACTCTGTCTCAAAAAAAAAAAATGAATAGACAATTTTTTAGAACAGTTTCAAATTTACAGAAACATTGAGCAAAGTACAGAGTTCCCATGCCCCCGTCCCCACCCTGTTGTTAACATCTGCATCTGTATGGTACATTTGTTACAATTAGTGAACCAGTACTGATACATTATTATTATTAACTAAACTCTACCATTTATTCCAATTTCCACTGGGTCAATTTTTAAACCTTTGCGGTGGCCATGGATCTAGCGAATGTACTTTTACTGTCCAGCATCCCACCTAGGATATTACCTTACATTTATTTATCCTTAGATTCCTCTGGGTGTTGACAGTTTTTCAGACTTCCCTGTTTTTGATGACCTTGGTGATTTTGAGAAATAGCGCTCAAGTATATTGTACTATGTCTCTCTATTGGAATTTGGCTATTTTTTAAAATTGGACTGGGGTTATGGAGTTTTGGAGGAAGACCACAGAGGTGAAGTGCCATTTTCATCACACCGTATTAAGGGTACATACGATCAACCTGATTTATGACTGTTGGTGTTGACCTAGCCATTCTATTTGAATAAATAAAATAATACGTCCAGGGATATTTTTACATGTCAGTCTGACTTGTTAGCCTTACAGACTTATTTTCCTGGGTCTAGATGTTTCCCCCTTTATATTTAACATATCTAAATGCTTCTACCTAGAAACTTTTGCCACAGGTCCTCCCCAGGTGCTGGTGAGGATGTGGACCAACAGAAACTTTTATACAATGCTAGAGAGAGTCTCAAATTCTGCTACTATTTTGGAAACTCATTTGACATTTTCTGGCAAAGCTGAAGATGTTCTACCTTAATAACCAAAAGAATCACTCCTATAGTATGCACCCTAGAGAAACACCAGTATTTGTGCACCACGACATATGCATAAAGATATTCATAGAAGTATTGTTGGAGCAGTAAGTGCAAAAACATTAGAATTAACCTGAATACCCACCAGAAGTAGAATGCACAAAAATATTGGGGTGTATTCATTTGAGACAAGTTACATAGCAGTAAAAATGAATGTACTACAAGCTACTTTCAACATGGTTCAATCTTATGGATACGTTGTTTTGGGCAAAAAATTTTACAAAGCAAGTTATAAGAGAAGACATCTGTATATCCCATTTATAGAAAAGTAGAAAAAAAAATAGGCCAACCCGAACAATATATTCTATAGTGATACATATGTGTGTAGTAAAACTACACAGAAAAGCAAAGGAATGGTTAATATAAAACGTGGACAGTGGACAAGGAGGCAAGATTGGGATGAGGAGGGACACACAGGTATCCCTCTATGTTCTATTACTTAACCTAGATGGTGGGCTCATGGGAAATAAGTTTATTATAATTCTTAGAACTGTACATGTATGTTTTTATTGTGTGTAATGATATATTTCATAATATTTTAAAAATACAAAGCCACATGGGAATTGTAAGTTACAGTTAAGTAGAGATAAAATACGGACAGAAGGCTGGGCACGGTGGCTCACGCCTATAATCCTAGCACTCTGGGAGGCCAAGGCAGGAGGATTGCTTGAGCTCAGGAGTTCAAGACCAGCCTGAGCAAGAGCAAGACCCCGTCTCTACTAAAAACAAGGAAAAAAAAAATTAGCTGGGCAACTAAAAATAGAAAAAAATAGTCGGGTGTCGTGGCGTGCGCCTGTAGTCTCAGCTATTCAAGAGGCTGAGGCAGGAGGATTGCTTGAGCCCAGGAGTTTGAGGTTGCTGAGAGCTAGGCTGATGCCACGGCACTCTAGCCTGGGTGACAGAGCAAGACTCTGTCTCCAAAAAAAAACATTGCCAGAGCAAACTAATGCAATCCTGTGATCCTGTTCATGGGAGGGTCCCATGTTCTATAAGATCCTTGAGTCCGTGTCTGTCTCGCTTGCTCTGTAGAGTGTCTACTTCAGCTCCTACCGCAAAGGGAGGCTGAGAACATGAGGACATGCTTCTAATGGCTCCATTTCCCACAGTGGGAGGAGACAGCACCTGCCTCCTTGGAGTTTATGATCATTCCTCTTCATTTCATTTTTATGTGTGTGCTGCGGGGAAAGCGAAACCGACTGGGGCGAGACCTCTGGCGTTGGGATGGCAGGAGTGAGGCAGGGGCATTTGAAGAGGTCCCTTGAGCAGTGAATGACAGGGCCAGGAGGGTCTCAGGTGGTGAAAGCCCTGAGCCTAGACTGGACTAGCTGGGAATGGCTTCTTGGAGGAGCAAGGGTTTTAGCTGGCTTGTGAGCAACTGCTTGTGTTGCATAAACAGAGGATTGAAGGGTCAAAATCCTTTTGATATTGTTTAATTCTTTGTTTTTTTCTTTTGGGTCATGTCCCTCGCTGAGGTCAGTAATTATCATCAGAAGGAGTACAACAAAGTAGCAAACAGAAATGTTCTCTTCTACCTTTCAAGTCATCAAATAGGGCAGGAAAGGGGAAGGCATTCTATTTTTTATTTTTTTCTCAGTAGGCAGGGACGTTAGGGAAGGAACAATGCCACCAACAACAGCCCCTCTCCACCCCCTTTCTTGGTTTCAGCAGCAGCAATAGGAGTGTGACCCTGGGCCAGTATTTACTCTCCAAACCTAATTTTCTCATCTGAATAAAGGATGGTAGCAATACTACTTCAGGGACTTCTTGTTAGCACAACCCAGCACCAGTGGCTGTTTTCATTGTTATCTGACAAAAATCCTTGAATATGTCCCAAGACGTTACCACCCCCCAGAAGCAGGCACCATGTCCAGGTTTGCTTCTGCTTAAGCTTCTGGGGGCACTCAGGCCAGAATAGAGAGGTTGGTGGGGAGAGTGACAATGGGGGATGGAGGGGAGAGGGGTGTACAGCAGGCACACAAGAGCCTGAAGGTCACGGCTGTCGTTCCATTGAAATGATCACGATTGCGTGCTAAAGTGATCATTTAAACAAACAGGTATCTTTTATTGAAGTTCCACTTTAGGGCTTTTGACACCAAAGCCCTAGTGTTGTCCAGTTTAGGGTCTCAGCAATAAGCAGCAGGGGCACAGGTGTAGATGTTACGAAGCGAGATACACGAGAAACATTGTGATATCAGACTCAGTGGGAAAAACACTATATATGTGTGTTTTTGTTTCTTAAGAAATCCACTCAGAAGAGATTGTCTTTCCTCAAGCAGGTAAACACATTATCTCCCTAATAGCTTTTCTTTGTCCTGTTGGTAAGGAGTCAGCCATTCATTTTGGAGAGGTCCTCCTTTTTTTGAAGACAACTACTAAAGGACATTAATTGAGATCATTTCAATATGTTAATCCATCGATTCCCTTCCCGGGTGCATCCTCAGACGACAGACTGAAGCTTTCCCTCGCCGCTCTGTATGCACCAGGTCTCCACACCCGAGGCTTATCACAAGCAATTATCTTACCCAAATAAAAAATGAAAATGGAAAAGTTAAATAAATAACAGGACATCTTGATGGAATCGCAGTAATGCTCATCTTGGTTAACATTAGCCCTGACTTCTGGACAGCTAGATTTGTTAATACGCGTGTCCTTTGTTTAGGCATCTATCTCTGTAAATCTCATGACTTTCCAAAATGATGGATGGTAACCATCCCTGCTCCCCCCTAAAAATACATTCCCCGGGGAACAGGCAGAAGCAAAATGGACACTGTAGCCCTGACCTGTGTCTTGCTTAGATTGGAGAAAACCCCCAAAACTGAATTTACCTGAAAATTGTTATGGTTTTTGCCACCAAGAGGTTCAGCATTCCATTTTCCCTGGTCTTCCTGCTAGGTGATAGAACTCGACATAGCTGCACCAGTCAGGCCTCAGTGGACTTGAACTGGACATCGTAGCTCGGGGCAGCAGTCAGCACGGGCCAGACCAGGCTCTGGCTGCAAACAACCCTAAACCTCAGAGGTTTAACACAGCAGAGATTTTTATTTCGTCTCCATGCAAAGCCTACTGCGGGTGCTGCTAGTTGCAGGTCTGTAGCCCAACACGCCAGACTGCTTTGACCTGTGGGCATGGCCATCCCAGTGTGCGCTTGCGCCCTGGCAGCAGCAGGGAGGAAGCCCGGAGACTCACATACTGGCAACCAGACGCGTTGGCAAGGAAGTGACGTAGGCCATTCCATTTCACATTTCATTGGCCAGAACCGGTCACGTGGTAGCCCAGCCAAAAGAGGGAGGGAAGTGCACTTAGAAGTAAAGGTGCGTCCCACGCTGGTGAGCATGAGTGAAGTCTGACTGCTCAGGAACGCAGACTGCTCGCTAACAGTTATTTCTCTCTGCTCGCCATGAATGTTCGTAACTTAACCCAGGTGTCAGCCATCTGGGAGTTCCCATGCCCTACACTTCTGAAGTCACCCTTCACATACACAGTACATGTATAACTGTATATGTATATTTAATTTACAGTTTTAGGTTCACAGCAAAACTGAGCAGAAAGCACAGGGAATCCCTCATAGGCACAGCCTCCCCCACCATCAGCATCCAGCACCTGGGTGCATTTGTTACAACTGATGAATCTACATGGACAATCTATATGTCCAATCTACATGGACATATTATTATCACCCTAAGTCCATAGTTTACACTGGGGTTCACTCTTGGTGGTGTAGATTCTAGGGGTTTGGACAAATGTATAATGACATGTATTCAGTGTTATAGAATCATACAGAGTAGTTTCATTGCCCCCCCAAAATCCTCTGTGCTCTGCCTTTTCATCCCCCAACTAATCCCAGGCAACCACTGATTTTTTCACTGTCTCCATAGTTTTGCCTTTTCCAGAATGTAATATAGTTGGAATCATACAGTATGCAGCCTTTTCAGATTGGCTTCTTTCACTTAGTAATCTGCAATTTTGGTTCCTCCATGTCTGCAACTTGATAGCTCATTTCTTTTTAGCACTGAATAGTATTCCATTGTCTGTCTGGATATACCATGGTTTATTTATTTATTTACTACTGAAGGGCATCTTGGTTGCTTCCAGGTTTTAGCAATTATGAATAAAGCTTCTAAACATTGGCGTGTAGGTTTTTGTGTGGACCTAAGTTTTCAGCTCTTTTGGGTAAATACCAAATGGTGTGATTGCTGAATCATGTGGTAAGAGTATGTTTAGTTTCGTTAAAAAAAAAAAAAAAGGAAAAAACCTGTTAAACCGTCTTCCAAAGTGTTTGTAACAGTTTGCATTCCCATCAGCAATGAAATATAGTTCCTATTGCTTCATATCCTTGCCAGCATTTGGTCTTGTCAGTGTTTTGGATTTTGGCCATTTTAATAGGTGTACAGTGATATCTCTTTGCTTTAATTTGCAATTTTCTAATGACATATGATGTTGAACATCTTTTCATAGCTTATTTGCCATCTGTATATCCTCTTTGGTGAAGTATCTATTCATTTTTTAATCAGATTGTTTGTTTTCTTAATTTCGAGTTTGAAGAGTTCTTTGTATATTTTCGGTAACTGTACCCTTTATCAGCTGTCTCTTGCAAATATTTTCTCCTAGGCCCTGGCTTGTTTTTAATATATATTTTTAAACTGACTCAAAGCCTCAGTCTCCATATGACACCCAATGTTCCTATCAATGCTTCTGAAGATTCTTGAAAGTAGAGGGGCTTATATTTTTCTTAGTCACTTCTAGCTGAGATTTTCTGTGTCCAGTGAAT
Organism: Cheirogaleus medius; assembly: GCA_008086735.1. Taxonomy (NCBI): domain Eukaryota; kingdom Metazoa; phylum Chordata; class Mammalia; order Primates; family Cheirogaleidae; genus Cheirogaleus; species Cheirogaleus medius. The sequence continues at coordinate 12,171,807 of VBSM01002937.1, forward strand.
AATTTGATCTCTACTGTGAGTAAAGCAGATGCAAAGATGAAATGTAACCTTCTTTTGCTTGTAATTTCCTTTCATTTCCTTCCCTCCTACCTCTAAGCACCACTGATTTAGGTTTGGGGCATAGGAGAGAGGTTACAGTATGCCTCTATATGACAATTTAAAATGTAATAATAGAAATCACCATTCTTTAAAGTTTCTCAGCCATACCCAGCACCTGGAATTCTCAATGGCCACTTTTTCTTCTCCCTTTATGTTGTATTTTGCATTTTTCTTCCTGGTTTCCTCTCCCACTTAACTTCCTCACATCTTCTGAATGGTCTGCAGTCTCTGAACCTCTTGTCTAACCCCCTTTCTGATTGTAGGTACAAAAAAAATTCCTCTTATATCCCGATGTAGAGATATTCATTCCTTTGCTCTGGTCTCTTCTAGGACATATTCTAGGTTCTATCTTTTCATACACAAATGGACCATTAGACATCAATACATAATAAGTTTTAATAAGTTTTCTCTAATTCAGAATTTCTACTGATGGTTTTTGAAATACCCCCTCCTCCACCTTTATAGGATAATCTTGCCAGGTATACTATAAAGATAGGGTAAAAAAAAAAGTGTAAAGCATAGAAATAACCTACTTAAGCAAGGTTAAGTGAGCCCTGTGTGTCCAGTGTTGGCAGTGGGAAGTGGTATTTTATCCATTCACTAGCACACCTGTTCGTAGAAGAAAGCTCTCATCATATAATCAGGTGTTCAACTTGTTTTAAGGACATTTTACCCAGAAAGTCTTGCTAAGATCCTCCAAAATGCTGCTACAAAGAAAAAAGTATTTGAAAATGTTGTAACTTGAAAGTGTCATTGAAGTGTCAGGACAAACTGGGGGTCCAGTCCCCCCTTGCCCACTGTCTTCCCTGGCAGCAAAGCCCTTGCAGTAAACAGTGCCAACAAAGGCAACACCTGATATAGCAACACAGCATTTAGGTAATGCTGCTGAGATATCCCCTGTTGAGAATGCATCCATGCTGTTTTATATACCTTGGAACTCAGTGCCATTCTGGGGATTTCTTGAATATTTCATTGTTGCTATTTCTTATTAATGTTTACCAATGGTTGGTTGATTACTATGAGTAGTAATATTTCTTTATCTTAGTTATAGCTACCCAACAACGGATAAGGTAAGACGTTATTCTTTTGTGCAAAGCATAATTGCTTCGTGTTAGGTGGAAGCACAGAGCTTTGTTTTCTCTTTCAACAAGTCGTAGTGCTGTGCTGGGTTCTGTGAAGTGTGCTTACGCCTAAGTGTATTTAGAAATCCAAGGAGACACTATTTTGGATCTTACATAAACTTATTTCACTTAACTCTCTCCAAGTAAAATCAACAGTTTCTTTCTGCTCTGCAACAATTTGTTTCTCCTGAATGTTTTTTTTCCATTTCTAACCCTTTTCCTGGGTTCCTTTCCTTCACCCCATTATCTAAGAATGCTGGGAAGGTTGGTTATGGGGTTTCTTCACCACTGTGGCTGGAATGGGGTGCAGGACTCCATGTCTTCTGTCTCCACAGAACTTAACCTCCTTCTTCAAAAGGCAGAGCCACTGCCTGGAACATGAAGTCCTCATTGTTGGTGACATTATTTAAGACGCTGGGGAAGAGAAGTAGAATATTTGACAACTTGTAGTTGAAAGATCCAGTAACTAATTCAGAGAGTTTATTGAATGTTTTCACTTTTGGGATAAATATTTTGTCCTTAGCCAGATCTGATTTGGGCTTTTTAAGAAAAAAGCATGTATGGTTTTCCTATTCTTCTTGTCTTGCCCTGGGGTATGTGGCAAGAAGCAGGAAGAGGAAGCAGAGTGGGGTGAAAAAAGGTGGAGAAATATGTAAAGAATGGGGTGTATTTATTTATGTTTATGTTTTAAACCTCTTAATGAAAAGTGAAAAGAAATTAGCAATAATAACAGTAATAAATTATTAAATGTCTAGTATGTAACGAGAACAGCCTTAGTCTCTTTGCATGAGCTATCACATAGAAATTGAGGAACAAGGCTGCTGAGATTTTTGCAGAGGAACAAGCAGGTCTAGGCGGCTGCTCCAGGGAACAGAAGAATTGTATCAGAGGGTGGAACTTAAGGAAGGCAAATATTAATATAAACAAATTTTTAAGCAGTTAGCCTTGTCTGATAATAGCTGGGCTGCCTGGAGGAAAGGGATCTTCTGGCTGCAGATTTATTGGTTTGTCCTAAGGACTACTAACAAAACAATGCAGACATCAGACATCATCATTGTAAAGAAAAAAAATCTATTTTCTATACATTTATGATCAGAAAAATGAATAAATATTATTTGAAAGGACACTGATTAAGTGTCACTGGAGTGTCCCTACCACCTGGAGCTGTGGTAGGGAGTGTGCTGTGGGAAAGCCCCAAGCACAAAGGCCTTTGCTCTCTGGAAGCTGTCAGGTCAGGAGGCTCACCCCGAGACAGAGGACATCATTCATTATTGCTTTTAATACCTCCATTTCAGATCTGGGGGGCCAGCAACAGAGCTCATGTTTAATCCAGGAGGGATGGGGATGAATGAGAGTTATCCCTCTCCCAGAACTGGGACACTCTTCCTGGGCCTGAGCAGTGGAAGAGAGGTGCATGCTCGAGGGTAGAAGCAAGAGGGTGAGGTCAGCACTGCCTTAGACCCAGACTGGAGAAATCCCTCCCCTGGGCATGCACTCTTAGGGGCCTGCTTCAGCTGTCTTCTGACTGTGCTCCTCTAAGCCAGGCAAGGAATCCACGGGGTTGAGGACATGTGCCCACTCTGAGCTCATACCTCTCCATTCTCACTTTCTAGATCATGCTCTGGACTCAGAAACCTGGAACTCTTTGGGTTTCCAGAGCTGGCATTGCCTCTTTCCTGGGCGAGGACTCTAGAGGACAGAAGACAATGTGTTTGTGCACACACAAGTCCTGCAGGCTTGCCACGGGACAGCTGTTTGTAGAGGGCACATTTGAAGCCTAGAAGTGTGGGCTGGAGCAGCTACATTCGTGGGAGGCTTGTGCTGTGCAGGACATAGCCATGATGGAAAGGAAGAGGAGGCAGGGTGGTATCCAGGGCCTGGCTCCCTCTGCACCTCCATGTCTGGTGCAGAACCCTAAGGGGCCTGGGAATGCTATTAGGTCATTAAATATGAAATGTCCACTTTCAAATCAAAAGTTTAATTTATTATATCTCAAACAAGAAGCAGTACAATTAATCAAAATATACACCTAAACTATTGGCACAGTTCTACTATATTAATGGTAGCTGTTTATGCCAGCAGTGAAGAAGCCTGGAGAGCGAGTGGCGATGAAATTGTGAAAGGCGTTATCCATAGCTTGTTGAGAATTAAATATTTTTTCTTGTAAGAAGTGCTCCATAGCCTGGAAGTATTAGTAGTCAGTTGGTGCAAGGTCTGGTGAATATGGTGGATGACAGAGAGTTTCCAATTCCAGCCTCTGTAGTTTGAGCAGTGTTGTTTGTGCAACATGTGGTCTAGTGTTGTCTTGCAAGAGGATTGGCCTGTCTCTGTTGACCAATCTCTGCTGCTTAATCACAAGCATCCTCATCATTTCATTCAATTGGTTACAATAGATATTGCTGTAATCAATAGACCAGATTTCATGAAGCTGTAGTGGATAATACCAGCACTGGACCACCAAAAAGACACCATTAGCTTCTTTTGATGAATATATGGTTTGGGACTGTGTTTGGGCACTTCATCTTTATCCAACCATTGTGCTGAACATTTGTGACTGTCCAAAAGAATCCGCTTTTCATCACACGTAGCAATATGGTATAGAAATGGTTCACCTTTATGTCATGACAGCAAAGAAAGGCAAGCTTCGAGATGATTTCTCTTCTAACACTCGTTTAATTCATGCTGAACCCATCTATCCAGTTACCTTGCCCATTTGTTTCCAATGGTCCAATATTGTTAGAATAGTAAAGTCAAACCTTGCTGCTAATTCATGCATAGGCTGAGATGGATTCGCTTCTATTACAGCTTTCAGCTCATCATTATCCACCTTGGTCTCAGGTCACCCATGTGGCTCATTTTCAATATTAAAATCACCAGAATGGAACTTCTCAAACCATTGATGTACTGTGCAATCATTAGCCACATCCTTCCCAAACACTTTGTTAATATTTCAAGCTGTCTTCACGGCATTGGTTCCATGATGGAACACATATTCAAAAATAACACGAATTTTTGACTTATCCATGGTTTCACAAAAATTTCTCTAAAAAAAATTTGAAAGATAATCACAAGCCAAACCATGTGTTTGAAAGATGAGCATGTACCTTCACGATAGAAATAAAACAAGAAGTGTCAAAGCGAAATGTCAGAGATATCAACTGTCAAACTTAGTACTCTAGGAAATTGGACATTTCATACTTAATAACCTAATAAATGTGAAACTGGCCTTCCAGGTTGATCTGAAGGTGTATTTGTAAGATATGAGAATACAAAACATTTTATTTAACATATTAATATTTTAATGCGTTAGCTTGATACATATTAGATCCAGAGTATGCAGTCTCCATTTGCACTCCTGCCCTGGGCACGCCAATGTTGTCTCTCCTCCTTAAGATGATTGTTAAGGATTTTCCTTTAGGAGTAACTGCTCATGGGGCAGAGGACGAAAGCAGTGGAGACCTGGCTGCCTCTGCCCACTGAGTCAATCAGACCCACTCTGGTCAAAATGCAGCAGGAATCCTATCAAGTACGCCTAACTGCAATGAATTCTTTTCTCTGTGCAATTTGTCACAAGGTGCCTGTGATTATTTGCGCTGTGTGTGTGAGTGGTATGCTGCTCGTGTTCCCAAATTCCTCTGGCCCTCTCTGAAAGACAATGAGAACTTTTTAGAAGGATGAATTGCAAGAGACCTGCCTGTCCGCTTGCTCCTGTGTTACACACACACACACACACACACACACACACACACACGCATACACACTTTGGAGAGCTTCCTTTGCTTCCCTTTCCATCTTTAAACTTGGGAGGCTTTACGGAGGCTTTTCTTCCACCTGTTTGCATCAGCTACATAAGGGGCTTACAAAGAGTGTTGCTATGGCGCATCTTTGCAGATAACAGGAGTTGGCAGATGTTTTTTAATTAAAGAAATCCAGGTTATGAAAAAGATGTCATGGGTAGAGAGAGTGGAAACTTGCCAGCCACAAACCCCTGCTCACACTCACTCAGCCCCAGCTTGCAGCTTCTGCCTCTGGATTCTCCAAAATGCCATTATCAGGAGGGGAAGGGAGTGAGGAGCAGATGTAGGTATCGGGATGCTGCCAGCGCCTGATTATCCACCATTCGGGGTACAGGGCCAAAACTGGAATGATCTACATCCGTAGAGAACACAAAGCAACAGTGTAGCCAAATGTTTTATCTTCCTTCTTTGACAAACTACCCAATGGAGCATTTTAGGACTTTGAGTCTTCTCCTTGATTTTCTTTCCCTTCCTTTCTGGTCAATTACAGTGAGAGAAATAATGTACGAAGGACAGGGCAGCAAGTTTCTTCAAGTCCTACTCCTCCATGCAGCTCTCTTGGATTGATTTGGCCAGCAAAATCATCAGATTAAAATCCTGAGAGGGAACTTGGGAGCCTTCTAGCTTCATACTTCACTTCGCCATTGAGGAAACTGCCTACAGAAGTGACTGGCTTGACCAAGGTCTCCCACTCAATCAGTGGCAGAGCTTGGTCTAGAACCAGGTCTCCTGACTCCTGGCCATCATCCTGTCCATAGGGGTCCCTTTGTCTGAAGTTTGAATAGTCCTTTTGAGACACTTTGATTGAATGCTGTCCTTTGGTGGCCCTCCTGTGTTAGTGTCTTTTTATATGCCTTACAAAAATACGAATGTAACTGCAAGGGCCACAGAATTTAAATGATTGCAGAGGTCAGTTAGGTAAAATAAATGTGTAAATGAGCAAAGTGAAAAACAGTGGGGAATGGTGGGGTCTGTGGCATACTGCAACATACACACCCCATCTAGAGACATTTAAATAATAACAAAATGTGGACACTGTGATGGCCTAATAAAACATCTGTAGGGCACCACTGGCCCTTGTGCTGCTGGATTTTAACTCCTGCCCTAGGGCCCATAAGACTTCAATATTAGCTGGGCATATAGACCAGCACTGTCTGCTAGAAATATAATACAACCCTCTTCCATATATAATTTTAATTTTCTCTCTAACCACATAAAAATAAACATAATCAAGTAAAATTAATTTTAATAATATATTTTTATTTAACCCACTATTCCAAGACATCATTTCAACATGTAATCGATATAAAAATTATTAATGAGATGGTTTATATGTTAAGCCTTTTGTCATACTAAGTCTGTGAAATCCAATGTGTATTTTATGGCAGGTCTGGAATTTGACTTTACCCTTCTTATAAGCTACTTACATTATTCCGCGGATGCTGGCAGAAGAGATGAAACGCCAGGGTCAGAGATAAAGGACTTCATTACTCAACATGCAGTGAGCCGCATGAGTATCAGCATGTTTGCATTAGTCTCCCTGGTCCCCTGTAATAGGCAGAATTCTAAACGGACCCAGTGATTCCCAGCCCCTGATATACACACACCTTCTCTCAGTTATGCAATCGAACACCACCGTGACAGGATTTTAAAGACATAATTAAGACCTTAAGTCAGTTGACCTTAAAGTAGGGAGATTAAGCAGTTGCGCCTGATCTAATCACGTAGCCCCTTTAAATATGGATCTAGAGGGCAGGGACAGAGAAGTCAGAGAGATTAAAAATGTGGCAGGGAGTTGATAGTAAGAAATTCTCCACTGTGGGCTTCGACATGGGGGGGACCGTGTGGCAAGGAGTGCAAGTGGCCTCGATGAGCTGACAGTGGACCCTGCTGGCAGCCAGCAAGGAAAATGGGGACCTCAGTTATACAATCACAAGGAATTAAATTCTATCAACAACCTGAGGGAGCTTGAAAGTGGATATTCCCCCAGAGCCTCCAGATGAGAACATAGCCTGGTGATACCTTAATTTCAGCCTTCGAGACCCTAAGCAGAGAGCTCTGGCCTTGTGACCCACCAAACTATGACCAAATAAATTGATATTATTTTAAGCTGACAGTTTCATGGTAATTTGTTATTCTGTGATAGAAAACAAATACACTCCCCAAATCTCATAAGGATGACACGGGAGGTCCCAATGGATGTTGTAAATGCAGTGGGCCTGTGTCACAGCGTGGGAATACTGAGCTGGGGGAGCTCATACTTTTATAGCAAAGCAGCAGGTGAACCTGTTTTTTGTCCTAGAGGGAGAGATTATTCGATCCTTCCAAGTTGCTACCATATTGTACAGCACAAATATAGAAAGTACCAAATAAATATTTATTGAGAGGTTGATTAGAAAATTGAAAGTTGGGCTCTGTGGCCCTTTATCAATATGATTGATGCCTTTTCTTGGAATTTAAAAGCTGGCGATGAAGGAGAGATTAGTAAATTAGTCTGGCTAGTGCCTAGGTGTAGGATTACCTTAGAGTGGGCTCTGTTCACAAGGCTCAGATGTCTCTGTCTGTTCAAGGGAGCCTTGAAGACATTTTTCCCCAAGTGTTTCCACTCTCCCACGCAATTTTATACCACGGATATTCTGTAAACCTATTTGTGTGTTGTGGCCTTTTGGAAAGCCACAAACCATTGTCATATCTGGTTTTTTGACCCCAACCCCCTACCCCCGCTAAACAAATTTTGCCCCCTTGGGGACAATGTTACTCCCATTGAGAAGGTATGCTCTAGAGCTGTGGTCTCCAAACCCCAGTCCTAGGACCAGTACCCGGCCACAGGCTGGTAGAAACTGGGTGCAGAGCTCTGCCACCTCCCACCACCTGTCCCTGGAGAAATTGCCTTCCATGAAACTTAGCAATGATACCCCCACCCTGTAGGGAGCACACAGCAAGAGGTGAGTGGCGGGCACAAGCTTCATCTGTATTTACAGCCACTCCCTTCCCCATCACATGCATCACTGCCTGAGCCCCGCCCACCACCACCCTCCCCTCCATCTGGGGAAAAATTGTCTTCCGTGAAACCAGTCCCTGGCACCAGAAAGGTGACCACTGCTTATACTTACCAAACTCACTAGAGCAGACTGATATTTTATTTAAGGTGGGGTCCCTTCATCTGCCATTCGTTCAGGGAAGCCCTCGTGGCGTGTCAGAGCTCAGAGCAGGGGGATGCTGGGTGTGTACAGATCAGGACGTGGAGAGCTGGGCTCTCTCACCATTGTTGCCCGGAGTCCTTGTTATGCATGAAGTTCCTACTCTCCTCTCTTTTCTGGGATCAGTGCCCTCTTCTCTGGGAACAGCTGTGGACAAACACGGAAGCATTTTTGTTCTCAGGGCGCCCCTCATCCATCAGTTAACACACCCCAGTCCCAGTGAGCAGCCCCTCTTCTCAAGTATTTTGGGTGCCAATAACCCAAGGTAGCTTTGAGCGAGTTATTTAATACTTTGTCCTTTGGAGAAGTGGGAGGGAAACTTTCTACCTGGATATGTCTGCCTCAGGAAGAAAATGGTAAGCCACGCTTTTCAGGTTAAAGTACTTTTGCATTCGTGTATGTCAGTTGTTGGAGGTACAAGCCCACTTGGAGTCCAGGTTGCACATTCAATATCCTCAGAGGCAAGATTCCTTCCCTCTGTTCTGGAGCCACTGATTTCATCTCTGACCTCGAGCAGTATCTATGAAATGTTAGCTATTAGTAAAATGAGGAACTAGGCTTGGTGGTGTCAATGAGATGGATGAAAACTAGCATTGTTAAAAGCTCTTGCACCCTGTCGGGGGATGTGACGTATACTTTACTTAGAATTATGCTTTTAAAATCTTCAAAGACTTTTTGTAATTAACTTCTAACTTATTTCTATGATGTTCAGAACATTTGGTCTGTCTAATATCAATTTTTGGTGTTTGTTGAAATTTGCTTTGCAGCCTAGCATATGACCAAGTTTTATTAGTGTTTTAGGTGTGCTTAAAAAGAATATATTCTATAAAATTGCCTGAAAAGTTCTCATATGTCTTTAAAGTTTGTTAATTGTGTTGTTGAATCTTTTCTGTCATTACTGATTTTTGTGCCTGCTTCATTTACTATTTTGAAAGAAGTATATCATCATCTCGCACCATGGTGCTGGATTTGTCAATTTCTCTTTGAATGTCAATCAATTTTTGTTTTATATATTTCAAAGTTATGTTATTATGTGCATGGATATTTGTAATTGTCTTATTTTCCTGATAAATTATTTTTTTATCATTATAAAATATCCCTCTTTAACTCTAATAATTCTCGAAATCTATTTCATTGACTTCTGTTTCATATCAATATGGTGACACTAGCTTTCTATTAGTTGCTATTTACCTAGAATGTCTTTTTACCATTCTTTTACTTTTAATATTTCTATGCTCTTATATTTTAGCTGTGTCTTTTGTACAGATTGTATAGCTGATTTTTCAAAAGGCAATAATAAAATCTCTGTCTTTCTCTCTAGAAGTTTAATTCGTTCATATTTGTTGGAATTACTGATAAATTTAGATTTATGTCTCCTCAAAATTTTGTTTCCCACTTGTTGTGATTTAAAATTGTTTTGCTTTTTCCTCTCCATTCCTATTTTATTTTGAGTTGATCAAGCTTTCTTTATTCTCTTTATTCTGATGATTTTAATATTGTTTAGTTTATTTCTGTTCTTTAGAGGTAACTTAACATTATAGCATTTGCACTTGACTTAGAAAGTGTCATCCAGAGTTGTGTTATACACTTCCAGGAGTACCAGTCATACTGTTTTCTGGATTGTTAAGTGGTAAGACCTTGATCCCTAACTGTCTTCCAAAAATACAAGGAACTTAAAATAGTTCCACTCTGATCATTTCTTCCTATCTGCGTATGATTGTCCCATATTTTGATTACCTTTTACTTTTATATTCCAGATTAGTCATTATTTTTAATCATTATTGACTCATACTGTCATTTCTTATTTACATTTACCTGTAAGTTTACCAGTTTCTTTGCTTACCATTTATTCACCCATAAGTTTACTAATTCCTTTGCTTGCCTTTTATTTATTTATTTGCATTTTACTTTTTCTTTCTGGATTTAATTTTCTCCTTCTTGAAGGAAAGCACTTTAGTAGTTCTTGCATTGACATCCTTTTAGTAATAATATCTTATTTTTTAATTGCCTGAAAAAAATCTTAATTTACCTGTATGTTACATATTTACTTGTATGTTACTTTTATATATATTATATAAACTACAACAAAAAACATCTTTAATCATTGTTGTGTCATCACTCTTGAATGATAGGTTAACTGGGTATAGAATTCTAGAATTCACAGAAATTCTAGATTTCTCAGCACCTTGAAGATATTTGTGTCTCTTATTAATTTATTTCCTCTCACCTCTGGAATCACCATTTTTTGCCATACTTTGTGATGTTGGACCTGAGCTCTGTAGATTGCATTTCTCCTTTGCCAAATGACTCAGTGTTAGGCTCTGCCAATAGAGGGCACAAGAGGGACATGGGAAGGCTGGAAAAGGAAGAAGGAAAAAGGAACTTCTTTCCTTCTGGTGTCCTGGTTTTAGAGTTCAGCAGTGAGCAGATGGGGGTGTAGGGGTCCTTGTTCGCTTGTGGCATCCAACAGTCTGTTTCTGGGTTAACATATTGTAGGGGTGGCTATCAGCTCTTGTGGCTCAGCAGTGGCCAGTTTCTTTGCCTCCACATCAGCTGGCACCATGTTTCTATGGCAACCATGCCCTCTCCTCAGAAGTCTGAATTTCAGCTTTGCGTGACCCCCTCCTCTGAGATTTCAGTTTTCTTTCTTGTTTATTTTTCTCTTAGCCCAAAGGGTAATGATTTATTTCTGTAGTTTCTGCCTCTCTACATCTTTGAGTTTGCTTTGAGCATTTTGGTGGTTAACCACCTTTCATTACTTAATAATTCATTATCATACATTTTTTATGTTTAAATTACTTGTGTGGTTTTGGTCTCCTGACTGGACCCTACCTAACTGATGAAATATAATTTTGTTGTTTTCTGTTTATTGTTTATTGCTGCTCTTCAAAAGTGTGTTGTCAGGAAAAGATTTGAATAGACACTTCACAAAAGAAGATATTCAACTGGCCAATAGGTCCTTGAAAAAGTATTGAACATCATCAGCATCAGAGAAATTCAAATTAAAACCACAATGAGATACCACTACACTTCCATCAGAGTGGCTAAAATTAAAAAGAAAATTGATGACAGTGAATATTGACAAAGATGTGTAACAACCAGAACTCTTGTCTATTTTGGGGAATGTAAAATTGTACAACAAGCTTGGAGAAAGGGGCCAGTCTCTCATAAATGTGCACCCACTCTGTGACCCAGAAATTCCACTCTTAGGTATTTACCAAAAGAAGCAAAAAATATATTCACAAAAATACTTGTTCAAGAATGTTCATAGCAGCTTTATTCATAATATCCCTAAAATGAAAAGAGGACAGATGTCTATAAATAAGAGGATGGATGAACAAACTGGTATATTCATATAACATGAATCTACTCAATAATAAAAAGGAAGAAATTACTGATACATGCAACACCATGGATAAATCTAAAAATCTGTATGCTAGGTGAAAGAAGCCTTATACAAAAATGTAGGATTCCACTTATGTGCAACTCTAGAACAGGTAAAAACTAATTTATACTAGAAAAAAGCAGAATAGTGGTTGACTTTGAGGGGATACAGGTAGATATTGACTGGAAGGGGACACAAAGGAACTCTCTGGGGGTGATGGCACTGTTCTATATTTGATAGATGTTTGAGTTAACAGCATTCATTGTACACATGATTTGTGTATTTCATTGTATGCAAATTTGCTGTCAAAACACCTGTTAACAAGTATTGAACTCAATTAATGATATCTTTGCTGAAGCATTTGGGGGAAAGTGTAAAAATGTCTGTAATTTGCTTTAAAATGCATACACACAAACACCCAAAAATAAAGTAGCAACAAAAAACAAATGAGGAATTGGTGGATAAGTCAGAGATGGATAGATGGATACATAAGTGATAAAGCAAATATAATGAAATCAAATAAAATATTAATAGTAAAATCTACATGGTGGTTGTACAGATATTCATTATAAAGTTCTGTTAGCTCTGCTCTGTGCTTGAAAATTTTATAGTAAAATGTTGGAAAAAAGGACTACTGTCAGTCTCATAATTATCCCTTTAAAAAATAATTTGTATTTTCTCCATGCTTTTATTTAACATCTTTGTTTTTTGTGTTCTGCACTTTTACTGCAGTGTGTTTAGATATAAATTAACTTTTAATTCTCTCATGGATCATGAGCTTACATCTTTTTTTCAATTCCTAGCCCCTATTTTATTGAATACTGCCTTTCTTCTCTTCTTTTGGAATTCCCATTAGATCTGTGTTGAAAAATTCTCATCTTATCATCCTTCTATCCTAGCCTCTCACATTTCTTTGTCTCTCTGTTCTGCAATTTGGGTGCTCTTAATTTGATGTTGCAATTTGAGTGCTTCTTTTATTCTCAGATTAATTTTTCAGTTTACTGACTCTCTCTTCAGCTATGTCTAGTCTGCTAGTTAATGTTTCTCATTTCTAGAAATTCTATTTAATTCCATTCCCAATATAATTATTTTATTGTGTCTTATCTTTTTGATTTTTTTATGTTGAATTATTTTAAGCATATTTATCTTTTAGCTTAATTCTGATATTTGATTTTAAATGGATGTTATCAGGGTTGTTAAAATTCTGCTATTTGCTATGTCTGCTGACTCTTGCTCAATGTGGATTTCTTTCTTGTATGCCTCTCTGGAAATCTGGATTGTGATTTTTGGTTGGTGGACATTTATCTGACAGTCTCTTCCAGCTTGATGAAAATTATATCCCTTCGGAGAAATTGTTTTCATTTATTTCTGCCAGGCACATCAGGGTCATAGGCCCTAGTCACTTTTTATATTAGTGTTTTTATGTCATGCATGCAGAGTAAAGTTGAACCCAAACCCATACGAATGCAGACCTGTGCTTGTGTATTACCAGAAGAGGTAATTTTTTTTTCCTCATCCAGAGCCTCCTATAAGTCAGCTAAGCTTTTTGATCATCTTCCTAAGTCTGAGTATGGATTGTATTTATTATGCCACCTACAAATAAGGTGGCACTTCGAGCCTTCTGGCATCATGTGGGGCAGGGAGGGAGTATATTTCGCATGTTTGCATCACACAGACTCAAGGCTTAATCTCCTGACCCCATGTGGACATTTACTCCCAAGCCCTTGGGCTACCAGAGCTGGCAGCCTTCCCACAGGCAGCTGCAGGATCAGCTCAGGGTTTCTGTTCTAGTTTTCAGATCTCCCTTTGGTTTGGGTCTCTGGGAATCTCCCTCACTTTCTTATAAACCCAGTTAGTTATTGCTTTGAAAAGAATGTTCATTACAACGTATTTAGCATTTTCTAGGTGTTTCATATTGGGAGGGTCTTCAAGTAATCTGATCTCCCATCACACTGGAATGAAAGCTGTGTTAGGCATTTCACATGGTTATTTTATTAATTCTTCACAACAGCCCCATCATGTACATATTATGATTGCAGGAAATCCGGGCATAGAGGGATTAGCAGCTTCTCCAGGTCTCCCAAACTAGCAGTGTGGCAGAATTGGGATTTCCCTGATGTTTAAGTGATTCCAATGTCTAGGCTTTTTGTTCTTTGTGTTGAAAGGGTAGAGAAAACCAGCCCTGGCCTGGGAAGCTTCCCCTGCCTGCATCAGCGAGGTCAGTAAGTGAGTCCTGTAACCACCTCCCTTCCAGGTGTGCATTTGAGGTGCATTTTGAATTTCTCCCGTTGCCTGTCAGTCCCAGTCCATGGACTGGCTGGAAGAACAGCACTTGAGGTCTCACGTGGGATCACTTCCAAATGTTCCTTTGTTGCCTAACAAGGACACTCAGCCACAGAAGCCTGGGACTCCTGTGTCTCATTGCTGATTTGTGACTAAGTCTTATTTAAGTCACTTGCTCTTATTCATAAATATGAAAAATGATGAACTTTATGTGAAGATGGCTAGAGTGACCAACTGCCCTGGTTAGCCTGAGATGACGTATTTCCTGGGACGTGGGACTTTCAGTGCTAGAATTGGGAGACTTCTGGGCAAACTAAGATAAGCTACTCTAAAGATTGCTCTGGGGTATTGTTAACCAGATCAGTGCCAGAGCTTTCCATGAGAGGCTGAACCATCCTCTGGTTTCCAGATTTCCCCAGAGATGAAAGGAAGGGGATTTAACGGTGAGAAGAGGAGTGCAGAGGACAGAAGATTCAATTCAAGGACATATGGAATAAAGTAAAACTTCATCAGGTATTTCCCAGCTGTTCCTAGTTATATCCCAGCAGAAGATGGAGCTGCTTAGAAGGGACAAAGAGTCAGAGCAAGAGGTAGGGGACTGAGGTTCAAAGAGCATGTTCTCCACTGCCAGGCCCTTAGTTAGATTCTCGGTCTGTATCACATCATTTAGTCCTGACTATAACCCTATCAGGTAGACAACATCATGCCCATTTCAAAGAGGAGAAAACTGAAGCTCTGCAAATTTAAGTCACTTGTCCTGTATCAAAGGTTTGCAAATTAGGATGCCTGGCTCCAAACCCAGGTGTGCCTGACTCCAAAGGTGGGGCTGCTTCTACTTGACCATCGTGAGGGGGTAGGGACCAGTGCTCCTTATTCATGATTGAAGGTGCTGTGGGTCGAGGAGGAAAGATGAAGAAGAGACAGGCTCTGAAAACTGTGAATGGACCTTGCAAATAACCACCCGTGGGAAGTAGCAGGCAAGGCCACTGTTCCCGTGGCTCCACAGGCCTGAGACATTCAGGGAAGTGGGTGGGACAGCGAGGGGTGCTCTTTGCTGACACCCAACTCCCTTTCCTGTTCTCCTCTCCAGTGTTCTTCCCACCCACTGTAGGGTTTGGGTGGAGTGGTCTCGAGGCTTGGAGGTAAAGTTTTCCTTTCTTTTTGGCCGTGCTGTTCCTACGCAAACACACAGGCAGTCCTGACCCTTTCGTGCCTGGGTCTTTTGTTCCTTGCTCTTGGGTGCCTTGAGAGCTTGGTCCATCATGTTCTCACTTGTTCATCTTCAGAAAAACAGCTTTCCTATTGCCTGTCTGTTGCATTGTAAACGCTGTATCAATATTAAGCATTATTAGAGCATCCTTGCCTAACAATTACATCCTAAGGATCCAGTGATCACGGCTGCTTTTAAAGGCCTCTTCTAATATTTACCTACCCAGCTTCCTTCTATACTCTTAGCTGTGTTTTTCTGAAACAGCTGCATCCAGAACAGAAGGCCCTTTTGTGTAAACTCATAAGTCACCTGTACTTATTTTGTGTATCCAGGGCTGTTATGCTCGGCAGCAAGCTATTTTTTTTTTTCAAATCAGAGTGGGTATTTGATATAATAGATTATTACATGGTCAGCATATAAATTACTAGGTCTTAGGAGCAAGAAATTACTAATTTTGCCCTGAGGTAATATAACAGCTACTATGGAGTCACTAAAATCAATTAAATAGATCATTTGTGGTCAGGGCAGAAGCGTGGAATTACTACCTGAATAGCATTCAGCAGTCATTTCCTCATTTAATCATTCAACAAACAGGTATTGAGAACCCTAGGTGAGTTTGAGACATTGTCTAGGTGTTCGGCAGTGCTACAAAGAGATATAAAGCATTCTGCCTCAAGGGGATCAAAGACTTTACCCAGATCCTTTCTATAGGAAGTTAATTGAAGTCATTGTGCTCTTTGATCGGTAAATGTAAGTGCAAGGGAAGTGGGCTTTCTTAGAAAGGGATGGGACTTGGAACCAGAAGCATAAGGGGTAACCTGCACAGTTTTGTTTAGAAGTGGGGAAGAGAAGGTAACTCTACCCCAAGACTCTGGAGACTCTGCCCCAAGAAGGGCGTGTTATAATCCACCATGCATTCGGGACCAAGGGGCCTGAACATGAAGTCCAACTCTGTCATTTATTAGTTGAGTGATTTGGGGCAACTTACTTAACCTCATTGAGTTCCAGTTTTTTTAATCTGTTAAAGGGAATAATCATAGTCTTTACCCCAGCTCTATCATAAAGATTAAAGGAGATCTTATAAGTGAAATGCCTGGCACATACTAGGCACTCAAAAAGAAGTGTCCATGATGCTTATAGGACAGGCCCACGGGAAAGAGTTGGACGCTGCTGGCACCATGGGATTCAGCCCACCCTACTCAGAAGAAGCTCTGAGGGTCTAATTTGACCTTGTCACTGACCTGTCCCCAAACTGAAAAGAGACCCTAGTTTTTTCATAGTCCTCAAAGAAGAATCTACTTCTTTTGCACAAGAGTCGTGGCGACCATAGTAGTCTCAGCTCAGGATACAAGACCATGAGCTATCAGGTTTTTTTCTCCCCATGGGAAACACTTCATTCTTTGCCAGTGAGGAACTTTTCATTTGCTCTATAATTGAAACGGGACCTCTGGGTCATCGGGTGTGTGTCATCTGGCCCGTGAGTCACCCAGGGCAGTTGTCCACTTTTTATCAAGTGAGTCAAGGATGTATTGACCCGTGTCAGATGGCATGGAGGGTGGAGAAATTATCTAATGGATCCGAGCAATCCAGCCCCACCCCTGGACTACTTGAGGGGGTACAACACCCTTCCACACTGATCCCATCCACTCTTCCTTGTCACCGTGGAACCAGCCTAATGAGAAGGTGTGGACCAAATTGGACTTCTTTTATTCAAGCACCAATGAGGGAAAGATACTATGAAATAACTCTTTATGTCAGAAACCAAAGTTAAAATAATGTCATACCCTGATAATTAATACTATCAGGCTTGACAGCAGAATATGCTAAATAAATTAGTCTATAAATGCTTATGTGTCTTCCAATTACAGGTTTTTGGTCTAATAATTGCTTCACCGAATAGATGAATTGCCTCAATATTCTGCTTGCCTTTTGCTTGTAAAGATGTGGCCTTTATCAACTCATATTAAATAGAAATACCTTTCCTTCCCTGCCTCCACCTGTAAAATGGAGGGCTTTTCTGAATGCCATTTAAAGGAATTTGTGAGTATGACTTCAACTCAACTCAACCAATATTTATTGGGTATCTTCTCTGCGTAGGGAACAGGGCTGGTCACTGAACACTGAAGAAGGGGACACAGAGACAGCGATGTCAGTAACTGTCCTCAGGGAACTTTCACCTGGGAAAGGAAGGGGTTTTACAGCTCTGGGTGCAGTAAAGGCAGAGAGGGCCTTGAGTTGTCAAAATGCCTTCAGACGGCTGGGCCTTGGGAAGCAGAGAGGAGGTAGGGCAATGTTTCCTGGGTTGAGGACGTGGCACAGACAGGGAAGGCCCCAGAGATGGCTACTCCCCAGGCTCTTTGAGGGGTCTCCATACATACAGTCCCCTGAATGTCAACACTGTCTGTGTTTCTTTAGCACAGTTCTCACTGGCTAAGTGAAGAAGGCAAATTTGTAAGGTTGGCCTGTCTGACTCCAGGGTCGATGCTTTTGGGTGTCACACCACTGGTTCTTAGACTTGGGGCAGAGCAGAACCACCTGGGGTACTTTTGAAATGTAGAATCCAGGCTTTCACTTCAGGTCATCCCTAAACCCTCAGGGTTTCAGCCTGCTCAAACCTGAGCGGCTGAGGATCGTGTTGAGATGCAGATTCCGATTCAATAGGTTGGCAGGGCAGGGCTTGAGATTTTTCTATTTCCTACAAGCTTCCGCTGCTGGTCCCTGGCCTGCTCTTAGACTAGCAAAGCCCTGGGGTTTCTGAATCTCCCCAAAGGTTGAGCATCACTGCACTGAGCTCTGTGGTCTCTTGCTTGGGCTTCCTTACATATGGATAACAGCATCTCAAGGCGACACGGAGAGGCAAGAGGAGATCAGGATGGGGCTGGGCCCTGGAGTCCAAGCCGGGACTGAATTGCAAAGGTGGAAGGACTGCCTACTTCAGAGAGGTCCCAGAGGCCAAGCCCCGTGGAAGGCTGGGCTGGAGCTGTGATTCCATCGCTGACAGATCCCACACACGAGACCCTCGGAAGGACCCACTGATTAAATAAATGTGTTCCCAGGGCAGGAGGAAAATCCCAGGTTTAGAACTCATTTCCTTCTGAGGGGCTTTTCCTCCCTTCCCCAGGTTGGACACACATAGACATTCTCAGAGGAAATAACCTGGTCCTTTGAAACCCACCCGCAGGAGGGACGCACATACCGGCTTTGATAGCAAGATGGTCCTCCTGATTTTCTCTGCTTCCCAGACTGGGGAAATGTTATCATGTTCCAGTTAAGTTGAAATGAAACACATTTTAAAAGTTTTTTTTTCTTTTTAATAATGGAAAAAGCAGGTAATCCAAAGCGAATATAATTCTTTTAAAGAATTTTAAAAATAAATGAAGTTAGTTTTTTGTTTTTTTAAAAAAAACAGGAAATAGCTTCATTGTTTGAGTTTAGATATAATTAAACCATTGATTTGGCCTCGTTAGAAAGTGCATCTTTGTCAAAAAAAGCAGAGACACTGTGACAGGGCACGGATGGTGGGGAGACGCAGGCTTTATCCGAGTACATACTGTTAATTTCTTTATAAAAAGACAAAAATTGGGATTAGCAAGTGGCCTTAATAGGTAGTGTAGCGAATGTCTTCTCATTTTCCTAAAAGCCCCCATCTTGGCAATATTGTGTTGCTTAGGAACTAACAAAAACATGTCTCTGTGTGTGTGTGTTTCTCTCTTTCTCTCTTTCTTTTTTTTTTAATGGTCCCTTTGTGCCCTGATATTTTTCCAAGTTGGCAGCTGTGAGGAAAAACAATGTGATTTGGTGAGATGCAGCCTCCCCGCTCTCCAGTCTGGAGCAGAATAGATAAGAACTTGTATGTCAGAATACAAAGTTTACTCAGCACCAGTCAAAAGCTTTTGATGTTGCCTGCCCAATCTGGCCTCGCATCTTTGAAGTTCTATTACCCATGCTAGGGTTCCGTCAATAAGAAACAGACCTTTCTTTGCCCTGCTAGTTAAAACATCTGCCTCCTGGAAACGCCCCGCATTAAAACAGGCCACAATAGTTCCAGGGCTAATAGACACCTGGGGTTTGCCACATTAGTAACAAGAAGAGAGATGTTTAAGGAATGAGATCTATTTAAGAAAACCCTCAAGGATATGGGGGTGATGATTTTTTCCCCCATTCTGGGATCATAGGAAAAAGATTCGGCTTGATTGGAGCTCTCACAAGCAGAGTGACTGACCAGGGCCACCTCTTCCTGAGGCTGTTTATACAGTGCTGTGTATTCATGTTATAAGTCACATGTGATCTGCTCTCTTTATCTGGGGCATTAGCCATTTCTTGGTGCAAAGGAGCAGGGAAAACAGGCTCACCGGTTTGTAGTGTCACTCTTTGCAACGTCATTTAAACTGCTTGGCAAATGGCTTATTTGTCAAAGAATATTGCTTTTTCCTGGAACAAAAACCCAGCTACTGACTGCTGAAATCTATGGCTATCAGAAACAATATCAAGATGTGCTTCTGTTGCTACACGGTGGTGCCCTTTGAAGGGACAGAGAGGTGGGGCTTAGGAGAGCTTTTGTTCCTGGAAATGAAAGCATCTGAACAATAGGTTGTATGAAGGACCCGTGATGCCAGGTTCCCTGTCCCAAACTCTAGCTTGCAACAAAAGTCTTCGGCTCAGAGAGTCCGGTTCTGAAAATGTCAGAGGTGGGTGGAGGTCTAAGGAATGATGGTGACGGGCAGGTGGCCAGACCGCCAGACAGATGCAGACCAAGTGTCGCTAGTCCTAGTTGGCTGGTATGAGCCCTGACCCTGTGGCCCTAGATCCTCTGCTGTGTCATCTGTCAGAAGGGTGAAGAGTGAAAGTCAGAAGGAAAAAGGACATGAACTCATGCCTCAGAAATTCTTTGCCAAAAGGCTGAGCTCAATGTGTAGGTGGTAGAAACAGGGCAAGTTGGTATGTCACGGAGCAACACAATGATTGGGCAGATAGGTTGTCCTGGGGCAGCACTGCCAACCCCCTTCTATGCATTTTTCCTCCCTTCATGATATATTTCATCTTTCCCAATGCCTGTGTTTGGTGTCCTCAAACTCTTTTGTTCTCCTTCTTTGTCTCTCTCCTCTCAAACTCTGATATCAGGTTAGGATCTGATCAGCTTACCCATTCTAAGAATAAATAACTGAAAATGCTCAATTGGTTATTCCTCCTAAGAGCGTTTTCATTTTAAGAGACAACAAAAAGAAGTCAAAGAAATGAATATCTAATGGTGAAATTTTAGACATTGATGGGTTAGAACGTCACTGTCCTAAAATTACACCACATAGGGTCTCTACTAGTCTTGCTGAGGAAAGACACACAGCTCTTTCCTTCAGTAAACTTGCAATATAATAAGGAAGAAAGCACAAAAAGTCTAAGAATTCTTACATGAAATATTTACAGAATGAACCAGGGCTTGGTCATAGCGTGATACAAATAGGGAAAGGTAAATGATGAGGAGCGGACAGGCAGGCTTGATCACATTCCCTGGCTCATGATGTGAGTGGTTCTGACCCAGATTTCAGGAACATAGTAACATGGCAGGAAATTGGAGACCCCTGAAATGGCATGTGGGCTGGCCTGGTGTCAAAGTCTGACCACCTACAATGAGGTAGTTGGGTGAGGGAAGGGAGATGAGGACCCCGATCCCTGAGCTCAGGTGTGGGCTGGCAGGACCAAGTCCCTGTGGGCTCCTGCCCAGAGAGGAGCATGGTGATGGCCATGTCCGGTGAGAGCACACGCTGGATTGGAAGAGGTAAGGTGGAGGGTGGAGGCAGGGAGACTGGCTGGGGAAGGTACTGGAAGGCCTAACTCTACAGCTGGAGCATAACTCTACAGCTGGACTGCTAGCTTAAACCCCAGCTCTGCCATCCCATAGCTGGGTGACCTTGGGCAGGTTATTTAACCTCTCCAAGTCACAGGACCTTCCTCTGTAAGATGGGATGCTACTAGTATCTATCTCTCAAGGCTCTTATGATGAGTATATCTGTATCCATCCACATTTATAGCTTTCTTCCTTATTAGATTGCAAGTGTGTGTGTGTGTGTGTGTATGTATGTACATGTGTAATCAAGGTCTGAAGCATCTTGATCTGTGCCTGGCACATGGCACTAGCTATGTCGGCATGCACCCACCGGCGGTGGTACTGTTGTAACAGCCAATAAGATCTGCAAAAGGCTCTTCCTATGGCACCTGGGAGGTGACATGGGGTCTGGCTGAGGAGGGCAGGCCCCCAGCAGCACGATGCAGTCTGAGCCCTTGTCAACAAACACCTTTAACTCACTTCATTCTTCAGATAACATGCCGAGGAATTTAGCACCAGCTCGGTACTCACAATTCCACTTAGGGAAGAAGAATAAGTGGGCTTGACCTGTGGTTAGCACAATGAAATACAGGTTGCAGAATGTGTTTCCCGAGAGTGAAATGAGGATTGTTTGATCCTGCATTCTCAAGATCAAAACGGATTGCCAGCACCTCTGGATTGGTTTATGTGGGACCCTGCTAAGGGGATGGGGGGCCGGTGTGAGTTGGATCCTCTCACACATACAGTCAGTCCCCTGGTACCCACAGGTTCCTCATCCATGGATTCGACCAACCAGGTGGAAAATATTTGGAAAAAAAGAAAATAACTAAACAATAATAAAAAATAATATAAATAAAATGCAATATAGTATAACTATTTGCATAGCATTTGCATGGTATTATATATTATAAGTGATCTAGAGATGATTTAAAGTACAGGCACACCTCGTCATATTGCACTGCACTTTCTTGTGCTTCCCAGATACTGTGTTCTCTACAAATTGAAGGTTTGTGGCAACCCTGCAATGAGCAAGTCTATTGGCACTATTTTCCCAATAATATGTGCTCACTTTGTGTCTCTGTGTCACAGTTTGGTAATCATTACAATATTACAAGCTTTTAAATTATTATTATATCTGTTACGGTGATTTGTGATCAGTGATCTTTGATGTTACTATTGTAATTGTTTTGGAGCACTGTGAATGATGGCCTTATAAGATGATGAAAGATGATGAATGTGTGTTTCCTGACTGCTCTACTGACTGGCTGTTCCTCCATCTCTCTCACTCTTCTTGGGCATCCCTATTTCCTGAGACACAACAATACTAAATTAGGCCAATTAACAGCCCTATAATGGCCTCTAAGCGTTCACGAGAAATGAAGAGTCGCATGTCTCTCACTTTAAATCGAGAGCTAGAAATGATTAAACTTAGTAAGGAAGGCATGTCAAAAGCTGAGATAGGCCAAAAGCTAAGCCTTGTATACCAAATGGTTAGTCAAGTTGTGAATGCAAAGGAAAAGTTCTTGAAGGAAATGAAAAGTGCTACTCCAGTGAACACATGGATGATAAGAAAGCAAAACAGGCTTATTGCTGATGGGGAGAAAGTTTGAATGATCTGGATAGAAGATCGAACCAGTCGTAACATTCCTTTAAGCCAAAGTCTAATCCAGAGAAAGGTCCTAACTCTTTTCATTTCTCTGAAGGCTGCCGAAGAAAAGGTGGAAGCTAGCAGAGGTTGGTTCATGAGGTTTAAGGAAAGAAGCCATCTCTATAACATAAAAGTGCAAGGTGAAGCAGCAAATGTTGATGTAGAAGCTGCCCCAGTTTTGCAGAAGATCCAGTTAAAATCATTAATGAAGATGACTACATTAAACAATAGATTTTCCGTGTAGACAAGACATTCTTCTATTTGAACAAGATACCATCTAGGATGTTCATAGCTAGAGAGGAGAAGTCAATGCCTGGCTTAAAAGCTTCAAAGACAGGCTGACTCTTTTATTAGGCCCTAGTGTAGTTGGTGACTTTAAGTGGAAGCCAATGCTCATTGACCATTCTAAAAATCCTAATGCCCTTAAGATGTTAATAATATTAAATCTATTCTGCCTGTGCTCTATCAATGGAACAACAAAGCCTGGATGACAACACATATGTTTATAGCATGGTTTACTGAATTTTTAAGTCTACTGTTGAGACCTACTGCTTAAAAAAAAAGATTCCTTTCAAAATATGACTGCTCATTGACAATATACCTGGTCATCCAATAGCTCTGATGGAGAAGTATTAATACAAGGAGATGAATGTTGTTCTCATGCCTGTTGACACAGCATCCATTCTGCATCCCGTGGATCAAGAAGCAATTTCAACTTTCAAGTCTTATTGTTTAAGAAATACATTTTGTAAGGCTATAGCTGCCATAGATGGTGAATCCTCTGATGGATCTGGGCAAAGTAAATTGAAAACCATCTTGAAAGGATTCACCATTCTGGATGTAATTAAGAACACATATGATTCATGGGAGGAGGTCAAAATATTAACAGTAAGAGGAGTTTGGAAGATGTTGATTCTCACCCTCATGGATGACTTTGAGGGGTTCAAGACTTCAGAGGAGGAAGTACCTGCAGGTGTCATGGGAATAGCAAGAGAACTAGAATTCAAAGTGGAGTCTGAAGATAGGACTGAATTGCTGAATCTCATGGTAAAACTTGAATGAATGAAGATTTAATTCTTATGGATCAGCAAAGAAAGTGGTTTCTTGAGATAGAATCTACTCTTGGGGAACCAACGTGAAGACCACTGTGGAGCTGAAAGGAGAGTAGGTGGCTGAGAACTGAGGGATTAGGAGGCACAGGAGAGGAAAGAGGGAGAAGTGGATTCGGCTGTGCTCCAGCCCAGGGGGCTCATTTCAAAGAAATTCTTGTTTTCTCTCCGGGCTTGGGTTTGTAGAGGGCAAAGTGAGGGAATAATAAAAGAAAACCACAAACACAGTAAATACAGGCAGCCCTGGGCGGTGAGGTGGTGTTTTAGGGGGACTATGTTGCCACGTGCTGTTTTGCCCAGAGAAGGAAGCTCTGGCTTCCCAGCTTGGATTCTTAGGTTGGGTTTTCCTGCACTAGCCCCTGAGATGGAGATTCTTACACAAGTGAGTTACTGAGGGTGGACTCTGGGGAGAACCCATATGGGAGCAGGTGAGGGAACAGGACAGGGCAGGAGACACCAGACAAAGGTGATGTTGTCAGGAGACCTGCAGAGCCCGTGCGATCCCAGGGGGCGCTCTGGGAGCACGCACTGAGGTTGTCCCGCCCCGAGGCAAGAGGGACGGGCCCAGCTGCTGCAGTTCGGTTACCCATCGGCGGCAGGTCTCAGCCCTGCGGTGTAGGGGCACGAAGGCCAAGGCGGCTCTAGGTGAGGTGGCTCCCATCAGCCAACGACAACCTCTAGAAAAGAGTGCAAGTGGGAGCTCCTCAAAGCCACTACCTGCAGCAAGTGGGGAACAGAGAGCCCTGTAGCATAAGGGGTGTCTACACCCTGCTAAGAGCTTTTGCGCCTGCTGCTGCCTCCTTCAATCTTAACCCTCACTGCCAAGTTCTTGCGTTCCCTGGCATTAGCATGCTTTCCCAGGCTTCTGTGCCTTCCCACTTGCTGTTCCTTGTGCTTAAAGCGATCTTTCCCCTTTTCACCTAATCATCATTTCAGATGCAGCTCAAATGTCATTTCCTTAGTGGAGCCTTCCTCACTTCTCCCGAGTAAGAGCGGATCCACACCCCCTCTGTGACCACAGCCTTTCGTACCTGCCTACATCAGAGCTTTACAAAACGTTACTTTTGTTTTGTTTTTCTTATGTACCTGTGTTGTGTTTAGCTTTCTAAAGATATGCTAAATGAGACTTTGTTGATTACATGAACGAAGGTGCTGCAACCGAAAGGTAAAAGGGACCCCCATTGCTCACGCAGGGTGCTGCCTGTCTGGATGATTTGGGGTAAGTAGATTAATTCCTCTGTGATAACTCACTTTTTGTAAAATGTGCGAGCTCCTGGACACTCCCTGCTAAGCTCTGTTCTCCAGTGGCTGTGGGATCCTCCTGCCAATCAAAAATGAAACCCAAGCAAAAAGATGACCTCTACTGCTTGCCGCACGCACCTAAAATCCTTTCTGATTGCGTGTGATCTCACTGTTATCCTCTGTTGGCCAGGATCACGTTATCTATGGTGAACATGTCCTTAAAACACCAGGAACATTTAAAACTCGATATAAATATTTGAACTCATTTACCTCTTTATTTAAAAAGACAGCTTTATATAATCAACGGGGCTTCTAGATTTTTAAAGTAGGAAGAATAGTTTTGGGGTGAGAGGCACAATGGGGTATTGGAAACTACTCTGGATTGGGACGAGGAGAAGGGAACAGGGAAGTTAAGTAATTTGGCCAAAGTCCCATGGCCAATAAATGATGGGCCTTTTTTGAATTTTAAAAGATAGATAAAATCCATTTTATTTAATTAGAATTTATGTGCAAAAGATGCAGTCATTTAAAACATACAGTTTGCTGAGTTTTGACAAATGTGCACACCTTTGTAACACCACCAAGATCAAGATACAGAACATTTCCATCACCCCCTGAAATTCCCCACAGACTCCTACCAGTCAGTCCCCCACTCCTGGCCTAGGCTCCCAGTGATCTGCTTTCTGCCATACTAGATTCGTCTTGCTTTTTCTAGAATTTCACTTACATGGATAATTATATAATATGTAGCCTTTGTGTCTGGATTTTTTTTGCACTCAGCACGTTGCTTTTGAGATTCATCCTGGTTGTGTGCATCACTAATTTGTTTGTTTTTCTTGCTGAGTCATATTCCAATGTGCGCATGTTCACATGTGTTCATTCATTCACCTGGCGGTGGACTTTGGATTGTTTGCAGTCTGGGGCTATCATGAATAAACCTGCTATGAACATTCATGTACAAATCTTCATGTGAACATGTTTTCATTTCTCTTGGGTAAATACCTAAAAGTGGAATCAGTGGGTTGTATAGTATTGGTTTAGTGTTGTAAGAAACTGTCAAACTGCTTTTCAAAGTGGTTGGACCATTTTGCTTTGCAAGCAGAGCAGGAGGGTTTGCCTTGTGGAGCCTCATTCTGAGTTCCACCAATTTGGAATCCATCTGGCTGGGGAGCCCAGGTCCTTCCTACCATGTGCACTCAGATTGGGCGTATTCCTAAATCTGAGTGCATGTAAAAATAATCCAGGAAGCTTGTTAAAATACAGAGTCCAGCCTCTATCCCCAGAGTATCTGATTCAGTAGGTCTGGGGTAAAACTTTGGGATTTGCATCTTTAACAAGCACCCAGAGATTTTGGATGCTGGTGGTCCATAGGACACTCTTTGAGAAACTGTGCTATGTGGTTCACCAGATTTTCCAGAGAAAATCCCCCCAAGTAGGGACATCTGGTATTCTAACAGGGAAATGGCTGCAGATAACAAATGCCAACATCTGGCTTGTCCAGCTGTTTCTACATCACCATTATCTATGGATGCTCTGCATGCAGGGACAAATGACACTGAAAGGTGGATAATTCCTAAATCTTTCTGAAGTGCCTTTGAAATGTATGTTTATCCTTATTTTTTTCCTAATATTATGCTCTAGGAATTCATGTCAAGCAAACAGGGAGGCTACATTTTGAGAAGAAAATATAGGAATTGCTGAGCAACTGCTTAATTTCCCAGGACACACCAACTACATGCTTTGAAAAGATGCATGGTTCTCAGACGTTTTGTGCACAAGAATCTCCTAGGGCATGTGTTAGTATGGAGATTGGGGGGAGGGGACTCCTACCAGGAAAGTATACATATTTTTTTGTGTTCCAATAAAACTTTATTTACAAAAACCAGGGTGGGCCAAATGTAGCCCATAGGCCCTACTTTGCCAAGCCCCGATTGAGACGAAGGAAAAGACCAAGTGCTTTACTGTTTTTAAATGAACCCTGTACAAGGTCCACATTGAAATGGCAGTAAGGCCTCATTTCTCTTGGAACCTTTAAATTTTGTTTTTTTCACATATAAAGTTGTTATGGTAGATAGGAGACTTAAAGTTTCACATTTGGAAAGGTGGTTTTAAAAGCTTGAGAAATACTAACGTTGCTTTGAATTAAAATCTATTAAATATCAATGCTGAACAGGAAACAACATTTAAGTAACATCCAGTTATTGCTAATAATAGTGGTGGGCCACAAAGCACACCTTGAGAAACTCTGAAACAAACCATTGTTTCTCAGTTTCCCTCTGTGCAGAAGGAAACGGTCAACTCTCTGGGTTCCAAACCTTAATAGACAAAACAAACAGAAGGTGGGTATTTTTTAATTGTGATTTCCTTAGTTGGTATTATGGTATGAGGAGTAAGAAACTGGGCCTTGGAATCAGAGCTGAATTTGAGCTGCAGCTACACCATTTACTAGCTGTGTAACTGTGGGCTATTTCTGCAGCATCCTAAGCCTCAGTTGCCTTATCTGTAAAATGGCAATAGTAACATCCACTTCATTTGCCCTCCTTAGTTTCCAGTGGCTGTGGAGATTGAGACGCTACCCAGAGCCTGCCATAAGCTAGCTCTCGGTGAAGGTCAGGTAGTGGCAGTGGTGTCACCTGCTGTCATTCCCCTGCCGCATGGTGGCCTGTGGCTGTGCATGGTGAATCCTGATCATGCAGACTTTCCCCCTGCAGAGCCTGGTCTTCAGGGGTTGCACAGGGTCCGGCCTTTCTCCACTCTGACAAAGGAGTGCTCGGGTGAAACATTTATCCCACGCCCTGCTCCCAAGGGAATAAAAAGTGTCCTGCCCCCACACCCTGTAAGTCCCTCAGCCCATTTCCCCAGTGAGCCAGAGCTCATTGCTACTTGTCACTTCTTATCTGATCTTCAAATAACACAAAGGCAGCTCCTGCCCAGTCTGAAGGTCTGATTGCAGGTGACCTTCAGACACCCAGGCGTGTGAATGTGTGAGAACAGCCCAAGCAGGCGCAAGGAATCTGTGTTCTTGAATCAGTGTTCTCCCAGCCCCGCCTCGCCCCCTGGAGGGAATCCTGCCTTTCTCCTGCCACCTCCAGGGGCCCCCCATGGGTGGGCGAATGTGATGTCTCCCCTCCAGAGAGGTCTCCCAACCCCAGGAGACTGTCTGCAAGTGGGGAAAGCAATACAATTTTCTGGATCTCCTATCTAGGTGTGAGGCATAGCTCAACTTGCCTTTGCAGAGGGTCCCATGCAAACCAAGAGTGGAGGCCCAGGCTGGTCTTCAGATAAGGGGCCAGGGGCTGTGTTTTCTCAGGGCTTCTCAACCTCAGGCAGAGAAGGGACAAGCTGACTTGAGAGCAAGGGGTCCCACCATCAGAATACAACTCTACCTTCCTCTGTCCCGTTCCCCAGATACCAACCTCAAGTCCCTTTCTTGACAGCCACATCCGGTCTCTCCAGGAGAACAATCTTTCTTTGGAATTCTTTGCTCCCACTCTGAAGTGCAGTACCCCCCCTCCCCTCTGCCATCCACGGTGACCTTGGCATGTCTGCCAACACTCAACATCGTGAGGCTTTATAAACCTCATATCTCAGAAGGGGCTGACATTACATTACAAGAGGATCTGTAAACCTCCCCAGGATGACTGATGTCTTTTTTAAACAACAGACCAAGACTTCATTTAAATTAGTAACATGGAGATTAGAGGCGCTCTCTCAGCCCCTGGCTCGGCCACGCCGCGACGCTGGGAATATCAGTCACATGAAAGCTGTTAAGTTTGAGATGGAAATAAATCTGGGAGCCTGTAAAAACTGTCAGCAGGTCAGGGAAGTTTATGAACTCTTGCTGTATCTAATCATAAATCATCAGAATAAGCTAAAACTGAGAAGAAAAATGTCCTCTTTTGTAATCTAATGCTGTCTGTTAGGGCAATAAAACTCAAATGAAATGCATGCATTGCAATTTTTAGCTGATACTTTACATTATTAGCAAAGTGAAGGAAGAGACTCCAACTTAGAAGAGGGAGACAGATGAGGGGAAGGGCACCATCCTTCTAAAGCTCCGGGCCCTTAATCCTCTGGCTTTGCAGCTCTGTCCTCCCTTCCCACCTCCTGGGGCCTCAGAACAAGGAAGTAGGTGATATGGATCCCAGGCACTTGGGTGCTAAGTGGCAGGCAGTGAGCATGTCCTGGTGGTGGCCTTGAGATGGGTCACATGGCCCAGTCTCCCCTCCCAGTGCAGTTCCCACGCTGGCCTTATTGACCCAGTTCACATTCCCACACTTTCAGGCTGCGGAGGGTGGAAGGCGTGTGCCAGCCGGCTCAGGTCTCCAGGCTTCCTCGTTCTCATCAGCCTGGAGAGGTACCCCAATTCCTCAAGCCCTTTGGGGTGACTAACTTCCAAGTGGGGGGTTTTGGACACTCCTCTGTGTCTCTGGAAACCCTTGGCAATAACTCACCTCTCTGGCACCTTTCTTCCATTGTCTGTGAGGTTTGATGTTAAGGATG
Organism: Cheirogaleus medius; assembly: GCA_008086735.1. NCBI lineage: Eukaryota > Metazoa > Chordata > Mammalia > Primates > Cheirogaleidae > Cheirogaleus > Cheirogaleus medius. The sequence continues at coordinate 12,201,225 of VBSM01002937.1, forward strand.
ACATTTTGCTTATATGTTTTCTAAGACCTGCCTGGGGGTTGACAAAGCCCCAAGCAGGCGTGGAAGTTGGGTAAGGAACAGGGTTGTTTCTTCTCTATCAACTATTTATTGAGTGCCAGGTTTGTGCTGGGTGCCAGAGACCCAAAGGGAAATAAGCCAAAGCTCCGTGAGCAGGCGGGGGTGGAGAGGAAGGCCGGGCGGGCCTGGATTCCTGCCTTACATACCAAAAGTGGCATCCAGCTTGCTGCAGCTCTGGTTGGTCTTTCTAAGCACTGGGGAAGCATGAAGGACCAGAGAGGGAGCAGGGCAAGAGGCACAGAGATACCTGGAAAGACCCCTTCAAGAAGATGAAGGGTTTTTATGAAGTAGAGGGTGAACTCCGGCCATCCTTGTCCGCAGATGACTCTGCAAGAGAAACGGGCCTAACCTAATGCTTTGGCCATTGTAGCCATGGGATTATTTGGTAAATAAAAAATGAATGAATGAAATGGGTTAAAGGTAAAGCAGCTGGACTTCGATTGGTTATACAGTAGAACTTTCTGATTTTTAAGACATTCAAACACTGGAATAAGGAGACCCAGGGAGTGTGAGAAGATTGTATCCCTGAAGATCATGCAGAAAATATTAAATGGCCATTGATAAGGGGTTAGATATCCTCCTGCAAGAAGGCAGAGGTCCAGGCAAGCTAATTCCTGGAAGTCCCTTCAAGCATTCCCTTCTTATACTCAACTCAGCCAAATTTTAAGAAGGGAAATCCTCTGCCATCCTGGTGATGTCTTAGTCCATTCCTACTGCTGTAACAACACACCTTAGCTTGGGTTTATAAACAACAGAAATTTAATGCTTACAGTTCTGGAGGCACCATCTATGTGTCCTCACATGACAGAAGGGTTAGAGGAGCTCCCTCAGGCCTCTTTTATAAGGGCACCAATCCCATTCATGAGGGTGGAGTCCTTATGACCTTATCACCCCCTAAAGTCTCTACCTCTTCATAGTATCACATTGGGTATAAGGTTACAACATATTATGGGGGGACACCAACATTCAGACCATAGCAGATGGTGACATCTCCTACATGCCTGCTCCCTAAAGCAGCATCTCCTGGGCTCTAGCCACTGACACTGTGCAAGTCTCTTTCCCCTAATGGAAATGGTAAGTCCCTCTGCAGGAGGTATGTTAGCCTTGGCTTGGGGTAGGGGTAGGGGTCAGCATGGTGGGTGGTCATCTCCACTAGCTCCCATGTTGGAGGACACACATGGGCCTTGTAAAAGTGACTGTGTCAGAGTAGGCTCCCAAAAGTCAACAGAAGGGGAGGAAAATTCAGAGGCAGGCAGCTTTCTTATAGATCATTCAGGAACACAGGGAAGGAGCTACTGGAAGAACAGCCCTAGTTTGACATCTTACAGCAGAGGAGGGAGGCCGTGGGAGGCCTCAGCAGAACTTTAACTGCTCCAGAAACCTCTTTCCTTGGTGGATCATGAGTCTTTACCAGAGAACACAGACCAGAGTCATCCATGGGCTCTGAGGAGGCTTGGGATCCCTGAACTGGGCTTTCTTGCATTTGCTTAAATCTAGCTGCTTCCTTAGGGCAGCAAAACTCAAAGGGAAATTTGCCTTTATGGATGTATCTCCATTTCCTTTAACTTCCATGTATAGTTTAGCTTGTTGATAGACCTGGGAGGAGGGTTGGTCGGTCAAGGACTCTTATCCTACTTTTATAAATAGAGAAACAGAGAACTTGCTTAAGAATAGCTAATCAGTGTCATAATCATGCTTAAAACCCAGTCTCTTTGCTCCCAGATAGTTGTGTTTTGTTACATCACACCACCCATTAGCTTTCTACGATTCTGTTGATCATATGGGATCAGAGAATAATTGTGAACTGAAAAATGGGAATTGGCCCTGCCACCCAGAGGCTAGAGGTTATCAGGCTGTGAGCTAAAAGAAGGGCAGTAAGATGGAATTCACGTATATTTTGTGGGTAGGCATTTTTGTCTTATCCTTGTGATAAGAGTAGTGTGTGCGTGTGTGTGTGTGCGTGTAGACTAGCAATGAGGGGGAGAGGATGACATTATAAAATGTAAATTTTGGTGAGCAATTAAAGAAACTTCTAGTACCTTCTTGACTTGAGAAGAACATTTGCCATACATATTACCCATGATTATATTTCCTGGGGATAGACAAGAGAAACTGGGGCAATGTGGCGGTCTTTAGCTTAGACAATCCCCCAAGGGAGTTAAGCACTAAGGGCTGCCTGCAGGCAACACTCCCAGCAGCTTGAGGGGGGTAAGACCTTCACTCCTGAAGGGAGATCTGGGCCATACATTTCGCCACCCACCCCACAACTGATTCTCATGGTATAAAACAATCAAAGAAGATGAAGATTGAAATAAAAATCCATCGGATTTGGTACTCAGAAGCCCTAATGACTTCTGAGTTACTAGATTGAAGGGAGCAATAAAAGAGGAATCTGAAAAGGAAAAGAGAGAGAATGATGAGTTTCATGTGTTTTTTGGGTCAAAAGTTCAATTGAAGTGGAGGAAGAAATAGAAATTAGATTGAAGGCATTAAAATTCAGAGTTGAAAACTGGTAGGCTAAACATAGCCAGCAGTCTTATTTTATTGTGTCTGGATGGTTTTAATCATTAGAAAATTTTATAAAAATGTTTGAACGTCTAGTTTTTTTTTTTTGAAAAATCAGAAGTTTGAGTGATACCAGTTTCATATTCTTATGAAGCAGCAATGACTTGAGCTAGTTTTGCCCCTTCAAGGGGGATCAGGTGATCTCCAGTTGGCCACAGTCCCCATCCTTCCCTATTGTACCTTATTCACGCACGACCTGCTGAGTCTCTCTAGAGACATGAGATTGGCAGATTAGGCTTCACATAGGATAAGAAACCAACCAAGCAATGATTGGGCGGGGCCGAGCATCGCAGACAGAACGGTCGAAAGGGTGTTGAGGTGGGCATGGATTTGAGATGCTCCAACAGCGTCTGGAGGCTGGTGTGGCCTGGCACAGTGAGGCGGAAGGTGATGGAGTCAGAGAGGCAGGCAGGGCTCACCCAGGAAAGCTTGACAGGCCAGGCTGAGAAATATGAATTTCAATTTAAGAAAAATGGCAAGTCACTGGAAAGCTTTAGCTGGGGAGATAGCTAATCTGATTCGTGTTTTAAATAAGGTCACTGGCTGCTGTGTGGGGAGGATGGATTTGCAAAGTAGCAGGGGAGGAGGCAGGGAGACTGGTTAGGAGGCTACTGCAATAGTCCAGGTGAGGGGAAAATGGTTCACGAAGTCAAGGGTGCTCCCCTGGAAGGTGTTATAATCAAGGCAGGAAAATAGGACACACACACACACACACGCTTAGCAAATGCACGTACAAAATATTTCAGATTGCATATAACAGAGCCTTGGGCAACCAGGTTGGAGGGTCCTAAGGGGAGAGCTGCCTAAAGGGCTTCAGGGGGAAGGTGAATTTGTAATTAAAGGAGGCAATGGAAGGACCCTGAAAAAGGAGGGGAGGGCATTCCTGGGAAAGAGAAAGGTATGGCTGGGCACGGTGGCTCACACCTGTAATGTAGCACTTTTGGAAGCCCAGGCAGAAGGATCGCTTGAGGCCAGGACTTCGAGACCGGCCTGAGCAAAAGCGAGCCCTTGTCTCTACAAAAGATAGAAAAATTAGCCGGGCATGGTGGCACACACCTGTGGTCCCAGCTACTTGGGAAGCTGAGCAGGAGGACTGCTTGAGCCCAGGAGTTTGAAATTGCAGTGAGCTACAATGACATCACTGCACTCTAGACTGGGCAACAGAGCAAGACTCTCTCTCAAAAAACAAACAAACAAACAAAAGGCAAAGGTATGAGCAAAGACCCATGGCAGAAGGCAAGTGGAGGAAGTTGGCCGGCAGGCGACGTGGGCAACCACACCAGCCCCTGTGGCTATTGAGTGATACCAGGAACTACATTTTAAATCTAATTTAAGTTAAATGTAAATTTAAAAATTGAAGCCGTGAGGATTATTTTTTCATTAAAAAATACTTTAAATACCTTAAAAAATCCTACTGTTTCGGTAGGATTTACATTTGACTTCAACCCTTGAAAAATCAGCATCCAACCTGAGATGTGCAGTGTGTATAAAATACACACCGGATTTCAAAGATTCGGCACAAAAAGCGGTAAAATATCTCATTAAGAATTTTATATTGATTACATGTTGAAATGATAATGTTTGGGATGCATGGGTAAAATAAGATACGTTGTTAAAATAGATTTCGCCTTTTCACTTTTTAAAAAAATGTGATTACAGTACTAGAAAATTTAACACTACATGCGTGGCTCCCATTTTATTTCTATTTGACAGGAGTGCTCTAGAGAGCCCAGGTGAGGAACTCATATAATTTCTCCTCTGATAACTTGGAATTGACTTTTAATCAGGACCTCAAGTAGTGATGATTTGTGCCACCCCAATCTTCATAACAATAACAAAATCCATTGATGAGTCACCTCCTACAACACCGTTAGTTAGCGCTTCTATGGTGCCTGCCCCGTGCTGGTTGCTGTCTCTCCATACTCTGTGTACACAGATGTACATTTCATCCCAGTAAGGCACGGACTACTTGGTGTGGTCGGCTAAGTGGGATCCACTATCGCTGGTGGAAAGGGCCAGGCAGGGCCAGAGGCCAGAAGGCAGAGAAAGTGCTGGCACAGGAAGGCAGTAGAGAGTGGAGAAGATCTCAAAGTGAAGCCCATTCTGCTTGGAAAAGTGGCCTGGGGCTAGATTTTGTTGGAAAAAAAAAAATCTTGGCCCTCTTGGCCCTGGGGGTTGGGGAGTGGGGTGATACACGAGAAACATCAAATAGAAGGAAAAGAGCCATTCCAGAACAATACTTCTTTATTTCCCATCTTAAGCTGTGAAAAGAAAAATTTCCTGTTTGTTATAATAAAATTGGACTCCACTCTGGGGCCGCAAGGACACCCGCAAACAGTGGTTCCAGACTCTTCCTCCCTTTCGTGTTGACTTTCCAGGTAAAGCTCCACCATTATCTGTATTAGACACAGCGACACGAATGTACACATGTGGCCTCACAGATCCAGACACAAGCTCTTGGGTCAAAGAACTTCTTTTCCTTTCCGGCTGAAATTTCCACCCCCAACCATTGTACCCCAGAGTCAATGACCCATGTTGGGTTAATGACAGAGACTTCCTCTTGCAGCCTCCAAAACACAGTTGATACTTGCTCTCCTGTCCCCAGCAGAGCTTCGGGGCAGAGGAAAAGGTGATGAAACAGCCTCTCATCCATTTCTCCTCATTGTTGTGGCGAGGGGACATTGCAACCGCGTTTCCTTTGCAAAGGGCAAGCAGGAGAAGGGAGCAGACAGACACACAGGTGTCCTCTTCCTGACCGTAGATGGCCGGGATACAGACCATCAGTCTCCCGCACTCTCCTTAGTTGCTTTCGGAAGCTAATGGCTTTGCCAGGCTGGCCTTGCTCAGGACACCACAGCAGGGGCTCTGCTGGGTTTTTACAGGACGTGCACAAGGCCCTTACCTGGGGAATCGTAGTGAGGCCAGCGTTGAACAGAGTGCTTATAATTTGACATTGAACCATGAGGCATTCTCAATATTCAGCCATTTTTGCTCTACCAAAATGATGGTTTCATAGGTTTTAACTTAATAATATCTGAAACAATGTGAGCCTTTGTCTAGTGGGAGCACCCCCGTTTTAATGATCCCTGGGAATCACTAAACATGGCAGAATGCCTGGTCCCCCGAGAATCTTATTATATTTTGAAGGTTTCTTTTCTTTTTTTTCGTTTTGTTTTATGTTATTTTTATTTTTTATTTTTTGAGACAGGGTCTTACTCTGTTGCTTGGGCTAGAGTGCTGTGGCGTCAGCCTGGCTCACAGCAACCTCAAACTCCTGGGCTCAAGCAATCCTCCTGCCTCAGCCTCCCGAGTAGCTGGGACTACAGGCATGTACCACCACACCTGGCTTTCTATTTTTAGTAGAGATGGGGTCTCACTCTTGCTCAGGCTGATCTTGAACTCCTGACCTCAAGCAATCCTTGGGCTCCCAGAGTGCTAGGATTATAGGCGTGAGCCACCGTGCCTGGCCTTGTTTTACGTAATTTTTAAATACGAGTAAGAAAGGTAGAAGTGTAGAGAGAAAAAGACATGGAAAAACAATTGTAGACTATAAATTAATTATAAATGGCTTAAGATAGCTTAAGACTGCCTGCATTATGAAAATGGTAGGAACTGGCCAAGGATGGCGTTGGTCAGAGGATGAAGACAATAGCACAAAGTCAACTGGAAAGCCTTGCTGGTGAAGACAGGCTACTGAGGTGACGGAATGGCTTAGGGCAACTTAGTAAAGAAGTAAAGGTTTTCTGTCCCTCTTTGTTCATGCTCGGGGGTGGGGGGTGGTTTACACCTTGGTGCTATGGCATGGGCAGATGGAGACAAGGTGAGTGGCTTTCCTGCCCTGTGGCCATGGTCTCATGAGGTCCTTCCCCCCAGTAGTCCAGTGGGGGTTGGACTTCCATCCTTGAAGGGCTCTTTCCCCACTGGCCGTGTAAACCAGTTCCGGTTGAGGGAGAGAAGGCGGGACACAGTAGGAGGCAGTGAGACCAGCCACTGAAAGTACCGTTTTACACGGATCTGGCTGTGATGGAAGGATGGAAGGATGGATGAGCTTCTTGCTATGTACAACACATCAACACGTGTCTGCTTTGTCAGGAAAGGGCACCCTTGGGTGCGAGAGCTCTGCTGTTCAGCGGCTGGGCTTTCCCATCCCTCCTGGTTTGACCTTTTAAATTATTTTGGCTAATTGTTCATGATCATTGGTAATTGATAGCTGATTGTAAAACTTTACTTTTGAAAAATTCCAATACTTAACGTTATTTTCCTCTCCTTTGGCTTTATAACTTTCATTTTCTTGCTCTGTCCACTATTTATTTTTCAAATCCTGCACTATGCTAAGAGCAGAAGACACAATTTTTGCCCTTGTGAAGTCAAATACTGAGAGATACATTGAGCGAAGCAATTAGAGAATTATTAATTGCTCTAAGTATTCAGAATATGTTTGTACCCTGCCCCTGACAGCCAGGATGGCCATGTGGATGGGTCACTGTGCCCGGGGCTGGGCAGAGGCATTTGTTAAAGGGGAGCCACTGTTCAAAACCAAGTTATTGATTCAGAGGCTGGCAGACTGAGTACCAAGGAGGATGGCAATCTGAACATGGGAATAGAAGTATGCTGGGGTTTTTTTTCCCCTTTAATATATAGCTGTTTAAATTCTTTCTTTAAGTTGGGCATGGTGACTCATCCATAATCCCAGCACTTTGGGAGGCCAAAGTGGGAATATTGCTTGAGGCCAGGAGTTTGAGACCAGCCTGGGCAACATAGTGAGACCCCATCTCTACAAAATATAAAAAAAACAGCTGGGCATAATGGCACATGCTTGTAGTCCCAGTTACTTGGGAGTCTGAGGTGGGAGGATGGCCCAAGACCAGGAGTTTGAGGTCGTAGGGAGCTATGATTACACCACAGCACTCCAGCCTGGGCAACAGAGTGAGACCCTGTTTCACAAATAAATAAATAAATAATAAATTCTTTATAATTAAATCTGTTGTTCCCTCATGGTTTCTTCCATTGCTCTTGGGTTTACAGAGTTCTTTCCCATTCATATATTTAGAAAACAGATAAATATTCACCTATGTCTTCTTCTAGGTAAGGGAACATAAAGCTGATATTTGAATGTCCAAGCAATATGGGCCGCATCAGCCATGCAGGGGTGAGTGAAACTGGGCCACCGGCCACAGGTCAGAGTGAGACTCTTTCAGGGCACCCGGGGAAGATGACAAAACGAAGGAAACAGAGACCAGCCAGGCAACAGGTACCTGAGAGCAAGCGTCCTAGAAACCAGGGCAGAGGGCATTTGAGAAGAGAGGGATAAACCCTGCACCGAGTTTGGCAGGACAGTCCTTTGAACCAGTTTTTAACTCACCTAACCAGGGTGTTGAACAATCTAGAGTTATATCTGAGTTCTAATCCTAGCTGTGCTACTAGGTTACCTATGTGACTTAGAAAAATCACTTCCTCTGTTTGGGGCCTCAGTTTCCCTAGCTTTAAAATGGGGCCCATTGGACTAAACGGTCCCCAATGTCCCCATTCAACTTTAACCATCTATATTTAGGGAAATTTAAAAAATGAGGAAAAACTCTCCTGGGGGAAAAAAAACTAATTTGGGGACTTAGAATTTCAATAGTTCAAAGCAGACTGCATCTTACATTTAGAATCTAGTGATGCTTTTAGATTGTTGCGATTCCCCAAATTTCACGTGGTCAAAAGGTGTGGTGTTTCACCTGCCTTGCCGGGTGTTTGACAGTGGGTGTGTAGCTAGGATGTGAGGGTTGTGTGTTCTTGTTTTTGGCACATTTGCAATCGCCAGTTGCATTTGTTATAAACAGCTCCGTTCTATTTAGGGAGCTGGTGATCAATAAGGCAGATAATATTTTCATCATATTCAAAAAGACTAATGTGAAGACAGCCTGTTGAGGGGGCCTATGTTTTCTTAGCAGCTTCACAATTTCCTGCAGACTGTCTCCCATCCAGGCGCTTTTCTTTGCTGGGTCTGTCCTCTGTTCCAAGCACAGAAGAAACATACCCAGTCATTTGTTAACACTGGAGAGAGAGGGAGAAAAAAAAAAAAAAGTGTCACTTCTGGTAGAACTAGGGGGAAAAAAAAAATTCATGGCAAGATTTTCTTTTTCCATATTTCCAAACAGTAGGGGGAAAATAATGGAATGTTTGCCTTGAATTTTGTGTTGCTTTGGCTGCAACGACAAGAGAGTTTCTTGAAGGCAAAAATCTGTCTTTTGTCTTATTATTGCCATCTTCAATCACTGGAAAATCTGTTCTAGCTGGCGGTTTTGCATTATTACTTTTTTGCCCTCAAATCTGTCGCTTTGTACCAATTGTAGAATTTCTTGATTCAAACGTGGATGGGAAGGGCGCGGCGAAGAAAGTGGCTGTGACTCGTGAAGCGGATTGGAGTGATCCGCTTCCTCTCCCCGGATTGTCTCCCCTTCGCAGCGAGGTCTGGGAAGCACACTTGGTTTAGGAAGCTCAGGATCACAGCCACGAGGTGACAAATGCCCAGACCTCATCTCGGAAGGTCCTTTCCTTGCTGGGCAGAAAGCTCAGGGCGGTCCACACAGCACAGGGGCATCTAGCAGGCCTCTCTCTTCCCCTTTTACCCACGTGCAAAACACTTCTTAAATGGATACAGAGGCACGAGGTATCAATGTCATATTGGTGATTCTCTTCTGGGAACATAACTCGTTTTCCATTCAGGCCCCTGGGCACAGGGGGAGCCAGATAGAATGCACTAGAACTCCTTCTCTGACTCCGTTTCCCCGAAAACACCAGGTCTTCTGTTTGCCTTTTGTTTCCTCTCTACGAGGTGCCTGTTTGGGGAGGCGGTGAGGCAGGAGCTGTCCCCTGTCCATCCCCACCCTAAGATCACTGGGCTCATCCCTAAATCCCACCACCTTATGTCTCCCCCCTAGCAAGAGATTCACCAGAATTTTGACTTGAATTTCTCATATTTTTTAAAATAAACAACCATAGCAGGTATCTTTTTGAGAAGACTGCTTTCTTTGCTGAGATAGTCTCAAAGGTGAATAGCTGGTTCATTACTAATTACTCTCTCATATCGATTAAGTGAACGAACAAATGAATGAATGAATGGTAGGTTGTTACATGGCCCCAAACACTGGCTGACTCTGTGAGATGTCTAAGAAAGATCTGGAGCATCCAGGGCCGGGAGGGAGGTGAGGCAGCGGGTCTTGAGCTCCAGGTGAAGATGCACTTTAGGAGGTGGAAGGAAGTTATGAGGCCAGAACAGAGAAGCAAAAGACGACTGATGTATCCTGATCCCTGGTGCTCTGGCACGGTGCCAGACTTGGGGTTTTCAGAAGCAGTTGGAAATTTCCACAAAACAAGTTGTTTTCTTTTTCTAAAACAAAAGTCTTTTTCAGTCAAAATGAATTAAATTTGAGGCAGCAGTTCTTATTTACCTTTATTTGAGTTGAATAGATCTATGCATGTACATGTGAAAAAGAGTCCTTAAGACACATGAAAATGTCTCAGATAGTCAAGGACTAAGAAGACAGCCACAGGTCCCCGGGTCTTGACTCTTCAAAATTTAGGAGTCAAGAAGAAAGCTCCTTTCCAGGTGCAGGAGCTTCCGAGCCATGCTGTTCCCACATTCGGTCTGGAGTCGGAGGTTGGGGACTGGACCCTGAGCTGGCGGCGTGGGGTGCCCTGGGTTAGGTGGTGACTTACTGCACAGTGTAAGCAGGGACAGAGAGACGCTGGGTGGGAGACTGGCTTGGGAGGTAGCCAAGACCTGACAAGTTGCAGTTTGAGGCAGGTGGCTGGGGTTGGGGTCATCAGGGAAGGAAAGTCAAGAGGGATAGCCGGAAACCTAAGAGGGACAGTTGGGTTAATGACAGCTTCATTCATACCTCATGTGGCTCCCTGAGGGCAAAACTCCTTGGGTAAGAAACTTGATGGTGACCAAGGATTCTCAGAACTCCAAGTTTCCATAGTGGATTCTGTCCTCTTGCTACGGTTCTTTGCTTGTTTAATGCCCATTATCTATTTAATATTTAGCTTCTCCATGCAACTTCAGTCTTCATTTTCTCTTTCTCTCTTTCTTTTTTCTTTCAATAGAAAATCTCTAAATTCAATGAGATAATGTTTTATGGTCTTCTTTGGGGCTCCTCAAGATCTCTGAGGGAAGAGGTTATCTGAGACTTGATTTTTCAATTAATCTTCGGAGGCTCTCCATTTTCCAGGTCATGACCTGAGGCTCAGATCAAGATCAGGGTCTTTGGGAAGTAGAGATATATCAATGTCTCAGCTAGAAATATTGGAGGCCAAGCAAAAACTGCCAAGGACTTTTATCCTGAGTTTTCTCTAGCTCCCTTGCAGCCTTAGGGTCTGGAGCCTTCACTTCATGGAATTTTCCTAATGGAGACAGCAAGAGGCACCATTTGCATTTTTCCCATGGAGATCAGCACCACGTGGTCTGTTGGTATGAGAGTTCTTGCACGTACAGAGTACAGAGGCTTAACTACAGTGGTTAAAGATGATGTGGTTTATGGAGTTTGAGAGATCTCTGATGCTCTCCAGAAATGTGTCCTGTTGTGTTAGTAGAACCTCCAACTAGCAGATAATAACAGTGAACTTGACACACGCATGGCTTTTTATAGTTTACAAAGCACAGCCAGGCAGATTTACCTCCTGTAAGCCCCATGACAACCTAGTACGGGAGATATGATTAGTTCTTCCTACTTTATAAATGAAGAAATGAGCTCGGACATGGCTTGTCCCAAGTCACGCAGCTGGCTGGAGACAGAGTCAGGGTTCAGAGCCAGAGCTACTGGCCCCAGACCCCATGCTCTGTCACTTGGCCAGATGGTGTTGTCCTGATGCTGCTGCTGGAACTCCTGATCTCTCCTCCTGGTCAACCCTTATCAGACACCCAGAGATTCAGAGGTAGTTTGAGCAGTCGCCACACTTGGGAAGAGAGGTGATACCTGGTCATGAGCGGAAGTTCAGGACAGGAAACCATGAAAAGGGGTTGGCAGCAGGGTCGGAGCTGGGCTGTTGGTCTTTTATCTTTTATCCTTTCTAATTTTAAGCTGGCCTTGATGTTATATCAAACACCCATGTAGCCCCATCCCCTGCCTTCTAACTGTTGACTTTCCATATTTGTAAAGAGAAGCAACCCATTTGGGGAGATCAATATCTCCCATGACTTTGATCTGCATTGGGAAAGGTTATTACTACAAGAAGCTTTTATTTTTGCTTCTTTTTCATTAAGGAAACCAAGGCAATACATTTTTTTTTTTAATTTTAGAAAATGTGTAAAGTACAGAAAAGTAGAAAAAAGAAAAAATCAGCTAGTCTCTGCCCATTTGGATCACATTTGGTTAGATATAGTTCCAGTCATTTTTCAGTTCTTTCTTTCATCTCTGCTGTTTCTAAGTATATACACCAAAGAGGTATTTCATTTTGCAAGTTAGGTCGCAACTTGCGGTTCGAACTTCATGTACACAATTTAAGAAAGTTTCCTACATTATCACATGGTGTTACAGAGCATGTTTTTTTTAATGCTACATAGCATTCCTCAGTGTAGTTTTACCATAGGCTATTAGATGCTCCCTGTTTGTGGACATTAAAATTGTTTCTGATTTCTCCCTGTTATAAATAAGCTGCCCCCTCTCGGCTGGCCCCTTGAACTCCAGTACTTATTCTCGTAACTGGGTTCCTCACTTGTTCTTTGTCATTGAACCCCCTCCCTGGGCCCCATTTCTGGGAACTGCGTCCCTGCTTGGTTTCCGGCTCTGGGCCTCAGTTCCTTCCAGGGACTGGAGTCCTGTCTCTGAAATCCAGTCTCTCCCTATTACCCGCTGCCAGACCTGCCACCCGGGCTGCTGACACCCTCACGCTTGCCTGCTATCCCCGGGCGCCCCCGGGGCGACCATCTGCCTGGCCCCACTCCAGTAGTCTTGTCACATCTTTAGGTCTTGATTTTCCCTGCTTAGGCCTGAGAATAGGGAGAGAGAGGGAGGTGCAGGACCTTGGGGAGGGTCGAGTGTGCAAGCATGGAGTGCACAGACGAGGATGGGGCAGCAGGGGTGGAAAGGACAGCTTGCATGGGGGGACTAAGCAAGCAACACGCTCTAGATGATTCACAGGCCTCCAACTCACCCTGTTCTTTCTCCCATCTCGACCTCTGCTATCCTGTCGCTTGATCTGGAACATTCTTTCCCTTCCCCTTGGTCCAACCAACAAATCCTTCTCGTGCTTCAAATCTCAGCTTTGGTTAGAGACCCCCAGACTTTCTCTGTCACGGTGCCCTTAGTGACTCAGTAATTTTTTCATGGAGCTTCAAGGCCACAAGAAATCTCTAATAGTTACTCTGATTAAGTAGTTGGGGCTGAACAATATAGTATTTATGCCTTAATAACTTAGCAGCCATTTGAAAAATAGCTCTCACAAAGGGGGAGGAAATAGAGTCATAGAATATTTTGAATTCATTCTGAAATAGCAGCAATGACTTACTCAGGGGATGGGCAGAGCTGTTGAGCATGCTACACCTTCTCAAACTCTAGAGTCAGATAGGAGACTGCATCGATTTTCACGCAGACCTTCTTTTTAATCACAGCAACTGCTGAAAATTCAGCTTTGTAGCTGTAACATCATTGAAAAAGAAAGTGCTGTGATCTAATGTCGAAATGTATCGCTCAATGTTGTGCCCAACAAATATTGAGAATGACTGACCCTCAAAGACTTAAGCTTCTGTGCAGAGCCCCCGTGTGTTTGCTGTGCTGCTCTGGGCTCTCGGGCTCACCATCCTGCACTATCTGTTCACCTCTTTCTTTCCTCTTCCCTTAACTGTAACCGCATGAGGGCAGGGGGCGTGTCTGTCTTGTTCATCTAGAGTAATACTCGGCACGAAGGAGGCGCTCACAGAATAAACACTCGTGCAATGGAAGAGTGGAGCCCCTCAAGTTTTAAGCCTGGCCTTTATAAAGCAAGGTTGGAGGAGCTGGAAAGAAAACAGCTCAAGTGCTGGGTTTGGTGAGAACAAGGATGACCCTCCCCGTTTCAGACGCTCTGGTGGATGATGAGGGGAAAGAAACCAAGTTTACAGCAAACATACATAGGCAAGGGCTGCAATGCCAGGTGCCGAGAAGGATGTCACCGATTACAGAATGAGGGCGAGGGAGTGCAAACCACGATAAGAAAAGCCCAAGGAGAGGATGAAAGGAAGATTGCACGGGAGGTCAGGAAGATAATGAGAAACGCTTCCCGCACATAAGGAGCGTGCGCTCGGGGGGGACGGTGGCAGCGCCCCTTCGGAGAAAGAGCAAAGGCAATTTATTGACAGACACAGTTTCTGAAAATTAAATGGATCTTTGCCTTGGTATATTCACAAAAGAAGGGCAGAGGACAGATCTCACAAAGACACAAATTTCCCAAGAGATGGAGAAGAAATATCACGGACAGCGTGGAGGGTGGGTGGAAAAGAGAGAAAAAAAAACAACCCTTATTTTCATAGCTCGGCTTCTGACCTTCCGGGGCTGGCAAACAGGGTGCGAATAGGACATCGATTGAGGAAGCCAATCTCTTATCGCTGGCCCTGCTGGCCCCAAAGCTGCCAACGGTGTGGTGGCCACGTCGGTCCACAGGGACTTACTTTGTCACATTCTGTCCCTGGGTCTCAGGTGAACAAACCACTCCAAACAGGCTCCTGTGCCAAGTCGGGGCCTCGAGAAAGCCGTGCGTTTAAAGTTGCCATTAGTGTCTTCCTCGGCTGATTTCTATAAGGTATTGTTTTCCGGTAAAGGAGGAATAAGGGAAATACTTAAACAATAACTGCTCTGAGGGAGTGTGTACAGGGAAATCATTATCTCTTATTGCGCCAATAAGTTTCGAGGCAACAAGCCAAGCTGCTCTTAACGCTGCCCGAGCCTGGGCTGCGGCCCTGGGGTCAAAGCCCGCACCAAGAAGGGTGCCACCACGAGATGCCACCTGGAGACGCCCGGACTGTCAGAGGCACGTCTGAGACCAACAGTTTTTCACATTGTGGGGATTATGATTTTAAACCCTATACTTCAGAGAGAGAAAAGATATCCTCATGATGACAATAAAAAAAAAATAAGAACTGATGTTACTGAGCACTAGGCATTGTGATACACGCCTTGTGTATAATCTCCTTTGAAACTCATCAAACAATAATAAAAGAGGGTATGATTATCTCCACTTACAGAGGAGGAAACTGAGCGCAGGATCCATCCCACATCTGCTTGTTTACAAAGCTCAGGTTTTTCCCAAGAAGGGATGCCAACCTCTCCCACTCACCTACTCAGCCTTTCTATTTCCTGAGCGCTTCTTCTGTGCTAAGCAAAGTTTTCAGGAAGAATAAGGCATTTATCCTCTGTACTTTCCTCTCAAGGAACTTATTGGGAAGACAAAACTAACTCAGAAGAAACAAGCATCAAATGAAGGGCTAAACTGGCCAAGCTGGAAATCAGTATAATTTCAGTAAGAGTTTGGGGTATGGTGGTTTTATTACCAATTGGAAAATCACCTTCAGATTTTAGGAGGAAAGTGAGATAAAAGCCCATAGAATAATATAGTGTTAGAGTACCAAAGGATTTGGAAATGTAATTTTCCTTGTTTTACAGAGGAGGAAATGAAAGCCCAGAATGGTTAAGTCACACGGTTTTACTGGGTGAGACCTGTCGCTAGTGGTCTGTATTCCAGCATTTACAATTAACTCCCAAACTACCTTAGGACTCCCAGTCTGCCTACCCAAAGCTGGAGAATTTGGGGACCAAGAAAGCCCTCCCCTACTATCCTAAGCCAAGTTTCTGTGCATAATATGGGAGAAAACAGGCAGCAGGTAGCACACACCAGGGGAAAACATATAGGATGGTAGTCTGTTCGTTGGAAGAGTTTCTAAAACAATGACAATAGCAATAGGAACAAAACAGGTAAGCTTTCTTTCCTTCTTTCAACTTTTAGACGTGTCCCATGCATGTTGAGAGTTGGGAACTCACAGCAGTTCTCGTCTGAATCTGCATGTTTTATATCTAGTTTGAATAAGTGGTATTTGGACTCACCTGGCTTTTCTTTTGGTTTTAGTTTTCTGATACTTTGAGGAGGTCCTTTTAATTCTTCCACCCATAGGTCCTGGCGGGCTTTGCGGACAGGAGAACCCTGTGGCAATTGACATGGTTTGATCTGCTTCCTACTTCTGTCCCCAAGTGTCTTCTACATTCAATAGTCATATGCTGGGGACATGCTGCCTTTCGAGATTCCTTCCCTAGGCTAAATTTGCCAACTCCCTGATCAAAATGAAGACTCTCAGAGGGTAAATGTTTGGGTGGATGAATTGATCAGATCCTTTCCCAGGAAGCAAGAGAAAATAAAAGCACCTGTCTCGTGCAGCATGGGAGGGGGACAGTGGCAGGGGCTCCACCACTCACAGAGGGCTGTCTGTGCATCTGATACGGCCAGGTCCCAGCAGGTCGAAGGCTGCTGGGTCTGCTTGGCTCTTGCCCCCTGTATTGCTCCCCTATGGAAGCCCCCCTCCCGATGCCTCCCAGATGGCTTCACAGTTAGGGTGAGTCCTCTAGGGCTGCTCTAGGGAGCCCAAGCAGAAGGTTCTATGGGAAATAGCACTTGGAAAGCAGGGGCAAAAGGCTGGAGGATCCACGTGTGGACTACAGCACAGGCCACTAGGCTGTCACTTCCTCATGGAATCACAAACCTGGACAGAGGACAGACATGTTTAAACCTTTTTTTTTTTTGAGACAAGGTGTCACTTTGTCACCCAGGGTAGTGCAGTGGCATGATTACAGCTCATGGTAAACTCAAATTCCAGGGCTCAATGAGCCTCCCATCTCAGCCTCCCAAGTAGCTGGGACTACAGGTGTGTACCACCACACTGGGGTAATTTTTAAATTTTTTTGTAGAGACAGGGTCTGGCTACATTGTCCAGGCTAGTCTTGAACTCCTAGCCTCAAGCAATCCTCCTGCCTCAGCCTTCCAAAGTGCTGGGATTACAGGCATGAGCCACTGTGCTCAGCCCATGTTTAGACTTTTAAACACATTTTTTCTTGGTTATAAAAGTAATCCCTGAACATTCCAGAAAAAAAACCAAGAATACAAAGGAAAAAAAACCCCTTATTCAGAATGTTACCAGACATAAATAAACACAGTTAATACTTTGGTGGTTTCCTATCTTTTTAAATATGTGCTTATATATATGTATTGTATATTTAAAGACTAATCATACTGTATGTATAATTTTGTATCTTACTTTTCAATTACTATTGTATTGAGCATTTTCACTAGCATTCTTCATTAATATAAAATGGTTGCATTAATATAATTTAAATATATTTATCTACCATAATTTGTTTGACTGTTTCCTTGGTGTTTAAGTTATTTTCCTTTTTAGGTGGACAAATATTTGTCAATATTCATAATTCTTTTACATTAAGTTCATGGATGTGGATATGGAATTACTAAAGTAAAGAATGTCAATTTGTTATTATGTGGTAGAAAAATAAGAATGCAGGGAAAAAGATTGAGGGAGAGAGAGATTGCAGTTGGGGTGGGGAGAAGGGAGAATTAAAATTATCTGGAATTCTACTCTCCAAGGCAGGTGCTTTCCTAACATTTTTGTGATTGGAGGCAAGAGTATAACTGAAGGTCCACATACCGTATCTGAATATTTAGGAGTTATAATTCCAGCTAAGAAGAAGTTAAATGAAATACCTTCTATCCTTACCTTTGCAGCAATCTGGAAGTCCAGGTTCACATTCAGAACTCGGACTCCCTGAAGTTCCGCGACAGAATATGGTGGCGTCGGGGGAGCTGACCTTTGGTCCTGGCCACCTCCTTTCTACTTTTTTGGCTCCTACCTCCTTGTTCCTGTGCCTTCCCCATGCCCACCATGAGGGGCCTGTGTGTGCACATGTGGACACATCCCCCTGTGCCTGTGCCACCCACACCCCTGCAAGCAGCCTCCTCTTGGCCACCTCTTGAGTCCAGACATGTCCACAGCAACACGGTCACCCTCAGGAGGAGGGATCTGGAAAGAGTCTCGTCCAGCCCTGGAAATGGGCTAGTGGCCCTTTGGATCCCAGGGAACCCTAGGATCCTGGGTACCAGCACATGCACTAGAAGAAGGGTGGGCTAGGGCTTCTGGTGGGCTTAACTCTTTGGCCTTGAGAGTCCTTGTCCCATGGAGGGAAGCAGGTTGGAGCAGGGCTGGGGCGAGGCCCTCTAAATGATGGGGCTCTGGGAAGCACCCAGGTCTAGGGTGATATAGATCCAAAGAAAACCAGAAATAAAATTTGTGAGTATATCCTTCCAGACACTTTTCTATGCACACACACACACACTCCACAAGTAAGATTGTTCTGCACATGTTATTGTATAATCTTCTTTCAAAGTCAGTGACATTGTGAACGTATTTCCAGGTTAATACATATACATGCACAAGCACTTCTAGTAACATTTTCATCAAGGTTTTACGTTCTCATCGGCTAGACCTTGCTTTAAACCATACCATACCTTTGCTCACAATGAGCATTTTAATGTCTGTTTCATTGCTCATGGGATACGCAGAAGATGACATTTTATTATTGAGTCACAGCGAGGTTGAACATGGTTCCATATGTTCAGGAACCTGTTTGTTTTCTATTCCCAGCATTGTCCCTTCGTATCCTTTGCCTATTGACCGAAAGGCATTCCAAGGGTGCTTTTGAAGGCCTGGAGAAAGGAGACATCATGGCGGATGGATGATGGAAATTGCCAAGTGGTGGATGGAAATCGGAGGGTGCCCCATCCCTGTTGCTGATCAAGAACTTTTGCTTTGCCTAAGAGCACTGGGACATGGAAGAGTCCCCAGAGGGAAAGCAGAGGAACTGGCCGTCTGTTTGCAGCAGCAAGGAGGGAATTTGGCGGAAGCGTCGACCATCAGGGATGCGAGATGTGCCTCCGCAGAGGAAGCGCAGGCGACTCGTTTCCTGACCCCTGGCCATCTTGGGGCTTCCTATATAATGATTCAGCCTTTCTCCTGCAGGAAAATATCATTTGGCTTGTGACCTTGAAGTTTATTCCTATCACGGGAGGTGATTATGCCCTGGAACACGCTCCCCAGGGCAGTAATTGTTTAAGTGCTTTCCTCCCCCTGGATGGCAGGAAAACAATACAGGACATATGTCAGCTGACTACCCATGTGAGCAATTCAGGTAGGAAAACCTCATTCTCGGAGGGTCAATTTGCTCCAGAGGGACATATTTGTTTTTGCAAGGTTTTAGACGCATCGAGTCTGTTGGAGTCACCTGCATTTGCCTACAGGAGCAACTAAGACCTTTTCCTGTTCTCGAGCCCATCTGCTGGGTATGTTGATGTAAGTGACATCCAAAAGTGTGAAGCATTTCCTATTTAGGATAAATCTCTTCTTGGGCTGCCTTTAGGGGTTGACACCATAAGTGCTCATATAATGTATTCTACACATTGCCTCATGTGTGCATCTGAGCCACATTCCCCAATACTATTGCAGGCCTCTTCGGAGGCAGGTCCTTTGTCTCTTTGATTCCCCTGGGTGGAATAACTTTTGAGATAATTCTTTGCCTCGTGTGGATTAGACTCTGGGCTACAGTAAAGTTTCCTGGGGCAGTGTGTAGGCTCCAGTTACACTTAAGATGAATTGGGGCTAAAACATGAAAAATACTTTTTTAAAAGGCCCTGAAAGGAACCTGGTGGGCATCAGACTCCAGCCACTTGTCAACTTCATGAAACACTGTCACTGGCCTTAGAATTGATGCAATACTTGGCAGTAGCCAGTGTTGCAGTAATGCATCTGTTGGCCTCCTCTTTCTTGATAGAAAGATTTGCTAATGGGGAGCTTAAAGGCAGAGGACCTCTTCTTGCAAATAAGAGCTTTAGGAGTAGCTGTGAGCTTGCTGCACGTGAGGCCACAGTGCCTCAGTGTCTCTGTGCTGGAGTCATGCAATGTGGGCAAAGTCAAGCAGGACAAAGGGTGACTAGGCAGACAGGAGATGTGCACCCCAAGTGCCCATGTGGGGTTGTTCTTATCTGTGCCAGCAAAGCCATCGCTAAGGCCTGTGCGGTTGGGTCACTCATTCAAGTCAGCTGTGCTCCATAATCCTCCGTGTCTCCCCAGATGACAACAGGCATTTTTCACAGCTGCAGGGAATAAATGTCCACGACAGCAGGGAATGGGCTGCTCCTAGGTCTGGGTGAAGGACAGATCTTCTCCTCTTATGTGAAAGACCAGCGAGGTTCTGTGTAATCCTCGTTCTTTCTGGATACGTGTCTGTCCTCAGCCAAGTTCTCCAAGTCACAGAGCTGTTGACTGGGCATAGCCACTTTTATCCACATTTGTCCACAGCTGCTGTAGAGCTGCAGGTCCTGCCTCTCAGGAGGTGAAGTGGCCCGTCCAAAGTCACATAGCAAAATAACATCAGTCGTCGGGGTAAAGTCTAGCCCTTCTGATCCCCATTCTAGCTTTTCTAGGAGTTACACGGATATAGGGAGACTTAGAGCAGGCAAGACTCCCCCAGGGGAAAAACGGCATCTGTTGAGAGCCCTGTGCACTGCTATGGCATCTACAGAGGGGGGACCAGAGGGCTATGACCCAGCTTAAGGGAATTGAGACATGTTAAGGGCAAGTTAACAGCACACCCCTAACTCTGTGAGCCACACCTTAGGTTGCACTGCCTAACTCTGCATCATTGCGGAGAGCCTTTACTGCTTTTGGTCAAAACCAGAAGAACTCTGAGGGTCTCTTTGGCAGAAGGAATTCACATCTCCCTCCACCATTTCATGCAATGTTTTGTAGATCTCACTCCAGTCTACCTGCCTCGTCTCAGCATTAATCCCAGCTCATGCTCTCGGAGGGAGCCATTTCTTAGTGGCCTGCATCCTTGTTCCTATGCCTTACTCTCAGCTGATGCTTCCTTTGGAATGGGGTGATGGGAGAGGGCTGGGCTGCTTTGGAGAAGCATCTCACAGGGCCCCAGCAGTTCACTGTGCCAGGACCTGAGTCAGGGCAAGGCTTGGCTCTTCCAGCCTGTGGAACGGGGACTTATAAACCTTTGGGATTGTGACCCACAGGAGGAAATGCGTTTTATATCATTGTGTGTGTGTGTAACAAAAATCTGATGAAACCGTACCATCCTTATGTGTGATTCTCTGATACATTCTATTCCATTCTATTGCATGAAAACAGTTGCTAGCTGTGACCTGGTAAATTGATTTTATGTTCCTCTGACAGGTCACGGTCCCACAATTTGAGAGCCACTGCCGCAGAGAACACACCTTCGGCCCCCTCTGAAGCAGCGTGGGGGAGCGGGGAGTTGAGGGCTGTCGAGGGGAGAAGCTGCAGCTTCAGGCAGCCCGGGCGGGCCGCGTCAGGCTCTGGAGCCAGCAGCACATGGAAGGAACAGTACAGGGGCTCTTGCGTTGGCCAATGTTCTCGTTCTGTGGATAAACATAAGACACCAGCCTTCAGTGCCTGCAATCTGCTACCTTTCAAGAGCTTTCCAACTCAGCCTGAGAGAGGAAGGAAGGATGGCGTGATCAGAAAGAAGAAAGCCACCTCCTCTGCCCAGTGTGCCTCAGGCACTGCAGGTTGCATGTGGCCGAGGCTTGCTTTCGCCACCGGGATGCCTGTTGAGAACAAGACATCTTGCAGAAGGGCCGGGACGGAAGGATGAATGATTTGGTGGCACTCGGCCCCCAGGCTGCCCTCCTCCTAGCTGGTGCCTCCCTCCACCACCGGGTGTTCCACAGAACGTGCCATCTGGGGGCCTTGCTGCAGGAGATGGCTGGGACTTTGCAAGCCAACTGTGCTGCTGCTAAGACAGAATGTGTCCCTGCGAGAATGTACGCCGCGTCCAGGGGAGGCATCCAGCCTGCCTCCCTTTGAGATGGCTCTGCCAGTCTCCATGGGGACTTGAGAGAGCGATCCCCGCAAGGGGCGGCTGGTGGCTGTGGGGGAGGCATGCCACCTCAGGGACCGTTCTGGGAGAGGGGTGGGTAGGCACAATGATTTCTAAAAGAAAGCCTAGCCAGCTGGACGATGCCAGGTCTCCACCCAAAGTGGGCAAAGCCCCTCGTGGGTCAGGCGCTTGAGTGAATCCTTCTGCACTGTGTGTCTTCTCCACGCCCCCACGCGATGGGCTGGAGTTTGGGGAAGGCAGTGTGAGCAAAGTGCAAGGCAAGGCCCTAGCTTCTAAGGAGCTTACACTCCAATCAGAACAAGGATATTAAAAACAGAAAGCTATTAATGCACAGTACATAGCGAATGTAAGCAAAGGCTGCACTAAGTGGGGCAGAACGCAAAGGCTGCAGGAGATCAGGAAGGGGAGGCTGGGTTGGGGCCAGGCACTTCTCGCAGAGGCGTTGGTGGAAGGGAGGGAGGCCATCCAAGAGCAGGGCAGCGGGAGGAGAGCCTGGAGCTGGATCTGGGGGATAAGAAGACCATCGTGACAGGCATTGCCTTGCATGACAGGGAGTAAAGAGGGGTTGGGCTGGAGGGTGACCCTTGATGCCCAGCTGAAAAATGTCCTTAGGAAATTTAAAATCCAGAGCATGTATTGCTAGCTACTTGGGAGGCTGGGGTGGGAGGATCCCTGGAGCCCAGGAGTTCAAGGCCAGCTTGGGCAACATAGCAAGACCCTATCTCTAAAAAAATAAAACATAAAGTAAAATACAATAAAATCCAAAGCCTTAATCTTTGGGGAACATATATGGCGCACATAATAGGCACACATAGCACAAGATGGGTACTCAGGGTGGGAAGTGGCTGTCGGGCAGGGCAGCTACTGTGGGATATCTGATGGATAAAACTCCCAGAGGCTGAGGCCACTGAGAGTCCTTGACCGAGGAGGACAGATCTGTGAGCAGCAGCAGGGTGTGATAGCCCAAGCATGGCCCCCGGAGGTACACAGGCCTGTGTTCTTATCCCTGCTCTTCCAGTTTTGAGCTGTGAGATGTTGCTCACCCGTGGACCTGAGCATCCTCATCGGTAAGAAGGGATGCAGCGCAGTAATCCCTGTCTATCACCTGTCACATGTCAACATCATGGGTCTGGCACATTCTTAGGCCCTCAAGTAAGATAGCTTTAGCTATTATCATTACCCGATTTCTGTTTCTCTAGCCTTGATCCTATCTCCTACAGCAAAGTGACAGGCCACTATCAAGTTCACCCTACTACAGGGATCACCCAGGGGCATGTCATATGGGGTCACCACATGGTGGCTGTCTGGCATGATATTTTTTCTGTGCCTCAGTGGGTAGGGGACATCACTACATCTGATGGGAACAACAACCATATTCTACTGGGCCCAACTGCCAGGCACTGGCACAGCCCCCCACTTAAAGTCACCAGGGATGAGAGAGGCAGAGTGAGACATTAACTGGATGTGGAGATGGAAGGAGGGATGTCAACCTGGCCTTATTGCGTTTCATTAAAAACTGTATTGAGTACCCTCCCCATGCTACCGATATGCTACTATATTGGGGACACAAGCCATTCACCCTTCAGATGGTTAAATATTGGAAGCTTATAATGAATGAGTTATGAAAGCATAAAGAGTATGCTTTAGATAATCCATGAAAGGAGGATTTTATTTTTAAGGGAAGTGTTGTGCAGAAAATGTCGAGAGATGAAAGCATGTCCCCACTGATTCCCTTACTTGCATGCATTGGTGACACCTGCTCTGTCCTCACTTCTGAGGGACCCATTGAGTGGCCATTGATTGGTGCTGACCACCTGGTTCACTAGAACAAAGACATTCCACCACCCTAAAGCCCAGAGTGGGAGGCAAGAGATGCTCTGAAGGAAAGAGATTTCTCTTATTGCTTTAGCTCTATGTCTCCATCACAGGTTTTGACAGAGGGGTCTTCTCAGAATGAAAAATGTGAAAGAAGCCGGAAATTAGGGAATTGCTATCTGCAGCCTTGTTTCTTTGGGGAATTGGTTCTTCCTCGTGATTTATTTTTCCACTTTGAAATATTTCATTCATTCATCCCACAATTCATTTATGGCATTTCATCAACATGCCACTATGAAAAACTGGGCCAACTTAATTTTTTTCCTTTACCACTAAAAAGACGTTTCCCAATTCAGTCATATTAGTTTTTTTTCCCTCCCCAAAAGTGGATTCTTATTTGAAATGGATTTTGAAAACAATAAACTGGAGGATACGGAGGAAAAAAGAGAGCTCTATAATGATCCCAGTGTAATTTATATTTAGTTAGCAGCACAGGAATAATATCAAAACAATGTGGCCAGTGATAACTACAGCTCCTTTGAGAACACTGAATGATATCACATGCATAAAACCACTTTGACAAGTACCAAGTGATCAGGAAGGGATTTTTAGGGAGCAAAGTGGAAAAAGCCCAGACTCAGGGGTCAGACACCTGTGTTCAAATCCTGACTTTATTATTTACCAGCCACGTGACCTTTAGCAAGTTATTTATCCCTGTAGGTTGGGGGTTATGCATATAGAGAGGTGTTTAGGATATGGTGGGTGCAGCTAATGGTAACCATTATTATTATGCAAAAGCAAGGCAGTCCTATGATCATTATCATGATTATTTTTTCATTATTTTCAGTCTTGGAATGAGTCATGTGGCCTTTCTGCAACCTTCCTAATGATATTTCATTGAGGTTAATATCAGAATGAGATTGTGTTCTGGAACTACTGATGTTCGTGGGAGGTGAGGTCAGGGAGTGCAAAGTGTCAAGAGGCAGTTTTTCGAGGTTAGACCTTGACAGGGTAAAGTGCTTGAAGTGCTTAAAATTTAGTTTTCTATCACTGAAAACCCTTAGGGTGAGCTTTTAGCTCATACAAGCTTGTATCACTTACTGTATACAAGGTGAGAGGAATGCAAAGAATAAACCTCAGAGGTACCTGACCAGAGGAAGCAGATGTGTGATCAGAGGATAATGTGAGGAGTGTAACAATAAGGAGGTGCACATGGATTATGGGTAGAAGAGAGCAAGGGCATCTGAATCCACAATAAGATGCTCTTGGCCACTAGTAACAGAAAGCTTGACTAAAAATGGCTTAAACAGTAAAGAGATGTATTATTTTCCATAGAAAGAAGTCTTAATGGAGGAAAGCCCAGAGCTGGTTAATTTAGTGACTCAACAAAGATCTAGGTTCTTTTTATCTTCTTACTCTGTCATCCTCACTCAGTATGTTGTCTAGATCCCCTCATGATCACAAGATGGCTATGGTAGCTCCAGACATCACATAACAACAGACTAACAATCAAGGACAGAAAAAAGTCTGTTTCTCCCATGTGCTTCTTTTTTTAAGAGTGAAGACAACTCTCCCAGAAGTACCTAGTCGACATGGCAGACTTCTCCTAACCTTTCCTAACTAAGTTACCTGGCCACCCATGAGAAATAGCAGCAAAGACAATACCCAAACAAATACCCAAATGTCCTTAACAAAGGACAATACCCAAAATTGAATTTGTATCTGTTAAAATTCACCTAAGTTTTTGGAAGAAGAAGGAGACCTTGAGATAAAACTGGGGCTTTGCCAGCACTAAAGAAAATAAAAGTGGGCTTTTAGATAGGTAGCCAAGAGAGTCTGCAACAGCATGTAACAAATTCAGCCTTGGAGAGAGTGGGGATCTGGAAGGCTTTCTGTTTTTTTTTTTTATTTTTATTTTTTTTAGAGACGGGGTCTCGCTCTTGGTCAGGCTGGTTTCGAACTCCTGACCTTGAGCTATCCACCCGCCTCGGCCTCCCAGAGTGCTAGGATTACAGGCGTGAGCCACCGCGCCCGGCCCTGGAAGGCTTTCTGGAGGAGGGAACACCTGAGCTGAGACTGAAGCCTTGATACTCAAAGTGTGGCCTGCGTACCAGCAGCATCAGCATCAGAGTCCCCTGGGAGCTTGCTAGGAATGCAGAATTTTAGGTCTGTTCCAGACCTACTGAAATCAGCATCTGCCCTTTTATGAGATGTCCAGGTGAATCATATGTACACTGACATTTAAGAAGTACTGATGTAAAGCATTAATAGAAGGTGGCCAGGTAAAAGGATTTGAAGAATGGAATGGGGATAGGCAATACGAGAGAGAATTGCATGAACAGAGGTAGTAGAAGAAAAGGCAATACAATACATGGGGTTAACCTTGATGAGTTTAAGGTTGTGGGTTTTTAGATACAGCTTCCAGTTTTTAAAATACTCAGGAAATTGAATCCATCCAATATTACCAGTATGGAAGAACTAACACTCATTGAATATCTACTGTGTTCCAGGCACTGTACTGATGTTCGGTATAGGTTGCCCTGTGTAGTGTTATATAGATTGTTCCATTTGTATATGGCTACTTAACAGACTACTTTCAAACTTAGTACAATAAAACAACTGTTTTATTATATCTCCCAATTTTATGGGTCAGTAATTTGGGCAGGGCTCTGCTGGGTGATTCTTCTACTTCGCCATTGTGTCAGCTGGTGGTTGGGCTGGTCTTTGGGGCACAAAATGGCTTAACTCACATACTTGGTGCCTTGGTGGAGCAGTTTAAGCCTGGGTTTAGTGGTGCCCCTCTTCTTCTTGCGGTCTCACTGCTTCTCCATGTGGCTTCTCCAATGAGGTGATCAGCCTTCTTGGCTCAGGACTCCAAGAGACTAAGATGGAATCTACCAGTTCTTTTAAAAGGCAGGCCAAGAACAGGCAGATGTAACTTCTCCCCTACTCTCCCCCATTCTCCCCTACTCTCTCCCATTCTCCCCTACTCTCCCCTATTCTCCCCTACAGCCAAAGCTGTAACAGGCCAGCCCAGATTCAAGAGGAGGGGAAAATAAAATCCCACCCCTCCGCAGAAGGAATGTCAAAGAATCTACAGCCATCTTCAATACACCGTATAGATACTAATTCATTTATTTCTCTAATAACCCTGGGGTAGTTATTAACCACTTCGGTACGGCGCTCACTGGCCATGAAACCTTACCCACAGCCGGCACTATGAGTCCACACGATAGTTTGCACTGTGCACTGACAAGGAATCTGTTTTGCTCTTGTGTGATGAGGAAAACTTTAAAGCACTGAAAGCTTGTTTTACTTTACAGGCAGCTTTAGGAAAATAACTATAATAACTCCTACTAAGGACTTGTTAAAAGGTCACAGATTCGTAGTAACTTATTGGCTGAACGTACACACTGCAACTCCAGAGATAAAAGCTGTAAAAGTAAAAGCGTTTGTCTGTCGACTAAAGTCGACACTTGGCTGTGCGCCTTCATATCACGGCTGTCAGCTAAAGTCGACGCTCGGCTGTGCGCGTTCATCTGTGGCTGTCGACTATAGTCGATGCTCGTACAGAAGAGGTTATTAGTTTACAGGTAAAGAAATAGAGGCACAGTGTGGTTAAGAACTTTCTCCAAGGTCAATGCTTAGGAAGAGAAAGCATCCAGATAGGAATCCAGATCATCTGGCTCCAACAACCACACCTAACAGCTGTACCATCCATGCCTCTCCTGAGGAAGGCACCTTTACCAAAGAATTAGCTAGAGAATGTTTCTGTACTTTTAAACCACAGGGTGGAACCACGTCATCGGCCTCCTGTTGGCTAACTCACTCACCCTTTTAATACCCTGGTTTGGGCACCACATTTTTAAGAGCTTTTGATCTCTTCTTTCTGTGTCCAGTAAGTAAGCCCAGCCTGGGTGTGGAGAATCCGGCAGCAGATTAAATGCATTTCAAATAATGAGAAGACACAACGCTGCCTTCGCTGCCCCCTCTACTCTCCTGGATTGTTGAAGGATTATTTACTGTGTTTGCCTTGACTCGAGCTATTTAATTTTTCCAAAACAGATGCAGCCGATTGATTAATGGCATTCCCCACTAAAAGTCAGAAATGTCAGCAAGATGCGCAGAAGCTGGTGTCATTCTGGACTAGAACAATAGAGATGGCTGAGAAATGAGGACCCGTGCCGAGTATTCTTGAGGCTAGGAGGTCATGTGCCACTTTTCTGCTAAGAGACAGATATATATAAGGGCAAGGGAAGCAGGAGTTTGGGGGACTGGGATGGCTAGGCTTGTGCTAATAACGGGATGGATCACATGGCGCCTAAGTCACCTCGACGAAAGAGGCTTAGTTGGTGGAAATGAATTAAAGTGCTCCGCATTAAGGGCATTTCTTCAAATATTCCCTGATGAGCAAAAATAGACTGAAGGAAATAACATGTGTGATGGAGAGAGACTTGTGAGGGTAGATTGGCCTCCACACAGGGGACTTTTGTGATCTGCTAGGGGATGGTTAGGAGCAGGACAAGCCACATAATTTGTAGAGCCCAATGCAAAGTGAAAATGTGGGGCCTCTTATTTAAAAATTATAAGGCATTTTAAGGCAGCAAGAACAGACCAAAGCGTGGGGCCCTTCTGAGCCCGGGCCCTGGGCAACTGCACAGCTACAATGCCCACCCTGGTTAGGGGAAGCTGACACAGCTACGAGTGAATCTGGCCACGATCTGCAGGCTGGCCTCGGGCAAAGCTGCAGACGGGACAGCCTGTTTGGGATCAGTGTGCCTGCTCCATCCATGCCCCTTCCTTGGCTCCTCCAAGCAGCCTCCTTCTTCTTCCTTTGTCCAGAGCTCCCCAACTCTCACCTCCTCCATCCATCCCCTCCCCTCAGAGAACCTGCCCGCAAGAGAGGCTCTGAGAAGATTTCAGACACAGAAGTGTAAATGGTAATATTTGGAGTTTGTGTTTTCACAAACATTTAAACCTCAGGAAAAGTGATGCTGGAATTTCAGGCATTTGCTTGCTCATGGGAAAAGTAATTTCTTTTCCTTTAAGCCAAGGGGTTTGCTCAGAGCCCTATAATAGGCATCCAGTTATTTTGCCAGTTGTGGAGGCTGGTGACTTTTGCTCTCAGGGAGCATTTATTCCCCAGGATGCAAATTGCAGCCTCCTCTTTTGTGAATGAAACTGGAAGGACCCTTTCTCCCATGTCCATGGGCTAGACTGTAGGGCATGCTTGAGCGATGTCCACGGGAAGTGTCTACAGACTAAATTTCATTTTGGTTGCCCATTTGTAGTCTCAGTGTCTCAACCGCCCCTCCCTGATGCCCACGCAGCTATTGCAGAGTGCACAGCTCATGACTCCGCATTCCTGAGCTGTCCTTTCCTTGACACTGTCTCTGAGTACCAGAGACACTGTTGGAGTCAGCTGCACAAATGTCTCTGGGCTTTCCCTTCCCCTAACCCTCAACAGGCACTTGATCTGCTGGGGGTCTTGCTGCCGGAAGGGATGGGGCTGGGAAGTCACCTCTGGACACCCCAAACACTCTGCTCCCTTTCTCTTGGACCCGCTGCAGCTTGCCTGTCCTTCCCCGGGCTGAATGTCAGAGGAAACGCCTTCTAAAACCACAAACCACGAGGGCCTCACTCATTTCTCAGATCGACTTGGCTTCTAGGAAGTGGTGGTGGCCTACAAAGCCACGGCGTGAGGCCAGGAAAAAATCATTTCAGGCGCGCAAGGCCAGACAGAAGCTCGGCCTCACAGAGGAGGTTAATAATAGGGCCCGTCCTAGAGGCAGTCCAGGAAAGCCTTTGGAATTTTCTATCTTCAGATATGCCTCGGATCTGTCCATTCAGAAGCATTTTGTTCTCTAGGCCCCTTCTCTGCGGCAACCTGGCTCTGGAAGGAAGGTGATTGGCGTTGTGGTTTTGAAACCTCGGGCATGACTGTTGTAGGGTTTGAAGCCAAAACACATCGAGCAAATGAAAACCTCTGACTCACCAGGAATCACTCTTCGTTTTCAAACACATCAATCAGTCTGTCAACAGCATTGACTGAAGTCTATTCTGTGAAGAAGCATAGATGGGCACTGTGGGGAGATTCGCAGAGCCATGTATTAATAGTTTCATTCATCCGTCCATTTATCTAGCCATGTAACTCAATTTAGTGAATTGAGTCAAATCAGAAATACACACTGAGCCTTCCTAGCCACAAAACCCTGCCCTTGAGGGATGCCAGGACTATAAAGAGAGATAGCAATGTATAAAAAGTCACCCTTAAGCGCTTCTAGTCTAATGAGGGATGGTGGCAAAGGCAAGGACATAAATAGATTAGACGAGGTCGACTATGACAAATTCAACAGGAGGTGTGGACCAGAGGTGTTCCAGAGATTCAGAAAAGAGAACTGTCGCACTGAGTTGGAAGAGTTACAAAATGCAGTTCCTCGTTATTAGGTATATTGGCTATTCAATAAGTACATGTTGAAAATTGTCAAATATAGTGGGCTTGGCTATGGGCCTCGGAGGTTTGGTAGGAATTCAGTAGGCAGAGGTGACAGCCAGGCAAAGGAACAGCAGGTGGCAATTAGTGCCAGTAACGAGTCTAGTGAGGTCGACAGAGGCAGCAACTGTGTTGTTTATTCATCCATTATCTTTCCTTCCTTCCTTCCATCCTTCCTTCCATCCATCCATCCATCCAAGATGTCACACTTGGCAGAGAGGAGGAAAACCAGGGGCACCGATTGAAGAAGCAGTGAGGTTCTAGGAAATATTTGCAAACTAAGAAGCAGCATTACATGCAGGGGTGTGACGATTCACACGAGACCTCATTCCAGATGCAGAAGGGGCCAGAGGTAGAAGTAACACCACCAGCCCGGGCCAGACCATGGGCAAGCAAAGGAGGTGGCTGGATGCAGACACCTGACTCGTGACCACTGGGTCTCTGTGACTAAACCTCCAGATGGGCACTTAGGCCTGGCTCTCATTTTAAAGGGCTAGCACATGATGCTGCTTATATAGTAAGCACTTGCTGTGTACTCACATTTGAGCCAGGTGAGGAAAAGATCCAAGAGAAAGGCATGAGATGGTCTTTGTCTTGACAGAGCTTAGCATCCAGTTGAGCAAACTAGGACAAACAGAAAAGAAACAAGTAGAGGACATGATGGAAGCAATTGCCGGGATGCACACGTAAAGTCTGAATGAGTTGCAGAAACTCAAAAGGATGAATTGCAGTCTGAACTCACTTCATAAATACTTAAGGGGTTCCTGGTTGCAAAAGGCAATCATGGAAAGCTTGCTGGAGGAGGTGAGTTTTGAACAAGCCTTACGGTAGACTCCGGGAGGGATGGCCAGACAGGAGAGCCCGGGCCTGAGCTGGGGGACTCTGTCTCAGCCTACGGCACTGGCCACAGGCCCAGCCACCCGTGGCCCTTGGTAACCGGGAGGCTGAGCTGGTTAGAGGAGGCTCCTGGACCAGTGTTGTGCTGGAGCCAGCTTTGTGCTGTGTCCTCCCCTGGTGGAAAGGACAAGGGGGACATGGGAGGTCCCTTTCATTATATAAGGGCACTAATCCTATTCATGAGGACTCTGCCTTCGTGACCTAATCACCTCCCGAAGGCCCCACCTTCTAATGCCATCACGTTGGGGATTAGGTTTCGACATATGAATTTTGGAGGGACGTGAATATTTAGTCTATCTAGAGTGTGTTCCTCTAAAAAAAAATTAGTTATTTTGAACATAATGAGTAATGCAAATACAACGTAAATAAAAAAAGAAAAACCAAAGTCCCTTTAGATGCTCCCTGTCCCATCTAGTGTCACACAAAGTACTATTCCTAATTTACTATGCATCTTATAGACTTTGTAGTATATTTTCACGTGTGTACTTATGAAATGTTTTTTTTATATATTAATGGTAACATGCTATATGCATTGATTTGCAATTCTCTTTTTTTCCCCACTTACAAATATGTTTTGGAACTCTTTCCACACCACTACAAGTAGATTCACCCCATTCTTCTTACGTGGTGTATTGTATTCCGGTGTGTAGATATATATTCTTGGCCATTCCTCTGCTGATGGATTTTAGGATGTTTCCAACATTTGTGATTACAAACAATGCCAGAATGAAGGTCCCTGTAAAAACCTCTTTGGATATGTATTAATACATGCATATTTTTCTACACAAAATTATAATCACTGGGTCATAGATATATTTAATATTGTAATAGGTAAATTTTCTTTTTAAATAACTATTTTGAGACTCTATTATGTTCCATTGATCTGTTTGTCTATTCCTTAATTAATGCTATACTGTTTTGAATACTTTATAGTAAGTTTTGACATCATGTAGTTAGATTCCTCCAACTTTATTCTTTTTCAAAGTTGCTTTGACTATTCTGGATCCTTTGAGAATCTGCTTACCAATTTCTGCAAAAAGTCCTGCTGAGACTTTGATTGGTACTTCATTAAGTCTATAGATCAGTTTAGGGAGAACTGTTATCTTTAGTATGTGAAATCTTCAATGACATGAGCATTGTATTTAGGTACTCTTTGATTTCTTCTATCAGCATAGAGTTTTTAGCATATATAGTCAGTGCATGTTTCGTAAGACTTATACCTGAGTGTTTCATTTTTTTAGCTATTGTAAATGCTATTGTTCACTTAGTTTCAGTTTCCAATTGTACATTGCTAGTATACAGAAATATTAATACAACAGACTTTTTTGTGTTGACATTGTATCTTGTAATCTTGCTAAATTCACTTTGTTCCAGGAGGTGTTTGATAGAGCCCTGGGATTTTCTTTGTAGGTGATCATGTCATCTGTGAATAGAGACAGCTTTATTTCTTCATTTAAAATCTACATGCCTTTTATTTCTTTTACTTGCATTATTGCATTTGATAAGACTTCCAGTATGACGTTGAATGAGAACATTGAGAATGGATATCCTAGATGGATATCCTAGTTTTCTTTCCAGTCCTAGAGGAAAAGCATCTTCGTGGTAGGGGGAGAGGGAGGGAAGGGGGAGGGAAGAGAATCTTTTACCATTAAGTATTATGTTAGCCAAAGGAGTTCTTTTGTTTGTTTGTTTGTTTTGTAGATGTCCCTTATCATGTTGAGAAAGTTACCTACTCATGCTAATTTACTGAGAGTCTTTATTATAAATGAATGTTGTATTTTGTCAAGTGCTTTCCTGCATCTATTGATAAGATTGCAAGGTATTTCTTCTTTAGATGGTTAATGCAGTCAATTATATTGATTGATTTCTGAATATTGAATCAGCTTTGCATTCCTAGGATAAACCCCACTTAATTGTGATGAGTTTTTTAAATATATTGCTGTATGCCATTTGTTAATATTTTGTTGAGAATTTTTTTCATCTATGTTCGTGTAGAAATCTTGCCACCATGTAAGTCTCTACATTATACTACAGTTGTTTTATATATTATATGCAATGTACATGTTAAAACTCCATCAGACACTGTTATAATTTTTGCTTTCAACTGTCAACCTAGAATTCTATTTCCAGCACAAATATCCTTCAGAAATGAAGGTAAAGTCAAGTTATTCTCAGATGAAGGAAAATGGAAAGAATTCATAGCCTATAGACATGCTCTAAAAGAATTGCTGACGAATGTTCTTTAGATAGAGAGAAATACCAGAAGGAAACTTGAAACATTAGGAATGATGACAGTGTAATAGAAATGATAAATATATGGGTAAATAAAGCAAATTATTCTTCTCTTAAGTTACTTAAAACATGACATGTCTTTTTGGTGAATTGACTCTTTTAGGAATATGTAATGTTTCTCTTTACCTTTGGGAAATTTCTTTGCCTTGAAGTCTACTTTGATATTAATATAACCACTTGTGATAGGTAGACTCTAAAATGGCCACCAGTGATTTTCACCTGTTGTTATTTATGCCCTTATATAATTTCCTCTTCTTGATTGTGGGCTGAACCTAGTTTCTTGGTCCTAATAAACAGAATACAACAAGGGTGATAGAATGTCATAGTCACAATTAGGTTACAAAAGATACATAT
The DNA here is from genome assembly GCA_008086735.1 of Cheirogaleus medius. NCBI lineage: Eukaryota > Metazoa > Chordata > Mammalia > Primates > Cheirogaleidae > Cheirogaleus > Cheirogaleus medius. Next base: position 12,234,663 of record VBSM01002937.1, read on the forward strand.
TTCTTTGAGTATACATTTTATAATCATTCTAGGGACAACAAAATACATCCTTAACTTTTCATGTCTATTTAGAATTAATATTTTACCACTTCAATTATAATGAATGTTCCACCAAGTGGTCGTTCTGGGACGTGGGTAGAGGTCTATTTGTTAGCTCAGTTCTCAAAATCTTCAATATGTTTTTAGGATTAGATCCCAGCATGCATCAGTTGGATGAGCCCAGAAGTTTATTGGGTCACTGGCCTAAGCTCCTCCCTCTCTGTGATCTCACCAGTATACCCCAGTTCCCTAGGGCTTCCTTTTAGGTCTTCCATGCAGAAACCATTCACATCTACAAGTGATGGGGACATAGAAAGAAAGCAGAAAAAAAAAAAAAAAAAAGGAAACAAACAACAACAACAAAAAGCAATGAGGTTTTGCCCTATCTTCATGGAAACTTTGTTCCCCCAAATGGAGGGGAAAGTTTTCCTCCTTTAGAGTTGGCTCCTAAAGGCTACCATTGCTGCTATTCTTGGTGGCCACTGTCACCACCACAGGATTGCTTTGGGGATGTGCAAGAGAATGAGAGAAAAGGAAAGAGAAATATGAAGAATTTACCTCTGTCTCTCTGGGCTTTAGAATCACTCACTCCTTGAGTGAGGACTAGAAGGTTTCTCCTGAAGCTCTTCTTACCTACCATAGTATAGCGCTCCCTTTAGATTTTCTAGCAGAGTTAAGGCCAGTAAAAAACAGCAGGGGAAAAATTGATAAACTTACTGCCAGTTTGCTGATACTTTGATTTTTGGTTTTAATACTGTACACACTTTTTTGATTACTAGAGAGGTTGAACATCTTTTCATATTATTATTTCATATTACACATTCTCTTCTGTGAATTGTATGCATATTTTGTGCCCATTTTAATGCTTGGGTTGTTTGCTTTTTTCCTTATTAATTGCAAGAGTTCTTTAATCCTGAATATTAAGTCTTCGATTGTTTTCTATGTGAGACAAATAGTTTTAACCTTTGTTTGTCTTTGTCTTAAATTGTTATTGGCTAGTGCCCTTTGTTGTAATAAAATATGTAAATTGGATAAATTAGTCAGATTTATCAGTGTTTTCCTTTGGCTTCTGCTTTTGGTAACTTTTTTAGAATGGCCCTTTTAACTCCAAGTTTTTGCCATCATATTTGCCTATCATTTGTAATACTCATAACTTTGCTTTCTTATATTTAGAAATTTTATCCATTAGAATTTGTTTTTATGAATTATGTGTAGTAGGGATATAGCTTAGCATTTCCCGCAAAATGCTATTTTTTCAACACCATTTATTGTATATTCTTTCATTTGCTGATATTATCAAACACTAAATTCTCATACATTCAGTGTTTTATTTCTGAACTGTATTCTATCTCACTGATCTATTCATCTGTTTCTTCAGCAATATTATATTATTTTAATAAGTATGGCTTTATACTATGCTTTAATAACGAATGGGTTAAGAGCTTCATTTACAATTTTCTTTCTCAAAATTATCTTTATTCTTCTCAGCATTTACATTTTTCATGTGAATTTTAAAGTCAACTTTTTAAGTTACATAAACAAATCTTTGGGATTTTGACTTAAATTGCATTAAATTTATAAATTAATTTGTGGAGAATTATCATACATATAGTTTTAGTCTTCTCATTCATGAACATTGTATACATCTTAATTTATTCAAGTCTCCTTTCATGTTCTCCAATAAAGCTTTATAGTTTTTCTTATGAAGGTTGCACATACATCTTATGAAGCATATTCCTAGATATTTTATAGTTTTGTTGATATTTTGAAGGATATCATTGCTGTTTTATGCTTGATTATTAAAGATATATGGGAATGTTGTTGATTTTTTAATGCTTATCTTGTATCCAGGGTTTTACTAAATACATTTAGTAGTTAGAAATTTTCAATTAAATCATTTTAGATTTTTTTGGTATATGATCATATTTTCATAGATAATGACATTTTTAAATTCCAGTATCTTTGTCTTCTTGTTTTGTTGTATTATCTGGAATACTAGTCTAATGTTAAATGAACTTAGGTGAGAAAAGATCTTTGCTATACTGCAGTTTTGTTGGAAATTCTTCTAATATTTCACCATTAATTTCTTCTAATATTTCACCATTATTTCACCATTTCTAGTAGATAGCATTCATCAAGTTCAGAAAGGTGTTTTGTATTTATGTTGGCTAATAATTTTTAAAATATCACAAGTGGACATTGATTCAAGTGGTTGTTCAGTATTTTTTTCCAGATAGTTGTAATTTTTAAACCTATTAACTATTTACTAATGTTGAACCATTCTTGCTGTCCTAGTATAAACAATACCATGTCATGATGAATTTCTTTTATACAAAGCAGGACTCAATTTGTTAATAATTTACTTAGAAGTTTTGCATCTATATTTATAAATGAGATCGGCTGATACATTTTTCTTGTAACACTTTTATCTGGTATTAATATCAGATTTTCCTTCATCATAGAGAATGAATATTTTCAGTTTCTTATATATCCATCTAAAACTACTTTAAACATATACAAGCAAACACATATATACACATATATTTTCTAATAGACTTTATTTTTTAGAGCAGTTTTATGCTCACAGTAAAATTGAAGAAGAGACAGAGAGTTCCAGTATTGCCTCTCTTCCCATACACAGGTAGTCTGCTCCATTATCAACATCCCCCACCAGAAGGGTACACTTGTTACAATCAATGAACCTACATTGACACATCATTGTTATCCAAAATCCATAGTTTATATTAGGGTTCTTTCTTGGTATTGTTTGGACATTCTATGGGTTTGGACAAATGCATAGTGACATGTATCCATCATTATCGCATCATACAGAGTAGTTTCATTGCCCTAAAAATCCTGTTTGCTCCATGCATTCCTTCCTCCCCGCTTACTCCTGGCAACCACTGATCTTTTTACTGTTTCCATAATTTGCCTTTTTTAGGATGTCATATAGTTGGAATCATATAATGTGTAGCCTTTTCAGATTGGCTTCTTTCATTTAGTAAAGTGCATTTATGTGTCCTCGATGTCTTTTCACGACTTGATAGCAAATTTCCTAAGAGTGGAATTGCTCAAAGGGTGTATGCACTTGTGATTTGAATAGATTTTGCTAAATTGCTCTTTGTAGAAGTTGTACAAATTTACACTCCCACAGGAATTTTCGAGATCCTGCACAGAGTTATCAAACCTTTTGATTTTTGGCAATCTGATCAGTACAACAACAAAAAAAAGGTCCTTTATGTAATTTTAGTTTGCATTCCTCTCATTGAGAAGCATTGTGACTTGCTAAAATTATACATTTTGCTGAACCCCTTGTAGACAGGGGGTGACAATGTGATGTTTTTCTGCCGATGAGGTGTAAGAAAATGTCACTGGGTATAGCTTCCAAGAAAGCAATTTAAGAGAGAGGTGGTGGTAGATTCAGCCTAGCAACTGCCTGTTTTGCCTTTTGCCTCTTCCTTTCTTCCTGTGTGGAATGTAGTAAACATGAACTGATGATGAGTGAGCAGAGGAAGAGGTGGATTGTTGACTGTGCCAAGAAGAACATTTTTTTTTGTTTTTGTTTTTTGCCGTAGCAATCCTATTCCAAGTGCTATGAATCCCAAGGTGTATTTTGGGCAAACAGAGGTGACTAGGTAAACAGAAGCTATTATAGGTGAAAAAATCCACTGGTAAATATTTCATAAAACTATCCTGACACACAAGGATAAAAACAGTAGTTACCTTTTAAGGCTATTGTGAGGATTAAAGAAGACAATATCTATAAAGGTGCTTGGACCAAACAGAGGGTACTCAAAATGTACCCACTGTTACTATCCTTAGTCCCTGGGGTTGTAGCCCCCTGACTGCATGTCATCCACTTGTCGTGGGTTAGGTCTGCACCTCGCCCGCCTGGATTATGTATTAATAGTGAAGATGAGGTGTTAGAGACAGAGGGAGGGCGGGTTTGTGGCAACAGCTCCGTTTTCTTAAAGGTTTCGGTGCAAAGCCTCTGAAACAATTTGTTAGTCCACCCAACCCTGCAAATCAGAAATTGGGTTTATATTTGATCAGTTTGGCTGGGCCGCTGGAGCTTCACGTGTCAACAGCAGCGCTGACTTATCGTCCTAAAGCTCTCAGATGCCCGCCGTGCTGCTCCGGCTTCCGCTCGCACCTCCCGCGATCTTGAGCTGGAAAGAAATCAGGCCACACTCCTGGGTGTCGTTTCTGGGTTTGAGACTGTCACAGGCAACCTCGTCATTCTTTAGGAAGAGTGGACGTGATGGCTTAGACAGACGGAGAGACAAATACAGCAGCAAATACAGCAGACAAATTTGCAGCTGAAGGTTTTAAAAATCATTTCGTTTTTCATGCACTTTCTTTTAGTTTATACAGTGTGCCTTTTAACACAAAAAGGTTTGTATATTTTAAAGCAACCCTAAAGTTTTATGAGTTGTGGGAAACATTAAAAAGGGATGTGGATACCTTGATTAGTTTGGAGAGGTCTTTGGGGTTGAGAAGCCAGGCTCTGGGGCTAGTTTAGTGAGTTGTGACAAAAGAAATTAAATTCTCTAATTAGCAAAATGACAGCAATTTGAAGCTTTCTGCCTGGGGCTAAGGGTTAGAATTTGGAAGGGGAGATGAAAGAAGTCGTCTAGAGAGTAGGGTGTGGCCCGTTGGAAGATGACAGAAAGTGGAGCCTGGAGGAACGTGGCCTATGAGAAATGTCTTGTGGGGAGAAATGGCTAGTGACTCTCAGACAGTGATTTCTAAAACTAGTTGATTCCTGTTTATGTGAGGTGCCATTAGCTCCTTACCATTGGTGTAGGTCTGATAAAGCTGCTGCCTTGGGGAATTACATTAGAAGAATAGTTGGGACCACCTGAAACAGACAGAAGGGAGAAAGGACCACCGTGGGAAGCAAGATGCAGAGAAACCAGCTATTGACCCAGGCAGGACAAAGGGGCGAGAGGAAGGGAACAGACCCCTCATCTCTCCTCCACCTCCCTGAACTCTCCCGAGAGTTTTCAGGGTTCCTTGTGAAGGTGTGGAGTCTGCCTCCTTATGTGGGATAGGCACTTGAGTCAGCTCATCTAGTTATAAAAAGGGACTCCAGAATAGTTTGTTTGCATCTGTCATATTTCTGAATCATGATTTGAAGGAGTTTGCTCTCACTTACTTATGAGGTTGATATGGTTTGGATATTTGTCCCCTCCGAATCTCATGATGGAATTTGATCTCTGATATTGAACGTGGAGCCTAGTGGGAAGTGTTTGGGCCATGGGGGGCGGATCCCTCATGAATGGCTTGGTCCCCTCGCCCGAGCCAGTGAGTGAGTTCTCCCTCTCTGGTTCACACCAGAGCCAGTGGTTGTAAGAAGCCTGGCACCTCCTCCTCCCTGTCTTGCTGCCTGTCTCACCACATGACACGCCGGCTCCTTCACCTTCTGTCTTGATTGGAAGGTCCTTGAGGTCCTCCCCAGAAGCAGATGCCGGCACTGTGCTTCTTGTGCAGCCTGCAGAACCGTGAGCCAAATAAACCTGTTTTCTTTATAAATTACCAAGCCTCAGGTATTCCTTTATAACGACGCAAAATGGACTTGGACAGAGGTCCTTGCAGCGTGACAGCAAGTGAAGATGTGTCACGGTTAATACGACCAGATACCAATAAGCAGCTCATGCCAAGCAGGAAGAGCTAGCACATTCCTGAATTAGAATTTGTTCTTCACGTCTGTAAATAAGGTTTTTGAGATAAAATAAATTAATTATTATTTATTACAGAAATGATATGAATGAATGAATTAGGCTAGTTGTTTTCAGCATAAGGGGACATTAGACAGGGATCGATGAGACCCAGGTTCTAGTTCTTGTTCTACCAACAACTGATGATAGCCTTTGATGAAGCCCCTTAACCTGGCTCCGGTGTGTCCTTTGTAAAAGGAAAGCAGTTATTCTAAATGATCTCTAAGGTTCCTTCCAGCTCTGACTTTCCATGATTTAAAAACACTGCAGCAGAAGCCCAAGCTTGGGTAATCCATCAATCCAAAGTTTCCCAAGGTACTCCTATGCCAAAAGAAATACCCCAAAGTTCCATGTGTTAAGTGGTTAGGTCCAAACAACTTATTAAGTATGTATGTCCTAAAAACTTAGTAGCCATTTTAAGAAACAATACATACAGACTGAAAGAAAAAGTGCTATTGTTCTTTTACCACTGCCCGACCGCATGTACTTATTCATGGGCATGTGTGCTTGTTGAGCACTGAACAATTTCTTCAACCCTGAAACCACTACTCTCATTCCCTGTTCCACACCAGTCTTCCACACCACTCAGCACTTGCTTGTTATCATAGCAACCACCACCAACTCCGCTTTGAAAAGATGTGATGTCGTCTGAAGGACTGTAGCACCATTTATCTTGAAACCGTGAAATACTTCAAGCTAATAGTTTGTGTAGTGTCTGACGGGGGATGGATGCTGTGCTTCCTGAGATAACTAAAAATATCCCGTAGCATCCTGTGAGTTTGCTGCATTGCACTGGAGTGCCGCGGGGCACAGTTTGGGAACTATGGCTTTAATCAATGCCTAAGGTCTCCTTCCCATGTTTTAATGGAACTCTATGCACTTCCCTGTTGCGGACATTTTGGGACTCCATTGACCAACCACAAAATAAGGCAGTTTGAAAGGCTGGGTGCAATGTCTGCTGAATCCTGGCCTACTGATGGGTAGTATAATTAATCACCCAGGTCATAACCCACCTGTGTCCCAGCATCAAGTTCGCCGGTGACATTCCAGAGACGAGAAAGTTTCATCCGAACTCCACTGTAGCTGTGGCTCCCAGGCCACCTCCTGGGCTTTGTAAGCCCTTGGAACTCACCACCACCCTGATCCGAAAGCCTAGTGTATAAATGTGCAGTCACACCCTCCTATCCGTCAGTGGGCTCGGTCCCTTACTACTGGCCTCCTTGCTGTTTGGCCACACGGAGACTAGCCATTTCCTCACGATTGTTCTCGTTAATCTCCCCAGGAGGCTTCGCTTCTCTTGCCAGCCCTATGATAGGTCACTTTAGCCTTCCTCGCCCCGGCATCCTCAACGTCCTCACATCCCGCCCTCCGCCACGACGCTCCTATGAAACCTCATCCTTGAATCAATCTAACCCTTTGCCTCATGCCTTCCATCAGCTGAGTTCCGATGAAGTCATCCCCAAGAAGAGTGCCCTGGGGCCACCACAGTGTGAGATCTGTGGCCTCCGCTGGGCCCTCAGTGTCCTGGGCAACCCTTTAACATAGTCAGTAAATGCTCCCATGTCCCAGAAAAACATTCCACAATTTCTCCGCTCTCTTCTCTCATCCCAGCTTCTCTTGCGCGGCCTGCCTTCTAGCTCATCGCGGAAACCCAGGCTTTCAGGAACAAGCACTGAAGCACTGTCCTCTCCTCCAAACACCCGCTTTCCCACCCACCCTCTCCCCGGCCTCACCTCTCTGGAACTGCAGGCTCAGAGGATGAGGTGTCACCCCCTTGCTGAAGTGTCACCATTGCCCTGGGCTCTGGACCCCTCCCTTTCCGTGGCCCCTGGACCAGCCACTGCCTCTGCGGGGTGATCCCTCTCTCTTCCATAGCTTCAACTTCTCCTTCACACTCCTACACAGCCTAGGAGTGTGTTCAAATCTCCTACTTTGAAAGAAAGTCTCCAACAATATCTCTCCAATAACTAACGCCCGTCTTCCTCCCCTTGGCAGACTGTTCCCTGGAAAAGAGTCCGCACTCCCTGCTTCCCCCTTCTGATGGCCTCCAGGCCCCCGCCTCTCCTCCCAGCCTCAGTCTCTCCTCCACTTTGCCCCCCTACAGCCCTCTGACCCTGCTAGGCACCAGTTGTGCAGTGACACTTTGATGCTATTGTTCCTCGGGCCCCTGCTCTCCCTTGCCTACCTGGCGGGCAGCACGGATTTCAAAAGGTCCTCTGGGAAGCCTTTTTGGACCTCCCCTCCCCCGCCCACCAGGGAGAAGCGGTCACTCCTCCTTTGTGTTCTCAGCTGTCCTTTGAGTCACAGCATCTGTGACCATTTACTTTCCACGTTGTGGTGCTTTTCTCCTACAAATGTCATAAGCTCCCCGAGGGCTAGGACTGTGCCTTAACTATACCTGCCTTCCTCGTGCCCAGCACCCCTGGCGCCTCCCAGTCCCCTGTGTTCAGTGCGTGAGCAAAGGACGTGTGTACAGGCGTAAATGACATAAATAACTCTCGTTACCCAAGGTGGCCGCGCGGGTGAGGGGATCCGCTTTGTGACCTCCCTGTAGCAGACATTTGATCCTCTAGACCTCTCAGCACTCGTGGGCACTTTACAGATGCGATCGCATTCTTCCTCACAGCAACTCTGCGTAGACAGGATGACCTCCGTGTTACACATGAAGAAATCGAGGCTCAGAGAGTGAATAGTGGCGGAAGCAGGATCCCAGCCCAGCTTCGGCTCCTTTCTATACATTCAGCCACTCCCTAAATTGCCCGACCAGCGGGTGCCCGCTGACAGCCACCTCATGAGCTGTCAGCCTTTAGAAACGTGAGGAGTAAGATGGCAAGTGAGAAGCAAAAGCATTAAGTAACACAGCCAGGCCCCAGTAGACTCACACGCACGTGTGTGGCTTGTGGGTTACCCATGATTGGGACCATGGATTTATGCTACAAACACCACCTGTCCATTGGCTCTATTTCTAATTCAATAACTATCATGTCTTTAACTAAACAGCCTTCGCAAGACATTGGCCTTTCAGCAGAACCATCACGATGCCCCGCAAGGCCTTTTAGCACTGCTCGTGGAGACGCGGGCTCCCTCCCTCATTTTTCCTAATACACTCACCCAGGGAGAGTCCAAGAAATCTCCTCTAAGTTTACACCATCTGCTAGCCTCTCACCTCTCCACATTTGCACTTAAGTCCCCATCCAGGCCCCCTCTGCCAAGAGTTTCTCCTTTGCCAGCTACAGCTGAGTCGAAACCTGGGGATGGAGGAGGAGAGGTTTGGAGGGGGCATCTGTCCCTTCAGGGAGACTTGGACAAGTCTCTCTCACCTCCTGAGCCCATCGGCTCCTCTTCGCCTCCCCGCTCCCTTCCCTTTCTGTTTAGTTTGACCTTGGTCACTGATGACAAGGCTTCTTTTCCTGCCAAACCAATCAATAAGCTAAACAGACAGAAGATGAGTATTTAGAATATGGGAAGCCAAACTCAAACACAGATAGGTTATCAGCCTAGCCCAGAGCAGACTTCTGAGCAAATATTTCATTAACAAATT
>VBSM01002937.1:12243972-12293347 GCA_008086735.1 Cheirogaleus medius
GGCTGGGCTGGGGATGAAAAGAAGGCTGGCTGAAGCCCTGAAGCCGAACTGCCCAGGAGGGGGTGCTTTTTGGAAGTGTGGCGGAGAGGAGGGGGAAAGATGGAATGGCAGAGAGAAGATCCCCAAGATGGGGAGTCCAGCCCCTGAAGACCTTTCAACTTCAAACCTATTTGACCTCTCATGGTAGGGCTGGCCAGGGTAATTCACCTTCAGCTATCCCTGGTGCTGGGGCAGGTTAAACCTCCCCAGGAAACACCCCGATCAGGCAGTGAGCACCTGGCACACGGAGCTGGACTGGTCACCCCAGGGGAGGGGGATGGGGCGTGGGGGCGGGAGAGGAGATGTGGTCCCTAGAGAGGCCCCCAGGGAAGCTGGGGAGTCAGAGGGGACAAGAAACATAAACAATAATAACAAGAGCCACTGTTGATCAGCCCCCACTGTTTTAGGCACCCTTGAAGGCTCTTCAAATATGCTACCTCATTTCATCCTCTCAACCAGGCCCAAGACTGTGTGGTCAACCCTGGTACCCAAGCCCATCAGCGTCTATTCTGATGGCTCAATATTTTGAATATCATACCCTGTTCACAACAACCCTAAAAGTAAGGTACTTTGGTTTTAATGTATACATAAGGAGCCTGAGTCAGAGAGGTCGAGACACTTGTTCAAAATTGCACAGCTGGTAAACCGTAGAGGCAGAATCGGGGATTAGCCAGCCCGATTCCAAAGGCAAGGGGTTTTCTGTTCCTTTCTATTGCTTCTCTAAAAGCTTTTAATTATACTTTCTAGAAAAGGTCGGCAAAAGGTGGAATTAATAATATTCAACTCTTGTAAGCAAGTACCGAGGGCACAAAAGCACAACTAGATTGAATGTGCAGCCCCTTGTGTGCCGAGCTTCCCACATGGCTTGTGCTTCTGCCTCCGCTTGGATTCACGTGTTACCATTCAGGCCTCAACCTCTCCTCACTTCTCAGGGAAACTTCTTGACTAGCCTTGGACTATTTGTGCCTATTGCTCTCCATGTTTCCTTCGGAGTACTTATGCTAATTGATTAAGTTTAATTTATGCTAACTGTTATGGTAAAGTAGCATGTACACTACTTCATTAATATTAATATTATAATATTAATTTGTAAATATTTAATGCTAATTAAATATCTTTGTGTGTAATTTATTGATGAATGTCTGACTTCCTGATAGACTGGATTAATAATAATAATAATAATCATAATAACAATAATGGCAGCTAGCCTCTCTTCAGTACTCACGACAAACCTGGCACTGTCTTAAGGGCTTTATATATGTTAACTTCTTTAATCCTCTCAATGATTCTGTGAGGTGGTAACTGTTTGTGTTCCCATTTTACAGAAAAAGTAACTGAGGCACACAGAGGTAAAGGAACTTGCCCTGTGCTGCTTAGCTAATGAGTGACAGAACAGGATATGAACCCTGGCAATCTTTGGTCCCAGAATCCACATCCTTAAGATGGTATTTGGCAGATTACAAAATATGGCCACAAATTCCTACCATCTCAGTGCGTATACTTCTTAGAGGTGATGTCTGTTTTCCTGACTCTTGAATCCGGGATGCCAATGTGATTTGCTTTGACTAGCAAAATGCAATAAAAGTGATGTTATGTGACTTTCAAGGTGAGGCCTTAAAAGACTTTGCAGCTTCCGCTTTCTCTCTTTTGAAACGCTGTCCTGAGACCACTGTATAAAGAAGCTGGTCTGAGGACAGCAAGCTGCGCCACCCTCCAGACAGGTGACAGAGGACACCTTGAGCCCTGCAGCCCAGCCAACCCTCCACCTGAATGCAAGCACGTTTTGCCGAGCCAGGCGAAATCAGCATGGAAACCAGCAGCCAACCCATAAAATCATGAAAATTAATAAATCATAGTTGTTGTAGCAAACTAAGTTTTGAGAAGTTTTGTCGTGTGGCAAAGGCTAACTCAGCAAGAACCATCTCATTCACACCGTATCCCCGGTGTCTAGCAAGATGTCTGGTGCATAGATAGTACTTTGACAGTAAAAACGTGTAGACTGAATGAATAAACAGAAGTGGGGGTGAGCCAGGGAACCACCCCGGAAGATGCTGGCTAACTTTACAATACATTGTAGAATCCATTCCACGTGTCACATTCTAGAATTCCAGAACAGATGATCGTTAAAAAATACTGGCACTCTTGATTTTCTGTAGTTGCTTTCAAGTTCGTATCGACTTAATTTCAGAATATTATAAAGTCATTTGTTGACATTTTAATTATTCTGCTTTCTATTCTTTTCTTTCTTAGGCTCTTCAACCATTATCTGGACATAATTTTATATTTGCTTGTATGATTAATTGATCAGTTTTTTCTCTGCCCTAGATTGTAAACTACTGGAGTGATCTGAATTAAAAATGTGGGTTTATTTATTTTAATTTCCAGTTTCCTTAGGCTGATATTAAACTCTAATCTGCATGGTTAACTTTTCCTTTTTCAGTTTTGAATCACAGAATGTTAGACGTGGTAGGGACCTTGAACACCTCTTTTCCAGGAAAGTGGAGTTCAAAGGGTAGCATGTTATGCTATTGTCACACAGCTAGTTTATAGCAGAGTCAGGACTCAAGATCACGTTTCTACTGCCCACGGACTTTACCTTCTCTTGAAGTGGGTAGACTCTGAAGCCCCCATTGTACAGATGGGCAAACTGGGGCAGAACCAGGCCCAGACCACAGATTACTCGTCTCCCAGCTGAAGGCTGTCTTCATGAGCCCTAGCTGACTCTAGGGTTAAGCTTCTGACAGATCCAAGTATTTTTTTTTTCTCTTTTATGTTGTTCTCAAATATATTTCTATCCCTGCCAGACCATCCCCCTTGTTCCTGTTTAACCTGAGAAAGTTAAACCCACTTTTGATCGTCATGTGAAAATCTGAAGCAGAGTGCTTCCTTCAAGGCAGATGTTTGGAAATGCTGAGCTGCGGGCGTTCAACTTGTCAAGTAACTTTTCAAATGATGAAAAAAGGGGAAATGTAGGTCAGAAAGCAATAAACTATATTCACATCCGATATAGCCTTCTGCTTAAGGAGCCGACTTTGAATCTCCACCTTTTACCAAAATGAAACAAAAATCCAAATCCAACCCAAAGCATTACAGCTTTAAGTACTGAAAATATTTATTATTTCTAGTCAAGTAATCCAAAGGCATAATCTCAAGAACATCCATGTTCCAGGAGTGTCTCAGAATGCCCTGGATTTGACGTGATTCCTTTATCCAGATATTTGTAGAAAAGACTCTGGATGGCATGAGGGGAATTAAAGATTTATTTTTTTAACATCTGAAAAAAGTCATATTTCTAATAACAGTGAGCTTTTAAAAATGTGTCCCAAGTCTTTGCTGCATCTCTGATTTTTCTCATGATTATTTCCTTAAATAACCAGCTCTATTCCAAATTATCAGCCCGTAAATTTCCAAACATAAAATTTAGATATTGGAAAGACAGAGTAGTGAAGGTACTTTCACTTTCACATTGATATTCACATCAGCTTCAAGAGATGATCTTCACCCATTGAGTAAGCTACAACCCAGTCTTACAAAAGATCACTTTGCCTGGGGCAAAACCTCCAACAAACTGCCCAAGTCTCCCAGCCTGGCGGAGGAGGGTGATTTGCCTTTCAAGACTGTGGTATGTTTCTAAATGTCCCTTAAATCTAGGTGAGTAGCACCAAAGTCTCCAATAGTTATTGTGTTCATTCCCCTGTGTCTGGACATCCAACAGCAAGATACCTGGGAGTACTGAACATCTTATTGTTTGGGGACCTCTCATCCATTTTCCTTTCACTTGTGCAGAAGGGCATTGTAAAACATGCTAGATTTTGTGAGTTGGCCAAGTTTACCTGCCGGAGAAGATACATTTCAGATTCTAGTGGCAGAGAGAAATTTAAAATTAGGTCACCTCATGGTTACAAGTTGTATCTATAACAGAAACTAAAAGGTCTCAGAGATCATACACATTTTCTGGTGGAGAACCCTCACTTTAAAGGGGCCTGCTGTGAAACATTCTTTACACTCAAAATAAGATTATATATATATATATATATATATATACTGTTATACAGTTTCTATGGAAACTGAAGTTTTGATATAAAATAATACACAGTAGCCGGGTTAAAATCTAAGATCTGAGTTCCCCTAGGACCAATGTGTGTGGTTTTAGGGGGTGGCAGCCTTTGTATTGGGATTTTAGGGAAACCCAGACGTCCTCCCTAAGCCTCTAAATCTTTTAGTTTGCTGTTTCTTCAAACTTGTTCATTAGAATTCAGTCTTTCATTTTAAGGTATGGAGACTTCGAAAATGCAAGTACTTCTTTTTTCTTTGGCCAGCATTTATATGGCAATGACTTCCTGCGGGGGTATTCTTCTAATACTTTATTTTAATCCTCCCAGAACCCTTTTGACTTAGGTACCAATGTCCCCATTTTGCAGATGAGGAATAGGGCCACAGAGAGGCCAAGTAACACGTCAAAGGTCACGGAGTCATATGTGAAATCAGAATCAGCCCTCCTCCACTGCGGCACCACGCTGCCTTCTCAGCCCCACACAGCTCAAGGTGGACAACTTCAGAAACCTTCCTAGGCTTCCAAGGGCTGGGGAGGGTGAAGGCAGCTTGCATATTCCAAACCATTACACCACTGCATGGGACTGAGGCGGAATGGGGAGGAAGGTGCCTAAAAGAGGTGAAAAGAACAAAAGAGAAGGTGTGAATAATGAGGACAAAGTTTGCTAACATCCTTTAACAAGTTTGCTAAAATTGTCACAATGGACACCATTGGGATCACAGGCAGGACCCTTAATTATGGAGTTCAATCCCTCATTTTTACAGATCAGGAAAACTGAGGCTGGAAGAGCAGACTGAAGAGCAGGGAAAGGACCGTGCTGAGATTTCACAGGTAGTTAGTGGCGAAGTCAGAGCTGGGCTCCCCTGTCCTGATTCTGGGACCAGGGTCCGTTCTTCTGACAGCATCCTGTGTGCTCTGCATCACTGAGGGCTGGAGGAAGTTCAAGAAAAAGGAGGCTTTTTCTTTCTGTGGTTTGCCTTGTAAATGTTTGCTGCCTGAGTAGTATGTGGTTAGACAACGACACATTAGAAGAGAATGCTACTTCCTACTATTTGCAAAGATCGCTTTCTTACAGATATATTTTCTTAGAAGAGAACAGCACCTTCTCCTCTACCTCCTGTTACTTTTTGGAAGCAGATAACGTGGCTCAGGCTAGAAGCAGAGTTCATTGTCACCCTCCCATATCATAAAGACATTGTGCATTTCTGAAGAGCGTCGGAGGGGCCAGGTGAAACCATATGGGCTGAAGTGAGGGAAGAGATGAAGAACCCGATTGGAAATGAAAAGTATTCAAATATAAATTAATATAAGCCCAGGGGTCATCTTGCATGCAGTCCTGGCAATAAGAGAATCCACAATGTGGATGAACAAGTGAAAAAAAAGTAATCAAAAGTAAGAAAGAGACATATGTGAGGCATTAAGCATCAGGTACAGAGGCAGCCGGGGAAGATTACAGAACAAAGTCCAGACAGTGCAAAGGAAGATAAGAAAGGCAAAGGTAGTGAATGAAAAAGAGATTGCGCTGAAGGTTAAGATAAATAATGGGAAAAATTTCAAGCGCATAAGGAATATAGGGGTCATCGAAGGAGGCAGTTGGGTGGCTAAGACGTGGGAAGGGTAATTTATTTTAAAAGGAGGTAGATGTGGCTAAAAAAGATTAAATATATATATATTTTTTTTGCCTGGGAACTCTTGGGAAGATGGGGGACACGTATTGGAAACTGACATACCTTTGCTCAGGGAAACCAAAGAAAGACTGAAGAATAACAAGATCGTGCCCCCGGCAGGAGATTGAAAACTTAAGACTGGGAAATGAAAAAAAAAAAAATTAGAGAATACAGCCCAAGGCAGAACATATGTAAATACATGTGAATAATAAATCACAGAAACTTAAGAAGTGAGAAATTAAGAAACCAAAGTGTTTTGGGGAAAAATGTCCCATGATAAATGGTTGGTCCTATCTGCTCATTGCTCTTAAAGCGTTAGACCTACTTTCTCTATTTCTCTGCCTCCCGCTTCCTAGTCTCCTATCACGAAAATTTATCGGAAGCCTGTGAAATGCAAGGCATCGTGCTATCTTTGGGGTGGGATATGGATGAATAGGATATTGCCTATGGCCCTGCCTTGGTGAGTTCACGTTTTGGTAGAGGGGACACACTCTGCCACCAATGGGTACAGGACCCAGCCACATGCTGACGTGCGGTGAGAGGGCCACTTGGAGAGGAAATAGAGGCCCCAGAGGTCATTTGGGATTGGGACAATCACATTCCACCTGTAAGGAGGAAATGAATAACGTAATGCTTGTTCGACTAATAAGGAATGATCCTTCCCACGTATTTGTTTTACTTTGTTTCATGTAATTTTAAAAGGGTCCCCATAAAGTCAGATGTCCATGGTGTGGGTTATTGAAGGAATGGTATTTTAGAAGTCCCTGTCATTACACTCCTTATGTAGAGTAACTTCTGCAAACGCTTGGGGGCTCTGCTTGTGGATGAACTGGTTGTGCTGCCAATCCTGAGATGTGGGTGACATTTGGCCCACAGGGAAAGACGTGAGAGGCCTGAGCTGAGCACTCTTGTTGGGGACCAAGTCCCCTCTGCAGAGTAAGGGAAGCCCCTCTAGAGTTGAAGAGCACTGAGGTGGCAGGGGGAGGAACAAGGCGGCCAGTAAGAAGGACAATAAAACTCTACGTGCTCGCTGAAGAGAAGAAGCAGGTAATTTGATTATCCAATTCAGTGCAGTGACAAATAAGGTAATGAGGCCGGGGACAAGAAATCTAGAGGTAAAACAGATCCTCTGTGGTCACAGGCAATAGACTTGAGAGGATGGATGAATCCGAGTGCAGAGGCAGATAAAATGTTAATGTCTTTGGCAGCAGGTTCTGGAGCAATAAAAGAAATCAAACGTTATTCCGGATTGCATAAATAGAGGGACGCGAGCAAGTCCAAGGTAATTAGCTCCAAGTTGTAAAAGGGAATGGTGAGGAGGGTTTGACCAAGAAAACTGGAGGAAATGTCTGCTGAGACTTTCTCATTCCCCGCCTCTATTCCCATCCATTGCTTTCGTTCATGGGATTTCACCTTGACTCTGGTTCTCTTCATTTGTGTGCACACACATATTTAGTAAGAGTTGCTCACTTAGCGGATAATCTTGTAGAGAGGCAGGGCTGGGTGACAGTGGCCTGTAAGGAAGCTTATGTCATTGAAATCCTGCTCCAACCCTTGTGATTTGGATATGCTTGCTAGGGGGCCAGATACCCTGTGCTATCCCAGAACCCTTTCCAGTGGTATAAAATATAGATTCAAGAAACCAATGATCGGTTCCTTCTTCTCAGGCTGTCTTCTATGATGTCCAGATACCAAAGACTATTTTCACATAATAAAGAAAGAAATTCTTTATTATGAAGTGCGTCTATATTATTAGTGATCAAAAGGAAAGTTGCTACAACCTTTAAATTCAAATAAAAGCTAATGACTTCCTTGAAGGAAGAATTTCTCTTCTATTGGAGGGTTTTTAACTGCTCTCTGGCATAAATGTTCAAGTTGCAATATGTTACGATGCAGCTTTCTTAACATTTATTCCCAAAACAATAATTATATGTTAATATACCAGAGATGCATATGGGCCTGTAAATGCACGTTGTTCCCAACACCCGTCAGAAATAAATACCTTTGGATCAATCAAGATTTTAAAAAAGAAAATGATAGGGAAAAGGGAAGTAGTTTATCTAACCTCAGCCAAGCTATCTCCTCCATGCTTTGTTTACACCTGATAATACATCCACCAATTAAACATTTAACTTATTTCTTTAAGGTCAGATTGCAAAGGAGTCAGGGTGTTGGGGAAAATTTCACATGGGAAATACACTTTATACCTGCAGCAGGGTGTGTGTCTTGGCCAGGAGAACAAACTGTCTCAGGTGGGGTGCCCCCCAGGTATTCACCTGGAGATCAGAGGCCACTGGTTTAATATTACTTTGGGGCACATAGCGTGGCTACAGGAACCCCTAAAGCTACTCTGTCTCCAGGAGATGAGTTTATTTTGAAATGAATGTGTGAAGGGCATATTTGAGATAATTTGTTTAGTTGGAGTGACAGGAAGGAGGAATGGGAAGGGACTGAAATTTAAATGTAAGCCTGTATCTCTAGAGAATGTAAAAAAATGTCAAGTTTCATTTCCAGAAGCCTTAGGGGATTTTAATGCCAGTTAGCTCAGTTTGGGCTCTCCCCTCCCTCATCAGAAGGCCACTGGGCACATGTCCGGAATGTAGAAGGAAAGGCAGTGATAGGCTGCACCCCTGAGCAAAGCCCTGAGATTTCCATTTAGGAAAACAAGGTCCATTTAGGAAATTTAGGAAAATCAAAATCACTCCTTGTTCATGGGTCCAACTTATTTATTATGCACCTACTGCATGCAAAGTTAACCAGCAAACATTGTGGAAGATGCCAGGTGGCCTCACTTTAAGAAGTTTAGGAAGACAGATGCATATATAAATAACTCAGATACTCTAAAAGCTGTAATAGTGACTATACTGGCAGAATGGAGTGAGACATTTGTGTTCACTAGTTGCAGTTTATTTATCCCTTTATTTACTCTTCATTTGGTCATACACAGGTCTCATGACATAGCTGTGTCTACAAATCAGGCAGTAATTTTGCAGAGAAAGCAACACCATTCTGCACAATATACACAGCATGGCAATGCAATAATGCAACTGGTTTCATTTGCAGGTTAGGAAAAAAAAAACCTCCTTTTGGATTATGGTCTTGTAGTATAGTTACCCACACGTGCAAATTAGCGCAGACTCTGAGCCCCACAGTTAGACGTCAGAGGTCATTTTGCCTGTAAGGAGCAGCTCCAAGCAGTGAGATTCTGTTTTATATTTTGAATGTTAAGAGCAGAAGTTTCCACTGCCTTCCCTAGTTGTCTATTTCCGCCTAGAACAATTTTCGTCTTAAGTAAATTCTTTATGTGTGGTTGAAGTCCCTCAGGCTACTGGTTAATTTTATCCCTGCTTCCAGACCCCAGGGCTTAAGCTGCCCCCCAACCTTTTTTTCTACCCTAGCAAATGGGAAATCCTTCCCCAGACATGCAGCCTTTTTGAAATTACAAATAAGTCGATAACTACAGGACTGACCCAATTACTGGCGCGTGAACTGGGTGAGCCTGAACCGTGTCCTGTTGCGGAAACCGGGGGGCCGGAGTCAGGATCTCAAGTAGAGGGAAGCTAAAGGCAACAGACTCAGCTGTGTGCTGGGCGATCTTGCTGGAAGTCAGTGGGGTGGAACCGACTGGGCGAGTCTCCTCGTCAGGCCTCCAGTGGCCCTTTTCAGAGTGTGAGCAGACCTTACATAGAAGCACTGACCTCGCCTTTCAGCTGACTAGCATCTCGCTGTGATAACTCACCCCGAGGGGATTGCTTTGCAGTGATGTACGGCAAAGGTCAGTCTGAATCAGGAAGAAGTCAGACATGGAGGAGGAGTTTAAGAAATGAGGTTTTATTACTTTTGAGAGCACATGGTAACTCCAGCCCATGAACCAAGTCCTGTTTAGTATGGAAAGGATCTCCTCGAATGAAACAATGAGGAATTTATAAAGAACATTCCATCAGCCATTTTACGTAAGGATGTGGATTAGATGCAAATATTTTACTCTCTTAAATGTGGTATATTTCCCCTTAAAACATTGAAATTTGCAATTTATGCTAGTTTATGATGCATGAATTTGCTCAAATAAAAGTAAATTTTGGCCTAGACTGTTAGAAGGCTCTCAAATTCTAAAATAGTGGAAATGGAATTAATGAGATATTGCTATTTTCATGTTAAGATTCTGACTTGCTCTAGTCAGAAAACCCCTATAATATAGACCCTACCGGATTCATGTTAGTGTGTCTGGAACTGGACTGTCATTTCAAAGCAAGGATCTACCAAGTCTATGACTGGTATAAATGAGGTTAAGTGCAGGGAGAGCACAGTGTTTCCAGGTCTTTCCCAGAATCCCCGTTCATGCCCCTCCCTCCCCTCTGAACACAAGAAGTGAGTAGCTCCACTGCACAATGTGGGTATTTCTGACCCTGCTCCTTTTTCCCCAGGCACACAGGCTAAGTACTTCCAAGCCATCTTTGATTACTTACCCCTCACCTCCTCACACATCTCCGCAACTATTTATTCCCTTAAAGTGTGTCTTATCAATTCCTTTCCCTCCACCTTCTGGGAGCCTTCATTACCTCCTGTTGGGACTATGGTAGCGGCTTTGTACCCTCTCCTTGCCCTCTGTTTCTGCCCCCTCAGATCCATTCCACTAACCATCCACTAATTAACTTTTCTAAAGCATGACTTCGATCATACCTCCCCTGCTTAGAAGTGTTCAGTGGCTCAAGATTACCCATGGCTCAGGATTACCCATCAAATACAGTGCAAACCCTCTGCCCGGGCTCTCCACTTCTGGTCTAACCAGCCTCCTGCTCTGTTCATGTGTCCTCAACTCCAGCCACACTGGTCCATTTCCTGATGCCCAAGCTAACTGGGCTATCTTCCCTCACAGCCATTTTACTGATGATCTGCCTCGATTTTTGCCCCTCAAAATCTTTCCTTTAAATCCAATTCACGTGCATGCCTTCATTTAGTCATTCGATCATGTTAATTCAGCAAATCTTTGATGAGTATCCACCAACTTGTTGGGTTACAGCATCTGAGAAGCATTTCCTAGTTTTCCTAGCTGGAAGTAGCCTGTCCACCTTTGCTAATATCTTAGTGTTTTGTACCACTCTGAGAAGATTCTTCATGGGTTGCAAGCCAGATCCTGGCTCTGCCAACTTCACTGCCTGAACCTCTGTTCCTCCATCGGTAAACTAACAGCGCCTTCCTCATGGACCTGTTGGGTGGTGGGTGTGAGGATTAGACGTGATAACGAAGGCACAGTGTTTGGCATAGTATCAGTGCCCTTGGGGTTACCTGTGATTGTTGTTACTGTCATTATTTATTGTGTTATTATACCCCATTTAATTCTCCTGAGACAAGAGCTGTGGCTTACGAACCTCTGTAGCCTCTCTAGCACCTGTCTCTCAGAGAGCTTCTGCTTTCATCATTTAAGCAGGTGCATTTGGTTGTGAGATGGAGAGACCCTCTTTTGTTACCTCAAGAGAAGAGGTTGATTATAAGGACACCCCTGGACTGCCATCAAGGCAGGACTTGTCATGTTCCTGGGTAGCTGTTCCTCTTCCAGTGTTTCAGTTCCTCTCTCCACATCTATTCTGTTCTCTCTTCCCTATTGATGGCTTCTGCGGTGACTTAGAGTCAAGATCCCCTACGTAATTTGCTAGATCCAGTTTGCAAAATAAAAATGAGAAGCCCTTTGTTCAAAAAGCAGGGAAAAATTGCCATTAAAAGTATTAAAATATAAACCGTTTTTATTTCTTCTTCTCTGTCTTTCTCTGTCTCCACCTGCCATGATGTTTTTTATTTGCTATTTGATATCACCCTTCCCTGGGCATGGAAATACTCATAGGACAGTTACAGACCCTCACAGGTGCCTAGGAGCCTGGCACTGTTACTTGGCATCCATGGCTTGGTTCTCTCCCTTGGCAGCCACCAGTCAGAAGCAGTTCCCCAGTGAGGGGTGAGGAAGTCGAGCCAGGTACCCCCCTTGCCCATGAGCGTAGGGCCTAGTCCAAGGCAGACAGGCAATTCCCAAGGCCCAGTGGGATTGCAACCTCCATGCGTGATACGCTGGGTGCTTGGATCGGATGAGGGCCAGAAACTTGCTCTGCTGAATCTCCTGCCAAATGAGCCATGGTGTTCCAGCCTGGGGCAGGGACAGAAGCCACCACACCCCGTCTGCAGATGCCACAGGCCACAGAAGCCTGACCCTTCCTGGACCACATTCAGATCTCTGTTGCACCTAGGGCATCATAGGCTGCTGGGCACTGTGGGGACTGGCAGCGGAGAAGGAGAGGGTCAGAAGAAGGCAGGAGGGAGCAGATCTGAGAACATGGACTGAGGCAGCTGGGTCTCCAGTCTCTGGTGCATGTTCCATGGTCCCATGAACTTCACAGACAAAACTCAAGTTCAAAAAGAAACTTAAGCATTATATCCAAGATGGGGCCCTTGTAAACACAAGGTCCACTGGTTGCATGCCCATCAAGCTGGGCTTTCTTAAAACAGCAGTATACACACAGAAGAGCACTTCTGTCTCGACCTAGCTCTCTCTATTGTGAGCTCTCTCTACTCTAACTGGTTTATTCTTTCTAAATAATAAAAAAGAAATCTGATTGGTCCAACCTTCTTTCTTTACTTTTTAAAAAACAAATCACATTGGCTATAAGTTGCTGTCCAGCCAATGGACTGGCAGGCTGTTGGGTCTGGTGTCCATCCCTGGTCCCATCACTGGGAGCGTGGAGGGAGAGTCACATGCTCCTTGCTTGGTCTTTTGGGGGCTGTGGAAAGAACAACAATCTTTAGTATGGCACCCAGCAAATAAATTCAAATGAGTGCATTGGATTTTTTTATTATAAAAAAAAATCAATCACTTGGCAATGTTTTTTTGCCCATTTCATAGTTATACTTTATATATGAAAAGGATGAAATGTTTTTGTTAAAATGTATCCTTGTATTCAATGTATACTCTTTTCAGTAATTTATACTGGTTGCCATGGATTTTGTCTGATTTGTGAGGTTTAAGATCATGTAAAATCATGGGCTTCCTAGAAATTACTTTAAAGATTATCTTATTCAACATGTATCATTTTACAGATGTAGAATGCCTTAATTAGGCCATGACAAAATAGGGCAATTAAAGCATAATGCCAAAGCCGGAAAGAGTAAAGAAACATCTTAATAAATAAAACTCTTGAAACAAGCAAAAAAAGCCCAAACACATTTCTCTATGTCAAAATAAAAAATAAATTAAAAATCTAAAAAAAGCATCTAAAATTTATAGATAAAGCATTGAGACCTTTAATGCATAAAGCATTCAAATAAAACAATAAGGAAAAATCAATAGGAAAATGGAAAACAGGCGTGAATAGACAATTTACATACACACACAAAATACAAGTTGCCAGTAAAATGTTCAACTTCACTATTATTAGTAAAAAAAAAACTTAAAATTAAAATAACAATGGATATAATTTTTCTTTAGGTTGGTAAAAATGAAAAAAAAATTATAAAACCGAGATCTGGGCTATATTAGATGAAGCAGGAATACTCAGATATGTGAGAGGATTTTTTAGAACAGCCTTTTGAAGGTCAATTTGACAATATTTATCAAAATGTGGAAAATATGTGAGTTTTGACCCTAAAGTTTTACTTCTAGATTTGAGTCCAAAGAAACACTTACATATGCAGACAATGGTATATGTGCACAAGATTTTACTGTACTAATTTTTTGCAAAAGTGACAAATTTGAAACATCCAACAATCCATCAATAGAACAAAAGTCAAGTATATTTATGGTACTTTATTCCATATTATACAATGTCATGTAGCCAATACAAAGAATAAAGAAGACTGATATGCACTAACATGCTAAGATGTCCAAATTATATTGTTAAATGAAAAAAAAGTTAGAGAAAAATATCTATATTATGAACCCATATATATAAAACTTTTAATATACCACCATATACGTTAGCTAATATCCACTAAACACTATATATAACAATGTAAACTATACAATGTTATATATACAACAGTTTTATGAAATAGCATGTATTCTGCATATATTTGTGGGTGCATATGGGGAATGTTGTCCTAGGTCCCCTCTTGGCAATGTGGCTGAGGGATAGCAGGACATTGTCCCTGCTCTCAAGAGCTCACAGTCTGAATACAGTTGGCTGGGACCTCAAAGGAGAAACAGTGTCCTTTGATACAACCCGGAGTGCTGTTGGGTACTTACTGATGAAGCATTTTCATGCTCACAACAACCCTGAGAAGTAGGTGTTTTATTCCCATTTTTCAGATGATGAAACTGAACCTTATCTAGAAACACATGGTGGAGCTAAGTACATGATCAGTTATTTTCCCAGAGTCCTTAGTCAACCAGAATTTCACAGCTTCCACACTCATGTGCCCCTGGCTGCAGAGGCCCATCATCTTCCCCGGGGTAAGGTACCCCACACATATTCTGGTCTCGTGCATACAGCATTTGTGCAGTTACCCGGTGTTATCTGAGGGATAAAAGCTCTAACCATGGAATTCCTGGGACAAAGGATGGACATATTTTAATGCATTTGGTACATATTGATGTTTACCCATCTAATTATATTTTATAAAAATTTGGTCTTCTGCACATTTTGCTAGCCAATATGTATTTGGTCGAGTTACAATATCTGGAATTCCCAGAGGGAATTTTTCTAAGTGAATGCCAACGTACGTGATCGCCAAACACACAAATGCGGGAGGAAAAAGAAAATCCAGGGGTGGCACAAGTGAAGGAAAAAACGAAACAAGTCTGTTCTCACGGCGAAGTAGTTAAGCTGTCATCTTAAGCTCACTCGATCACAGTTATTGCCGCTTATTCATAAGGGCAGCGGCAACAGCTGTTCACCTGGCCAAGCAAGCTCTGCAAAGAAAGATCTCCATATGTCGCAGGGAGAGGCACGTGAGCTGGTTCTTAGAGAGAAATGTCCTTGTTTCCTGGTTTATGCGATGATGCTCGATCAGAGAGAGGGGAAGAAAAAAGCCCAGACACAAGATGTATGGAGAAGCTCGTTCTCTTCTTTGTTTTACAGGGTTCAAAGGGCTCACTCACACCTTGTTTCATCTCCGAGTTGGACAAACAAAGCAGGTTTGTTAGTCAAACACTTTTACTGTTGGGCTTGCCCAGGTCCCCAAAGCAGCAGGTGACAGAACTAGGTCCGGCATCCTGGGCTTTCTTGAAGATCTTGTCACTGTAACTACCAAGTATAAGACAAAGGAAAAAAAAAGAAGTTATGTGAAGTTATAGCAGGGAGAAAATGGGAGGGAGTATAAAATTCTCCTGATATTTTTGCAAATGTTCACATACAGGCATACTTTAGAGATACTGCAAATATCCAATAAAATGAATATAAAATAAAGTGAATATTACAATAAAGCAAGTCACACAAATTGTTTAGTTTCTGGTGTATATAAAAGCTATATTTAGACTATAATGTAGTCTATTAAGTATGACTTAATAGAAACATAGCATTTTGTCTAAAAAAAGTACATGCCTTAATTTAAAAATACTTTATTGCTAAAAAAAACAAAAAACAAAAAAAGAAGCTAGTGGTAGTCTGAGTTTTCAGAGTCCTAATCTTTTTGTTGGTGGAGGGTCTTGTCTCAGTGCTGATGGCTGCTGACTGATAAGGGTGGTGGTTGCTGAAGGTTGGGGTGGCTGTGGCAATTTCTTAAAATAAGACAACAAAGCAAAGTTTGCCATATCGATTGACTCTTCCTTTCACAAAGGATTTCTCTGTAGCATGTGATGTTGTTTGATGACGTTTTCCCCACAGTAGAATGACTTTCAAAATCGGAGTCAATCTTCTCAAACTCTGTTGCTGCTTAATCAACTAAGTTAATGCAATATCTAAATCTTTCGTTGTTGTTGTTGTTCTTTCAACAATGTTCACAGCATCTTCACCAGGAGTAGGTTTCATCTTAAGAAACAGCTTTCTTTGCTCATCCATGAGAAGCACCTCCTCATCCGTTCAAGTTTTATCATGAGACTGCAGCAATTCAGTATCATCTTTAGGCTCTACTTCTAATTCTAGTTCTCTTTCTATTTCCACCACATCTGCAGTTCCTCCCTCCACTGAAGTCTTGAACCGCTCAAAGTCATCCATAAGAATTGGAAGCAATGTCTTCCAAACTCCTCTTAATGTCGATATTTTGACCTCCTCCCATGAATCACAGATGTTCTTAATGGCCTCTAGAATGGTGAATGAATACTTTCCAGAAGGTTTTCAATTTTCTTTGCCCAGATCTGTCAGAGGAATAATACTCCATGGTAGCGATAGTCTTGTAAAATGTATTTCTTAAATAATAAGACTTGAAAATTGTAATTACTTCTTGATCCATGGGCTACAAAATGGATGTTGTGTTATTAGGCATGAAAACAATTCAGCTCTTTGTACACCTCTATCAGAGCTCTTAGGTGACCAGGAACATTGTCAATGTATAGTCATATTTTGAAAGAAATCTTTTTATCTGAGTAGTAGGTCTCAACAGTGGGCTAAAATGTCAGTAAACCATGCTGTAATAGATGTGCTGTTGTCCAGGCTTTGTTGTTTTATTAAAAGAGCACAGGCAGAGTAGATTTAGCATAATTCTTAAGGGCCCTAGGATTTGGGGGATAGTAAATAACCATTGGCTTAAACTTAAAGTCACCAGCTACATTAGTCCCTAACAAGAGAGTCATCTTGTCCTTTGAAGCTCTAAAGGCAGGCATTGACTTCTCTTCTCTAGCTATGAAAGTCCTAGATGGTATCTTCTTCCAATAGAAGGCTGGTTTTGTCTGCACAGAAAATCTGTTGTTCAGTGTAGTCACCTTCATCAATGATCTTAGCTAGATCTTCTGGATAACTTGCTGTTTCATCTTGCACTTTTATGTTATGGAGACGGCTTCTTTTCTGAAACCTCATGATCTCTGCTACCTTCAGACTTTTCTTCTACAGTTTCCTCACCTCTCTCAGTCTTCAGAAATCGAAGAGACTTAGGGCCTTGCTCTGGATTAATTAGACTTTGGCTTAAGGGAATGTTGTGGTTGGTTTGATCTTCTATCCAGCCTGCTCAAACTTTCTCCATATCAGCAAGAAGGCTGTTTTCTTTCTTATCATTAATATGTTCACTGGTATAGCACTTTTAATTTCCTTCAAGAACTTTTCCTTTGCATTCACAACTTGGCTAGTTTTTAACACAAGAGGCCTAGCTTGGGGTCCTTCTCAGCTTTCAACATGCCTTCCTCACTAAGCTTAATCATTTCTAGATTTGATTTAAAGTAAAAGACATGCAACTCTTCCTTTCACTGGAACACTTAGAGGCCATTGTAGGATTATTGATGGGCCTGATTTCAGTATTGTTGTGTCTCAGGGAATAGGGAGGCCCAAGGAAAGGGAAAGAGGCGGGGTATGAGCCAGACCAGTGGGTGGAACAGTCAGAACACACACAACATTTACTGATGAAGTTTGCCATCTTACATAGGCTCAGTGTGTGGTGGCCCCAAACAGTCACAATAGCAATATCAAAGATCACTGATCACAGAGCACCATAACAGATATAATAAGGAAAAAGTTTGAAATAGTCAGAGAATTAGCAAAATGTGACACAGAGACAGGAAGTGAGCACACGCTGTTGGAAAAATGGCACCGGCAGACTGACTTGATACAAGGTTGCCACAAACCTTCAATTTGTAAAAAACTTAGTGTTTGCCAAGCACAATAAAATGAAATACATCTTTAAATTACCTTATATGGTTTTTCCTATGATATTGGCAGACAGGTTTGATGACAGAAGCAGTTCAGAAAGTTTGTGTAATTTGTTCAAGATTTCGACTGCTGATACAGGCGGAGCCACAAGCAGAATTCAGTTCTTCTAACTCCCAGTTTCAGTGTTGTGTTGCTATGGAGAATGAACCCCAAATTGGCCCTGCCTGGAAAGCCCACCTGGGGTCTTCCACCTTAACTAGAGACCCTAAGGAATGGTTAGTGGTGTACAGGGTAAGGAGTCTAGACATGTATTATAATCCTGGATCTGCCAATCCTAATTTGCTCAGGTGACTTGCTCTGGGTTTTAGTTTTGTCATTTGCAAAATGAAGGTGGTATTACCCACCCATCCCGTCCTACAGAGAGGCCTTGAAGCCTCAGAGGCAGAGTGTGCAAACTCTTTGAAGACTTAGTTTCCTGCGCTATCCCTGTAGGTAGGAGAGGCTTCCCATTTCTGTTTCTATGACTCCTCCGCCCCTACTGGTGGGTGCTGCTCTCAGCCCGAAGCCAAAGGGAGGGGACTGTGTCAGGAGCCCTTCTGAGCAGCTGTTTTCACTGATTCTGTCCCAGGCAGACTGCCTAGGGCCCTGTTTTGCTGGAAGAATGAGCGGTAGGGGGAAGAGCAGCTCCACAGGTGAGCCAAAGAGGCAGCCAGCTCAGAGCCTTTAAAATGTAAAGTGTTCTCTTGAGAGTGTGCAAAGATCTGATTCGTGAGAGATCAAAGTCGGAAAACGCATCACTCCTCCGGAATCAAAGGCTCCTTGCTCTCAGGAACAGACAGCAAATATCCTTCCTGCAAGAAGAGCTAAGCACAACAATGGAGAGAGGCTGCCACCCTCCCCCCAGGCAGGGAGAGGGGCCTGGCTGTGTTTGCAAACATCTGCACCTGGGCTGCACCTGCCAGGCAAGGAGTGACCTGGAAGCTACGATGTGCACCTGCTCTTCTGATTTCCCATTGTTCCTCGGTGGTGGGGATGGCTTCCCCCGCATGTTTCTCATCCCTCCTTCCCTCCTGCCTGGGGGCTGGCTGCAGGATGTGGCAGGGGTGGGCAGCTTCCAGTTCCAGCACTTCTCCTCATTCCCTCTGTGACCTTGGGTGAGTCCCTACCTAGGTTTCCTCAACAGTATTATGGAGTCAAATCTTCTGTCCTATTCTTTCCTGAGGAGCTGTGGGGTTCAGCCAGGACAGTGGGTGGGGACTTGCTCCATGATCAGGAATAAGCCATTCATGTGTCTTTGATTGGAAAGCACGGAGAAAGAGGGAGAAAGCCTGAGCCTTCCAGGACACTCAGTTCCAACTAGATTCTTTCATTCATTAAGAAAATCGATCATTCATCTGTTGATGGACACTTAGGTTATTGTGGAATACTATTCAGCCATAAAAATAGGAAATTCTGCCATTAGTAATAACACGAATGAACCTAGAGCAGCGGTCCCCAGCCTTTTTGGCACTAGAGATGGGTTTCATGGAAGACAATTTTTCCATGGACGGGGGTGGGGGAGGCGGAGCTCAGGCAGTGATGTGAGCATCGGGGAGCGGCTGTAAATACAGACGAAGCCTCGCTTGCCCTCCCAGCCCTCACCTCCCACTCTCCCACCACTCACCTCCTGCTGTGCAGCCGGGTTCCTAAGTTTCATGGAAGACAATTTTTCCATGGATGGGTGAGGGGGACAGGCAACAGACAGGTACTAGTCCATGGCCTGGGGGTTGGGGACCACAGACCTAGAGGACATTATGGTAAGTGAAATAAGCCAGGCACAGAAACACAGATACCACATGATCTCACCTGTATGTGGAATCTAAAAAAGTCAAACTCAGAGAAAGAGAGAGTAGAGCTGGGGTTGGGGTGGATGGGGAGAGGGGGGATGGTAGTCAACAGGCACAAACTTTCAGTTTGGTAGGAGGAATAAATTCTGGTTCTGAATGCATAGCGTGGTAACTACAGGTAAGAGTGTATTGTACATTTCAAAATAGCTAAATGTGTAAGTGTTCTTACCACAAAGAAATAATAAAAATTCAAGGTCATGGATATGCTAGTTAGCCTGATTTGATTATGTCACAATGCATGTGAGCATTGAAACGTCGCATAGTACCCCATAAATATTTACAATTATTTGTCATTTAAATATAAAACAAAATCTTTAAAAAAGGAAAATTGAGGCTAGCAATGATGGTCCTCAGCATTCTCCCCAACACCCACCCACACAGTGTTTCCAGCCTTTCCTCTGGTTTGGTGAATTTAGTCTCTTTCCTACTTTGTAGGCTGAGGTGAGGGTAAGGGCCAGGAATGGAATTTAGGATAAAAAAAATCCCAAGAGGAATTGTTGTATATGTGTAAGTAGATGAAGGAAAAAAAGGAGGTAGGGGACTTTAAATTGATATGGTCCATTTATTTATTCATTAATTTAACAGAGACTTACTATGCACTGAGTATGTGCCAGTCATTGTCTTAGATGTTGGGGATACATCAGTGAATGGGAAATACAAAATGTTTGAACATACAAGTTGAGAATTCAAATTATTTTCAAGCACTTTTGCTTGTTGATTTTTTTTTTAAACCACAGTACCCGGATGGGACTGGACCACATGGATTATAATTATATAAAATTACAATTTTGGGGAACTACTGTCTGGAATTCTGGACTTAGGGAGCAGTACCCACCTGTACCCCAAATTAGAATGATTTCCCTATGTTGGCACTGAGAATATAATTTCACATGAATCTCTGGATGCTGGGCTTATGGGTAAAAGATAAATGTGAACACAGTAAGAACAGTGATGATTTTTGAGAAAATCATAGGAACATTGAAGAGACTACATTAAGATTGAAATTATAATTTGGGGGGAGAACATAGTTAGGTAAAGAATTTTCCAAGAAAAGAACTAGACTTATGCATCATGCAAGTTGATAAAATCTGAAAAAAATAAAGCTCCCTAAGGAATAACTAAGTTAGAAATAATTTGTATCCAGACCCCTATAAACATCCAATTCCTTAATAAGTTCTTTCAGACTGAAAGAGAATATTGGTGTCAGGTATGCTTAGATCTGTTGAAGATGTTCTCTTTTCTGTCCTGACTGACACTAGACCCTGGTTCCTTGGCTAATAGACTGGGCCAGCCAAGCCACTCAGGCTGTGGAAGTACTCAGGCAGATAAAACATTGTCTTCTACCAGGTCCTAGGGACATCTGCTGAGAATACAGTAGCAGGAATTGGAGAAAAGAACCTCCGCAGAAATGGTCCAGGGATAGACAAACTCTGGGCAGAGAGATAGTTATCCGTGGGAGGGCCTTCAAGGCTCCACACTAAGAATTCTTCATGGACTCAGAGCCACACAGACTAAAATTTCCATGTGATTTTGATTTAGAGCTCTTGAGCAGGGTAGACAGCAACTAGGATTTACGTAGGTCCATAACCATGGATCGGCAGCTCAGTGAGATGTCCTGCACTATTGTTTCTAATTGAAAAAATTGCTTCTACTTCCCTCCATCTGCCAGGGAACAGCTGGAATGAGTCAGGAGTAGGTAAGGCAAGTTGAATCTGGGGAACGCACAATGAGATATTCTAAACTACAATGGATTCCATTGCTTCTCCAAGAAATCACCTAGATTTTCATTGTTGGTAAATCTAATCAGGGCAGAGAGAAAAGAGAGTTCTGTAAGTCTGTCTTGTTCCTATGTAGTTGGTAGGTAGGAACAATCTCAGATTAGAGATGCTGCAGTAGATTTTAGCAGTTGGAGGTGATGAGGATTTGACTCTACCCCTTAAAGATATACCTTAGACAGGTATGATCCCAGAGCATGAGACAAACAAGTCCTCCTATCAAGGTCCTGTACGCTTATAAGCACTACCTATAGAAATTCTGAGGCCAGAGCATTTACCCCATGGCCAGACCTAGAAGCTTAAAGAGAGGGAAAGAGTTTTAGTCAAAGGGAAATTATCTGCCTTTGTTATATGGTTTCCAAATGCCCTGGAAAAACTTCTCCCTCTAAGCTCCATTAGAATAGCCTTCTACATTTTTACTGTGAAGTAGGTTTCTTTTCTTCTTTCTATCTTATCCCTTTCTAATGTATTCTGCATGTTGCTCCTGGAGTATTCTCTCTAAATTATATGTGTAATGTCATATTCTTCTCTAACGCTTTCCAACGACTGCCTTTAGATTTCAGATAAAGTTCTAACTCAACTAAATCTATTACATCCTTCGCAGTCTGGCTCTTCCTCTCTAGCTCACCTCCCACTTCTCTTCTGCAGGAACACGTGCTCCAGCTATATTAAAACACGTCCATGGAGTACTATTCGGCTTTAAGAAACAATGGTGATATAGCACCTCTTGTATACTCCTGGATACAGGTGGAACCCATTCTACTAAGTGAAGTATCTCAAGAATGGAAAAACAAGCACCACATGTACTCACTAGCAAATTGGTATTAACGGATCAACACCTAAGTGGACATGTAGGAATAACATTTATCGGGTGTCGGGCGGGTGGGAGGGGGGAGGAGGGGATGGGTATATACAAACATAATGAGTGAGATGTGCAACGTATGGGGGATGGTCAAGCTTGAGGCTCTGCCTTGAGGGGGGAGGGGGGCGTGGGCAATATACATAACCGTAATGTTTGTACCCCCATAATATGCTGAAAAAAAAAATAAATAAAACACGTCCAGTCCCCTCAATGCACATGCACGTCTGGGCGTCTATACCCTTGTGCCTGCTGCTCTCTATTTCTGGAGCTAATCTCTTCTTGTTGAAGTAAAAAATCAGCTTCATTCAGCATCCCTCTCTACTCTCTCAGCTGGTGAGTGCTCTATGTCTCCAATGCACCAAGGTCCCTCCACTTAGCACCTGTCACATGTGACTCTAATTGTTGGTTATCATTCTATCTCCGAGACAGTAGAGCCCTTGAATCCTTGGGAGACAACTGGCCATTTACCTTTGCGCCCCAGTGCTCAGGAGGGTGCCTGTCACATAGGAGGTGCTCTATATGGGTCTCACAGCAAGTTTTGTCTGAGGAATGGAGAAGAGAGGAAGAACTGCCTACGTGGAAGGAGAGGACTTCACATGGAAGAAGGAGGGGAGGGAAGGCGCTGAGAATATTTTGCTTTAGAGTTGAGTTGGGAGTTGAACTGTAATTCAACGATGGACGGGTGGTCATATACTCCCTTGTCCCACCGGCCTTAGGTGCCCTTATTTAGCTGTGCACACTGCCCCATGTCACCTCCTCATTGCACAGCCCTTCCATTTTACTTTGACCTCTTGGATGAGGGCAATGGGTTTGACCTGCATCAAGCTACCTTTACAAGTGGAATTAAAAATGAAGTCATGTCACTTCTTCTCCAGCCAGACTTCCTTTATGAATACTATACCCCACTCTCCTGTGCACCTGCTCAGCTCTCTGTGATCAAGTTTTAAAATGCATCAATAAAATGTCCCCCAACCCGAGCTGATTTTCCTGCTAATACGAAGTGGCAGCTTTTAAATAGGGGAGCCTCCAATTGTCACTTTCAATCAGGGGCTCTGCTGAGGGAGACTTAGAAGGACTTAATCGTCTTAAGAAAACAAATAGAGGCCCTCTGCTGAGGAGCAGGCTGCCGACAGATAGGCAGCGAGGGTGGAGGACAGGAGCTGGCACGTCCGAGATCCTTCCTGCGATCCGCATGGTCTGTTCCAGCACTTACAGACCAGGTCCCTGCGAGTGAACCTGACAACTCGACATGTCCCTTGTGCTTTCCAATTAGCATCTCGCTCTTGTGGTCTGCCTCCCTGTGTGCACTTGGACCTCTTAAAGGGACAGGGTCTCTCCTGTTACCCCCCACCTGACTCCTCCTCTTCATCTGAGCTGACTTCAGACCATTACAACTTAACTTAGAATGTGACAGGTGAAAAGAGAGAGATGTCGTCTACAAGAGGGCTGGTCTAGTATCCTCATGTTCCAGGTGTGGAAAGAAGCTCACTTAGAAATGGTCACACAGGCTGGAGTTGAACCCAGATCTCCTGCCAACTCCTAGCCCAGTTCTCCTCTGCTACACCAGCGCTTCTCAACTGGCTACACATTAGCACTGCCTGGAATCCTAAAAAAAAAAAATAATAATAATAAAATTTAAAAAACCCTTGCCCAGATCCTACCCCCAGAGTTTTGATTTCATCGGTCTTTGGGGGACGCAGGTATCAGTAGATTTTAGGAACTCCCCACGTGGCACTAATGTGGAGCCAGAGTTCAGAGTCACTGAGTGTACCCAGTTGCTTCCCAGCCCTCGTCCAGATTCACGGGGGGCGTGTATGAGAGAGTAAGGGGAGGTGTAATTAGGAAGAAGAAGGCTGGGTTGTTGCACATTGAGCAGTAGAAATGAACTTGATAAGAAGAGCTGTTGGCCAGACCAAAGGTTCCTAACCAGTGATTTTTGATTCGTTCTGAAGAGTTTTTCATTTTGTTCAAACCCATGCTATCAACCATCTCTGCTGGGCATGGAACTTGATACTAGGTGTTATTCATTTGCATGGGGAGTTGTGAAAACATAAACAAAAGGAAACTGGCCCTTGATTTCTGGGACAACAGATGGCACAAGACACACATGCAAAATAACTTAAAAAGAAACATGCTTCTAAAAGTTTGCAAACATACCAGTCCCTGAGTTGTGACCATAGCTGGCCCAGGGGCCATAACTTATTGGTCTCTTAAGCCTGAGTTGTCGTACGGGGTCCTGCTCACGGTAGGCATGCCGTAAATGCTTGATTTGATACATGGGCTGGAACTCTGAGCCTGAAAGAGGGGAAGGTACCAGAAGAAAACATGGTCTAACAGGCCAGGGAAGAACTGTAGTGAACTAACCCAGCTGTAAGGTCAGACACACCCGGAGGGCAGCTGGGCATGTTCCCAAAAGCAGATGTCCCTCCCACACCTGGCTGACTGCAAGACTTCCCTGAGGGTTTTTAAAAATACTGTGTAGACTCTTGGTCTAACCCAGAGTCTCCAAGGGTGGTACCTAGGAATCTGCATTATTTTATAAACACCTTTGGCAATTCTGATAATCAGTCAGGTTTGGTCATTTCTGCCTGAGGGAATGGTTAAACCTGAACTTTAATCACCACACAGTGAAGTGATTTAAATTTCTACTTGGAGTCAAACTGACTAAACTAACCGATTCCAGTCACGATGCGACAACTTGCTAGCTGTTCCCCTTCAGCAAGCCACCGTACTCCTCTGAGCCTGTTTTGTCATTTGTAAAATCCCAAAGGGTGGCTCCAATGTAGGTAAAACATAAGCACAATCCCTGGCAGAATAATTGGGAGCTATTGCTATCTGAGCATCCCTTCCATCTTGGACAACAGGTCCCAGTGGCCGGACACCTCGAAAGTTCAAGGGTAGGTCCTTCCCTCTCCAGGCCCGGCCAGTGCGGGATAGATAACAATACCTGGAGAAGGAAGTGGGGACTTTTGTTTCATGAGGCATCTCCCCTTGTAAAAGGGGCAAGTGCTGTAGTCTTTGCGCTCTTAGCACTCGCTGGCCTTTATTCCTGCTTCATGCGTTGCGTACTCTGGCAAGACCTTGAACCTCTGGGTGTCAGTGTCCTTTTGAAAGAAGCCATTTCTCATCCAAACTAACTTTACGCATATAGCATTGTACAGTGATTACAAAGTAACACACACATCTGTTTCAATTTGCCAGAGTGCTTCGTTGTAGATGTGCCTCTATTTAGGAAAATTTGGCATATCAGAATCCATAGTGACTAGATATGTTAAGGGTGAATATTCAAACATTAGGAAAGGATTTTCTTTAATGTTCTTTTTAAGCATTCTTCTCTAAAGTTGTTTCCTCTTCTTTCATTAAATATTCGTCAAAGATACTGGAGTGGGAAAAGGGAGGTAGAGATAGTTCACACGGTAAAGGAAGAACCACCCAGAATGTCTCTAAATGATAATGAGAGCCGCTGGAAACACAGGATCATGTTTACCCAAAGAAATCATATCATCTCCAACTTTTCAGGAAAACGGCGATGGCACAAAGAAAAGTACACCTGAAGCTTCTTGATGTGGAATCGGAGGTTACAACTTAGACTCAAAGGGCTGGATTTGTGCCTGTTAAGTGAAAAACGGCACGAGATGTGAATCAGTCCCTCTCTCTCTCTCGTGCTGAAAGCTGCCTTCTGAGTCCCAGTCTGCCTCTCCTGGTCCAGAGATCTGTTTCACAGGAACCTGAACACCTGCCAAACCCATCACCTGTGATGAGCAGGTGAGCTGAGGAGCCCCTGATTTATGTCAAACCATCCTAGGGGCAGAGCTGCCTTGCAAAAGGACTGTCACAACTGATCAATGAATAAATGAAGTCCTGGACAGGAGACAGCTCACTCTCTTCATTTTTAGGGATTTCGTAATGAAATAATCACTAAGATCCATTTCAGGGGCATGATGACATTAGCATAAAATCCCCTTTTTTATACTTTTCTTGAGGCTAGGCGGGGAGGGGAGAGAAAGATGCAGTCAGGGGAATTTTGACTGAATACATCTTCTGAGGGCAGCACATGGGGTACGTAACCAAGTAGGGTAGGTTTGAGATGCTGCTCAGGGACTTTTTGAAGTTGTGAGGCCCTGATCTGCATGGGAAAAGACGAGACATGTTGCACAGATACTCATTTGTCAACTTCCTCTGTGACGGGGCTCAAAATGGCTGTGTAAATAGCTCAGCCAGGGAGGATGGCAGAGCAAAGTGCTGGCAGTTATCGTGCTATGAAATATGCATTAATTGCATTAAACATTCAGTCTGAAACTCAGCAGCGAGGCCCTTTTTTGTCAGTTTTTATAGCGCACAGGCAGAGAGACCAGGATGGGGATGGCAATGGCCTTCTGCATAGACCCTGACGCTGTGACACCCTGAGCCTCTCCTCAGATGTTCCAGGCGTGGCCTGTGGCTCCCCGCTCAGCAGCACGGTGCTAATGAGGCCGGGGTCACCGGCGCTCACTCCCGAGGAGCCCCCACCTCTGCTCTGTTCCCCAGACGCCGCCAACCGTGTCTTGAATCTCAGCCAGTCATCACTCGCACATGTCGCCGGTCACAAAGGAGCTGAGTGTGAAGGCGAGGGCTCAGCAGAGGCTGTCCCCACCAACGGAAAAGCGACTTCCCTCTAACAAGGGGACGAAGTTCTCGCTCGGATTCGATGATTGCATTTGGAAACCCAAGGTGTGCTTTATAAGGAGAAGAAACCATGTCAAGGGATTGAGAGTCAAATGTGTAAGGATGCTTTTGAAGGGTGGAAGGGAGATGCTGGGGGTTGGGGGTGGGGAAAGAGAGGAAGAGATAGAGAGAGGGAGGGAGGAGAGACAGAGAGAGAGAGAGAAAGAGGGGGAGAGAGAGATTTTAATATAATATGTATATGTGCTAGACGAGTCGAGCCTTAGGGTTTGAAGTGCCTTCGACTCATTATTTCCACAAAATTAAGTACAAGAGCCTCACTCTGGTATTCAAGACCCTCTTCAGTAAGCCCCAACCTAACCTTCCTAACCTTTATGTCCAAGGCTTCCCTACTCTTAAGCACACTGTAGCCAAACTGATGACATAGTTTCTGAATCTGATTTTCTATCTCTCTGCCTTTGATTACACTATTCCAGCCACAGAGGGACAGTCCTCCTGGTTTGCTGAGGACAATTCTGGTGTTTGCACTGGAAGTGCCACGGCCCAGGAAACACCTCTGTGCTAAGCAGGTGACCAGGTCAGCCAGTCACCCAACTGCTTTTCCCCTTTGCTTGGAGTCCCCGCTCTCCACCTCTTTGCCTCTGTAAATCCTTCTTCAAAGTCCACACCAAATACTATCTTCTACATAACCCATTCCACTGTTTTTCACATTGATCTCTCTCCCTCCATTAAGCTCTAGTAAACACACTTCATTTATGCTTCTCTCTGTTTCAGAGCCTTCATCCAACCAACATTTCTGGAGAGCCTATAGGTGCCATGTCTTCTGCCAGGCACCCTGCCTGCAAAGAGCTCGCCATCTAGGCAGGACAGTGATATAATTCAGCACTTACAATTCAGTGGAATAAATCGTTAAAAGGAATATGTGCAAATTCCATCATCTCAGTATTAAAAGGAGAGAGAAAACTGTCAAAGATCTGAGTTTTAAGACTAGGAAAATGGCTGCAAAGTGATGTAAAGTTCTGAAATTCCTGCAGACTCCCTTCCAGGGCAGTAATTCTTTGTAGATTTGAAGTCTTCATTGCTTATATCTCCTCACTAGCATTGTTAATATAGTAACGGGGAATTCTTTTGTGTTCATACATGTGATCTTTATGAAAAAGAAGTAGAAACTCATAATTCTATTTGTAAAGAAAAAATAGATGTTTTTCCTTAGTACAATAATAATATATAATCATTTTGAAAAATCTAGGATAAATATATGTCTATGGGTGTGTGTGTGTGTGTGTGTGTGTATTCCATAGCTTCACCCAGAAATAACCACTGTTCACATTTTGGCATGTAATCTTCCAGACTTCATATAGAAATAAAGATATAGATTTTAAACAAAATGAGATTTACTACATGTACTGTGTTATAACAACAAACTACATGTCCACATATGTGTGTATGAATACACACATCTGCCACATCATTTTTAATAATAATTGCATGTACTTATGTGAATCTGCCTTCATTTATTTAGCCAATCCCCTATTATTGGACAATTAGACCATTTCTCATGTTTTCACAATTATAAATAACACTGCAATAAACATCCTTAAAAATGCATACTGCATTTGAAATTCCTTTGTAAACTGTTAAGTGCTGCAAGCAGTAAGTAGTTATGTGTCTTCATCATTCTTATTTCTCTGGGGAATCTCCTCTGAGTCTGCCCACAGTTGTTGGGGTCGAAAGTCTCTCTAGTTTGCTCGTCTTGGAGCTAGGCAAGGAACTGAACTCCCTAAGCTTCTGTCTCTCATGCTTTTCTGGGTGGGCACTGATCCCCATTGTCCCACGTTTGTCCTAAGGATGTTAGAGAGAGGTGGAACACACCTGCCAACCTCCACCCTGTTATGAGAAATCCATATCTTGAGGTCCCCAGGCCAGTACTCTTTCCACAAAATACAGAGTCTGGAAAAGTACATTTCTCCTCCCACCCCTGCCCAGTGTCCTCAGCAGGTCCTCAGGGACTGAGAAAACTCTGTAGGTGTAAGCCCAGAAATCCAGCTCAGCTTCGAAGGGCCCAACAAACTGGTTAGTAAACAAAAGTGATTTTCCCCAATCAGGGCTGGTCACACATGACAACCGAAACTGTCTGAGTTCCACCTGCTACTTTCTAATCCTCCTTGTCTCCCTTGCCCCACCCTCTGGGGACCTTGGCCTGGCCCTTCCCACTGCCCCATTCCCCACCTGTTGCTATGATTTCTTTGGTGGTGGGCAGAGGAAGTGGGCCTCCCAGAAACCAAACATTGACCAGGGGCAGAGCCAGCCTCCCTCCCTCCCTCTTGCCTGGGAAAGCTGGCTCTGCACAGAGAAGTCCTTGCTAACTGGAAGGACCTGGGGCACCTTTCCAGGAACCATCTCAACAGAGCCATAACAGCCAGAAGCCATCTTATAGCTGTAACAAAGAGCCCTCTTCCCAGCATCATCTAAAGAAAGAAGCCTGTGACTTACTAAGACCAACCAGGTTTCAGCCTGGCTGTGTGTGGGGTCACCGTGTGCTCCGTTTTGCATGCATGGCCCCAGCGTTTCCCTCCGAGCAGTCCAGTCTGCTTACTATTCCCTGTACACACCCTACTTACTCCTGTTTCATGTCTCCGCTGATGCTACTCCCTTGCCTCAAATACACTCTGATATTTATAAATCTTTTTCACTTAGCATTTCAAAAGGCCTTTATGTCTATGATCTCATGCATTTGGATCCTATCATGATCCTCACAGCAACCCAGGGAGCTCTTGTTATTATTATTATTTAAATTATTATTCCCTGTTACATTTGAGGAACTGAGGTCCGGAGAGGCTCAATGACTTG
Organism: Cheirogaleus medius; assembly: GCA_008086735.1. NCBI lineage: Eukaryota > Metazoa > Chordata > Mammalia > Primates > Cheirogaleidae > Cheirogaleus > Cheirogaleus medius. The sequence continues at coordinate 12,273,485 of VBSM01002937.1, forward strand.
TTCAAAGTCACATCAGTAGTTACAGAAAGAGCAGGAATGAGAACAAGGACGTCATAACTCCCCTCCTGGGGCTTCTTCACTGCCTCTTACTGTGTCCCTTTCATCACTCAATGCCTGTCTAGGTGCCTGTCCCCAACTCAACCCCTGTGGCTGTTTTGCCTGCCCAGCGTGTTCATCCCCATTGGGTTACAGCACCACAACTCCCCCTTGAGCAACCATCCCCAGCCCCTCAGTTCACGTGATTTTGGTGGAACTGACCCCATCCATGGGCTTTGTGGGTGGACAGGTGATCAGAGCTAGCCAATCAGAGTAGTCCAGGCCCCCTGGCCATAGTGATTGGCTCAGAGAAGAGCACGTGACCCACCAAGCCAAGAAGATGCAATTGTAGGTATTTTGCTGGGGTTGTCAGGGAAGAAACTCTTTCTTTGAGATTTCTAAATCATCTGTAGAATGTAAGCGTGGAGTTGCTGGGGCCACCAATAGAAGATGTCTATCTGAGAATGTAGCTCAAAAACAAAGAGAGGATTCAGAAGAGCCAAGTCCTGAAAAATTTATTGCTCAATTCATTGGATTCCAAGGTACCTGAAGCCAATTTGAGCTGGTTCTCTGATGCCGATTTTAGTTGGGTTTCTGTCATTTGTATCAAAAACCAGAGCCTTTGACTAATCAACCCCGCCCCTCCCTTTAGAAATTCTCCTTTTATTCTTCATTTTTACATCCCCTTATATGGTCTGTTTACCTGTTGCCCTGGATGAAAATGTGGTAAATAGTATATGCTCCAGTGTTTCCTCTGCTTTATTATAATCAGTTTAAGGACAGAAACTGTGCTAATTCTATTCTTCTCTTTTCTCTTATTTGTGCAGTGGAAGGAGCCCAGGCTTTGGAATCAGAACACCTGGTGTGAGTCCTACCTCTACCACAAGATGAGTGGTCTTCAACGGATAACTTTAATTTCTTGAAAATCAGTTTTTTTTAAAAAAAAATTCTGTAAGACAAAAGTAAAAAAACCTACCTTGCATGTTTATTATGAATATCAAATAAGATAACATACATGAAGGTCTTTTTTAAACTGTAAAAATGCTGTTCCAATGTAAGAGATTACTTAGAATGGCATCTGGCACATAGTAAGCACCCTAAAAGTATCTGTTAAATTGAAAAATAAATAAAAATGATCGTTGGATTCAGCTTTTGAGTGTTGCCATCCATTGCTTGAATTCTTTGCTTTATGAGCAGACTGATGGCAAATTGGGAACATGCATTTAGATGCTTCAGTGATTTTTTTTCTTTTTTGCAAACTTGTCACTGGAGTTCCTCATCAACTGAGCATCCATCAACCAGGTGAGTGGAGGTGTAGCCTCTGGGGAAAGGTCAGAAGACCCAGGCATCTCTTCCATCTTCCATTTTCAGTGAGACCACACACAATCCTGGCTCAAACACCACCTCTGTGCTAGAGCTAGTGCTAGAGGGGAGTTAGACTAAGGAGTGTCTAGGCCACGGACTGCTCACTCTGGCCTCCCAGTTTCAACTATTTACCAACCCATCCCAGCAAGAATAAAGTGCAGAGAAGTGAAATCAGCCTAGGACATTGCCCTCTGGAAGACACTCATGCATTTCTACAGCATTTTTGTAGGCCTTCTTGGGCAGCCACCAAAGCTCTTGCATGCACATTTGGGGAACATGTGGTGGCTGTAGCTTTTTGTTGGTTCCAGCTGAGAAGGAACTCCTGAGTTGGAAACTGAGGTCAGCGTAGTTCAAAGGCAAGCTGCTGGTAGCTCGCCCCCTCCTTAGATTCCTGGCTACTCACCCATCCACCCAGGTGAACTTCACCCAGAGAATCTGAAAATGCCCGGAGGAAACAGTTGTTTGTTAAATCATTTTGCGCAGAGGATCAGGAGAACTGAATGTCTAAACTCGGCATCATGGTCATGAACTTCGTTTTTTTTTTTCTTTTCCTACTATTTTTGAGCACTTACCTGTGCTAGACCCCATAATGAGCACATAACATGGGTTACATCATTTAATTCTCAACTTATCTCTCTGAGGGAGGTTCTATCATTTCCCTGTTACAGAGAGGTTTAAATAATTCACAGGTCTCATTGCTAGCAAATGGCAAAGATGGGTTTTAAACCCCAGTTTTTTTCATTCTAGGGTCTCAGCTCTTCCCAGTTACTACCCCTGCCTACTCCAAGGTTCTATAATGCCCATGCTCCCTTTTTAACAATTGGCACTTTGTTGAACTATGTCTAATATCCTACAAGGGCTGTCCAGAAAGTATCCAGCTGTTGTTAATCTACATATTCATATTACATGGCTGGATACTTTCCAGACACACATGCATACATATATACATACATATACACACACATTATATAATACTATAAACCCATCAAGATTAAGGATTTAATACTATTTTCTTGTGCACTTCTAGCAGTGAGAACCATAGGGGAAAATGCCATGCAACAGTTAGGAGGATGGACGGATGGAGGGTTGAGAAGATAGAAAGAAACATAATAGAGAGTCTCTGGCCTCAAAGACTTTACGATCTAGCAGGAAAGACATAGCATGAATATATGAAAAACTAAAAATTGTAATAAGAAGGTCCTTTATACAACCATGATTATTGACAAATGAATGGTAAACTCATTAAGTGTTATTCTCCCAGGGTAGAGGGAGAGATGCATTTGGGCTGGTTCACACTAGCACATCTGCTGGGTGGTCACTGTCCGAGGTTCTGGTTCCAACTCCCTAATTCACTCCAGCTCAGTGACAGGCATGCAGTGGCTTCAGGCCCATCCAGAGTCCGCACCACACACCCTGGGGGAAGATGCTGAGTGAGGGCTGGTTTATGATTACTGGTGACCACTCCCAATTACTCTCAGTCGGTGTGGGCCCCTGAGCTTCCTCAATTTTTGTTTAATTAGCTTCCCCCTTTCCTAAGCGTCTCCCAGGGAGAGTAGGCTCCTGTTGCTTGTAAGGACTGTGTTGCCAGTCCCCGCCCTTTGGAAGCAGCTGGATGGAACCTGGGGCCATGGTCATGGTCAGAGGGGAAGTGGTTCTCACTCTGACTCCCCTGTGCCCTCCCACTTCCTCCTCTCCAAGCTAGTCCAAGGTCACCTCTAGTTGTCTTGGCTTGATCCTACCTGGGGCCGTCCACAGGCTCCCAAGTGTCATAAATAATACTCATATCACTCCTCTCATTTTATAAACACAGCTGAACTTCTTCCTCATGCCCCACCCTCCCTGAACCATCTCCGCTCTCTGACTCTCCAGTCCTGTTCAGCTGGGAACAGCCCGGGAAGTACTTTTTTTTTTTTTTTTTAGAGACGGGGTCTCGCTCTTGGTCAGGCTGGTTTCGAACTCCTGACCTTGAGCTATCCACCCGCCTCGGCCTCCCAGAGTGCTAGGATTACAGGCGTGAGCCACCGCGCCCGGCCTCCGGGAAGTACTTTTAACATGCCCAGAGGTAAATCAATTTGCTCTTACCTCTCCAGAGAAGGAAGCAAGTGGGAAAGAATAACTTAGTTGCCTCTATTTCCAAAACTTTCTGGAAAACTGGCAAGTTGCCGGACCTGATGGATAAGAGTGTCTCCCTGGGATGTTGCTATTTTCCTGAAATAACTGTCACAACTGCTCTTTAGATTAGATTACCTGAACTTACCATTCCTGCTTTCCCCTCTCTCCTGCTCTTGAAGGAATGTGTGTTGTATGTGAAAATCTGTTGGTTTGGGATTCAGCCCCAGGGCATAACTGTGAAGCAAGTGGGGTTTTCTTGGCAGCGCCTCAAGTCCCTGTTCTGGGTCCCCTTCCCTTTCCATAGACTCGGTGGCCCATGCTCCGTCCCACAGTCACTACCACTCTGTATGAGCCTCGTAGTAAGAAAACTGATTTTCAAAAAGCTGAGAATTTCCCCAGGACTATGGTCTACTTTCGCTCTAACTAATGTTACTTTTATTAATGTTGGGGCAGGAGAGATGGAGAGGAAAGGAGGCTGGAGAGAAGGGATAAGAATGGGGCTCATCACCTTGCAGGTAAAGCCAAGTAGTGTAATTCCTCGTGGGAATGTTACTCTGTACGTTGAAGATTCCTTTCTGAATGTTCATCCTCTTCTGGGCTTCTGATAGCAGCGAGAGGAGGGCTCCCCACTGACCCGAAGCTCTTCTCCTCCCTCTTTATGGGTTTTAGAGGTGGAGTTGGGTCACGCCCCGTGCAGGTGGCTGGGCAGTTGGCTGGAACAGAGGAAAGACCAATCTCTGTGTCTTCCCCAAAGGTCCCTTCTCTTTTGCCTCCCTTTCAGCTTTACTGCTTTCCGAACACCTACCCCCTCCCCCTCCCCCTCCTCAGCCTACAGGGCTAGCTCTGAGGGTACTTTCAGGAACCCACCAGCTGGCCGAAAGGGCGAGCTCTAAAGATACCCTGGTACCACCAAGAAGCTGTTTTCTGCCTGTTAGTTCTCCTCCCCGTAGGGTATTTGAAGATCTGGATTCTCACCTGACTACTAGGTGAGATTCCATCCAATTCCATTCTGTTAAACTCAGGAACACATTATTGGGCACACTCAATGATGGGTGATGTAAAGCAAGAACCTGACTTCTTGGAGCTATGGTTTCCTCATTTGCAACCTTGGACTAGATTAGAAATTCCTTAAATTCCTGTGTTTATGAGAGCTGTTGAGAACAAGATTCAGGGTTCCAATCCCAGGGATCCTGTTGCCATAATTCTGCAGCAAGGCCTAGGATGCTGCATTTTAGACAGACCTCTAGACCATTTTGGTGTAAATCTGGAGAACACCTTTGGAGGACCACTGGGTGAGGTGGTGCCCAGAGCTGAGCATCTGTGGATCAACGGACAGGAGCCCCTCCTACGACCACCACAATGGAGCCCCCAGAGAGGGCAAGAGCCTGACCGTTTGCCCTGTAGAAAAGGGGATGGAGTTTTATTTAGACATCTTTCCTGGAAGGGCAGCATCAACATGGAGGATGAATTCTATGCACAGTCAGAGGAGGAGTCTGCTAGCCAGGGGTGAAATCAGTCTCGTGGAATGGGGTTACTGTTAGACTTTCTTAAAGGGTCCTCCCTTCTCTGCTTCAGCTTCCCATTTTCAAGCATTCAACCTGCAAGAAATCTCCAGGCCGCCCCCTCCCATCTCACCTCCCCACCGCCCACCACACACAGCTGGCTCTTGTGCTCTGTGCTTGTTCCGTTTCCTTTGCAATTGTTCATGTTTGTCTGTTGCTTTGAAAGACCCTTGGATTGTTCATCCTGTATGTGTATCCCATCTCTCTAACCAGGCAGCAAGGCCAGGGCATCTATGTCTTCTCTTTTATTTCTACCTCGCAGTTCTCAGTTCATGCTCAATGAAGATATTCTCTATTTGTTTGTCTGATGACCAACTGACACCCTCCTTCTACCTGGCAGACCATTCTCCTTGTAGCAGGTAAATTAGTAGCTTTTTGGGAAAGAGAGAGAAAGAGAAAGAGGAAGAAGAAAGCCAGATGCTGCATGACCTTCCAGTTTCCTCCGAAATGTGTCATCTGGTCAATTTAGTCACTAGGCACATAGCTGCTCGTCTGGGGGACCTTCCCTGTGATATGGCCACCAAGATCACTGACTGGCCAATCAGAGGGTATTTCTGCCTTGCTTTCCTAGCCTTGGGAGTGGGGTGGGCCGACAATCCCATTCTCCTTTGAAGGCGATACTGTCTATCTTAGTGGTTTACAGAACTTGGGCTCTAAACCCAGATGGTTGAAGTCAGGCAGATGTAAATTCCGATCTTGACTCTACCTGTTGCCAGCTGTCTCACTTTTCATGAATTTCTGAATCTCCACGAGCCTAAGTTTTCTCAGCAGGAAAATGGGGATAAAGGTAGAATATCTATCACATGGTCTTGCTGGGAGGGAGATTAAATGAAATAACGCAACCGAAACATTTCACACAATGGCTCGCACAGAGGGGACACTCAAAAATGGCAGCCACTGAAGGAGCTATCAAAGGGCTTTCTGGTTTTGCAAAAGTCCAAGCCACTCCCAGCTGCTGTCTTCTTTATTATCCTGCTAACTCCTCCTTGACTGTTTTATTTGTCCCTCCATCCGTTGGAAGACATAATCAGAACAGCAAGGGAGAGTGTGAGGAGCCCCACTCTGAGAGCCGTCCATTTCCTTTTCTTACAAACTGAGCCTGCAGGCTCCAGGGAACAGGAGTCTTCCCTTCCCTTCCTCTGGCCAGCTCGTCCCGGGGAAGCCTCCTTGGCTCAGGGCCATGGCCAGGGCACCCCGTGTCCTCTGCTCTGCTCTGCTGAGCCAATCTGAAACTGGTGATCTCAGCTTTAATTGAAAACACCCAATCAGAACAGTACAAAGAGATTCTCTTTTTAATGTAAACCTTCAAATGCAAATACTTGAGCGGATGCGCTGTCCTCTTATCTTCTTGCTTTTCTTTCCTGTCTGAAGCAAACTCCTCTTGTGAGACCTTGGGTCCCGGTAAAGAGGCCTCTCTGCAGCCGTACATTACACATTTATGCAAAGGGACTCTTTAGTGGGTTGGTAAGTGCCCTTAAAAAAAGATTTTTATAAATATTTCAGGCAGGATTTTCTATTAGATTCCATCTTTTAGAAACTTCTGCTGCTCTCTGGGTAGCCAGTTTTTCAAGGATATTTCCTTTTAGTTGAAATCAGTCTCAGAGAAGTGTCTCTGCCTCCAAAGTACCTTCTAAACTGTGTTGTTGACCCAGGAGCCCACATTAAATTACTCTAAGTTCTAATGTGGAAAAGATCCAGGAAACAAAATGGCCCTAGGGAAATTGTGAGTTTTTTCTAGTATTCAGCTGGTGGAGACGTTAACCTGGGAGGTAGCTGGGCACTGAAAGCATCCATGGGAAGAAATTTTTCAAGCCTAGTTCATTACAGGTGTGAGGAAGTCAGCTTATCAGGACTCACGTTTTTAAGCAGCAGGCACTGATCTTCTGGCCGGAGAACATTCCTGAAGGCACAGGAAGGCTCAAGGGCGAGCAATGCAGAAGCAGACCCAGCATTTGCAGAAGGCATCCTTGCACTTTTCCCTGAAGCTCTAGTTTTGGGGCCAGACCTGTATAGACCAGAGCTCTTAGGGGGCTTACAAGGACAATAGGATATGCCAACAGGGGCATAAAATCCAAGAATCCATGTGAATAAAATTCAAAGCATTCAAGGCTGGATTATATCAGCTGCCTCCCAACTGGTCTCCAGTCTCCTTTCCCTCTTACCTTTCTTCAGTCCATTCTCATCAGCCAGGAAGACTTTCTAAGCCTGCCTTCTGGCTGCACCCTCCTCACTCCCACTCTTTTCCTACGCTCCCATCCTCCTAACGCACGTTCATCTTTCTGATCTCAGCTTAGAGCTCATGTTATTCCAGAAGCCTCAGTTGACAACACCCTATGTGTACAGTATTCCAGTTACTTGTCTTCCTCTCTGCTTGGTCTCCCACCCGAGTACTAAGCAGGCCCTGACCCTGCTATGCCTCCAAGATCAGACAAGATTGGGCAAGTTCAGGGTGGTATGGCCGTAGACTGCTGCCCCATATGGACTGCAAGCTCTTTGAAGGTGAGAGCTTTGTTTTGTTAAGGATATGTTCCTAGCACCCAACACCTGACATTCAGTGGTTGATAGGGAACAGAACAGGTGCAATCAAATGTCTCACTTCGAAAAGGGAAGAATGGGAAACACACCGAGCAGTCTCTGGGACCCAAGCCAGAGCCCTGGCTGAGGAGGGGACCCAGTGGTCCCTGACAGCCCCTGGCCCTGCTCTTTGGAGAATCACTAGTGTCCATTATCTTTTGAAGACAAATCAGAGAAGGGCATTGAGAAAAATGCCCTTTTGAGGGGCTACAGAAACTTAGCAGCCCACTTCCTGTTGGCATGAGTTTGAGGCCAGGGTTTTGCTTTATGTGTCAAACAGTAAATAATCTATTTCTTTTAGAAACTAGGTCAGTGCCTAATCTATTTGTGCCCAGTCAATTCCATGGGGCAAAGATCTTGTCTAGACATAGTCCTTGAGTCTGAGAATTCCTGTCCCCCATCTGGCCTCTGGGTTCTGTCCCTCACTCTGGCCCTCGGTTCAATGGCTTCTGCCTTGAGGCAGTTCGGAACAATAGCTTGGTGGGGCGATACCACCCATAATCTGATTTTTCCCAGCCAGCATCTTCACAATAAGCATGAGTGTCTCCTCGGAGAATGCTTAACAGGAGGTGCTGCGAGAGGCTGGGATCGGGATTATAGTTTGCCTCAATCTTATCTCCCGCTCCATCTCTGCCTCTGCCTCTGCTCCCACCGACTTTATCTAGGAGTAGAGAATTCGGCTTTGTCAACCCTGAAAGGCTTCAAGCTACTGGACTCTTAGTCCATCCACTGAGATCTCAGAGCACAGACGGACACACAGAATGCACCTCCCTTAGCAAAGCTGTGCTTTTGTTCCCCCCTCTCTGTTTTTGGATAAGTCACCTTTAGTCTGTTCTTATCTCATTCGTGTATAACCCGACTAAAGGCTGCAAGAAATAAAAGAGATGCCAATATTCTGAATTCCCCCCAGCATTTCTCCTAATACTATAGTCTGTGAGCCCAGGGCTGACACTGTGGGGTTCAGCAGGTGACAATTTGACTATTTATTTTACCACCGTCTGACAAGAGTCCCCAATTTCCCTACTAGGAATGCTGGGGTCCTCCACCTTAACCTTCCACTCAGCCTAATTGTAGGGTCTGTTTTTACAGCACCGCAGTCCTGGTACAAATTCCATGTCATTTGGATGGTGTTGGATTAGGACAGCACACGACCATGTGGAGGAGGATAAAGTCCCTGAGCAATGCTGGTTTTGTTTTGTTTAGTTAGAAAGGAGGAAGAATAAAGGGAATGAATGAACACTATAGGCAGCAAATAGTGTTCTGCACCTTTTTATGCAGCATTCATATGTCCAACAAGCATTTACTGAGCATCTACTGCGTTCCAGGTACTAGAGAGGCAGGATGAACGAAAGGGCAGGTTCCTTCTCCTAAGAGCATCACAAACTGATTATGGTGCAGACGCTGACACCCGGCATGAGTTGGCATAACAAAGGCATGGAAGGTGTTGGTGGACTCAGAGCAGCTAACCCAAAGTGGGCAATCCCAGAGGAGGTGAATCCTCCTCCTCGCTGGATGTGTATTCCACAAGGCCCAGGTTTTATCTGATTTATTCACTGCTATATTCCTAATGTCTGTAACAATGCCTGCCACATAATAGACACTCAATAAATATTTGTCAAATGGATGATAGTGGCACTTGAGATGAATCTTGAAGGATGAGTAAGAATAACTATAGTGAAGAAGGTTGGTGGTGCAGTAGGCACAGCACACAAGGATCCCTTGGAAATGTCTTGAAAATGGGAGAAAATAGCCATTATTCCTTCATGGTACCAGCATTGAAATAAGATTTGAAAACGCCAGGGGTGAGTGGATACAATACCTGTGAAGGAGTCACTGGAGGGGTGGCAGGGAGCTGGAGGGCAACCTGACTGAGGGCAGGGACAGAGCTGCACGCTGGGGACAGGAGGGAGTCATGGGCTGACTCTAAATGCACCAAAGGCTTTCAGGAGATGGAAGAGGAAAAGGAGGGTGGCACCTTCACTGGGAGCAGTGAGGAGCCACTGCAAAAAAGAATTTTTATCTCCCTTTTCCTTCATGCTCTCAGTGTGATCAGCATCTATTCTAGAACTTTATAGGATTGCAGGTCCGGCTTCCAATAGGCTGCACTTCTCTCTTGGGCAGTTTGCCTTCACCCAGGATAGGCTGTTGCTTTGTCAGGTAATTGGTTATAGTTTTATCATCCGGCCCTACAGATACATCTAGGAAGGACATTAGCATTCATTCCCACCCAACCGCAATTGCTTTGGTGGAAAAACAAAACCAAACCAAAACACCCAAAAAACAAACAAAATAAACTCCCCCAACCTTATTAAAATAACTAAGGACATTTATCAAAGGGCCAAGTATTAGCTAGATGGTACAAAGAGTACATATTAGTAAAGCATACAACCTTTTAAACTGCTGTCACTAACTTTATTGTTATTCTTATTTTAACTTTAACCTTGAGAAAGCCGGTGTCTCACATCATCATGAACCTTTGACTTGGACCCCTCCAAAGCTTTAGACCAGATTAAAATCTAAACTTCCTGTAGCAAACTGCCTTCAACTTTTCTACTGCTCAGAATCAGTCATCTTGCAGCAACCTGTAGCTGTTGACTATCACGTTAATACGAAGAGTGGGTTTGGATTCTGTTTTCCTTGATTATCGCTCTCCTTTCTCTATGAAATTCTCTTTTTAGGGGAGAAGCTAAAAGAGAGAGAAGAAAGTTCGAAAGTGTCCAGTCTGTGACTTATTTAAAACTTTTCAAATCTCCTTTTTCCCAGCTGAGTACATGTCTTGACTCTGTATTTTTGTGCTTTTCTGATAGACATTACTGGCTACCATTATTCTTCCATTAATTGATCTAAGGATGGAGAGGAGAAAACCAAAGTGTTTTTTCCTACACTCTCTCGCCACTCAGTACAACATACCACGTCTGATCACCAAAATGTGTGGGGATTTCTCCCCACACACCAAACAGGCTATTCTCCCATGGACTCCCCAGTGGACACCAGCTGAGTGTCTTCTAATTCAATTCATTTCTGACACTATTTACCTGGAGATAGTATTAGATGCCACAGATAGAGGGCTCAGTCCGACAAGAATGCCCCCACTTCCGATGCCAGTGACAAGTAGTAGGTTGTCACCTACACTTCCTGCCCACTGGCTGTAAACTGGGGATCCCCACAACCCTCCCCCAGGTTCCCTTAATTTGTTAGAGTGGCTCACAGAACTCAGGGAAATGCTTAATCATTTGTTATAAAGGATATTACAGAGGATACAGATGAGCAGCCAGAGGGAAGAGATGCACAGGGCGAGGCATGTGGGAAGGGCATGGAGCTTCCATGTCCTCTCTGGGTGCGCCACCCTCCAGGAAATTCCTCGTGCTCAGCTATCTGGAAGCTCTCCGAATCCAGTCCTGTTGGGTTCTTATGGAAGCTTCATTACATAGGCATGATCAATTACAGTCATGTGTCATTTAATGATGGGGACGAGTTCCAAGAAATGTGTCATTAGGCAGTTATGCCATTGTGTGAATGTAACAGACTATATATATATATACACAAACCTAGATGGTAAGTAAACTGGCTACACACCTAGGCTGTATGGTATAGCCTGTTGCTCCTAGGCTACCAACCTGTGCAGCGTGTTACTGTACTGAAGACTGCAGGCAACTGTAACACAACGGTGCTTGTGTATCTAAGCATAGCTAAACACAGAAAAGGTAATGCATTGTGCTATGACATTAGGGCAGCTATGATGTCACTAGGTAACAGGAATTTTTCAGCTCCATTATAATCTTATGGGACCACCATCCTGTATGCGGTTTATCGTTGATTGAAGCATTGCTATGCAGTGCATTATTGTATATCATTGGCCATTGGTGGTGAACTCCACCTTCAGCCCATCTCCCCTCCCTGGAGGTTGGGGGTGGGGCTGAAAGTGCCAACCCTCTCCAATCATGCCCTGGTCTTGTTTGTGACCAGTCCCATTTTGAAGCTACCTAGGAACTACCAGGGACCGGTCATCTCATTAGCATGCAAAAGACATTCTATGCCCTCAGGAGTCCAAGGGTTTTAGGAGCTGTATGTCCGAAAATGGGGAGGAAGACCAAATATTTCACCACATTGCAACCAGAAACTATCATGGGGACTTGGAATCTCGGGCCGTTCAATATATGCTGAAAGCTCTTCTAAATTGTCTCTTTTAGGAAAAGAATCATATACTTGATATTTTTAGAACATAGTCCAAAAAGAAAATTTGTCTTTCATTAGATTTGTATTTGTTTATGACCAGTAAATAAATAACTATAAAACTCCATGTATAGTTATGGTTATTTATAATTATGCATAGCTAAGTAGGGTATGTGTATTGATTCCACTACTGTTAGTAGCTGGTCTTTCTGCCCACAGACCAGAGCAAGGGAATCTTTGCTGGGGCATGAAGTGAAGACTTAAAAGGGATACCCAGGGTTGTAGTTTTTTGCATGACCCAGAGTTCCCTGTGTGGTAAAAGTGTGATTAAACAAAATACAGCCATCTGGTAGTTTTAATCTTTTTTTAATATATGACATCAAGAGAAAAATCCTGCTCTCCCTCTCCCTTCATCTCCACAATTATCACATAATTTCTTTCCTAAATAACAGCAAAAGGGCGGCACCTCGCACACCCACGTGCACGATCAGAACAACATCCAGACTAGACTACCTATAGAGTTTCAGTCGCTCCATCTGGGAGAGTCGATGTGTCAGACTGCAGTTATCTTTCCTGGTTGATTTTAAGCAATTTAAAGGCTATCACATACTCTAGCTAGACTTCCCAAACCTGGCTGCACTTCATAATTACCTGGGGAGTTATTAAAATTGCAGAGTCTGAGTCTCCCATTGAAACCTACTAAATGATAATACTGAGAGGCAGGGCCTGGGAAGCAGCATTTCCAACAAGCTCGGCAGACAAAGCTGGCACAGCTGGGTCAGCACCCAGCAGAGGGTTGGCTTCGGGGACCTCCACATCTTCATGAAAATCAACAACTCTTTAAATACCTGATTTTGCAACTAGTTTTCTAGTTACTGCGTAGACTGAAATTTATGCAGTTTATGATGGAAATTTGAGGCTAACTGGTGACCTCAGCCTCAGAAGGACCCAAACAAGGCAGATATATCTGGATGCGGCAGGTTGCATTTCGAGAGTGAGAAAACCAACAGGATGGAACTGGGTTCCTCTGACTTAGCATGGTGTTCCTCACCTCTGAGAGGGACAATGTCCAGTGTCCCCTGTAGCCCTGGGCCAGGTGCAGATCAGAGGGCAGTGTGTTTCATCTCCTTCGGGCTCTTAGAACTCCTGTTCTCTCCATCACTCAGCCCATTCATTCCACCTTGGAATGTTTCCTGAATTTTGCACCCTCACTCAGGTCTTGCTGGAGGGCTGAGACTGAATCCAACTAGGACCATTACCTGTTGGGGCTGTGCCTGTCTTGACCAAAGCAGGACAGTATAAAATTAAAAGCAAATTTTTCCCCCTGCCTCATAGCCTTAGTTTTTCTAGTTTCTGCTAGTTCTAGTAGTTTCTTCCATAATTCCTATTCATGTGCTTATACTTCTGTTTTCTGATTTCTCAACTTTTGGCAGTCTTTAGGAAATAACCGTAGTTTGACTTACCTTTTTCCACTCCTTTCTCTTCCTATTAATAACATGGTCACTTTTTTGGCTTGTTCTATTGATTTTGTTTATAAATTTTAATAGTGTGCTTAAAACTTTATTTTTTGACACATCCATTTTAGACATTTCTTGACTTTTCAGTAAGTTGAAGAAATTAACATGGCTTTAGTTCCCTCTACTTCTTCTACTCTGCCCTGACTCCCAAGATATCTCACTAATATCACGGCTTTGGCCTCATCAAGGTTTATTTAATGTGTACTGTGATATATAACTGTATTTCAGATTTCTGGGGTCTACTTAAAGTTTGAGTCCAGTAGGCAAAAAAAAAAAAAAGAAAACATAGCAATTTATCTGTTTTAGAGTTTATATTGGGCCATGCTTTTCTTGTGTAACTTTTGGAGATTTTAATTACCTTCTACTTTTCCTGATGACAAAAGAGATATGCTTTTTGACACTCTGCAAAAGATGTTTGTTTTTTAGGTGGCTCCACATGAAAATAGTTTTTATTTGGGGATAATTCAAAACTCTGCGGAGGCAGGGTCCCTCCGCCACAGGGGCCAAGGGGGCAGGCTTGTCCCTTCCCAGCATCCTCACAGCCAGATACGGGCAGGTGACAAAGCTAGGCCATCTGGACCAACCTCGGGGTTTGAATCTTGATGGAATGAGACAAAAGGGACAGTCTGATCATTTGTGGCAACTGTGAGCGGTGGTGAAGTGCAGTGGTGAGAGTCTGAGCAGAGACTGGTGACCCTGCAGCATGTGTTCCGTCTCAATGGCACCCGTGTGGCCTCCGCTGGCTCTGACCTCCCTTGGATTTTGCCCTTTCTTCTGAGCCTTGATCTCTCAACTTTTCACCTTTTCTCAGAATATTCTAATATTCTTCCAATAGATTCCTTTTTTCAAGTTAGCCAAAGTTGGTAAGAATTTTGAATTATGCAGACATTGGAACTGATAGTGGATTGTGAGCAAAACACACCGAGGGGAGTGTGTTTTGCCTCTGGGGTTGGTTATATGGCCTGGTTAGCACTGAAGACGGTCACAATCCTAACATTCAGAGAGGGCAATCTGGCTTCGTATCACATAAAGGGGTGAGATAAGTCACTGAAGCTAGAATAAAGTTATCGTGGGGATCTGGGCTGCCCGGATAACCTTATTAGCTGGGTATTCAGATGAGATAGATACCCACTATGGCCCTACTTGATAAGAATAACCAGAAAGTAAACAGAAACAACAACAACAAAAAAGAAGATGAGAACATCCTCCTCTAAAAATGAATAAACAATATCCTGCATGGTGAATAAAGGCCTAGAGTGACCCCTCATGTCATGTCTAGACTCTGGTCCCTCTGCAGACCCAGAGTCTGTTGGTTGGTAGAAGACTGGCTGGGATTCTACGATCATATTACAAGAACTTCCTGCAAATCACTCCAGTTTTCCCCAAAGGGATCCGCCATTTTGAAAGCAACAGTACCCAGTTTTCGTAGGCCAGAATCTCTAGAAGACAGCCTGAGACAGGCCCTTTTTGGGAGGCAAAATCCTAGGGCAGTGGGCGTGAATAGAAGGGAAGTGCGTTACCGCGCTGGCCACTGCTTCATGGCCAGCTGCTGACAGAGGTCCAGCTAGACAGGTGTGCCCACTCAGCTTCAGTGAGTCCTTCAGATTTTTTGAACTATTTCTACATTGCCAGACCGGTAACATTTGCATTCTGCTTTGTCATTTTACAGACGTTCCCAACTTAAGATGGTTCAACTTTATGATGGGTTTATGCAGCTATTAAATGCGTTTTTGACTTATAATATTTTCAACTTGTGATGGGTTTATCAGGATCTAGTTCTATCATAAGTTGAGGAGCATCTGTAATTCTTACTTTTGATTTTGTATTGATTATATAAGTAAATATGTTTAATGATCACAGCATATCATTTTACCATAGTTTCCTCAGTTATTACTTGCTTGGCCAAAGATCATTTCATATTTAGTCTCCTCACAAAGGCTTATTGAAATAACACTCCTTGAGTTCCTGTGTGTTCAGAACTGTTTTTCTGTAACTAAACTTGTATATTTTATTTAGCTGAATTAAAAATTTGGAGTCACACTTTTCTTGAGTGTCATTAAGTGTAACTTTATTATCTTCTGAAATTGAATGTTGCTGTGGAGAAATATGAAGTTATCTTTGTTTTTATCCCACTTAAAAGTGACTTGATGATTTTGTTTTGTTGACTACAGGGGTCTTAATCTTCAAAGTCCAAAACCTTACTAAAATGACAGTGTTGACTGCCCTTGGTCAGTTTTCTCTGGCAACCATTTATGCCTGTCTCTATATAGATTCAAGATTTTCTTTATTTCAAGAATTTTTTTCCACATTATAATTTTAAGTATTTGTTGTTTCTTGTTTTTGGTTTTCTTTTTGGTGAACTACAGTTATGTGAATATTGGATTTCTTTTGTATTTCTTCTGTATGTACCACTTTTTCTTTATGTCTTCTTTACTCTCTATTTCCATTTCATTTGTTTATTTCTCTTATTAATTTCCTCTTTGTTTTTTAGTACGATATTTTCCACAGTCTAGATAATTTTTGATCCTCTTTCCAGTTTAATCTCTATTTCTATGACATCTTGTTTTATTTTGTATTTTTCCTTCCAGTATTGGAAGAAATAAACCATATTAAATAGCCAATATTTGACCATTTTTTTTGATGTATAAAAATTTCACATGCTCCAACTTAATGCTTTTTCCCTGAATTCAGTCAGCTCACTTTTTATCCCTTCCTGTTATCCCACTTTTTCTCTCTGAGTTTTTACACTTCTGCTTTGTGATCTTGCTTTATAGAGGCAATGACTTTATAAATCATTTTTAATTCCTGGGGTAAGGCTTATTCACAACTTTTATCTGTTTTACAGCAATAAATTTTTTAGTAAGTATTGTTCATTGCTTATCGAGATTTGCTGCTCTCATTCTTGGATGTATTTGTTTCAGTGCTTTGACAATTTCTGTTTAATTACTATCTTTTAAAAATTTGCATTTTCCTGCCTCTGTGGGTAGGGTAGGATGTGTGTATGTGTGCAAGTCACCAAAACTAGCTATGTTTTCCAACCTAAAGTTTTCCCTGCTGCCACAGAGACAGATTACTTCCTGAAAGTATGCCTGTGTTTGAGAATTTTTTTGCCCAATCTTGTCTGCATCTGTGAACCAACCAGGTACAGAAGATCTTCTTGCCACCAGAACTGTTCATCATCACCAGAACTCTAACTAATTACTGCAAATTATAGATATATTTTGCATTTCTGCATGCACACCTTACTTTCCACAAGAGTGATTTCATTGGCTTTTTCTGAGATATGCCCCAACTGAGTCATCTCATTCTTCTATTTCTTTTTTCAACTTTGCCTTTTGCCTGATTTGATCGGCCTTGACCAGACTTTAGGCATACTTCATAATATACATACTCTATCTGCCTTGGAGGATGGTGACGGTGTATAGTGGTTAAGACCACGGACTTTATAATCAAACTACCTTAGTTTTAGGCCTAGCTCTCAATTTGTTATTTCTGGGATCTTATGCGGATTACTTAATTTCTTGTGCCTCAATAATTCCTCAGAAAAATGGAAATAGAAGTTATTTCTACCACTTGGTGTAGAGTCAAATTAGTGTGTGCAAATTTCTAAACACAGTACTTGGCACACTATGTTATATAGATGGTAGCTATTATTATTGTTATTGTTGTTCTCACCAAAAATGTAATTTTCTGGATTTAAAATGTTTTTCTTTGTTGCTTTTGGATGATTTTTAGGAAGAAGGAAAAATGCTGATTTAAATAACCGTCCTTCCCTTTTATGCTGTTCATTTTCCTCAGTGTCTATTGATCCTTGGTATGCCCATTTATATTTAAGAATGAAGGATTCGATTGATTAATACAGAAGGCTCACGTGGTTTCCTTTGCCATTTCCAACCTCTCTCTGTCCTGAGAGCCCTGACGACCAGCTCCATCTGGGCCGGGGTGCAGGGCATAACGTATCCTGGGCTTCCCTTTGGGGTGTATTGTGAACTGTGGAAGTCCAGGCTCAAACCATTTCTTTTGGAAATTTGAATCCATTCTCTGACCAATGCCAAAACAAGGAGGGCCCTATTCTTGGGCATCAACTTCCACCCTGGGAACTCTAGGCCCTTCTAGGCAGATTGGCTTGATTTCTTTGGAGGGTATTTCCTGTGTTCTACCATTCAACCTGGAGATAAACGGTGCCGCTGCTGGTGGGGGTGGAGGAGGCCAACAGTGCTGCCATTCACAGGCTGTTTGCCAATCAACCCCCACAGGGAGGCTGACTGCAGCTCTGGGTGGCGGGAGGGAGGGCGGTCAGTCGGCAGGCTTCCCTTTAGGGAAAGAGCAGCGGGGCAAGGGGCTGCAGAGAAGGGCCACTCCAAGTCAGCAGGTGCAGAAAGGGCCAGTGGGAGGAGTAGCAGAACCAGAGGGATTGTTCAGATCATGGCCAAGGTGAGAAGGAAAGGACCAAAGCGAGGAAACTGAGATTCTCATTTAGGTCTAAGCTGGGAGGCAAGACCGAGAAAGGGAAGACAGGCCAGGAGGTCAGAAGCATGGACAATTGGAAAGAAATTGAAAGCCTTATGTGTGGTGGCTCATAAAGGTGACTATAAATGTTATAAAAGTGGCAGAAGCTTATCTTTTATTTTTATGAGAAACTGACTGTCTCTGATGTGGAAGCTCTGAGAGTTTAACATAGCCGGTACACTTGCATATTTGCCTATTTCCATAGTGGGAAAGACCGTATTTCCACCCCTTTGGAGCAATGCTGAGTCATGGATGGTTCTCTGTCCACATCTGTTAAATGGAGACATGGTTAATGTCTACAGCGTCCTTTACTGATGTATCCAAATGCATAGCACGTTCTAACCTTGCCTTTGGTTCAGATCTTCCAGGTAAGCGAGAAGCCAACAGAATGAGATAAGAACTTGGTCCCCAGAGAATTGTGGTTGACACTCATGATTTAGATCCCAGCTGTCTGAAAATTCACAGAGAGCTTTAAAAATAAAGATATCGTCCCCTAAGAGGTACAGTCTGGGCAATGTGTGTTTTTCTTGAATTGTTCAAAACCAGCCTGGATCCCAGTAATGCAACTGGATCAGAAAGATTAGTCCATCATCTGTTTTCATCACTGTTGGCATTTGTAAGACAAAAAAAATATAATAAAGCCAGGAAAGACATTTGAGATTTAGAAATCAGTCACTCATCTCCCTGGGAGCCCTTTTTCTCTTTCCTTCTATGAATCAGTAAGGCACAGTCAGGCAGAGTCTATTGTTTCCCAATGCCCCTCTCCAATATTTGAATGCTCATAAATACGCAAAATCACATGAGAGTTAAATGGTAAGTTTTAGACTCATTATTATTATTATTATTATTCAGCATTTTCTAAAATATTCTGTGCAGCACAAGTTCCATTGAAATGCTTTCAAAAATATACTATTTTGAAGTCTGATAAATTTGGGAAATGATGCTTTATTTATTTTTTGTTTCGAAATTTCTAAAACATATCACTTTATCAAAGAAGCTGAGAACTGCTCTAATACAGAAGTCTATTTAATTTGTTTAAAGAGGAGTTTCCCAAATGTGGACTATCCATCTATCTATCTATATAAAATAATTCTTAGCATCCTGTGGATTGCACACGGGGAATGTGTTTTACTCTTGTGCCATGGCTATGATTTGAGCACCCACTTGGATGGTGCTGAGGACCTGAGGACCACAGCCGGCCTCTGTGGGCTTCCTGGGCTCCCTGCCTAATTCTGAGAGAAGCTTTTCTGATATCCCTGAAGATAGCTGGCTCCAGAATATTCAGTCTCCTGAAAACTCAGCCCGGTGGCTGTTTACCATGGAACTAATGTACCTTTAACTGATCTCCTTCCCCTTGGTTTTCTTAAGGAGGATGCCAATCTCTTTCAACATTCTCAGGCCTCCTGTAAATAAAATATTTATTTCACATTCTTGAGAAGAATCTTATTGCAAAACACTTTAACATAATTTGACAATTTAAAATAAAATTGCTTTCTAAAATATAACAAAGGATGTCAACAACACTTCTTCACATTTCTATAGCTTAGAAATTTTCTTTTTTAGTTTCATATAAAGCAAGTAAACATTTATTTTTTAGAAAATGTTAACTTTCATAAAACAAAACAAAAAGTCTCAAATCCTTGTGTTCTTGTCCCGGAGTTCCAATGTCAAAAGGTCATGGAAAAATAAACCAGGCTTAAAAACAGCTGGAAACAGTTGAGGAAGAAATAGTGACAAGGTCTTACAAAATAGTCATTCAGACATTTCATATGAGGATGTGGAGAGATAGGAACACTCTTACACTGCTGGTGGGACTGCAAATTAGTGAAGCCTTTATGGAAAAGAATTTGGAGATACCTCGAAGAGCTACAAGTGGAACTACTATTTGATCTAGCAATACCACTATTAAGCATCTACCGAAAGGAACAAAAGTCACTCTATAATAAAGACATCTGCACTCGAATGTTTATGGCAGCACAATTCACAATAGCAAGGATGTGGAAACAACCCAAGTG
>VBSM01002937.1:12293447-12402514 GCA_008086735.1 Cheirogaleus medius
AAAAAAAAAAAAGAAGGGTAAACTGGGGCCAAAGTTCGAATGGTCAAGCAAAGGAGTTTAGACGTCATCTTCTAAGCCTTAGGAGCCATTGAGGGCTTTAAGGAGAGGGACTGATGGAATCAGACATGCTCTCTGCAGAGAGAAAGTGTGTTTTCTCCTACATTTCTTTTTCTGACTGCTGATATACAGCCAAGAAGAGTAGGCACTCAATGCATATTCACCGAGTGAGTAAGTATAATTTAAAGAGATATCTTTTCTCAAGGCCAGTCTTTATATCTGAAAAAACAGAGTTTGTAGACCAGATTCCGTCTCGGTGTGAGCTTCTGCCTGGGAGCATTAGAAACCCTTCTTCCCTAGGTTAATGGTCACGAAGCAGACAACCCAGAGACCCCGCTCATCCGCATTATTTCTTCACTACAGACCGCCCCCCTCCGCCCCGCCATCGTTTCACCATGGCCCATCTCACTGTGGTGCCTATGAAAAGGGAAACAGAGGTCATGGCAGGCAGGTGTCCTCTGTCTAACCTGATTCCAGCACTTTCTCCATTGACTCTTGTGTTCCATGCCCAGCCCGGGGCCACCGACCTTCAACAGGCTGAGCAAATTATTTTTTGCTAATGAGCTTAATTACCTAGTTCTCTATTTAAGATGCACTTTAAAATTTTGTAAAGCCCTTTGGAAACCCTTTGTTGCGCTAGCAGGTACTGGTGGCAAAAAGGTAGAACTGTGACTGCAGCTGTGACTACCCAGATAATGAGGCTGGGGCTCACCCGCCTCTTTGCAGCTGGGGCATTTTTTGATACAAGTATCAGAATAGACATTATTATCCCCCTTTTACAGATGAGAAAACTGAGCCCTATGGGGTTAAGTCACTTTGGCCTCTTCCAGTCCTGGTCTGGCTCTGTCCTGGTCACACAATGCCCTCTTTGAGAGCTCCAGCAACATGGGAAACATGGTAGTCCTTCCAGGACCTTGCAAAGTCTGCATTTGTATTACCATAAAAGGCTGCCCGAATGAGAGCGACATTGGTCATTGGAAGCAATGACCATTTCCCCCATTTCTCCAAAGGAGACTAAGGACCAGAGAACCTGCCGGTCCCCAAGGCCTCAAAGGGTTCTGTCCTCCCCGCCCCACACCGTGAGCTGGCAGCTGTCTTCTCCAGCACCCAAAGCTGCTCAATCAACCCCCATTTCTTGAACATCTTCTCCTCAACCTGCACTGGCTGGGCTTTGGGAAGTGCTTCTCTGATTGGCATTTGCAGGTAAAGCATCTGAGCAGCTTGTTAAAATTGCAGATTTGGATCCTATAGTTCTGGGGCAGGGCCTGGGATTCTGCTTTTATAATAAGCAGCCAGGTGCTGCTGGTATACAGACCACACTTACAGCAGCAAGATGGTGGAAAAGAGAAGAAAGAGCAGAGAGGAAGACAGAGAGAAATGGCAGAGACCTTTGTATGGGCCGCAGGTATTGACACAGTCCTGTACCGTGGCTGTGGTTTCAGGCTGCTGACTGAACAAATGGTGAGGAATTCTAAGAAAGCAGTACCCAGAAGTTTACCAGCAAGAGAGAACTGGCAAGAGCCAAGCCCAAGGAGCCCAGAAATCACTAAGGATTAAGAACAATTCAACTCAACAACAACGACAGGTGATTTCTTACATTATTCAATACAATTATGTATTTTCTTCATTTAATGAGCATCTACTATTTGTCTGACACCATGCTAGGGTCCAGAGTACAAAGGGGAGTGTCAAGGGGGTCATGTGCTCTCAAAGTGCTGAGCGCAGGGAAAACACCCAAAGCAAGACCCTACACCTGCCATCCGGGACAGTGACTTTCACACTTTTTCTGATCACGACCCATAACAACACAATAAGGGATATATGTTACATTGTGACCTGGTATATGTGTGTGTTTGTGTATACTTACATACATATATAGCACTGAAGCAACAGTTTCTGGAAATAATATTTAAATTTTGCTAAAATTTAATAGCCTTTTAACATTCTACTAGATATGAAGAGGCAAAAGGAGGACGTAAGTGATACGTCCAGGGAGCTCTGGGGCGTGGAAGGGACCCCGTGAAGGAGCTGCCGGTGTGGAAGGATGTAGCCTCTGCCCCCAGGACCTATTGCTGGAACTTCCCATCAGCCAAGCCCAGCCAGAAGCTGGGAGGCAACAAGGTGACACAGCACACGGAGGATGGCATCCCTCATCCAGAGCGGGATGATGAATTAACGTTGGGAGGTGGGAGTAGGGGAGGAGAGGATCAGCATGTTTCCTAACATGTCGCCCAGGCAGAGATACAGTGGGTGGCAAGGAGGGACTGTGTGGCTCAGAGTCACGTGCAAATCGCCACCTTCCTCCCACTGTGTTGAACTGCCTACGTGGTCAGAGGCTACCAAGGAGCCAATTCCAGGAAGCGAGCCAAATCCAGTCCATTAAAACAAGTAGGGAGAGTTTAAGGACCAGTACCGCCATCTATCATTATGACTAAAGCACTCGATGGAGGATCGTCTGGAGGCTCATCACAAATTTTTCTTGACGTTGGAAAAATTGGCTTAAGGGAATTTTTAAAAAGCCCCAAAGGTACTTGATTGGAATTCTAACACATATCTTGCAGCTTGATTACAGCTAAGAAAGAAGGCAGCAACTCAAATAAATTCATGTTTTCAGCTGTCCAGCATAGCAATAAAGAATAAAAATGTCAGGGAACTTGTTATAAGTATAGAGAATTTAGAGCTGCTAGAGATGGAGACCCACAGAAAAGTCTCACCTGACATGGCTGAAGGCTACTCTGCCTTTATTTTCCATTTTTAACTGCACCTACTTATACCTCAAGATCCTTTTGCTAAAGAAAAATTAAGACACATGTACTTACCTACATGCCCTGTGTTTTGACGCCATGAAACATTACCGTAGAATCTTATGCAGGTAAAATGACCTGTCTGAGCCTCCATGGCACTCACGATGACAAAGAACATCATGCCTCAAAGCACAGGAGGATGGTCCTGTAGTTCCAAAGCATACATGTAAATGAGTCAATTTAACATTCTGGCCTCAGGGGAGAAAACTCCACGATGCTTTGGAGCAAGTACTTAAGCAAGGAGTCATGCTGGTAATAATGTTCTACCCATGGTGGTGGGGCAAAGCAGAGTGTGGGTAATGAAAATCCACAGATTGAAAGGGGAAGCCCGATGTCAGTCCCTGCCTGCTCTGCTAGACCTGTGCACAGCCAGGGAGAAGAGGGAAGGTGACAGGCACCAAAGGTGAAGCTCAGTTGTGGGTATTGGAGGCAAATATTAAAACTTGACTTGGTTTCCTGTGCCTGTTTCTTCTTCCCTATGGCTTCTTCCCCAGCATGGCTCTTCTCCATCAGCACCACCACTGCTGCCACATATCAGTGTCTCAAAGTCCCTGCTCAGCCCCTCTCCTACCACTGCACACCCACCCGCAAGGGGAGTTCTCATAAGGGTGGGGAGGTTGAAGGCAATTATTAGTGGTGCTTCTAAATCCATGCTGTGTGCTATCTCTTGGAATTCTCAGTCTCTCTCCCCTCTCTCTCTGTCTCTCTCTCTCTCTTCTCCCCCTTTACCCTCCTCCTTTCATACCCAACTGGGGTGGAAATGCAGACCGAGGCTGTATTCTGCCCAGAAAGACTCAGGGTGGGAGATTTAGTAGCTTTCACTGCTTCACCCTCTAATGAGTAGAGCTTCTTCCCACCCCACCCCCACTCCCCTTCTTTTGGCTTTTCTGCACATGCTGGAGCGTTGAGGGTCAGAAGGCAGACATGGTGCTAGCATGGTGGGTCTGGAGTCTGCACGTGCCCTGAGCAAAAAGAGACAGCTCCATGTGGTCTCCCCTAACTCATCAAGAGGCTATGAGGGTTTGGGCGAAAGAACTATGGTCAAAAACAAAGCAACTGAGCCTCGATCTCGTGCTTTGCTCGTTTCCTCCAGGAGTCTAGTGAGGACGTGAGTGGTGGGTCCTGCCATGTCTCAAATTTTCACCAAGACATGACAAACCCCTCTCATGTCCAAACCCTCCTCTGGACATTGATTTCTGCTGTTCTCCAGGGTTGGAAATCTTCACCCTACCTCCCACTCCACTGCCAGTGCCAGCACTGTGATGTCACAATACCAGCGCAAGTCCCAATATCACCATCACAGCAGACTCTGCCCTGGCCTCTCCTCCCCTCCACCCCAGCCCTCAGAGTCTTCTCTTATCTCTGAATCACTGTAGCATCTCTCTACCTACAGTTTAGGGTGGCGATCACTAGCCCCCTATCTTGGATGTGTTTGTGCTTCTATTTGCTTCAAGTTTGTAAATCATGTTGTTCCTACTAGACTATAGGTTTCCCCAGGGGCTAAACTTAATGGTATCCCTTACCTGCTCCCAAGGCCTAGCCCCATTCCGCCCCCCCCCAAAAAAAAACCACACATGCCAATAGTGCCACTGCCATCACCTAACTGGCAAAGGCCATGACTGCATCTCCCTCCCCCAGGGACTGAGAGCCAGAGTAAACAGGGGATACCATCTGTGTGATAAGCAGTCTTGCAGGAAGCCTCTTTAGGGCCCGGAGCACCCACGGAAGGTGTCCACCCTGTCTTCCAGGGGGATAGCGGCACTGCCCAGGGGGCCAGTCCTGGGGTGCATCTGGATTCTCCACCATTTCCAGTAAAGGAAGAGGAGAGCTGTGATTGTATTATCAAAACTGCAAGGGGGTTGCAGCCTAGGTCTAGTTACTCACTGCACAAAGATCCAATTATTGAGACAATGAGGACTGCCAGAGAAGACAAGAATTTTTAAATCTTTATTTATTTTCTTTTTCTTTTTTAAAAAAATAGAAATGGTGTCTCACTATGTTGCCCAGGCTGGTCTTGAACTCCTGGGCTCAAGCAGTCTTCCCACCTTGGCCTCCCTAAATGCTGGGACTACAAGGTGAGCCACGGCACCAAGCCAGAAAGGAATTCTGAAAATATGAAAGATGTTTTTTTCAGAGAAGGGGAGAAGCTGCCTCAAATCTGTCTCCCTGCCTAATGGGGACTGTGCGCTTTGTAAGTAGGGACCACGTGCTTGGGGCAGCTAGAGGGGGACGCTGAGTCTTGGCAGCAGGAAGTCTGCCTGGGGCCTTTGGAGTCTCAACTCCTTTGTCTTGCAGAAAGTCCATTTCTGGAAAACAACTCAAAACGTCAAGTAGTTAGTTAAGGGAGAAGATTATAAAAAACATACAGGGGTTGTTGAAATTTGTTCATGGAGCCAGTTATAACTGGATCCTCTGAAAACTCTTTCCAGTCTTTGGACCCCATGGGGATTTGCTCAGCTTTTTAAGGGGGTGCTTTCTATTTCCAAAGGGTGAAATAGAATGAGTGCTTCAAGCTAATGACATCTAGACCTTAGTGCTACTGCAGAAACCTTGCTCAGTGGCTGTATTAGCATGCGGGTGTTGCAATAACAAAGTACCACAGCCTGGGTGGCTGAAACAATGGAGATTTATTTCCTCCCAGCTCTGGAGGCTTGAGCCTGAGATCAAGGTGTCACCAGGGTCAGTTTCTCCTGAGGCCTCTGTCCTTGGCTTGCAGCTGTGTCATCCCAGGGCCCTTCCCATGTGTGGGAGTGTCCTAATCTCTTCTTCTTATAAGGACGCCAGTCATATTGGATTAGGGCTCACCCATATGACCGTATTTTACCTTAACTACCTCCGTAAAGGCCCTATCTCCAAATGCAGTCACATTCTGGGGTACTGGGGGTTAGGACTGCAACATATGAATTTAAGGGTATACAATCAGCCCATAGCAGTGACTTTTGGCAAGGTTGAATTTTGCTCATTTGAATGTTATTCAATCTATTCGACACGATGTGCTGAGCACCTACACTGCACCAGGTCCTGGTCAGACGCTGGGGACACAGCAGTGAATGCAACAAACACAAATGCACATCCCATGGAGTTGATACTTTGGTGCAGAGAGACAGAGAGTAAATGGAGTCAATAAGAAAAAAAATATGTGGCATGTTAAAGGCTATGGAAGTAATTAAAGCAGTGTTGGGGGAGAGGGAGTGTCGTCCAACCTATCCCCTGCCTCCAGGTGGGACTGAGTGCAAATCACCCAGGAGGGGGACTCATTGACGGGTGGCAGTGGTCACAGTGGGAAGCATGGGACCAGAAGTCCTTCCATTGTAAGTTTCCTGATTCTGCTCTGTCCACAGCCACAGATATGCTCTTTCCCTTCCCTACCCTGGTCATTTGTCTTGCTAATACGGACCCAGGGTCACCAAGGGCTCTGTGACTAAGGCCGTGGCTGGCTGGCAGCAAGTGAAGGCCAGCAGTGGAGAAACAGTCCGAGGCATTCGCCCTAACGCCTAGCAGACGGGAGCACAGTCATCCTCGTGGATGAAAACCTGGCAACCCCATTAATCTCAAGACTAACAAGTGCTTGTATTGATTGCTGGCTGATTACGTGCCAGGCTCTGTGCTGTGCCTCATCTTATTCATCCTCCCAACAGAAAGAGCATTATTCTTTTTCACATTTATAGATAAGGAAACTGAGGCTCCAAGAGACTATGTAACTTGCCCCCAATCCATCCAGTGGACATGAGTCTTAGCCACTCTGAGCACCATGCCGAACCATCTAGAAAGGGTGGGTCACTGTTATAGCTGGAGTCGAAGGTTGGTTTTCATTGGCTTTTGAACACTTTTGTCTTCAATTAAAACTGCCAGCTTAACGTCTTACCAAAGGACTAATAAATCTTATTTCCAATAAGCGACTGCCAACAGTAAAACATGCAAAATTTTTCAACATAAATTTTCCCAACAATTGTAACTCATGACTTTGATACGAGGCATGAACCACTGCAGTCTGTCCACAGTGACGAGGAAAACACTGGGCACGAGCCCAGCAACACATTCTGACAGCAGCATGAAATATTTTCCAATAGTTTCCAGGAAGTTTTCACTGGCTGCCCCCAATGACAACGAAGTCTTCTTGACAGTGTCTGCTGCAGGCAGTGCCGACACATCCATCCAGCCCTGTGGTTCTCAGGGACACTTGGCAGGACAAGAGAAGCCCTTGTTTAAGATGTTTGCTTTCTCAAAGGCATTCCGGACTCTCCCAGGGAACTGCTGGTCAGTGTCTTGTGGCGTGGCCTCTCTCTCGCCTTCATGCTGTGGGTATTGCTTCAGCCACAGAAATTGGGCATCTCCTACGTTTTTGTCTCAAAGTCAATCTTTGCCTCGAAAACAATGTCTTCTTCTGCTAAATGTGAAGACTGGAGTTTGGCTAAAAGTTCACCATTTCTCATCAGACAGGTTGAACATATTTCATGTGCTTTTCATCATTTTGTTTTCATATCTAAGGTTTTCACGTTCATATCCTCTGCCCATTTTTTCTATTTCTTTTTTGGTCTTTCCCTTAATTATTTCAAAGAGTTCCTTATGTATTCTGGACACTTACCCTTTGAGAGTTACGTGCTAGAAAATATCTTTTCCCAACTTGTGATACATCCTTTTACTTTATTATATTAAAAATTCAATATTAAATTCGAATATGTCCAAGTTTTCCTTTGTGATATGTGCTTTTGATGCTTTAATCATCATTTGTATACTCCACTCCACATTTCTTACTCCACTGACAAACACTGTCTATTGATAGTGTTTATAAAAGTTTTGTCCATAATTGTTTTAAATATAATTTTCAAAAGGCAGCTGGCACTAACGGTCATAATAAAAAGGTGTCATTCTTTGGATCATATGACTATGATCCTTAAGAATGAGATTTCTCTCTCCTGATGGTGTTGGCTTTGAGAAGCTAAGCACATCTCTAATTGTAGAATACATTGATATCTTACTTGTGGGGAAGCTTCTCTCTTTCTCCTCTTGTTCAAATAAATAATTAAAATTTCAATTGCTTAAGCATCTAAGAATACTAAAACCTTTTCTATTGTATTTCCCACCCATGAAGTTTTGACATGCCTATATCTGTGCCTATCTACTGATATATCTACCTATCTAAGCTGTGAGGTTGGTACACATTGTGTGTGTATCTTAGCAACTGGTATTTTTCTACTTGTGTCTTACATAGAACAATATTAAAATTAATGTAAGTTTTCAGAAAGTATTGAAGCTAACCCATAAGAGACAATCTTGGTCCAGTAGCACAGAATGTTAGAATAGTCTGGGTTATGATATGCTACAAATAAGCCCAGTGGCTTAACACAAGCTATTTCCTGCTGTGTGCAAGGATACAGGGCAAACCAGGTGCCTTTGATCTTAAGAATCCCCCATCTCAACATGAGACCTCCTCAGTCACTGGGCAGGTGAAGGGACAGCTGGAGAATTGCCCTGGCTCTTCTGTGCTTGGCCTGGAGTTGGAGCCCATCACTTCCACCCACAGCTCATTGGCCAGACCCTGTCAGCTGACCCCACCTAGCTGCAAGGGAGCTGGGAACACAAGGGAGCAGATGCAGGGTTTGATAAACATCCCAGAGGCCAGCCTGAGATGGAGAGACCGTCCACAAAATTTGCACCTACATAATTGAGAATTACCTATGGCTGTAGCTGACATTTTGAGTCCCACTTAAAACTCACAGGTCATTCAATGCTGTGTGTAGAAACTTAAAAAAAAAGAAAAAAAAAGAAAATGAAACTCACAGGTTATGATACTCTGCATGCAAATACTAACTAGGAAAAGGTGCCTTCTGAGATGAGAGGATGGGGAGGAAGTCAAGAATGTACAAGTCACCAGAGGTAAGGAAGAGAAAGCATTGCACCTCAGGGACAGCTTAAACTTCTCAGATTCCCATCCGTAGCTGGGAGGGTGTAAACATTGAGAAGTAAAACAATGCAAGACAATGAGAGGAATTCCAAGAGGTGTCAGATAAATAATAAGAAATGCTTCCAGTGTGAAGGAACTTGTTGCTGGCAAGCCATAGGGGTGATTTATTGACAGGCTGGGAGATACTGCCAACAACATCAAAATACTTCTCTATCAAGGTGTGTTCAAAAAGCAGGGGATGGGGCCAGGCCAGAAATTCATGTGCATTTTCCAAACATCAAAGACATATTGTTAGAGCTGGAATCCGCAGTTCCATGGGACAGAGAGACAGAGTCACCAAGGCTGTAATCATCAAAAGGAGTTTTATTATCTAGCTAGCTAGGGTCTAAGCCCAAGAGCACCAGCGCAGTGGTCTCTTTGTGTGGGCAGGGACCCCCTACCATGCGGGAGGAGGCTTCTTATACTCCGCGCAGGAACTGTTCTCGCGCTAATAACGCTCCTGCTGATTGGTTCTGCGCGCTGATCATGCATTTGCCCTTTACAGTGATTGGTGAGCCCCCCCATCTGCCATTTTTCCCCAGCATTTTATTTCACCCTGCCCCTGATTGGTTCTAACCTGCTCTGGGTCCTAGCCGATGGGCTCCGGACTCAGCGCTTTTCCTCTGCATCTTGTTTCAACCCATAATGCCCTGCGGCCAGCTGTGTTCAGCAAGCAACCAATGGACAGAAGCTAGAAAACAACCGTTAGCCTAACAGCCCAGTATCTTACAATATGAAAGACAATTAAAGGAGATTCTCCAGTGCCCCATGTCTTGAAGCATTCTGCAAAAACTATCATGAAGTTGGTATTTAGGACAAAAAAGCTGAATACAAACCACTGGTGCTTTTTAGCAAAGAAAGTTGTAGGGAGAAAGCCAAAAGTTAGCAGGGAAGGAAAGTATGGAGGGGAGGGCAATAATTGTTTTCCAACTACAGGCGATAAAGTATAAAGTACATCTAAGAGGTTTGCCTGACCTTCAGGCAGTGCATATATCAGCAGAGTGGAGACAAAGGGAAGAGAGTCACAGGGGAGAAGGAGCCAGAAAGCAGTGGCTGTATGCAAAGTGGAAGCCATTGTGGGCAACGGAAGAGATAATAGAGAGAAGTGCAGAGCAGAGAACAGAGTGATATACAACAGAGTGATAAGCCATGCTCAGTGAGGGGGATGGGGAAACACAGGAAAGGGTGAGATAAACCCTCCTGGAAAACAGAGGCCAAGAGTCTGGGAGGAAATTATGTGAGGAGCTAGAGTATTTGGGGAGTCTTGGAACTCCCAATTTGTAAAAGACGTAGTGTTGGTATCAAACAATCCAAGTCCCAAGCTATGCTGGTAATAAAAGCAGTTACCATTTATTGCATCCTTTCCAAGTGTCAAGTGCAGCCCAAGGTACATTAAGTATCCGTCTCACTGAGCTCGTGGTGATAAAAATCAAAGTAATAGCAAAATATAAATAAGAGTTAGTATTAATAGTGTTTGCTATGTGCCGGGTCCTGTTCTAAAAGCTTTACATGTCACAGCTCATTGACACCTCATGCCAGCCCTATTTGCTATGGCATCTTCACCTTTCTGTGGCTCAGTTTCTTCATCTATAGATCAGGATTATAAGAGTAGCCCCTGCACAGTACCCTACGAGGTAAAGTGAGGCAAGAGCGAATGTCACCCATCTGCAGGCAGAGCCAGTCCCTCCTCTCGTTGGCTTTGTCTGGAAAGTGCTCCACACTTGGGCAGGAGGACTTGGGAAGGAGGGCAGGGAGGAAGGGGGATGGCTAATCGAATATATTGTGCCACCGCTCAGCCCCCTTAGCTCGCCATGTAGCCCCAGGGCACGACGAGCACATTTGAAAACAGAAAGCAAAGGTCAGTACAGAGCAAGGGAAGAGTAGTAAATATGGCCGGAGAGCTTAGTGAGAAGTAAAAGTTTAAAAGACGGCAGTTAGGTTTCCACAATAGCGAACGGACGGTTCAAGCCAGAGGTCCCGGAACCTGCAGTGTTTTTACATTGACCTGCTATCTTCCTAGGAGCCAGGGAAGAGTCAAAGTGACTGTAGACTTTTCCAGAAGTGAGCCGGTTCCCTCTTATCTCTTCTGCCATCCACATTCTCAGGTTTGAGAGCTTGGAATCTTGCAGCATTTCTTTTTTGTAACCCAGAACAAGCTTCTCTAACTTTAGCCCAACTCCCTTGGTCTCCTGGGGTCAGTTCCTCCGTCTGTTTGCCTCCTATCATGGCCTCCATTTATGGCTGTGACGCTCCTTTGTCACAAGGGATCAAGAACTGCACCTACGCTTCCAAATGTGGCATCATTTATTGTGTCCTGATGCAAAAATAGCTTCCTTGGGCTTAAAGCTGGCCAATATCCTCTTATTTCTCGTGTTTTTGTGGCCATTAAAGGACCAGGAGGAGGAATGGCTTCCTGGAAACCTCTTTGTCTCTGAAAATCAGTCAATTCATAGAATCCTCAAACCCAGAGTGGTGTGAGCAGACCATGAAGTCCAGGTCCCTGGCCCCAGGCAGTGATTCCTTTATTCTAAACTTGCTGAGCTCCGACTTTTGCAGCAGGACTTGTTCTATCCAGGGTCAATTATTGAGATTAAGCTTCACATTTTCTCCTAAAGGTTTCTCTCACTCTATAGCTGTCTTAAAGTCTCCATTGCTTGTTGGGGCAGTGTTGAAAATGGACCCTCCTTCTTCCACAGGTGAGAATGTTGGATACTATAGACTTATTGTCCCAAATAACAGGATTTCCTTCTTTTTTACAGCTAAATAGTATTCTATTGGGTCATATATACCATATTTTCTTTATCCATTCATCCACTGATGGACTTTTAGTTTGACTCCATATCTTGGCTATTGTGAATAACACTACAACGAACCTGGAAGTGCAGATATCTCTTTGACATACTGATTTCATCATTTCCTTTAGATATATACCCAGTAGGTATATATTGTTGGATCATGAACCCCTTTTTATGGGTTTCACCTTAAATTTTAGCCTTTGAAAACTATATAGCCATTGGCCAATGTTAAAATCTATCCATTAAAGCCATTCTGCTTACCTCAAGGTTCAAGCAGCCTTCTTTAGAATAATAGCATAGCAGCATCTAAGGCTTCTGAGAGAGCTTACTCTCAGCTTTCACTGAGAATGTGGAAAGAAATTGTGTTTAGCAAGAATCGGTGGATTATTAAGTAGCCTTATCTCAGCTCAACATCTCTCTGTAAATAAGTCAAGGCTCACAGCAACCCTGTGCAAGTGCTGGAAATTTTCGAGGTCTTAAAATAGCAGAATGCTTTGAAGAAACCCATCTTCCTAATGGAAAAAAAAGAAACACACAAGAAAAATGACTGTCAGTTATTTATATATAGCCTAGGCTTCAGCATGTGACCAAAGTGATCATTGACGATTTGCAATTCTTTTAGAAACTAGCGGTGTGCACCATTTTCAAGGAGGCTGAGGATTAAAGAAGGAGAGGACCAGATGACCACAGCCCACATCCTTCCTCAGAGACGCTCTATGCTGTGCTTCTCCCCCTACTGTCCTTGGCAACTTGGCCGTGAAACAGCCTCCTTAGACATCACATAAGCTTGGTCTCCCTTGATATCGATCAAGCCAATGGTTTATCCAAGTGATCAGAATGACAACATGAGAGTGGCCGGCAACAGAATACATAGAAAAATGGCCCATGTTCTATTCTTTACCTTTACTAATGTGTAACAAGACACCCCTCCACCCCCGCCGGCCAGCAAAAAAAAATTTAGGAGTTCCATCTAGTCCTATGAGAACAGTCGGTGGGCCACAGAGCAGGTTGATGAGTGAGATTTTTTACTGAGTGAGTATGTGAGTGTGTGTGTGTGTGATTGTGTGTGTGTGTGTGTGATTGTGTGAGATTGTGTGTGTGTGACTTCTCTCTTCTTACGGCTGTGCAGCAGTGACACATCTCATGCCATGTGAAAACACCAAACCCTAGGATCTATGTCAAAATGCTCTTGTGTGTCACATTGTGAAAAAAGGTGTGTGGCCAGGCCCATTGATTAGCATGCCATCATGTTCACTTCAAATAGTTTTTAGATTGATACGGGGTAGCAATAAATCTGTTAATTTTCAAAGTGAATAATGTTTGAGCTCTAGAGCTACTTTGCCCTTGAACCTTGGTCACCGGCAACGCAAAGGTCAGGCTTTGGAAGCTATCTTCTTCCTATTGCCTGGGGCACCGGCTGCCCTGTAATCGAGAAGTCAGGTGAGTTCTTAGGTGAAAGTCAAGTCTCTGTGCATGCTTTCCCGGGAGAATGCTTCCCTGATCCTCTCCAGTTGGAAACAGCCCTGAGTTTTGCTGGCAGTGCTGCTCCTAAGCATGGAGTATCCAGGGCAGCTGCTGATAATATATGCTAATCTGGGACCGAGTCAATTGCCCTGAGACATCCTGTCTAAGGTGCAGGGTGGCAAGGGGCTGGGAAGGGGTGCAGCCGGCTCCCAGGTGCTGCTGCTTCCACAGGTGGGCATATTAGACTGGAGCACTGCCCTGGTTCTATTTCTCTCGCTAAGTTCTAAAATGGATAATCACACCAAGATAGGTGTCAGGCCAGTCAAACAAAGGAACTCTGAGGTTGGCCTGCAATGTGAAAACTGTCAATTATCCTGTTTTATGTCCTACCTACATTTCTAGTGCAGGGTCCTCGTTTCCATTAGAACAATTTGGTACAATGCTGCACGTCCTAATCCTTTTACCATCTTATCTGAGCAGGAGAAATGAGTACAAATGAAAGGGGAGGAGGAAAAGGGAGGGAGGGAAGGAAGAAAAGCAGACAAAAAGGAAGGAAAAGAAGCATCGCGAAGGGTGATTTTTAACTGGTGACTTCACAGTTTATTAGAAGTGAATGTACAATGGTAATGAGAGCTGGTCCCCACTGCACAAGGAAGGTGAAGCTAGTCAGAAGTGACCTGCTTTTAAAACCTCAATTCTCTTATTTTGAGAATCTTAGCCTGTGAACAAGGAAGTCACTCCCGGATTCTGTGTAATTTCTCTGCGGAGTGCAGAGGTGGCTCAAAGCGGAGAGTGCCGGGGTGCGGAGAATCAGGGCAGAGGCCGGCCGGCACGCCTACTGGCCGTGCCATTGCTCAGTGGGGGTGCCGGGAGCAGGCCACATCGCAGTAAGGCAGGGGTGCTAACCCTTCCTGCACGAGCTAACACTCACAGGACCATCAAAATGTTGGAAAACACCTCGTACAGATTTTTTTTGCTGTGTAACAAATTCCCGCAAACTTAGCAGCTTGAGACAATGCACGTTTATTATTGCTGTTTCCATAGGTCAGGGGTCCAGACACCACTTAACTGCCTCTGACCAGAGTCCCACAAGCCTGCAAGGAAGGTTTCAGCCAGGCTGTGTTGTCATCTGGAGGCTCCAGTGGGGAACGATCTGTCTTCAACCCATTCAGGTTGTTGGCAGAATTCATTGCCTTGCGGCTGTACGGTGGAGAGCCCTTGATTTTTGTGAGCTGGAGGGTACAGACCACTCACAGTTCCTTGCCACCCAGGCACCATCATCGCTTACTTCATCAAGTCTTTAAGAAGTGGTCGAGCTCTAGTCTGCTGGCATGGAGTCTTCATAACACACCGTAACCCCCGGAGGGGTTGCCATCACTTTTGTTGTCTTCTCTTGGTTAGGAGGAGGCCATGGGTCCCACCCACACTGAAAGGGAGGGGATTACACAAAAGCATGGAGGCCAGGAAGTGTGTCATTGGGGTCATGCTCATCCCTATGACCTTACTGGAATTCTCTCCCAAACCAGCTGAATCTGTGTTCTTTGATCTTCAGTTGGGCGACTCACCATCCCGGTTCGCCCAGGATGATTCTGATTTTAGCACTAAAAGTCCCACATTCCAAGCAACTACTCAGTCCTAGGCAAACTAGGACAGTCTGCCACCCTAAGCAGATCACAGACCTTCTTTAATTTCTCTTTGACGAGTATTAGGGGTGAAAGAGAAACCTAAGAGTTTGCATCCAGAGGTGGCCAAACAATTCTCTGAGGAGCCCTTTGAGAACCACTGAGTGGAAGGAGATGGCGAGGTGGCTCTGACTGGGGGTTCCTCAGCTCCCTGCCACTGTTCCACCACCAAGCAGACCAGCTTCTGGCTTGCTCATACGTGTTGGATTCAGTGCAATTCGCTGTTGTGTGAAGTATGGTTTCCATGGTCACGAGTTGATGCCTTAACACTCTCATTTCACATAGAAAAAGCCAAGGTCTGCAAAAAAGTTAGAGGCAGAATCCAGCCTCTTGACTCGTAAGCCAGAGTGCTGCTCCAGCTCCACGCAGAGGAGCTGAGCACTTCTTGGCCATCTGTTGCGTGCACTGCTTCTGGTGCTGGGGCAGGGAAGAAGGGTTTCCGGCATTGTTGTTGTTTGTTTGTTTCCATTTTTTAAAGAATAGACTAAATCCTACCCATAGGGAATTTCTAATCCTGTTGAGGAAGACCTACGCTGAGGCTAGGACATGCTCAGCTTTATAGCTTTCTCTGCATTGACCAGTTGCTAAGAAGTGATTTCAGCTATCTGGAAAGAGGTAGCTTTACTTTGTATGTTATTTCAAAACAACATGGGGACAAGTGTGAATTCCCAAGGTTGAACATACAGCTTATGTCTATCACAGGGACTTTTTGGTCTTCTGCAAAAACACAAATCAGTGTTTAAACCACTGGAGACAGCGTTCATAAGCACGGAGTGAAAAATACAACTGGTGAAAAGTCCAAGTCCAAGGCAATGCGGACAAGCAGAGTGGTGGTTTCAAACTGCATAGGGAAGGTGGCCCAATTTACTAACCAGCACAGCTCTGTCTTATACAGTGATCAAACCAAGAGGCAACTGTATACCTATGGGCAAGAAAAAGACCCAGGGTAATAACTTACTTTTCCACCTGGCCAGCCAGGCAGACTTCTGTCATTTGACACCATACCAGTCTGGGTTGGCTGATAAATAGGTCTAATGTCTTGGAATGCTAATCTAAGTGCTGTTTGATTTGCTTTAGTGCCATTTCCTCATTAACCCCAAACTGAACCTGGGATGTTCAAAACAGGGCAGTGAACGTAACGTCTCCAAGGTGTGAAGCCATTTGTCCAAGGTTACTTGGTAGCAAAGCTTTGCAAACTGGGCCTTACTTCCCCGAAGTCTTAGATGCTTGTATGCTGGTCCAGAAAGCAGCCTGACTAGCCGGAACAGCTTTGGAATTTTAGTTTGAAAAAATATTTAGTTACAAAAGACATCAGGCAACTTTGTAGTCAGAGTACATGGCCGGGTCAGACAGTGTCCTGCAGAGCTGTTAAAACTCTAGGTGCCAACTTCTCTCACAAGATGTTGAAATGGCCAGAGATGCCTATTCTCCATGAGAGCTCATTAAGGGAAACAACATGTAGGAACCCACATCAAAAAGACAATGAAAGGGAGAGACAGAAACAGACAAGAGTGTTTGACGATTGTTTGGAAGAGAGAAAGTGGATGTAGGAGTAGGATGTGGGGCAATTGATGAAGCAGGGTGCAGAAGGCCACTGACGAGAGGGTGTGTCATGGAGAAGGAGGCCCAGAGAAGCAGGGGACAGGCAGGGGGAACCTGCATCTCTCCTGGGAACAGTATTTCGGGAGCAAGACAGAGAAATTAAAACATGTATAAATACATTCAGAAAAATTAGAGAATATATAGCCTCTAAAAAGGAGAAAAAGGTGATGCAGAAAAGAAATGACCATAAGGAAAAGCTTTTAGAATTTGAAAAAGATTATTGCTAAAATAAAAATCTCTATAGAACGCTCAAATAGATAAAGCTGAAGAAATTTCTTAGGAACGTTTTTTAAAATGGAAGAAATAAGAGAAAATATAAGAAATAGCACGTATGAATTCAGGAGACCCAATATCTGGTTAATAAAGAGTTCTTGAATGAGAGAATGCACTTGACCCTTGAACAACATGGATTAGAACTGCACGGGTCCGTTTATTCACAGATACCGTTCTGCCTCTGCCACCCCTGAGACAGCAAGACCAAGCCCTCTTTTTCCTCCTCTTCCTCAGCCTAATCAACATGAAGATGATGAGGATGAAGATCTTTATAATGATCCACTTCCACTTAATGAATAGTAAACATATTTTCTCTTCCATATGATTTTCTTAATAACGTTTTCTTTTCTCTAGCTTACTTTATTGTAAAAATACTGTATATAATATGTATATGTATAACATAACATATACATATGTTATATATATATTACATATAACATACAAATATGTTACAATATGTGTGAATCAACTGCTTATGTTATCAGTCAGGCTTCCGGTCAAGAGTAGGCTGTTAGTAGTTAAGTTTTGCGAGACTCAAAAGACTGCTCAGGGGTTGGTGCCCCTCCCCCCTCAAGTTGTTCAAAGGTCAACTGTGGTCAAAATAGAAGTGAGAAATTATCAAAGGATTAATACAAGAGAATTTTCCAGATTCTTCAAATGGGAAAGGACACAAGGGCCAGGCATAAGGAGTAAGCAGAGCCTCAACCAGACAGAGCATGTGAAATTTCCAAACCCTAGGAATAAAGAAAAGGTCTTAAAACCTTTCAGAAAAAGAAGTCAGAAATGAGAATCATATTGGCATAAGACTTTTTATCAGAAACACCGGATACTACAAGACAGCAGATCAATGCCTTAAAAATTCAAAGGCAAAATATTTTGAACCTAGATTTCTATATCCAGCCAAATCTTCTGTTAAGTGCTAAAGCCTTTTTAGATATGCAACAATTCGGAAGTATGTCCCTTGTCCTCTTTTATAAGATGTTTCTTAAGAATATATGCCAGTACATAACATAAAAAAAATAGGTAAGCCAAGGAAGAAGAAAATGTGGGGTTCCAGAAAAATTTGATTGTGCATGAGGACAACAGCTATGAACAGGCCCAGAAAGAGACCAATCCAGGCTGGAGCAAAATGAGGAAACCAGAGAAACTTTTCTAGAAATAAGGGTAGTTAATAGAATAGAGATGATGATGATTGAGAACTTGAAAAAACTTGAGGAAATTAGAAAGGTGAAATATGGAAAGTGATAATCCATTCATAATTATCTCTAGGAACATTTCCTTTTGAGTATGATAGTGGGTATATCAGGCTGCTGAGAAGGAAATATGAATCCAACACAATCGGGCATTTCTGCTGTGATACCATAGACGCATCCCCAAATATATTTTGTGATTTATAAAATTGCACAACAAAAATAATAGCATTTATGGGAAAAAATAGGGTTTGGCTGCCCATCAAATCTTATGGAACTTTATAACTAGAGCCCTAACAAAAACAGTAATAATCCTAAGAAAAATATTAGCACAGTTAGCTAATATTTAAATAAATAATTAAAGCATTAGCACAGTTAACCCTTTGCTGGCATTTGCAGCTAGAGTCACAGATTTTTTGTTTTCTTTTAAACAAACAAAATTAAAATGTACCATCTAGGGACAACCTCTTTAGTGATATATAACATTTGTATATATACAATATATATAATATATATTGTGTGTGTATATATATCTTTTAAACTCAGGGGCAATGTCTTTTTTTAATTGACAAATAATAATTGTATATATTTATGGGGTACTAGGCGATGTTTTGATATATGTTTACATTGTGGAATGGCTACATCAGGCTAA
Source organism: Cheirogaleus medius (assembly GCA_008086735.1). Taxonomy (NCBI): domain Eukaryota; kingdom Metazoa; phylum Chordata; class Mammalia; order Primates; family Cheirogaleidae; genus Cheirogaleus; species Cheirogaleus medius. The sequence goes on from VBSM01002937.1 coordinate 12,311,911, forward strand.
TTAACATAACCATCCCTTTATTTATTAATCATTTATTTTTTAGAGACAGGGTGTCTCTGTGTCGCCCATGCTGAAAAGCGGTAGTGTGATCATAGCTAACTGCAGTCTGGAATTTCTGGCCTCAAGCAATCCTCCTGCCTCAGCCTCTTGAGTAGCTAGGACTACAGGTGCACGCCACCACACCTAGCTAATTTTTTTTTTAAAGAGACAGAGTTCTCGCTATATTGTGCAAGCTGGTCTTGAACCCTTGGCCTCAAGTAATCCTCCTGCCTTAACCTCCCAATGTGCTGGGACTACAGACATAAGCCACCAAGCCCAACTTCATAGTTATTTAGTGTGTGCGGTGAGAATATTTAAAACCTAATCTTTAAGCAATTTTGAAATATACAGTGCAGTATTATTAGTTTCAGTCACAGGAGCGATGTTTTTGCAAGAGCTAATACATCTGCATTTGCAACTTCCCTTGATCACTTAGTTACAGAAGCCACTAAATCAACCTCTTCTTGGATAGATGAAAGGCACCTCTCCAGAAGTTTTGATTTCTTAAGATCTTTATATCATACCAAAGGTTTCTCCCTAATTGTGAGAAAATGTGTACTTGATGGCTTCCAACATGAACGTGCTGAAAGAGAAATCATCTGTGGACCGACACAACTTCCATGTCCTGACTTCTATTCATGAGTTGCATATGCAGCAGAACAAACTGTTCCTGGCTCTGCAGGGAACAAAACTGGCCAGAGCATGACAGCATAAACACTGTGTATTGGTTTTCAACTTTGAGAATCAACCTATTGATGAGTGTGATGTCCCTACTCTTCTCTCCAGCACTACTTGTTAATATCTTCAACTTAAGATTGCAGAATCCCCAGACAGTGTCTCCGGGGGACGGGGCAGGAGATGGAGGTTTCAGCATGGCCCCTGCTGCAGGGTGGGGGAACGGAGAAGGGCAGTCACTCATTTTGGAAGGAATGGCGGGGAGGGAAGCAGAATAAATGAGACAAATCCTCATCCATTCTAGACAGAATCTAGTGTTGATAACTCAAATAAAAGTAAATAAAAGAAACATGTTCTATAGCAACGTGGTGGTAGCTGCTAATGTCCCTAGAAAGGGGAACTAGTTGGGTTCCCCAAGACAAGTGGGTTGTCTTTGGCATAAGAGCCTAGAGGAATGGCTAGGAGGGGGGTGGAGGAGGTCAAGGGACTGTGGCTTTTCTTCATGAACCTTCATCGATTATTTAAATTTTTGAACGAAATGTGCCTGTCAATATGATGAAAAATTAAAAGAAATTAACTTTAAAAAGATTTGCTCTTATCCTGCCCCTACAGTTCTATAAGCAGAACTTATATTCTTGGTAGGTACAAGACTATGTATTTTGAAAAAGATCCACAGATAAGTTCAACATTCATTCAAGGTCAAGACCTCCTGCTCTGGTCCACTAATGCAGAGTGAGAGGGTTACAGTGTGCAACTTATTTGATTTAGAATCTTACCTTTCTCTTTTTTCATAGAATGTTTTATAGGATGTGTGTGCTATGAAATATTCCTTAGGAAATGCAGACCCTTTCCAAATGCACATCACTGTCTTGGAGAGGAGGAAGGGGAAGAATGTTTTAGTTGAAAGAAACCATGGTAACGAACACCTGTGGTTTGGTTATCAAAATCGCCAGTGTCCCATCACTAAGGTAAGAACTTCCAGGTCTTTTCTCAGGAAAAGGGACAGGTAGCACTAATGTATGGGCATGCCTTCGATGGCTCATCCTGTTCATGATGCATACAGGGTTGGGCAGTACAAATTCGGGCTAAGCTGCCAGGCCCATGTGGGACTTTTGCTCAGGAAGCAAGTTCTGCAGGGTGAGGCTCATGCCAAAGTGCTCCCTGGTTGCAGGAGGCTGGAAGTCCTGCATGCACAGAAAACACTAGGGTGGGTCTCATCAGAGTGAGCAGAGAAACAAGGATTCTCCACACTGGTAAAAAATCCAGGCCAGGCCAAGAGTTTTGAAAAATCTGAGCAAGACTGAGCTGAGTGACATTTATTTCCTTGAAGGTTTTGCAGCTTACAGGGCCACCAGACACTCCAAACCAAGCGTGTTATGATGGGAGAGGCATCGCCCATCCCATCCCAGGGTGGCATCCACGAGCACAGCTCCAAGGGCTGCTCTGAGGGAGACCCTGATGATTCTCTTCTATTGCGACTTCCCAGGAGGGGCAGTGAGGACTGATGACACAGCTCACTATTAGGAATGAGAATTTCTGGATTTTATGGTGGGATGAAGTGTAGTTGGGGAAAGAGCGTCTTTGGTGCCCCTGCACGCTCTATCAGTCTCTAGCAAGGCCTCCCAAATAAACACGCGTCTCAGGTAGAAAACAGCACGCGTGCCGTGCAGAGGCGGCTTCAAAACTGCCTCCTTGTTGCCCCGTCCAACATGTTGTCCTCCATGAGCCTTTTTCATGTGGGAATTCCGAAGTGATGTGCCACTCCACGTAGGCCCAGCTCTGCTCCCTATTTGCTGTATAGCCTGTTCTTTCTGTTTGTTAGCTTCTTTCTTTCTTTTGAGACAGGGTCTCCCTCTGTCGCCCAGGCTGGAGTAGAGTGGTGTCATCATATCTCACCGCAACCTCAAATTCCTGGGCTCGAGCGATCCTCCTGCTTCAGCCTCCCAAGTAGCTGGGAGTACAGGTGAGCACAGCCACATCTGGCTATTTTTTTCTATTTCAGTAGAGATGGAATTTTGCTCTTGCTCAGGCTGGTCTTGAACTCCTGACCTCAAGCAATCCTCCCGCCTTGGCCATCCAGAGTGCTAGGATTACAGGCGTGAGCTACCGTGCCTGGCTTATTCCTTAGCTTCTTTATCTATAAAATGGAGGTGTGGAAAGGGGTGGATTGACTGACCTCTAATATCCCCGCCAGCTCTGATAGCCCGGGACTCTATGTTCTCCAAAAGTGAGGAATGTTCAGGAACTCCCCTAGTTTCTATCGGATAAGACAGCTAAACACTGGAGGGAGAAGAAGCGGTGAGAGGCAATGTCTCCTGACTTATATTCTTGAGATCCCCAGGTTTTCTGGGAGAGACCCCCCTTCTCCTTTCTAGAAAGATCTATCTGTCCTTTCAGGAAAGGGAAGGTTATTGCTGCTCGTGAATGCGGAGACTTCACAAAAGCACAGGAACAAATACGCAGCTCCTAACAAATACTCAATTTACCCAGAAATACTCAGCTGCCTGTGGGGAGCAGGCTCTCCGCTGACCCAGATAAGCAGACCCGGGGCTCTGTGATGTCGGCGTGAGGTACTTCAAGGTGCCTCTCACCACGGGACATCGGGAGGCCGGGCGGCCCTGTCCAAACACAAACACGCTGGCAGTGGTGTCCCTACCTCCACAGATGCGAACACAAAGGCGACTTTGCAGCTAATAAGATCCTCTGGTGTTTGTGGCATTAAGCAGGTAAGGTCATTAGAACTCTTCTTTATAATACACTCCCCCCCCTCACTCTGATGGAGTAAAAATAGGCAGAAGGAACCAATTTTATTTCCCATTTAAGTGAATTCAGTGGAAGGTAGGGCTTTTTTTCTTCTTCTCCTGTATGCATGTGTGTGGAAGGGATCGGGGCGGCCTGGGGGAAGGAGAGAGGTGAGATGATGCTCCTGGGTCCCTTGGCTAAAGAAGAAAAATGTCAGGCTTGAAATGGTTTCCTCTGGGGGCTGTTTGTGGAATCAAAACGCCTCTCTGGTTTGCAGTTCTGAAACCCACTACTGTGACTAAAAAAAAAAGAAAAACACTTTCAATTTAGAGGGGGAAAAGGCTACCGCTCCCGGAGTCCCAGCTCAGCTGCGGAAAGTGCCTCTGGATGCTGTGCATGGCGCGGATTTGGGTTTCAAACACCAGCATTGACCTCAGCATCCACTGGGGTCGTGTGGCTGATCTGGTCGGAGCACCAAGCCCCACCTCCGCCCCCCAGGGGGAGAGGATTGATAGTAGGGTGCAGCTGTGTGGCATGCACGGAGGAGCAAGGACAGAGCAGCCGGTCCCGTGATGAGACAAGGATCCCAACGTGCTCCTGCAATAAACTGCGATCCTGCAAATCAAAGTCTCATCCTTAGCGACTCCCGTCCTCCTGTACTTTGTCAACGCTTTTCTCCTGGGAAGCCTCTGTGCTTTGAAGGATGCTCGGGTTAAATCTCTATTTACACCACTGCCAGGAGAGGGGCGTGTGGATAAATGTTCAATCCTCCTTCCCTGCCATCCCCGGGACCCTGTGCCCACTAGGTTTCCTGGTCTACGAAGACCCACTCTGAACCTCATTCTGACTACTCTATTTGGTTCCAAGTGATGGACTAATTATTAACTCCTCTAACAAAAATTTATTGAGTGCCTACTGTATGCCAGGAGCTGAGTTTGCCTCATGGTACAAAACAGACATGAATCTCTGCTCTCCTGAAGTTTATGTTCTAGTGGGGGAAGATGGACAATGACAATCAAAATAAACAAATAAGCAAATGCTCATATGCTCTAAGGTGACGGTTGCTATGGGAAAGGAAAAGTAGAGTTGGAAAGGAGAAATTTGGGAGGCCAGAGTAGGGGTCTCTGCATCTCGTCAGGGTGGGCTTCTTTGAGAAGGGGACACTTGAGCAGAGGATGCAGGGAGGCTGGGGACTTGGCTGTGCAGGGACCAGGAGTTAGCGTCTTCAGGCAGAGAGAACTGCTAAGTGCAAACGGCATGGGTGGGGAGAGGATCTGGGGTGTCCAGGGGACACGAAGGAGGCCAGTGTGACTAAATCAGGGTGTGTGTGGGTGGCCAAGGGTGAGTCATGGATAATATCAGAGGGGTTCTGAGGAGCTCAATCCTGTAGGATATTATAGGTCATCGTAAGATCTTTCGCTTTTATTCTGAGAGAAATGAGAAGCGCTGGAGAATTTTAAGCAGAGGAATGGCGCAATCTGACAGACTTTTCAAAGGTCGCTCTGGTTGCTGTGTTGAGAATAGAGGGCAGGCGTGGAGCTGGGAGATGGTAGAAGGAGGAGAGAGATGACGGAGACTCGAAGCTGAGCAGCAGAGGTGGAGGCGGGGAGAAGTGGGCCGTTTCCAAACATAGTTTGGAGATGGGGCCAAGCAGCCAGTTGATTGCGGTGGGTTGGTGGTAGGCTGAGGTTTCAGAAAGAGTTGAGCTCCTCACAACTGAGGTGGAGGAGAGGTGTTTCTGGAAAGAGCTTGGGTTTATTAGGAGTTTTAGGCACGTGGCATCTGAGACGGCTGTAATAGACATGCAAGTGGAGAGGCTGAGCATGCAATTGGAGAGATAGGTTCAAAGTTCCAGACAGAGGTCTAGGCTTTAAATATAAACTTGGGAGTTATTTGCATACACATGATATTTAAATTCCATGAAACTGAATGAGTAAAGATGGAGAAGGGAACAGGACCACGGGCGCTCTTGGATGCAGGACCCTGGTGCACTCCAATGCTGGGAGTTTGGGAGGAAGAGAAGAACCAGCAAAGGAGGCTGAGAAGGAGCTGACCTGTGAAATAGGAGTTTGTGGGTTCTGGGAGCCAGGTACAGCAACGTCTCACAATCAACAGGTTCAAGTGCTGTGGAGAGGTGAAGGCAAAGGAGGGCTAAGATGTTACCATTCTTTTTAGCAATATGGAGGTCACTGGCGAAGTGTCAGAGTGTTAGAGGCAAACACTCATCTGAATTGGGTCTAGGAGAAAATGGGAAGAGAGTAATTGCTAATAATATAGAAAATTCCCTTGAAGGGTTTCTCTACAAAGGAGATCAAAGATACAAAAATACAAAGATACAAAGTTGGAGCACCAACTTGTAGAAGAAATAGTGCCATGGCAAGTTTCTGTTTTGTTTGGCTTGGTTTTACAGGGTTTGATTTAGTTTTACCATGGGAAAAATATAGCAATAATCAGTCAACTAGCCAGTATATGGAATATTTTCCAGCACTGTGCTAGAGTGCTGAAGGAGAAATAGAAATTTAAACTACAACCTCAAAGATTGTAGAGTTCAGGTAGGGACAGAAATCTTTTAGAAAAGAGAACCAGGGACCTATAGACACACCCAATAGAAATAGCCCATAAACAGGAGTGAAAGTGGGTGGTCTACACACTGCTGGTGTCATAGGAGTTAAGAACAGAGAGAGCCTGGGGATGGCATTTGTCAAATTCAGTGGATGATATTACCGATTAACTACTAAGTGTCCAAGAAGGCATAGACAAACACCGAATTACAGTGTGGACAATATGATAACCTTTTGGGAGAGCTTTCATGGTTCCATATATATCTTTGTTGCCCAGGCAATGAAATATTAACTCATTATGAAGCTATTGAGTACCTACTATGTGTGAAGAACTATGTGAATTACGAAGATGCCTAAATCCATCTCTGCTCTTTATTGTCTAGTAGAAAAACCAAGACAAAGGCATCAATAATGTTGGAAGTGCTCCCGGATGGGCAGTCACAGAGTTGTGGGACCCAGAGTGGGAGAAGCCAGGCTCCCAGCCCCTTCCTTCCATCTCTCCTTTCCCTGTCAATTAACCTGAGAGAGCCATCCCAAATAATACCACGGCCTTTCTAGTGTCTCCTTCTCCTTTTGAGCTTGTGTCTAGACACAGTTCAGATTAGTGAAGAAATAGATATGAAGGAGAATATTTCTGAGGGCTTCCATGGAGCAAGTCTGCAATGAGGTCTGCAGGACATTACCTGGAATACACTTTGAATGATTTTGCATCGTAAGTCGCTATGGGCAGAATAGCTCTGAAGCTGGCGAATTAATTACATTTCTCTTCCTTCCTCTGGTATCCCCATTGTAATGGAAAACAACTGATTGTCTACGCTTACGGAAAGCAGTACAAGTAATTCCAAATATGGATAATCCGATTATTTCTATTGGACTCTGGAATGTATCTCAGGGTTTCTAGTGAAAATGAATTTATTTGCTATTCGAGAATCATAAGAAAGATCAAACCCAATAATGATGCCATGCTACAAAGGCCACTTCAGGCAGTGCTAGAGAAATGTCTATTTTTCTAATTAGCATTATTGCAATTCTCTGCTGTCTGTTCTAGGCAGGAGAAGAGACATATCACCTTTCAGACTGTTGCGGGATGTCAGCCTAAGCAGAACTGTCTCTCTTTTTCCTGCAGACTATCATGTTTACTGACAACATTCTGGATTTCGGATCACCTAAGAGAACCTGTCTGAACACCTCATACAGGCAACAGTCTTAGTTATTACCCAGAGGAAAAAAACAGAACCTCCACAGTCTTGGCTATGAAAATGTCCACAACCTGCAGATTTTCCAAGATTTGCTTTCTCTCCTAAGACTAATACAGATATCATGGTCCCCGCTCGCATTCCTGGGGTATTCCAGAGGATGGATTTATTCACAAGCCAGAAGGAAGTCCTTAGTAAGTGCTGAGCCCTGTGCAAGGTGCATGGGATATGAGGACCAGCCCTCCTGGCATTCCAGGTAGGGGTTCAGACTCATTGATAAGCACATATATGAGAGCCTTTGATGGGACAGGACAGCTGTGTGCACGGAGGAGGTAGGAGAGCAAGGGAGCCGAGGGTGAACTCTTCCTCAGGTGGGGCAGGGAGGGATCCTTAAATTGAGACATGGAAGGTGAATAGGAGATTTCTGGGTCTAGAACTATGCAGAAGAAGGCTTGGCCATTGAGGGAACAGGAATTCCAGGCAGAGGAAACAGTAGCCAAACACAGGGGCAAATAATCACCAAGCACGTGCACCTGGGTGTGCTCTTGGCTGTCTCTCAGGTCTTTCTCTATTCACCAGTTTTTCTGTAGATTAGAAGCCATGGCAGAGACAAAACCAAGTTGTGTTTGAGCCTTCCTTCCATCCCCACAAGCAAAAGGGGACTGCAGGGTGCCCAGAAACCCACCTGCTCTGGGAGCACCTCACCTCCCATGTCCTGTCCACTCGGCACTACGTCTCCATAAGGTGTCTATTGTAGGAGTTACTGTCACCACCACTTTTCATTGCCACCTTCTCTATTTAGAGGACAACTTCAGGGAGTGGGCTCTTCTGATGCCCCCAGACTTGCAGCTGAAATCATAACAGTGTTACGAGGCAAGAAAACACAATCAGCGGGGGGAGATGAGTGACTGAGTCTGACGTTGGAGGACTGGATCGTGGGTGAAGTCGAGGGGGGACATCCCCGTGGTCACCGTTTATTTGTTTACTCAACTTCAAACTGCTCGGTGGAGCCGCAGAGACAAAGCTTGTCTTATCTTCCCAAACATGAAACGCTGGTAAAGACACATGTCAAATGAAAATAGCCTTTTTAGTCATAGTCAATATTTTTTAAAAATTCGACAGTCAGACACTGTTACCTCCAAGTGCCTGTTTCCTGGCTTTGGTTTACTTTGTTTTGGGGGTTAGGGACAATGTCCCAGTGATCATTGTGTAGCAAACATCAGTCGTGGCTTAGAAGGAGCCACAGCGTAGCCAGCAGACGCTTGGCAGGCTTTCCAGCCCCAAAGGGACCATCCTTCAAACCAACATGTCTTCTGCATCTTCTGCTTCAGACGCTGGTCAGTTTCAAAATAACCATTTTATTCGTGGTCTGAGGGCATATCTTTGTTTTCAGTTCTTTGCTGGCTCTATCCTTCTCTCTGTCGACTTGTTTTCTTGATTGACATCTTTATCTCTATTTGTGCTTGCTTGGCAAGGAGGCTACCATTTGACATAGGCTGGAAGAGATGTTGGGAAGCTAATGTAACTGTCCAAGAGAGAAGATGAGGTCCCCAAGCCAGGACACTGAGCACGGGAATGGATACATGAGCTGAAAAAGGGAATGTCCAAGGCGGCTCCCACATTGCTAGTTTGGGGACTAGATGGATAGTGAGACTCATAACCAATGCAGGAGGACAAGTAACTCTTTTGAACCTGTTGAGTTGAAGGTAGGTACTTCCAGGACATTCAGGTGGACATTTAATAGACAGCTGCTTATGCAGTTCTAGGGTTCAGGAGTGTCTGATACACAGGGCCAAAGATAGATGTGGTTCCATCTGCACTTACACCCATGTTCAACAGAGGTCCGACCCACCGCCCCCACCCACAAAGTGTGCAATATAACATCAGTCACCAAGGAACTATGCTTATTTTGATATCAGTTTCTCCAATTCAACCTTTCATCTTTCTGCCATAAATAGTAATGAAAAAATGACCTATTGGTAAGTCATAAAAAGAATTAAGAGTGTGGAATTAGAGAAGAACAAAAGTATATAGAGGAAGCAAGTAATAATAAATCCAAACCACTGAGCACTGCAGCTACTCACAGTTGCTCTTTGTTCCTCTGCTTGGCTTTCTGGCAGCACAGAGCATCTCGAAGGTCTTGGGGAAAGTCATAGACAGAAATTTTAGCAATCCGCCACCATGCATTTTCTACACAGACAATAGATTACCATAGTGCATCTGGCCCAAAGTGCCTGTGGTGGTATAATGAGTTAACACCAGAGTCATTTGAGAGATGATAAAATCGTCCTGGCAGTTAGGATGGGCTGGGAGCGCAAGAGAGCATGCACAGAGTGTGTCACGCTGGTGGTGCAGTTGCCCAGAGTGGTGCTTCTCTGCGACCCAGTGGCTCCAATGTATCAGGAAGCTGGGAAGCTGGAAACACCAGCATTGATTCCCTTTCCTGAGCCAGAGCACGCCGGCAGCTGAGAAACCACACTTCTCTCCTCTTTTCAGCCAAACCATGCTTTGGTCCATTCTGTCACTCCCATCTCCCAATGAGATAGCCAGAGTCCCTCTACCACCTGCCACTCTGCAAGACAGGTCCAGCTGCCCTGATGTGGACAGCTCTCCCAGCCTGGAGGAAGGCAATAGGGCAGGGAGCCCCCCAGAGCTGAGCACAATTAACTGCTGGGAAGCAAGAGAGAACTGGCTTCCCTCTGAGAGCTGAAGGCTTTATAAAGTTTCATCATTGATCACTGTTGGTGTTTAGTTTTGGGGCATCCTTTACAAAGTCCACAGAGACTTTGTATATGAAGGGAGGGAGCAAATTCCAGGCTCATGGAGCTGAATTGAAGGTTAAGTGGAAAAATATGGAGAAGCCACATTACATAGTGCCTGGTATTTAATAAATGCTCATCGTGCGGTTGTTATTGTCATTTTTTGAGGAATACAGAGAAGTGGTTAAGATCACACTTCGGACCTGAGTTTGAATCCCAGCTGTACCCTTTACCAGCTATGAGACAGGGAAAGTTATTTAACTTCTCGCAATAGCCATCTAGCTATCTCTAAAATTGGATTAACTAGATGTACCCCATTGGGTTATCCTGAGTGTTAAGATCAGATAATGTTGGTTAAAGCTTTAATTTATGATTGCATTAGTATTATTTTTGGAAATATCTGAACAGAAGGCTTGTTTTGGGTTTCATATTTCCAGATAAAATACCCTTTGATAGATCAAAAGCAGGTTCTGATTGGACCATACCCAGATCTCTAAACTAAAGTGAGTCTAAGTTACATGTTGAGCTAGACTTAGATGATTCAACCATCTAATTCAATTGTCTTTTGCTTAATTTAACTTTTCAATCCATAGTGCAAAGAATGTATTCATTCTTGTGTACCCAAGTTGAGTGACTGATAGAAAAATATTCTGGGAGTCTTTCACTACATGTAAGGTGACAGTCTTTATCAAGGAGTGCTTCCTCAGGGAGGATTACAATCCCCGAGAGTAGGGGCAAGGGAAAGGAGTAGCGGGGCAGGAAAGGAAGAAGAGCTGAAATGAGGATGTAGACCTCTGCTCGATATAGAGACAACCGAGTGTTCCAGATCTCAAGGCTCACTTCCCTGAGGTCCTAAGAACTACTGTCTCAGGAGAGTCCATCGGGGAAGGAAGGGAGGAAAGGAGAAGAATGTATCCACCAGGTCCTGCCTCCCATGGGTCAGATATCCTCCCCAAAGGGCACAAACTCCCCTGCACCTAGGGGAGCACATGTGTGTGCACCAAGAAGTTCCCCATGTGTCATACCTCAATGGCAACAGGGAAATCCCAATCAAAAGGATCAAGGCATGCAGTGTGAGGCCAGGTGGCACGGCTGGGCTGCGCTTTCGTTGGTCTCTGCGGTGGCAGCTGGAGTGGAAGAAGCGGTCCAAGGCTTTGGAAACAGGTGAAGCAAGAAGGTCTAAGATGGCGCATGGAGTTGTCCAATACGCTGAAACTTCGCCATGAGCTGTGGCTGCTCGCTGGTCTGCACCCTCTGTTGCTCACATGAACTCTTTTTTTATTCAACAATTCATTTCTTCATTCATTCATTAAGCAGCTCATTTACCTACCAAATGCTGAACACTGTGATAGACAGGAAAAACACTGGCTCTCTGGAGCAACCGAAGTACTTTATTTACCATCCTAAAGTCACCTGTCTTCCTGCCTGGCTCTACATCCCCTGAAGCTGAACCCCAGCACCTACATTTGGACCAATCACCACCATTAGGCTTACTAACAAGTGTGGATGTGCCCCCAGATCTCACACTGCAGGGCCCTAATGCTGTGGGTGACTCTAAAAGACAATGCATCTCTTCTAGGGAAACAATCTTATTTGTGAACCTGCACACTGTTTACACTACTACTTATCCCTCCTCCCTGTGTTCTAATTCCAGGGACACTCAGGCCCAGAACTTGGGATGAGGAGCTTCTTTGAGAGCAAAAGGCCATGCACCCAGCTTCCAGAAAGAAACCCCACACTGTTAACTTAATCTCCAGAAGAAAAACAAGCTGCAGACAGACTCCTGGAAATGCCTTAGTGTCTCAAAATTTGAAGGCTCTCAGTAAGAAAGCATTCAAAGGCAATTTTTGTGGATGAAGATGAGACAAGAAACTAGCATGGGCATACCTCATTTCATTGCATTTCACAGATACTGCATTTTTACAAGTCGAAGGTTTGTAGCGACCCTGTGTCCAGCAAGTCTATTAGTGCTATTGTTCCCAACAGCATGTGCTCACTTCATGTCTCTGTGTCACATTTTGGTAATTCTCCCAATAGTACAAACACTTTTATTTGTATTTTATCTGTTATGTTTATCTATGATCACTGATCTTCAATATTATTGCAATTGTTTTGGGGTACCATGAACTACACCAATAAAAGCCAGCAAACTTACTTAATAAATATGCACATTCTGACTGCTCCAGCGACCGGCTATTCCCATCTCTCTCCCTCTACTCCCTATTCCCTGAGACACAACAATATTGAAATTAGGCCAATTAATAACCCTACAATGGCCTCTAACCATCAAGTGAAAGGAAGAGCCGCAATCACAAGCTAGAAATGATTAAGCTTAGTGAGGAAGGCATGTCAAAAGCTGGGGTAGGTCAAAAGCTAGGCCTCTTGCAGCCAACAGTTAGCCAAACTGTGAATGCAAAGGAAAAGTTCTTGAAGGAAATGGAAACTGCTACTCCAGTGAACGCAGGAATGATAAGAAAGAAAAACAGCCCTATTGATGACATGGAGAAAGTTGGAGCAGTCTAGATAGAAGATCAAACCGGCCATGACATTCCCTTAAGCCAAAGCCTAATCCAGAGCAAGGCCCTAACTCTCCTCAGCTCTATGAAGGCTGAGAGAGGTGAGGAAGCTGCAGAAGAAAAGTTTGAAGCTGGCAGAGGTTGGTTCAGTGGTTTAATGAAAGAAGCCGTCTCTATAACATCAGAGTGCAAAAGTGAAGCAGCAAATGTTGATGGAGAAGCTGCAGCAAGTTATCCAGAAGATCTAGCTAAGATCAATGAAGACAGCTACACTAAACAACAGATTTTCAGTGTAGACATATGCCTTCTATTGGAAGAAGATGCCATCTAGGACTTTTATAGCTAGAGAGGAGAAGTCAATGCCTGGCTTCAAAACTTCAAAGGACAAGATGACTTTCTTGTTAAAGGCTAATGCAGCTGGTGACTTTAACTTTAAGCCAATGGTCATTTACCATCTTCCAGATCCTATGGCCCTTAAGAATTATGCTAAATGTACTCTGCCTGTGCTATTTTAATAGAACAACAAAGCTTGGATGATATCACATCTATTTATAGCATGGTTTACTGACTATTTTAAGCCCACTATTGAGACCTACTACACAGATGAAAAGATTTCTTTCAAAATATGACTGTTCATTGACAATGCACCTGGTTACCCAAGAGCTCTGATGGAGACACAGAAGGAGATGAATGTTGTTTTCATGCCTGCTAACACAGTATCCATTCTGCAGCCTATGGATCAAGGAGCAATTTTGACTTTCAAGTCTTATTATTTAAGAAATATATTTTGTAAGGCTTTAACTGCCCTAGATAGTGATTCCTCGGAAGGATCTGAACAAAGTGAATTGAGAACCTTCTGGAAAGGATTCATCATTCTAGATGACTTCCGGAACCTTTGTGATTCATGGGATCAGGTCAAAATATCAACATTAAAAGAACTTTGGAGTAAGTTGATTCCAACCCTCATGGATGACTTTGAGAGGCTCAAGACTTCAGTGGAGGAAGTAACAGCAGATGTGGTGTAGGTAGCAAGAGAACTAGAATTAGACGTGAAGCCTGAAGATGAGTCTGAATTGCTGCAATCTCATGATAATACTTCAATGGATGAGGAGTTGCTTCTTTTTGATGAGCCAAGAAAGTAGTTTCTTGAGATGAAATGTACTCCTCGTGAAGATGCTGTGAACATTGTTGTCATGACAACAAAGAATTTAGAAAATTGCCTAAACTTAGTTGATAAAGTAGAGGCATGGTTTGAGAGGATTGACTCCAATTGTGAAAGATGTTCTACTGTGGGTAAAATGCCATCAAACAGCATCACATGCTACAGAGAAATCTTTCATGAAAGGAAGGGTCTATTGATACAGCAAACTTCATTGTCTTATTTTAAGAAATTGCCACGGCCACCCCAACCTTCAGCAACCACCGCACTAATCAGTTAACAGCCATCAACATGGAATGAAGACCCTTCACCAGCAAAAAATTACAACTCCCTGAAGACTCAAATTATTGTTAGCATTTTTTTACTAATAAAGTATTTTTGAATTCAGGGATGCCCATTGTGCTTTTTAGACATAATGCTATTGCACACTTAATAGACTACAATTTAATGTGAACATAGCTTTTATATGCAGTGGGAAACCAAAAAATTTGTGTGACTTTCTTTATTGCGATATTTGCTTCTTAGTGGTGGTTTGGAGCTGAACTTACGATATCTCCAGCGTGTGCCTGTAATTCTTTATATTTGTGTTTCATCCATTCATTATCTCATTTGCCTATGGCCCAACATGACCATGGCCATGCACGATTATTTCCATGTCACAGATGTGGAAACAGAGGCTGAGAGAGTAAGTCACTTGCTGAAGCTCACACAACCAGTAAAAGGTAGTTCTCGGGCTTGAGCCATGTTTTGTACGTGAACGTCACCTCTGTCCTCCAGCCCACTGGCACTCAGTGGCCCAGCCTACCCAGGCCTGTTCATTATCCACTGATCTGTCAGCCCAGCCTCGGCTGCTGCTGGTCCTACGTGCCATGTGGGAGGCAATGGTCCCTGGGACCCAGGGACGTCCCCCAAGGTACTTTAGCTCTCTGAGTACTCTCAGTGGGCAAAAGGCCAGTGCTCAGGGCTCCATCTTCCCCTCCGTGTCCTCTGCGGCACTCCCTCCTCCCTCACCCACCACGGAGCCAACGCACTCTCAGTAAATCCAGTGTTTTTCCATCCCAGCGAGTGCAGCCTTTACTTTGATTCGGGTGCAGGCAGCTGCAGGTGCCTCAAGTCATCATGTGCTGTCTTTCCCCCTCGCTCGGCGCAATGTCATCCATGTTTCCTTGCTGCTCTGGACTTCAGATTCTGTCAGCGTGCCAACCAGCGGGGCCGCCAGGCACCACAGCTGACAGTCAAATCTGTGATGCCGAATCCTTCTTCTGGAAAAAAGGGCTAAAGAGGTTAATACACTCAAGTCAGGATAAACACACCAGCTGTTAGAGTTTCTAATATTTAATATCATTATCAAATAAATAACTCAGGAAGAAATCACACACACACACACACACACACACACACACACGCGAGCGCCACAAAAACCCACAGCCGCTGCTTCATTGACGGTGGTCAAAGTGAATATTCATAAATTAACTTAAAAGCCTCCACGTTGGCGTAATGGCGAGGACATGATTGAAGAACATTTGCATGTACCCTGCTGCCGGTCCCTGCACAGGGACACCTCCTCCCCCAGGTCAGCCCTGGAGAGAGGAATCGGGGAACAGCAGGAGGAGGGAATACGAGTCAACAACTGTAGGTTTCCCTGCCCGTCTGGTAAGATCTCAGCCCAGGTAACCTTTGCCTTTGCTTTCAATGGTGTGGGTCTCCTTCTCTTAAAAAATAGACCACACTTCTGTCTACCTACGCAGCACGAGATACATTTGTTTTGTTTTGTTTAAGGAAAATTATGTATTCAGACAAATAACATCAGTAATCAGTTTTGTGGATAATGGATTATTTAACTGACCAGTAAATAGTGTTTTGTTCTTGTTTACTCTTCAATCTACTTTGTGCATAGATATTAGCCAGAAAGTGATCATCGTCTATTTTTTCTCTTGTAGTTCTAGCCTTCTGATTCCCTCAACACTAACGCAAAAGCTGGGCAGGACAGAATTTTAACAGCCTGTTAACTGTGTCAGGAAATCGCGAGTCTACTTTTTCTTTTTCTTTTTTATTTTTTTTTTTTTGCCCCAGCTCCCTGGCTGCAGTTCACCTGGGCCAAAGGAACAGAAAATGATGATCATCACATTTGGAGGAAAAAAATGAACATGGGCTAATTTTTTTTTTTTTAAGGCTCCAACAAAATGTTTTCCAGGTCACAAAGCACTGAACAAAATGAGCTCCATATCTAGTTTATGTTGTATATTATAAGGGAAGCTGGTCTCGGTGACTCTGTTAAGGTTCCATGAGCATTTTTTGAGATAAAGCCTTCATTTCAAAGGGCCAGGGTTGAGCTATTTCCCTTCTCATCAAGCAAAAACCTGGCATCCTGTTTGTCTGTCCAGATGTATTTTTGTTTGGGTTTTTACACTATTTGATTGAGATCAAGTCATGAATTTCTGCTCTCTGGATGGGCAGAGGAATGGCAATTTATGAAGTCTGAGGATGCATGTTGTTTAGCTCAAAAGCACAGCCAGATGAATTTTGGTGACAGGAAATGCTGCACTGCATGGCCACAGCAGCCAATATCTGGGGCAATTTCTCTTTTAAAGACTTTTGAAAATCAGAACAGGAGGACATAGTTTTAATAATCTCTCATAACTGGAGCTGTACGGGTGAGATGGATCAGATAAAAAGAATCCCAATATAATTTAAATAGAGCTTTGTTTTAGTAAGACTGACTTGACATAGTAATCGTCCTGTTGACATGGTGTCTCTGTAAAGGCTACAGTGATGACTGTCCACACACTTTCTTTCCAAGTAATGCTAGGGATGGCAGACACATAAATGGCCTCTGCCTTTGGGTCCTTGTCGAACTCCCAAATATCTCAGTCCCCCCCTGCTTACTCAAGCATCTTCTACGTGCCCAGCCAGGTTCCTGGGTTCTTCAAATGAGTTTTTCAAATGTGTAGAAAATATGCAGCCAGGTGTCAGGGATGAAGGCAAGAACGAGGGGTTTCCCCAGACCCCTGGGGAGACGAAGTGGGAGGAAGGGGTGTCTCAGAGCTGCTCAGCAGTGGGGTGAGGGTGCTATTAGGGGAATAAAGCCATGCCTGAAATTGGGGGAGTTGCCTGAAGGTTAGATATTGGATCATTTTTTTCTATTTCTATTCATATTTATCTGTATTTGAAGGGAGACCAAAATTATTGTTAGATTCATGAGGATGAAAGAGAGGAAGGGAATGAAAAGGAAAACTGTGGGAAGGAGAAAGGGAGAGGGGAAGAGAGAAAGAGAGGGCAAGAAGGAGAGGAAGGGGAGAAGGAATGTGGGGAGTGAGGGAGGGAAGAAGGAGGGGAAGGAAGGAAGAAGAAAACCAAACCCAGTTCTCAAAGTCAGAGCTGGGCTGTCCCCAGTGGGACCCTGCCTTTGCACAAGTGGTGGCCCCTGCCTAATGTGCTTTTCACCCTTTTGCACACCTCAAACCTCCTCAAGCTTAAGAATCATATGCTTGTAACAAGCTTATGTAGAAGCTGGGTGAGGTCCTTTGGTAAACAAATACACACACAAGTGCTTAAGATAACCCAGGCTTAACTAACTATGGAACTAGACAAATGCACAGTCTGAGAGGCATTGACCTAAAGGTAATTTGGGTTTTCATTTTCTGATCTGCGACTGAGCTGCCACTGGGGGTGCATTCATTGCACTGCCCAGGTCAGCTTGGAAAACAGGAACCAGATTATGAGAGTCCCTTCACTTCTACCAAACTTTCACTTCCTCCCACCTGACTTTATTCCCAGGAGACTCTTCAAGATGAGGAAGGAACTGACTTGGCTGTTCCCTGGTGGGAATACAAAAGTCCCATGAGCTGATGGCGCCTGCCCAAGGCAGCTCCTGCCCAAGGCCGGGGCTCCTACACACCCCTGCACTCTGCTACCGGCAGGAAAGGAAAACAGGAATCCAGGAGCAATTCCCAGCAGGAAGAGCTCTCTCCATGGGACCTGGTCCTTGACTTCCACCTCCCAGGACGCAGAAGGCTGTATAAAAGGGGATGCTGAGACCTTCTTTTCTGATTATCTTCAGGGCAATAATAAAGAAGAAAGGGAATTAAACAGAAGGATTAAAATTAAACACCAAGAAAAACTTCTGGTTGCTAGGATGATTTTGCAAACTGGAATAAACTTGTAAGATTCTTAGCGAGTTGAAAACTCTGCCGTGATGATTTCCTGCCATAGAATTACAAATGTCTCAGGCTCCTTAGTGCCGACTCTCGTTCTGAATTCCCAACTCCGGGCAGGCGAAGGGCATGCAGGGACAGTAGCCTTCACTCTCGATTCCCGGCCTCCCAACAGTTTAAGCCCCATGCTTTATTTATGTGGGGGTTTTTTTTTTCATGTAGACATTTTGCTCTCCTTTGCTGCAGAAGGTGGTTTCCCCAAACTGCCGGGAATGTTCCTTCTCTGTATATTTTATTCATAGGAATCCGTTATTGGCCCATCCCTTCCTGAAAGAGCTGAAATTTGCCCTTGAGGCATCAGATGGAGTAGTCAGATTGTCAAATGTGTCCCCTAATTGAAGTGAACATTGGCACAATATTTGTCGACTGGAAATAAACAGCCCCAGTGAAGTAGCAGGTTTATCACCTTCATGCGCTTGCTCAGGTCTTGCTGAGAGTCGAAGGAGACATGCAGAGACAGAAGCGATTTTTCTGGGAAATGAAAACTTCGGCGGAGCAAGGAAGGGGGGATCTTGCTCAGACTTTGAATCTCCTGGAGCCAAGAACAGCTGGCCTGGGGCAGCGGGCAGGGCAGCAGCAAGGTTAACCCCCAGCACTGGGTGGCCCTTTCTTCTCCCGCCCCTCCTCCAGCACCCAAGGGTGAGGGTCAGCCTGCTTTCTGTCCTCCCTCACACCCTCTTAGTGGCAAGTCTCCGCTCTCAGAGTTTGAGGAGCAAAAAAATGAAAGTGAGATTAAGATGGAATGACCACCTCTTCTGTTCTGTTCTAGTCCATGGACTAGAGAGTCCTCTGCATTCTGTTGCAGCAGGTGCACTAGGTTCTGATTGGCCGATTCATAGGGTGTTCCCTCCTTCCCCAGGTATGGCAGTCTCTTGGGTGAGGATTAGGGTGGGGCAGGACCAAGATCAGTAGCTCAGTCTTCATGAAGATTTCATTAGCTAGAAAACATGCATCCATTCAGCAACTATTTATTGAGTATCTGCTCTGTGCCAGCCACTGCCCTAAGCAGTGGGGATACGGAGGTGAATAGTCAGCCAAGGTCCCTGCTCTAGTGGAGTTTGCATTAAGGGGGAGACATCGAATTGTAACAGATACACACATTAATGAGCTACTAATACTTTCAGATAGCGATAAATGTGACTTGATCTTAGCAACCCTTTTTACAGAAGAGAAACACTGAGTCTCAGAGAAGTTAAATGCCTTCCCAGAGATCACATGGTTAGCAAATGATGTCTGGGCCAGACATCATTGTCATCTGTGTTCTTTCCATTATCTACATTGCTTGTTTTATCAGCCAAATGTTAGACTCCTCAAGGTCGGGTCCCAATTCTCTTACATTTGTCCTGTTACTTAGCACACTACTGGGCACATTGCAAGTGCTTACAGGTTATTTCTAAGAAGAAAGAATGAAGGCAGTAAGACAACAGTAAGGGATAAGGGGGGCCCCTATTCAGTCACAGACATGTAGACTTTTTATTCCTTATCCAAGCCAACATATCTCATTAGTGCCATGTATATATCCATATCCCTTGCAACACCAAAGAAGCTGTCAGGGAGTGCTTGCTTTTATTTTCCACTAAATTTCCCTTTCAAGTGACAAATTCTATCATTTGGACTGTGAGTGTGACCCAGGGGGGACTCAGTGTCCAGCCAGCTTCTTACTCCTGACGGTGACAAGTAAGAGCAAGATGTGATTCAGCAGGATGAAGACAGGGAAGAGTCAAGACGATTTGTTTAAAAGAATTGGGGCCGATGACTGGTCATAAAATGGGTTCCTTTTACTTCCCCCTACTCCTTCTGTCCACTACTTTTCAGGAAGGAAAAACAGAGAGGAGGAGAAGGGGGAAGGAGGAAGGGAAGGCAGAAGGGAATGAATCCCAAGTTCCCATTTATAGAATCTCAAGCTGAACTATCTTCAAGAAAAAAGGGAGTATTGAAATTGCATTTAAAATAGTCCCACTTAGATCTCAATGATCATTCTTGCTCCCACATGCTAACTTTTAATGCACTCTACATTGATGATTATGGTTTGGCTAACAAAACTGGCCTAGAGGAACGGCACCCCCAACTCTGATCTCTCTTTAAATTATTTTCCGTTTAGTATAAATCCTATAGCATGGCATAAAACTTTATTGAATAGCTCATTTGAGCAGAGCATACTTTTGAAAGAATATTAGTAAACTCTTTCAATGAAGTCAAAACACCAAAATGGAAAATTCAAGTTTTGAAGAGAGCCATTAAGTGTGATTAAACCTTTAAAAAGGAGAGAACAACGCCTGCAGAACTCTATTTAGCCATTTCATATCTTTAATTGTCCAAAGATTTACTTTAAAAGCACAGACATGAAAAGGATGCTGAATGTTACAGTATTTAGAGGGGGAGAGGGAAGATAAGCCCCGTTCACCAGCAAATGGAGCACAGCCCAGAAGTAGGAACAACAAAAGCCTCAGGGACCTGCTTCCTTCCACAATACAGAGAGAGAGAGGGAAATAAAAAGACAGCAATTCTTGACTTGGCTTTGAGAAGCACAATGGGCATGATTAGGCATCCAGAGTGGGGGCACATTTAAGTAGCAGTAACATCCACCAGTTAGCTGGTAATTAGGATGTACACTGAGGGGGAAGGAGCCCAGAAGAGGGGGACAGGGAAGTGGAGGACAGGGATTTGGGGAAAGGGATTTGAAAGGAAGGCAGTTTTTGAAATTTAGAGGAGATGCAAACCACTTCGGGTGCTAATTTTATCATGTACTTTCCTAAACTCAAACCTCAGAGATTTGGTTTCAATAGACAGGGCATGAGACCCAGGACTCTGTGTTTTTAAAAAATACCTCCAAGGCAATGCTGCTGCCCAGGGTCTTTGGACCAGTATAGAGGATGTCTGGAGGAAGAAGGAAAGAGCCAGGGGCAGAAATCTGAAAGAGAAACACCCCCTGGGGGTAGGGGGTGGGGTGGGGGAGAGAGAGAGGTTCTCAAATGACAAGCATCCAGAATCTAACTTTCCTGTCCCCTCCTCAATCTCAGATAGACAAGTCTATCCCAGGCACGGAGTCACCCGAGGAATTCCATATGGAGGGGGCAGGAATAAAAGAAAATAAAACAAAAAATCAAGAAGAAAATGACAGGCACTCCGTAAAGCACAATCCCAGGTAGAATACTTTTTAACTGTCTCAAAATAGAAGGAAACAAAACAACTGGGCAACATGCTTTGTTGTATATTGACAATATTTTTTAAAATAAATAAACAAGACAGTCGTGTCTTCTGCCCAGGTGTTCATAAAGTAGAATAGAAATAGGTGAGGTCGTGGACTCTTGTTAGATTACTAAGTGGCTCGGGAGAGCGTAAAAATCTGTGGTTTCCACCTCTGCTCTGTGGCCCTTGCAGATGGGCCTCAAGTCCACCACTGGAGAGCCAGGGCCACCAAGTTGGGAGGAGGTCACCAAGTACCACTTGCAACCAGGGCATGTCTGTGTTGGGTAAGATTTGATTTGAACATAGAAGTGCTGCTAACGCGTTTTAAAAATTCCTGATTCCGACCATCTCTGGTCATTTTACAGATGAGAAAATTAAGGCCCTGAGAAACAAAGTGTCGTGCTCAATGTCACTCAACAATGTTTTGTAGCAATTGGGACTTAAGCTGGGAACTCCTTTGTCCTAGTGCAGCGAGCACCTGGACTTCGGAGCACCTAGCCGCCCCCTCACTTACATCCTGGAACTTGGCAAGCCAAGTGTGTTTGACAAGATTTGGATCGTGAGTGATTGGAACATTTTAGGGGTTACGATTTAACCAGTGGCATATCTAAAGGTGTGTGATAACAAGCCATGTTGTCTCAGATTGTTATTCTACATTCTCTTGAAGCAGAAGCGGTTCAGTGAAGTGAACAGGAAGAAGTAAGGGGCAGAGTGAGAACCCACTGTGGAGGACTCCAAGTTCACAAAGCAGGTGACTCCTGCTACAAACTCAAGCCTCCTGCATTCTCCTAGCAGCCCAATGAGGCAGGGGATATTACTCTAATTTGGTCATGTAGATTCTCGCTGCCCAGTGCAGTTAAAACAGTTGCCAGGGAGGGATGACAGCTCAAGTCCAGGGGACTTCAGAGCCCATGCTTTTTGTACTTAATGACATTGGTCACCTGAGAATGGGATGCTCTCTCTGGGCTCTCTGTGTCATCTTTCTGCAGGGCCAGACTCACTTTTTTGTGTGTGATGCTGATTCCAATATCTGCACTGCCATGGGGGATAGTTGTATTTTTTTTAAAAGAGAAAATAATGAGAAAAAAATTTTAATTAAAAATTAGTTCAATGCAAACATTCAGGAAGATTCACTTAAGTCCTGTCGTGGGCCGTTCCTGACTTATGAGGACTGCTAAACAAGTCCTTTGGGATCAACACATCACTCTGTAAAGCTCTTTGCTAGCTGCCACCTCTCAGCTCATCCTTTAAGCCTGCTTGGCTCTGCGTGAAGACAGAAGGATGTCCCCAACGAAGGATGAAGTTTCGGGTTCCCTCTCCTTTGCTCCCAGGCCGGCCGGCAGACTCAGTCACAACCCAGGCTGAGTCCCGGCTGTTGGAGCATTTGGAGGTGGCAGCCGTGCCCGGGCTTCTGCGCTCTTCGCCTTAACATCTCATTTCTTCCACTTTTCTATTATAAAGAGGGTGCCTGATAGAAAGTCCAGAAAATGGAGTGAATAGTATTTATAGTCCTGACAAGCTACCCTATCTACTTTCACTTTGGTAAATTCTGTTGCCATTTGTTGTCTTCATAAATATAGATGTCACATCGTTACAATCCTAACGGGTACATGCTTCCTATGTCACTTTCCCCTCACTCAACTCCAAATCAAAGACTTCATCCAGGACATGTGCCATCAGCTTCTCTTGTTTTCTTCCCTTGTGTTTCTCTCCCTCCCTTTCTTTTGCTACCTGCTCTTGTTTTTCTGTTTTCCTTTGTTCCTCAATTTTCTCTCCCCTCTGTTTTTTTTCTCCTCTAAATAAATCTAAAACTTGCCCCAGGTTCCTGGGCTTCCTGGGGCTAAAGACCCTTTTCAGAAATACATGGATTTGAGTTCTTGAGTGGTCTCCTGTCGTGGGTCAGTCTTGTGCCAGATGGTCCCCAGGAGTAAATCAAGGTAGGTAAATGGAAGGAGGGTGGCTATAACAATGGATCCGAATCCAGGGCAGGGACAAGGGTAACAGAATGGCTCGGGAATGGTGGAGGAGGGATAAGAAGTGAGCAGGCTGCACACTTCCACAGGGAGAGGAGGTGAAGTTCTCCACTGCCTATCAATAATCCAAAATAATAATGATATTAAGAATTCAGATAGTTCCAAGCAATGCCTCCTGAAGAGAGTGAAATGGCTTCTTGTTTTGTTCTGCGCTGAGTGCTGGACTTAGTTCAGTGGTATTGTAATACATTCTCTGTAAAGATTGTTTCCTTTTAAGAAAGACATGTAGAAGCACAATAACAGCGACTTCTACTTACACGGTCCTTTAAATATACAAAGCACCTTTATATCACTTATACCCACAAAAGCAAAGAAAATGTTCTAGGTAGAATGTTAGGAAGCTGACATTTGACAATAACGAGTTTAGCTGAAGTTTACATTATGAAGCTTTCACTGGAGCAATTAATATAAACACTTTGCCATCATAAGCATTTTAAGAGAGGCCAACTATGCCGACTGGAAATCTAAGAAGCAGAGAAGGTATTGCTTAAGAGGGCAGCAAGAAGGATGGGGAACATTCAAAAGATGGAAAGGGACGAGATCTGGCGGGGGCGGTGGTGGTTTCTTGATGAGAAAACATTACCAGCTCCACATGCTCTAATAAAGGTAAATTGCAATTTATAGTACTTCTTTGTGGTTCAATTTCCTTGGCAATTATTATATTAGAGTGACACTTCTATTGAATTATATGTTTCAATCACTATTAAAAAATCGAAGTCCTTAAGTTCAAGGAAATTATGAATGCAGCTTCTGGAGAGCTCTACCTCTGACACTCCAAGGATAGTATCGCTTATCTCCTTAGCACTCGGGGGCTGGTTATGCGGCGTGGGCAAGGAGGGGCCGCTCCCTGCACAATGGTGTCCAACATTATCAAAGCACTTCTGGTGGATTCCACCATCTCCGTGCTGTGTTGTGGTGACCTCAGGTGACCGGCCGCCTTTCTTTGCACAGGACACAATGGCAAATAGAAACATTAACTCTCACAATGTCGCAAGAATCCAACTGCATTATTCCCTGACCTCCGGAGAGATAATGTGTCATTTGCTGTACAAAAATAAAAAGTTTTCAAAGCAGTTAGAAATATATTATTCTGCATACTTCACTTGCTGAACCGCCTTTCTAGGGTTTATTTGTGTGGCCCTTTAGAGACAGAGAATGGGAGACTTTCAGAAAGGTGACCAGGGAGCCCTCCTTCTCCCCCGCCCCCTCGCTGTCCCCTCTCCAGAAGATGGAGTGGTTTCTAAGTGCCGGATGCTGGAGGGCGGGGAGGAGAGCGGTTAGACAGCCGCTCCTGAATCACAAAGCTGGGGATGGAGGAGCAAGAAGGCTCTGTCTGGTGTCTGAACACCCCTGAGGCAGGGCTCGGGGACATCTTCTCAATGGGTGGATATTTACTAGAAGTCAATAGCGCAGTGGGCTTTGGTTCGATGCTAATGAGGCCAAGGTTATCCAAGGGCCAACTGGTTTCCTTCTGTTCCCTCTGCTATAAACCGCCTCCCATCCCCAGCCAAGCCACTTACAAATGCAGGAAGGGGGAGAATGAAATGGGCGGGAGGCTTCTCCCAGACAGATGGCTCCCCAGCTGTTTTCGCCGATGGGTAACTTTTGTTGCCACGGCTCAACTTCCCCTCTAAAGACTATGTCCTCCAAAGCCCTTCCCCTCTAGTTCTCCTGTGAGATGTCTCCTATGAACAGGGCCTCTCTTCAGGATGGCGCCCTCAAGCAAACGACATCTTTTGTAGGGGTAGGGAGCCTGGCAGTCAGCCGTGGATGCAGGAGAGGATGACTCTTGATTCACCGAAGCTAGCTTTGGCTTAACACACTCTTGGGTCTCTTCAAGGTGAATCTTTCTTGTTGTGCCCATAAGTCCCCAGCCTTGGTGTACCCAGTGGCTCTTTATTTTCTGACCTGTGAAATGGGAGTATTAGTCCTTGCCCTTGCCAACCTGCAAGGCTACTGTGAGACCCAGACAGGGAATGCAGGCACAGTTTTGAGAAGTGTAAAACACCTGCGAGGGAGGGTTACCAGCCACACTTACTTCTACCCTGACACCCACCGTGGTCCAGGTGACTGCTGTCAGCTACCTGGGGACTGTTCTTCAGGTAGCATTGCGTCCCCAGACCTGTGTCATGTCCCAGTTACTCTCCTTGACTTGGCATGGCCTTCATTTTTGGCAGCAGCGACAGGAATGTTTTTAAATCCCTTGCCCCATCCCCTCACCTCCCCATCCCCATCTGCTCCTCCCTCTTCAAAGCAGATCCTGCTTCTCGACTGTGTCAGTCAGGGCTCTCCAGAAGAACAGAACCAACAGGAGATGTGTCTATATCATATGATCATAGATATGATTGATTTTGGAAAATCGGCTTACATGATTATGGGGGCTAACAAGTCCAAAATCTATAGAGCAGCCTGTCAGCCAGGCAACTTAGTTTTGAGGAGTAATTTCTTCTTCTCCAGAAAGCCTTAGTCTTTGCCCTTAAGCCTTCAACTGATAAGACAAGGCCCACCCACGTTGTGGAGGGTGATCTCGTTTACCTTAGGTCAACTGGTTGTAGATGTTAACCACATTTTAAAATACCTTCACAGCAACAGTTGCTATATTTCGATTAAGTAACTGGGTTCTACAACCCATCCACATTGACACAGAAAGACTAACCATCATGCTAACTTTCCATGGATGACTCCCTAGATCCCTCTCTTGGGTAAAGTGTTTCTCAGCAGCTGCTCACTCCACACTGTCAGGATGTGTGTGCTTTTCTCCATTTTCTCTCTCTTTTTGTCTTCTTTACTCACATCCTCGTCCTCTACATGCAAACACGTTGGGGTTCTAGTCCCTCTCCCTGGGTTTACTGTAGGGGTGATGTGAAGATCTCATCTTCTAGAAACAGCTGATCATCCTATCAGCAATTATCATAGTAAAAACCATAATTAATATAACCTCTGCTGTGGTACATTGGTTACAGTGTGACCCTTTTCTATTTGGAGAGAGGAGAGTTTGGGGTTAGAGGTAATCCAAATAAGTCAATTTCCAGTGTTTGGGGTTGTAATCTGGGGTATGGATTCAGCATGATTTCAGAATACAAAGTGAAGGGCTGACACCATATCCCTCATCCACATAACCATCTGGTCAGCTCCTTCTAAAAGCAAGGCTATGGGAAAGGCCCAGAAGGAACCCCTGGGTCCCTGCCCCTAAGAACTTATATTCTAATGGTAGAACAGACAGGTAAGCATAGAACTAGAAACACAGGGTAGACACAAAAAGGGGTGAAATGGAAGTAAAAACAAAAGTACAAACAAAATGCTTATTTTTCATAGGTAAGGGAGTTTATGTATGTTGTATAACGAACTCCACAAGTGTAGGCATTTAAAAGACGTTTGTAGTTAACGATGGAATATTCCACATGTGTATTTCTTAGCAGTGTTCCCTTCTCTTTTATGCCTTGTTTGGAAAAAGATTTAAATTAGTTTGCATTTCCTCGGAGCACATGAATCGATGACTAAAGAAACCTGTCCCAAAGTTACTAGAAAGGTGTGAGCAGCGGAAAAAGAATTTGGAATTAATTTTGTGTTCATTCCACAAACACATGGCAAGCAATGGCTGTGAAGCAGCCTGTTCTGGGTGTGGGAGATGCTATGTGACTGAGGCTCACAGTCCTGTGGGGAAGGAAGATGGCAAACACATAGAGGGGCCTTTTCTGAAACCAAGGAGGGCAAAGAACAAAAGATGACGGAGAG
Source organism: Cheirogaleus medius (assembly GCA_008086735.1). Lineage (NCBI taxonomy): Eukaryota > Metazoa > Chordata > Mammalia > Primates > Cheirogaleidae > Cheirogaleus > Cheirogaleus medius. Next base: position 12,338,729 of record VBSM01002937.1, read on the forward strand.
AACTGTTTTATTTTCCAGTGGCCAGAGAAGGTCTCTAAAGGGACATGTAGACCTGAAAGAAGAGAATGTGGAAATCAGCCACGGAGCATGGAGAGTATACACGGTACACACCCTTTCCTTAAATGAAAAGATCATATTCAGTCAGTACCAATTTGATGGCGAGCACATGTGGAGCCCATTCTTTCCATCTTGTGGCACCTCACTTCAGATAAAATGGGCTCAAGCTCAATCCAGGAAAATACAAGCGGTGCTAGATCACTGTCATTTCTTAGAATTGAGTAATATTCCATCGTATACATATACCAAATTTTAATAATCCACTCATGAATTGACGGGCACTTGGGTTGTTTCCACATCCTTGCAATAGTGAATTGTGCTGCCATAAACATTCGGGTGCAGATGTCTTTATTATAGAATGTCTTATGTTCTTTTGGGTAGATGCCTAGTAATGCTATTGCTGGATCAACACTATTGTGCTCAAATGGTGGTGGTGTTTTCCAGGGATTAAGGGATTGGGGGGTTACACTCACAACTGAGGGATGTGGTGAGCATTGTGGAGGGGAAGGGCATACCTCTAACACTTGCTAGGGAGAGGCAAAGATATAAAATGTAACCAAAATGTTTGTACTCCCCTATTTTCCTGAAATAAAAACAATTTAAAAAAAGGTCATGTTCAAATCAACAACACACATTATATAATCCTTATTAAATTTTATATATAGTATTTGTGTGTATACCATAAAACTATTTATAAACATAAATGTATTTATAATATAATTTAATGTATGTAATTTTAATTTAATATAATATAATTTATAAATTTATAAATAAATATAAATAATTTACAGAAATTTATATAGATCTCAAATAATATATGCCCTAATAGTAACGTGTGTTATCTCTGGGCACAGAGATTTCAGGTGCATTTAATTTTTTTCTCTGATTTTTATACATCCACATTTTATGCAGGCATACCTTGGAGACACTGTGGGTTTGGCTCCAGATTACTACAATAAGATGAACATTGTTTTATTATGTCTAATAAACAAGGCACATATCTTACTTTAAAAAATATTTCATTGCTAAAAAATGTGCATCATCATCATCTGAGTCTTCAGCAAGTCATACTGTTTTTGCTGATGGAGAATCTTGTCTCGAAGTTTGGCTGCTGACAGATCAGGGTGGTGGTTACTAAAAGTTGGGGTGGCTGTGGAAATTTCTTTAAAAAAGACAGTAGTGAAATTTGCCACATTCATTGACTCTTCATTTCATGAAAGATTGCTCTGTAGCATGTGATACAGTTTCATAGCATTTTACCCACAGCACAACTTCTTTCACACAATATTGAACACAATATCTTGAGACACTCCACTGGTTTATCAACTAAGTTCATGGAATATTCTAAATCCTTTGTTGTCATTTCAACAATGTTTACAGCATATCCACCAGAAGTAAATTGAATCTTAAGAAAACATCTTCCTTGCTCATTCACAGAAGCATCTCCTCATTCATGCAACATTTATCATGACATTGCAGCAATTCAGTCTCATCTTCGGGATCCAATTCTAATTCCAGTTCTCCTGCTATTTCCACCACACCTGCAATTTCTTCCTCCACTGAAGTCTTGAACCCTTCGAAGTCATTCATGATGATTGAAACCAAGGTCTTCTAAACTCCTGTTAGTGTGGATATTTTGGTCTCCTCCCAAGAAACACAAATGTTTCTTAGTGGCATCTAAAATGATAAATCTTTTTCAGAAGGTTTTCAATTCATTTTGTCCAGATCCATTAAGGGAACCACTATCTATGGAAACCATAGACTTAAGAAATGTATTTCCTAAATACTAAAACTTGAAAGTCAAAATTACTCCTAGAATCTTAGGCTGCAGAATGGATGTTATGTTAGCAAGGATGAAAATAACATTCATCTCCTTGTACATCTCCATCAGAGCGCTTGGGTGACCAGGTGCATTGTCAGTGAGCAGTCATATTTTGAAAGGAATCCTTTTAGCTGAGCAGTGGGTCTCAACAGTGGGCTTAAATATTTAGTAATGCATGCTGTAAACAGATGTGCTGTCACACAGGAATTGTTGTTCCAGTGATAGAACACACACAGGCATAGTAGATTTAGCATAATTCTTAAGAGCCCTAAGTCGCCAGAAGTAATAGCCCCTAACAAGAGAATCAGCCTGTCCTTTGAAGCTTTGAAGCTGGGCATTGACTTCTCCTCTCTAGCTATGAAAGTCCTAGATGGCATCTTCTTCCCATAAAAGGCTGTCTTGTCTACATGGAAAATCTATTGTTCAGTGTAGCCACCTTCATTAATGATCTTAGCTAGATCTTCTGGGTAACTTGCTGCAGCTTCTCCATCAGCACTTGCTGCTTCACCTTACACTTTTATGTTATGGAGACGGCTTCTTTCCTTAAACCTCATGAACCCACCTCTGTTAGCTTCCAGTTTTTCTACTGTAGTTCCCTCACCTCTCTCGGCCTTCACAGAGTTGAAGAGAGTTAAGTCCTTGTTCTGGATTAGGCTTTGGTTTAAGGAGGTGTTGTGGCTGGTTTGATCTTCTATCCAGACCACTCAAACTTTCTCCCTATCAGCAATAAGGCTGGTTTGTTTCCTTATCATTCCTGTGTGCACTGGAGTAGCACTTTTCATTTCCTTCAACAACTTTTCCTTTGCATTCACAGCTAGACTAACTATTTGGCCTAGCTTTCAGCCTATTTTAGCTTTAGCTTCCTCGCTGAGCATCATCATTTCCAGGTTTTGATTTAGAGTGAGAGATGTAGGACTCTTCCTTTCACTTGAACACTTAGAGGCCATTGTGGGGTTATTAATTGGCCTCATTTCAATATTGTTGTGCCTCGGGGAATAGGGAGGCCTGAGGAGAGGGAGATAGAAGGGAGAACAGCTGTTCGGTGGAACAGTCAGAACACACACAACATTTATCAATTAAGTTCACTGTCTTATACGGGTGTTCATGGCTCCCAAAAACAATTATCATAGTAGCATCAAAGATCAGTGATCACAGATCACCATAACAGATATATTAATAATGAGAAAGTGTGAAATATTGGGAGAATTACCAATACGTGACACAGAGACACGAAGCGGGCACATGCTGTTGGAAACAATGGTGCTGATGGGCTTGCGTGATGCAGAGTCGCCATGAACCTTCACTTATAAAAATCGCAACATCCATGTAGCTCAACAAAGCCAAGTGCAAGCAAATTAGGGATGCTCGTATAGTAATTCTGCATTCCATTTTTTGTCATGTATGAATCTTTTATGGGCTCCTCTCTATTTTCCAAACGAAGTAGTCCATCTATTGAGCATTGAATATTTCTACTCTAAACCAATACAAATAATGATAATAGCCATATTTAATGACCACTTGGTATGTGCCAGGCACTTTAAAGTGCTTTAGGTGCATTATCTAACTTAATCCTTGAGGCAGGTGTGGTTGTGAGGATTCCTTATTCTGAAGCTGAGTCAGGTGTGGTGTGCAGTGGTTGATGGCCCAAGGCTACTCAGCTAATGGGTACTGCAACCAGGGTACCCAGGCAGCCTGAACCCCAAGTCCCATCCATACCACTGTGCCACGGTTACCCCCTTCCTTCAAAAGGCCAGCGTAGCCTCACAATCTTCATATTTAGTTGACTTTCAGAGGTGGAAAGTAGAAGGAGTTATCGAGGGATTATCAAGAAAATTGCCTCAATAAATATTGATTTAGCAAAAGCCAAATGGAACCAGAATGAAAGCATTTGATCTGTCCACTTCTCTGGTGGCTATTTTATTCCAGGCCAGGTGGTATGCAGATTTTCATACCAATTTTGACTGCTCCGGTGAACTGCAATAAATCAGAAGGGATTTATTGCAAGGCCTGTTCTTGGTATGTATGGACACAGCCTACAATCACTTGTATTAAAATGCACTTTTCTCTTTTCTCCTCTTTTTATACCTTGTTCTTCCACCACCATGTACATTTTTTTTTTTCAGGGAACTTGTTTCCCTTCAGGGAACTTTAAAGATTGGATTCAATCAAAATTGTAGAGGGAGATTTCTTTTTTTTTTTTTTTTTAATTTACATGACTACAATGATGTGACTTGATCATTTTTCTTTTTTCACTTTCCTTTTGGTCGTTCAGGTGACAGATAAACACAAACTTCCTGGTTATCCATGAATGAAGGGGGCACAAGACCCACATAGGCTGGGGAAGCCAAGTGAGTATAGCAAGTAGCAATTAGTGAGATCCAAGAAGCACAGCATAGACAAAAGCTGACCACAAGAAGGACAGCAGAATCCACAACCCGTCTGCTGTGGCTTAGTGTCTCCTGACCATGGGCTTCATTGTCCTGAGGGAAGGATCCTAGCTTAGGATAAGGTTTGGCCTGCAGTACCTGAGATGCCCACAGCAAGAGCATCCATGCCAGGCTGCCCCCTCCATTCTATATGGGCTTTAACTCCTTATCAAGAGTTCTTAAAGCTCCTGACACTTTCTCGAGCACTCTAATATTTGTTTGGGTGTTTGGAAGGGTCAAGAGAGTAGTGACCTCCATGCCATTCCTAACTACCATTCCCTGGGATTTCAGAGGCCTTACTTTAAGCATCTGAGCAATTCTGAGCATTCAAGGATGGAGTGTAGAGGAGAGAGACTGGGGACATGATCAATTGCTACTGAAAAATACAATAAATATTCCCCATTTCAGGAGCACAACAAAAGGATGAGAAGATGAAACCAGAGGCCATGGTTAAATCAGACTCTCATTATAACACAGCCCTGAGTACCCTAAGAAGGCATAGCAACAAAACACCTGAAGGAAAACAATAGTCTTTGGATGGAAAGACCCAAAAGGCCCCTTAAATCTTTAATAAACTGACTATGTAGATGACTCATATCTCTGAACAGGTCTCCCTCAGCTTCCTGCCTGCCTAGCCCCTGGTGCTGGGCGGGGGGGGGGGGGGGGGGGGGGGGGGGATGACACACCCAGTCAAGGTAAACAAAGTCACATGTCATATGACATTTGCTTTAGCTTATCCATGGACTCATGACCATTTTCCTTCTTTCCCTTTTAATGCCCTGTGACTTCACCTTTCCCAGACTACAGGCTTTTAGTTTTTGCTGTCTGTTGTGGTTTAAAAACTTGACTGATGGTTGAAAATGAATCACAACTTAAGAATCAAAGCTAAGTCGGCATCACGGCTAGGAAGCTGGGAGGAAGTCACAAAATCAATGTGTATCTGCACGTAGATCCAGTGTAACCATTTAGGCCATGAGAGCCATTTGGTTCATGCTGATGATTTGGTATACCAGACTGACTAGCAATTTCAGCCAAAAGAGTTGAACTAGCTGCCACATGGAGATGCACAGGGAAGTTCAGCTTCTGATGGGGACAGCATACTTTCTTTTTTTTCCAAGGACAAAGGCATCAGATCATCTTTTGAGTAAAGTGCTAAATGTCTACAGTACGAAGTAAAAAGGTTGAGACTCTCCCTATGTCCTTAGTATGATGTCTTCCTCACTTTAAGAGTGGATGCTTGTCTACCTGGGGGCCTGGGAATGAGTGTATAGGGCTCTAAGGAAGAGAGAACATGCTGTCTGTCTCAGGCAGTTCAGAGCAAAATTGAAGCAAAACATTCATATGTAAAATTATTAACTAATGTTAATTATCACTGAGCAAAGAATTTTTCAGTAGGAAAGATGCAAAGCAGAAAGAAGAATCAAACAAGATGGTCTTTAGAAATGCTCCTCTGGAACAGAGCAAAAGAAGGTATATAGTTTTATCTTTATCCCCAGGTAGGGAGGTATTTGAGTCCAGAAGTATACAGGTGGACAAGTGCATTTTCAAATGCATCGGGGCAAGAAGCAGCAGTCAGATGTCAAATGGTCCCTCTACTCCCAGCTCTGCACCTATAAACACTGGCAGCACAAGGGTGTCACAAGTGTAAGAATCTTCATCTATACAAGCGCTGGTGGAGATCCAGCCGCTGGTGCAATCTGAGTCATACCTACTTGTAAACCATACAGCACAATTGTATTCGAAGAATTGGTACCCCGTTACAGAGCCACAATCTGGGCCAACAAAATTCCTCTTTTTATGGGCTATTTTGAGTTTTTGAAACCAGTCCTTTCTCTCATTCCAATCAGTACCATGGAGTCTATTTCAAAAACTATGAGTTGGAAAAGAAGAAGGCCACAGCAGGAGCCTGAGGGATGGCATTCAGGGGAAGAGGAATCTAGGATGTGGGATTGAGAAAAAGAAACCAGAGAAGAGTGGTAAGACGGGAGAGGATAATGTCATGGAAACCAATGCTGCAGACAGGTGCAGGCAAGATGAGGAACTAACTGTTCCCGTTGCAATAACATGGAGGTCATTGATGGCTGTCACCAGAGCAGTTAAAATAGAGAAGACAGAAGGCAGACTGTGATGGATAAAGTAATAACTGGGGAATGAGAAAAAGGAAAATGTGAGCATAGACCACTTTATCCGAAGGCCTACATCGAGAGCGTGGCTTTTAGGGGATGGAGTCACAGAAGACAGAAATTCCAGGAATAAAAGGGGTAATTGCTAGAGAAAAGTCCTAGGCGATGGGATCCAGAAGGCAGGTGTGTGGACCACCTTTGGACGAAAGGAGGACTCCTTTGCCATAAGGGAGAGAGGCACAGAAATAGCTTGTGGGGTATGAATGGTAATTTTAGGGAAACCATGTCAATTAGCCTCATTTTTTCTTTCTATGAAATTGGAAATAATATGACCTGCTAAGGGAATAATTGAATAAACTAATTAAGGCCATGTGGTGGAATTGCCAACTGGTACTGAGGAGCCGCTGAGACTGGAGTCCCAAACATACATAGCAGTGACACTCACCAGCAAAGCCGATGGAAGCCTGTAAGTCGCACTCACTAGTCTGGGTTCAAGAGTGAAAGAGGCAGATGATTTGTTTAATTCCTAGTTGCTATGTGGGTGGGCAGGTGCAAGTAAAGAACAATTTGGCCAGGGATGGAGGATACGGGTGGGCATAAAAGAAGGGGGTGGTTCCTCAGTTGACAGCCAATTCATTGTTAAGGACTCAGAGCTTTGGCAAATGGAAGATGAACCATCACTGTGCTGTTGTGTTTCCAGTTATCATCTTGCTATATTTACGCAGGTTAGAGCAGCTGCTGGAAACAGCGCTACGATTTCAGAACCACCTCTTTTTGGGGAGTGCCTTATCAGGATATTTCTAGCTAAACTGTGTATATCAAACATGATGGGTGAGACTCTTGTTCAGTGGTTTAACACAACAAAGGTTTATTTCTTGCTCATGCAAAGTCCACTGGGGTGAGGTGGCTCTCTAGCGTAGCTTGCCTTTACTCAGGGATAGAAGTTGCTTCTATCTCAGGGCTTCACTATCTCAACATATGGCCCCTGAAGGGACAGAAAGGGTGGACTAGGCACACAGATTATTAGCACCTAAAAGCAGAAGTAGGATGCAACAATGTTCATATTCCCATGAGCTCAAACTCATTGCAAGACCCCAATTCAACTGCAAAGAAAGCTGGGAGAAGCTCCCATAGGCTCTCAGGGATCATCAATCACCTCGTTAAACTGGGTCAAACACCAAGCATCCTAAGACCTGCACTAAGTAGGCACCATTTCAGGGAATTTGGCTCTTTGGTGGTGAGGAAGAAAAGGCTTAGAAAATGAGAAGTGTAACATTACTTGAGACTGATGGTGTCCACGTAGCCCCAAAGCAAGCAGTTGAAAAGTAAAAATGCAAGACAAACGGTAATTCTGTAATTGCATAATGTGTAGGAAAACAAAGGCAAAAAGAAGAAGAAGGAGGAGGAGGAGGAGAAAGAGAAATGAAAAAGAGGAAGAGGAGGAAGAAGAAAATAAATGCACATACACAAGCAACAAGGTCGTTTAGTTGAATTCAAATTTTACTGTAATCATTTCTCCCCATTAAAGTTGGCCAAACTGGTGTCTGCTCACAGGAAATGCAAACATAATAAGGGTAAGGCACAACAACTGGTCTAAACTCTCAGCCCCGAAGGCCACATGGGTCACAGACAGGCTGGAAGGAAGCTGGAGAAATAAATGTTGTGAATCCAACTGCCCATCAGGGTTCTCGAGTCTTCTCTGGCTCCCTTCCTGGCTTGCACTAACTCGTCATTTCAAAAGCGCTGGGTATTTATTATTATTATTAAAAATGCTTTTCAAGACCAAGCGATGCTAACAGGCCTTTTCCACAACCGGCACCACTCTTTCGGGGAACATGTTATTTCTTTTTAATTTGCTCACTCAGTCCTGAATAACTTTTCAGAGGGCTCCAGACACCGCAGTGTGACAGCTAAACCAAGGCGCATCGGATGCGATGGAATTGCTCTACAAGCAACCTTGCCAAAGGCCCTTTTCGATGCACAAAGCTGGCTCTATCTTTGTATATTGAGGGAGCTAAATCAATGTTAAATGCTTGGCTCTTTTCACAGGACAATGACCAGGACCTAAGCTGCGTCCTTCTTTTTTGATTGACACTTGAAACGCAGCGCGGGAATCAGCCAGAGGCGCTGCTACAAGCCGAACCCTCTGCTGGGATAACCACTGGTGACATCTGCAGAAAGGCCGACAAAAGGCAGTTGAAAGCTGTGTTTGTTGCTTCCCCCCCTCAGATCTCCTCGCTTTCATGGAGCTCCTTGCTTGCTTTAATATTATGATTCAGCACCTGGCTTTTTTGAACCTTGCTTTAAACTTCAAAAGGCGAGGTGGTATTAACAAACATGAAACGAAAAAGTGGCGGTAGTTTGATTTACTGTTGTCGTCTTATCAAGGGTTTTTTTTGTCACCAGCTGCCACTTTCTGTCATCTTTGGAACCATTATCATTTCTCTAAAATCTAAAAGACTCCACTTAATAACAGCTTTGAATACAGGCAGGATCAGTAACATACACAGTTCTGGAAATGACAGGACCATCAAATGAAAAGAAAGATGTTGCCAAAAAAAAAAAAAAAGAAAAAAAACCCAAACCACACAAATAAGAGCTGTAGTACTTTCTAGTGACCTTGATTTCAGAATTAAACAAATCAAATCCAATTCCATTGTTCCCTTTGAATTCCATTTTAGAGTTTCCTTGAGAAGTTCCTTTTTGTTGTTAAGACTAGTGGGGAGGGAAAAAACCTCAAGCCACAATCAGGCTTTGCTACTCCAGATAGAAGAGGGAGCTTCTGCTATCATGAAATGTCTGAAATGACCTCTGCTAGTGCCTCTGCTCAGCTAATTACCAGCTCACTTTCACTGACTTTCTAATACTTGGAGCACCCACTTGCTGCTGACAGCCAGACAAACATTGCAAACTCTCTCACCACGTTGGAGGTTGCTCCATGTTCTGCTCTTGGCTCTGAGCTTTCTAACCAAACCCTCAGGGCCTAACTGTATATGTGAAATCTGGGCCCACCAGACTAAGCCCAATGATGAATCCTGCAATCCACTTGGAACCTCAGACACTGGAAGTTGGTCAAAGCCACCACGGATCTTGGGGATCACCCAGTCCATCCAGTGATTTTGTTTCTCCCGAGGTCCTCTGTAAAATGACTGATGCTTCCTTGAGCTCCTTCCCACATCTTCTGAATTCACAACTCAGAGAGTGTGCTGCAGGCACCTGCATGGGAAACAGTCGTCCTGAGGATTCTGCTTTCCAAAGAGGATTGAGATCAGCTCTTCCAGATGAGCTTTCTGAGAATCAGAGGATGTCTTAAGTCCTTTGTCTAACACCGTGCAGCAAGTATGTGGCAGAGCTAGATGGAGGAACAGGAGCCTGGAAGGATGCCCACGTCTCCATGGCAGACCCATAGGTGAAAGAGAGTGTTCCTGGATGGTGTTTTTCATCACAGAGTGGGCTGAGCACTGGCTTCCAAAGATGTGAGTCATGGTGACCCGGATTCCCCTACTACGCCACTTTGCTTCTTCCCATCTGCTTCCCCTCCCTAAGTCAGCATAACTTTTCATAAACTTTCTGACACCATTAGTAATGACTTCCTCTCATCCCCCTTCTTCCCTACCCACTTAGGGCGTTGAGATACTACATGTGGAGGCAGTAACTGCTAATCCCTGACAAATTTCCTGGAAGTAAAACATGTAAAAAAAAAAAAAAAAGAAGAAGAAGAAGCTATTCATTTAGATGTTACCAAATGCCAAACATTTCATCTGTGGCTTGATCTGATGTGCCATCTCCTTGAAATGAGCCAAAAGTATTCGATCATCTATTTCCCTCTTTTATTCTTCATTGTCTCAGTTCTCAGTGGCCCTTGCCAGCACAGCCCTCTAAAATATCTCCCCAAATCTTCCTTCTTAGTGATTGGAATTCTCATTGGAATAGGAGATTCATTCTTTGGGGTAACCAAATTACCATTCTCAGACATCCTCATAAAAAAGTCTACAGTCCTATAAGAAGTAAGGCATTTACTTAGATAGAACTAGGTTGTTTATTGGATTTCTTGAGAAAGTAGAACAGAGAGACTAGGATGAAGGGGAGATCTGATGGGGAGAGAAAGAGAATGAAACAATTAAGCAATTAGGAGATGAACTAGCAAGGGCTCCAGTCCGGGCTTGACCACTTACTAACTGTTTAACCTTGGGCAAGTTACTAGATCTTTGTTGGGTTGTGTTTCCTTTTCTGTTTATTTATTCATTTGTAAGTATTATTGAACATCTACTCTGTGTTAGCCCCTGTTCTAGGTAGTAAGACAGTCAAATTCCTTGGCCTTATGAAGCTTGCATTTTACCAGGGAAGATAAAATATAGTAAGCAGAGGAACAGTGGAGTAAGTACTAAGAAAAAGTAGTGAAAGCTAACAAAAATGACTAAAGCAGGATAAAAAGATAGTGAGAAGGGGGCATAAGGTGGACAAGGAAAGCTCTTCGAGGAGGTGATATTTCGGTATTTGGGTTGAATCTTAATGAAGAGAAGGAGTGAGCCAGGGGAAAGTCTGAGAGAGGTGTATTCAAGAGAGGGGGAATATCAGTGCAAAATCTTCTGTGAATTTAGGAAATAACAATGGAATTCATACAAAATGGTCAGATTTGAGATAGTCTTTACAAGTGGAGTTGGCAATGCTTATTGATGGGCTGGATGTGGGGATGAGGGAAGGAAGGAAGCCACATATGACTCTGGGATCTGTTAGGAGCGAGGTAGATAAGGAAGATGGGATTTATTGAGGGGTGGGAATAAGAGCTCTGCTTTAGACACAATACATTTGTAAAACTTTTGTAACATTTAGGAAATCTGGGACAAATGGAGATAATAACAATACCTATCTGTTAGTGGATGAGATAATGCAGGGGAAAAGCCTATATAGGATTTGATATGGAGCAAGTGCTTAATAAATTGTGCTTATATGGAACACTGGACAACAATGTCAAACCAACTCGTGGGGTGGGCTAGTCCTTGCACAGTCAAGAAGCTAGACAATGATGAAGGAATGGAGGTCATTCTTTGAGTCCCTAGTAGAAGGGACTCAAATTTAAGCAGAAGCAAAAAGGGACTGAAGACAGTTTGAATACTTCACAGTTGTGCATTCAGTTCACTCAGTGGGGCATGGTGGAAATAGAGGTGCTATTTACAAGGGACCACCAGATCGAATAGTTCATTCTGTAAAAAGATTGGTTTTTATTTTTCTTCTTGAATTGATTGGTTTAGCAGGTTGGAGGTCATAAAGACAGTATCTTGGCCCGGGATGTTGCAATGATCTGTAGTGGCCACCAAACTTTCCTTCACTGGATGAGGAAGATGCAGCCTATAGAATGTGCTTGCTGGCAAAATGCGTCTTACCAAAAGACAAATGGTTTTTGTTCTTCTGGGGTGGTGCAGTAAATCTATGCCGAAGATTTTTATTTATCCAGTGGGCATGCAAACTAACAACATTAGAAACTATTGCTTATCATCTACTTAGAGGAAGATCAAAGGCCACTGCCTTCTAGGTCTACCAGTAAGATCTGCTAAACTTGACCTATTTCCTATCATGCATTTCTTCTAAGTTTGAAAACAGCAAAGCAAACCCAAACCAAAGCCACAGAAATTTCATTCCTCCCCCAACTCTCTCCCCACACCCCGTGCACACATTTATCAGTTCCACACAGCAGCTGTGATGGAAATGAGAACTACAGGAAACTTGAGTTAATCGTGCCAAATGGCGACAAATACTCAGGAGAGGGCGATTCTGGTCACTCATTTGACACCACGCAGATGGTCCAAGCTACAAAATCTTTCTTAACATTCCTGGGTCTGACCCCCAAACCAATCTGCAAAGGTACCCTCTGCGTTGGGGGATATAAGTACTTGCCTCAGCTGGATAATTGAGAAGCATGAATTTGGAATATAGAGTTGTGTGGATTTTCTCTAAGTTTTCCACCTTCCATGTAAGACATAATGATTAATTCCTCAATCTCAAACATACACACACACACAAATTTTCTTTTTGGGGAGTAGATTCTAAAACCTTCTGCACCTCAAGCAACTTTTTGGAGGTGGAGGGGAAGAAAGTAGCAGGGATGGGCAGCACATTTCTGTAGAAGACTAGGAGACTAAGACTTGATCAGTCTCTTTTGGGACAGTCCCTGAGCCCATAGACCCAGTGAGAAAGAATCATGAGAAGTGAGGTAAGACAATGACCAAGAGTGGCATTCAGTAGAACTAATTTAGTTGGGAAAAGAAAAATTTGAATGTAGTCAATCGTGATTGTGTAGTTTTTCAAAGGATTGTGTAGTTTTTCCTTTGAAAAACTATACCATAATTAATATACCAGTTATTAATTATGTCTTTCTTCCCTTCTTGACTGTAAGAGCCAAAAAGGGCTAGGACCATGTTCATATTGCTCAGCCACGCTATCTCCAACACCTAGGAGAGTGCTTGGCACATTCTAATTTGATGTGAAATATTTGTTGAATTAATGAATATGTTTGTGCATGAAGGCATAGTCTCTGAAAGAGTTTTACTATTATAGAATTCTAGAGAAGTAGCCTGAGCTATATCATGAACTTTCAAGGTACCACTTGTTGGACCAAAGGTTGTATACATGAGTTGAATAGCTGTAACTCAGGTGACCTGTCCTGACCAGTAACTATGCCACCATGTGAGCACATAGCCCCTGTGCCTGTTCAGCCCTTCCTCATTTTAGACAAATGTGTTCAAAGTCACAGAAGCTTTTGTAAAACCACTCTGGCACAGGTGAGGGGATAAAATTGTGTCTCTTAAAACGATAAGACATTCTATCCAGTCTATCTGATAGTGCAATGTGACCAACTGCTTGTTAAGTCATATCTCCTAGAACAGTGACAAGAAAGCAGTGACAAGAAAAATTAGAAAAGGATTCATGATAATATTGTCACAAATTTGCCTAATGCCATCCACGTTCACTTCCCACATCATTCCCTACCGGAAACTTTTAACAAGGCAAAACTTTTAGATTGGCTTTTGCTACTTGCTGCTATTAAATAAAAGTGTTGTGTTCAAGGACAGGAAAAAATGACTTTCTCTTAAACTAACAACTTTCGATTATCTGTAACGAAAGAGGAACTTGATGATACGGATAATCCAAAGCATAATTGCCTAAAAGCTCTGGAATGGGCTGATTCTTCAGCAATCTAGCCTAATAATCACTTTTCCTTGAGATACAAAGCAGACTCGAGAAGGAAGGTTTCTGGAAAGGGATGAACTGATGCAGCATTCCAAAGCCATCACCGTTGCTTTACGCCGTGGTGAACCCACAAGGTAGCATAGGTAGAGGTGGGGGAGGGGTGGTGGTCGTTATGAACTACATTTTGAATTGCTTATACCTGATTCCTATTTACCTCAAATGCCTAATTCTACATATTTCCTTTAGCTTTTAATCCATCCCATGGTCACTTGATCAGCTGGGTGATTTTTGCCTTGAAAGAGCCTATGGTCAATGGTATTTATGACTTTCTGTTCATCATCATCAGTGAGTAGGGAGACAGAGTTAGAGGCACAATGAAGATACAGTCCTTGTTCTTAGGGAACATGCAGTCCAAAAAAGTATGATATTTTGAACTACAGGTATTTTGTGTGTGAAAGTAAATGTCACAGAGAGGGGAAAGGGAGGGAGAGAAAGGAAGAGAAGAAAGAGAGAAAACATTTTGCTACCGTGTCCACCATCCAGGGTTCATCATGAAACACAAACACCCTGCCATCCAGAGACCAGAGCATCCGTGAAGATCGGCTTCTGAGTCACCATCACTGAAGTGGAAATATTTGTACAAGTTCAAAGGCGCCGACGACCTTGGCAATCATGTGCCCTTGTGAATGTCAAGACATAGATGACATCACCGTAGACTGGCAAACCTAAGGAATGTCTCCTATTTGGAGTAGGGAAGCTCTGGGGGATAAACAAAGCTTTATTCCTTCTTTTAAATAGTGTCTTCATCCAGAAGTGTCTCTGACCCCATGGTACGTGATGATATATCGTCTGTCTAATTTAACAGATTATGAGCTCTGCAGAGAGAGTATGGTTTCTGTGATAATTGTAAGGTGGTGAAACATCTTATCAAAGTGGCAATTGGCTCTTCAAGCAAAGGAGAAAGAGGAGCTTCTGTATGAACTATGAACACAGACTAAAAAGATTAAAACCCCTCAGCTGAGAAAGTCAAGGACTTGGAGAACCATGGTAGCAAATCTATAAAATATAAAGATCTGGATAGGATTACATCACACCTATTCAATAATCCCAGGAACATGTGGTCACTTTCCCTTCGTAGAAGCATGAAGCAGCTATTCCAGGATGCATAAAAGGCAAAAGACTTGAAGGAAAGCCAGAACTTGAAATTCTAAGAAGTGATATAGACTGAAAATATAAAGACATAGGAAAAAAGCATGAAAAACTCTTGTAGAACCCTTTCAAAAGGGAAGTTAGGGTAATCAGTCAGCCTTACGTTTCTCACCTGTAAGGGAAAAGTGACATATTCTTTGTTAACAAACTCATTGTCTCCCAGACACCAACAAAACATCAGCTTCAATAACATATTAAATCTAACAAACATATGCACGGAGGCCACGGTGCTAAGGTACTATTTCTAAACAGCCATTAGTCTGTTCCAATGGGAGAAATTTCTTATATTCTTATGGGAATTTCAATAGGCTGGTCCACTCAGTCATGAGAAGATAAGAATGCAAAAGAAGCAAGATGGGAAGTAAAAAGGAAGGAAGGGATAGTGCCAGGGATGCCTGCCATCCTAATTTATCTGGAAAGGATATCATTAACACAAGTTTGCATAACATTTCACTTTTACGAATCGCTTTGTGATTATAAGCTCACTCTAGCTTCATAACATGTCTGTAAATAAGGTCTGAAGGCAGACATATAACTCCATCTCATAGACAGGAATCAGACCAAAAGCAGTTAGTTAAGTTCAAGGTCACCTAATGAATGAGTGCTCAAGCCAGGTCCAAGACTCTGCCTCCTTGTTGACATTACCTACTGGACTCTGTCGGCCAACTCTGGCCTTAGTACTTCTCCTGTGCGCAGGATCCAAGATGGCTCTGCTGTCTAATAGCTCTGCACTTAGTACGCCATGTTCAGGCGAAGTGCAGTGTCATTTTGATGAACCTATGAGATACATTGAAGCTGTTAGGAACTGTTGAGAGATCACAGACAAGATCACCTGTATTGGCCACTAACTCTTCAATTCCCCAATACTGTGCCCCTGGCCCTCCCACCCTTTCCTCCTGCTCTACCGCCCATGGTGCATCTCAAAGAACATTCACACGTACAAAAGAGAATCACAGAGCCGTATGAAGAAGGCTCAGGCAAGTCCAAAACTCCAGGGTATGTAACCGTTTTGAACATGCACTTTTGATAGTCTCTCCAGTTTAATTGGAAGAGTGAGATTTAGAAGCAAGCAAAGTCATGTGAACATAGCACTGGAACTCAAAATGAGTATGGACCTTCTCTCTATTTCTTCTCTTCCTGTCGGTCACTGTCACCTGGTCTACAGGCAGGCCAGCTCTCATCTCAGCTGGCCAGCTCTACCTGAAGTATAAGTAAGTCTGACAAAAACCCAGGTTAAAGCTTCAAATGCAAGTTTACCTTCCAAAGCGCTCCCTTCTTCTTTTAAATTGAGGCATTTGTTTAAACCCAATCCTTCCTTCAAGTGGACAGAGACACTATGGGCTCTTATTTGGATTCTAGGAAACGGACCATATTCTGTGGAAGCATAGATTCTGGACTTTTTACATGGGTAACATAAGAAATAATTAAAAATGCATATGAATGTTAAACACAGTACTCACTAAGAAGAAAGAGACCAAGTCCAGATTTAATACTGTAAAACAGGGCTTTCGGCGTATGCGTAGTCTAATAAAGGAAAATTGTCACAGCATCTGATAGCTCCATTTGGGACTGACTTACTCAAGGAACACCTTCATTGCTACCAGCACCCCCTCCTTCCACAAAGAGGTCATCTGGTGACTGCCACCTAGGTACTCCTGACACTTGTGCATGCTAGAGAGCCACTCCTTCTGTCTGACTCGACAGCAGTCTTATTATCATACTTTCCATGGACTTGGTTGCCATTGATTGGTGAGAAAATAATAGCAAAAACAACAGCACATAAAGAAACAAAGTCTTTCCCAGAGAGCAGATGGGATTCTACCAGAACCCCCATTCTCCACGCGATATCTCCCTCCTCCAAGTGAAACCAATTCCCAATCTCTTCTTACGGAATGACAGGTTCAGTGGTGGGACTGGTGAGCCTTTCTGACCGGTTTGCCCAAGGTAGCAATTTTGGAATTCGCTGTAGCTGAAGTAAGCACAGATCTGCACCGGCCCCAGTCCCCTTCTGTCCCCTCCACCCAGCCCCCGGTCCCCACTTAGGTGAAAACACTTTGCATACAAACAAACTCTTCTCAAAGACGCCTCAACCTTGACATTTCTTTCTCCTTTTCCAAACTTGCTTCCTTTTAAAACACCTCGAGCCTGCCAAGCTCCCACATGAGGCCCAATTATCAGAATAATAATTAACAGGCTCTCATTATTTAGGATCAAACAATGCCCCCCTAATGAAGCCAGCCAAGAATAGCCAATGTGATCCCTTAAAACGGGGCGTGAGTTTTCCTTACACCTTGGGGCATCTAATCCACCGACACCATTAGGCGCCGGGCTGCCCATAACGGCCGGGATAACATTGAGTCAAGGACAGTTAATGGATGCCAGAGCACAGACCAAAGTGCTCCAAGCATGTCAGTCAAGACTAACCGGAGGCAAAAACATCAAAATGCAGGTTGGAGTTTTGACATTCCTGCAGGCTCTGAACGCCTCGCCAGTAAATTTTTAAAGTCAATATCCCCCTTCTGCTCATGAACACTTTTCTGTCTGATGAGTAGGACTAATGTGGATCTGATTGAACTGTGACTAAAGTAGGACTTTAAAGGCGGCTTTGAATGTGTGTGGGGGCGGAAAGGTTTTTTTTTTTTTTTTTTTGGTGTGTGTTTTGTGTGTGTGTGTTTTCTTTTTTTTCCCCCTGAAATGTCTGTGATAATAACGAAGACAGTGTACACAGATTATCACAGGCTGTGTCTTTGGACTTCAAGGTTATGTGATTAGAAAATTAGAAAAGCGACGAGATTAGAAAAACCGCAGAACATTTTGAAAGAAAGCTTTTTTACAAATTATCTGTGTGCTGGATTTACACAGAATCTGATAGATGGATCTTCTAATGTTTGGAAATGGATAAATGCAACAATGCAAATAGGAAGAACTGGCTTTGGAGCCTACTCCTGGCAGAAGTTCAAAACCCATATTAAGTAGTCTGAATCGCTTAAAGCCTGTTACTTATATTTTTTTGTAAAAATAATTGTGACATTCATACATAAAACAAAATATAACCATTCTACAAATATAAAGGTAAAAATAACAATGATATAATATTGCTGTTTTTCACACTGCATGATTTTCTCCCAGATTTGGAATAAAACCTTCACTTCTCTGCCTTTTCTTGTCTCAGATGCTGAGAATAAAAAATTAGAAGGACGTGTATCAGAAAGTCCAAGCAGAGTTGGGTTTTAGTTTCCATTATCATCTTGCAGGAAGTTTAAAGTGTGATAACCATTTTGAAACTCAAGTCACAGCGTTACTCCTCGTTTAATGAAGGGAAAAATAAAAATTTCCTGTATCAACACCTAGACTGGTCTAAATAAAAATTCCATTTAAAAAGTCACTCTGTAAGTCTGATGACAAGGGTGGATTTCTCAAATGTATAAGCAGAAGGATCTGTCAGTAAAAGAAAGGGGTAGAGGCTCACTTGTGTCTGATGATAATTTCTCGGGGCCCTTTTAACCAAGAATGTGGAGTATTGTTGTTTTGCCTGGGGAGAATAGACCTGTGAGTCTCGAAAGTGTCCATGTCCATATGTAAAGGCACAAGTGACATTCAAGTCATAGTGACCTTTAACCTACTTAATTGGAACCTTTGTGTAGGTAGCATGCTGACATTTGTAGGACTCAACTCACTGCCACTTGATTTAAGGTCTCCCAGATATTAAAATATAAATAGACCATAAATGGGTCAGACTTGGATCTTCCAGATCTCTGGTGGTGATGTCAGCAAGATTTGGCCTTGAAGGCCATCACATTTAAAATTTAGGGATACCTCAAAAGCAAACAAGTTGTCCTTAGTATCTGATTTTTAAAAATCTATTCCTTAGAACGTTGTCTAAATTTTTAAGGTGGTTTTGATATACAAATCAATATATGTATGCATGTTTTATCTATCTATCTATCTATTCATTATTCAGTTGGGCAAAATACTTGCACAATTCAAAGCTGCAAGAGTTTATTGAACATGTACTCTATGCTACCTCTTCGTTAGACATCCTGGAATAGGACTTCTTAACCTAAGTCCATGGAATTCTGAGAAGTCCATGAATGGACTTTAGATGTGTGAACCCACCAAGTCTCTGCAAAATTTCTATCTGTATGTTTGAGTTCCATTTGCTACAGAAAAGAGCCCGTAGCCTTCATATCACTGTTGGGAGTTATAAGTAGGTCATATGTCGGGACCCTAGAGGAGTAGGTGCTCTCCCCATAGTGTGTGCTTGGGAAAGGATGCTTTAATGTGAGAGTGTCACAGATTAAAAAAATATTACCTAATGTAAGCTAAATTTCTCCAAGAAAGTAGGTAATTCAAGGGCAAATTTCTAGCTCCAACAAAATCACTCCAAAAGTGATTCAGTCCTTTGTGTTGTTGTCAAGTTCTATTTTGTTTGAAGAGAACCTCACTCAGACCCTGGGATGGGAGAGTATCCACATTGCCCCCAGCCCCCAAAATTCCTTTGCTCATTTCACTCCTCCACCACCTTTATTATTTCCTTCCTCCTCTTTTACTCTTATGCCCCAAATTCTTCACCCTGCCCATTCCTCTCTTTGCTTCTCTCATTCCCTATCAGTTCCTTTCCTCTGCCCTTAGCTGCAAACCTGCTCTGTAATTCACAACGGAGCAGCTGTCATTGGCCGGGAGAACCAGGCTCCTTGGTTTTAGACGGCCCTGGAACAAGGCAACGGCTTTGGTCTCTGAGTTCCTCAATAGACCATACAACAAAGCTGTGGTGAAAGAAGGTGTCTTCTAAGAAGTTCACATTACAGCCTGTAGTAAAAGAAAATGGCGATATTGTTACAGCTGCCAGTTTCTTCCCATTGTCTTCCTTGTCAAAAACATGCCCCCTCCAAAGGGATGGGATGCGTTTCAGTACAATTTGAGAATGTTCAGTAACCCAATATTATCTTCCTTTCCCTCCTTGTTTCATGTTACTTTCTGATCCTTGAGTTCTCCCAAGTTCACAGCGGTCCATGACATTACGGTGACTCGCTAACTTTCCCATTATACTTGCAGTCAATGGGGGAACAATAGATTGTGTTATTCTGTATTTCACTTCCCTGTCACTCAGTGTTTTATCTCTGTTGATACCCTGGTACCAGACACAGAAACCAAAGTAGGTTGTCTTGTCTTCAGCGAATCTTGAATGCCTTTTGTTCAGAGAGGCGTTTTGTATTCATCAGTCAACTGAGGACTCATCCTGAAGAAGCCCTCAGTCAGCACACGGCCCCAAGTGAAAAAGGGATACTCAGGTTGTGAAATATTCATAGCCAGAGGTACCTCAATCATGTTCACCTTTTGGCCCCGTGAGCCTGCAAGGATCACCGACAGTACCAGGCGAATCTTGCAGATGCGAACATTTCCTGGATGCAATAATGCGCTGTGTCTCATATCCACTCTCGATATTAAACCTATTCACACAGGCACATTTATCTTCCTACTCCATCTGCCAACACGGCTGTGTCAAACAGCTGTAATAAAAGTCCAAAGGTGAGGTGATAATGATCAAAGTTTAACCCGAATTCTTTCCCCTCTTCTTGGAAAGAGGTAATAGATAGCCTTTCTCCCTCTTGCCCTATACACTGCATCTTTAAACTGCTCTCTCGTGATGCTTAGAGACAGCACTGAGGCCAAATTAAACGGCATGTTGTTTAGTTTCTGAAGAATAAAATCTTACCAGATCAATAAACTCACGTCCAAACAGAAAGTAACTGAAGACTATAATGGCTGTTAATTGAATGCAATCCGTTGGTGACTACTCCATGTCACATTCAACCAGAAAACAGGCTGCAGAATCCATAGTAATGCACAGAAGGGGTAGAGGGAACAGAGAGAAAGGAGAGGGGCACCCAAAACATCACTTACAACAAGATTTACTCCCTTAGAGCTCCTGATAAAATAAGAGCTAAAGACTCAAGATTCCAATTTTGAGCTTTACAACAAACTGCTCTCTTATAATATGAACGAAGCTCTATGTTTATGTAGATTTAGATTTAAATGGCAAGGAGGACTCCTCTCCATGGTAAAGACTGCTGGTGAGCTACCCCCTCCCAGAAAAGGAAGTAAATGAACCCCATTAGTTTATCACAGCTGATTTATACTGGGTGGAGGTGGTCACTACCTTTTATTTAGTGCCTACTACATTGCAGTAGGCATCTCAGATGCAAACATAGGAAGGTCCACGGGAAGTTCAAGAGTTATTCATAGCTCTAACTTTAGGGTGCACTTTATCAAATACTACTATCTAAAGTATGAATATCCAAAATAGATGCTGACAAGTCTGTACTCCACAAACAAAGTCTTTAACAACTCCCCGGTATCTATGGAAATAAAAAAAAAGGTTAGATGAAGAATGGCAAAGAGGTCTCAACTCCAGCAACGACTTGGATAGATCGTAGCTGCTGCCTTGATCACTATGTTAAGAAGTATTCTGAGACTGTGCATAGACTCAGAAGAAAAATATGAAAAAAGCTATACTGAAATACAAACTTCTGCCATGAGCATGGGCTAGACCCATGGTGGAGGAGCTGGTAGGCTTTTGCCATTCTGAGTCATTTGACCTAAGTGCTCTTGGTTTCGGAATCTGTTTAAATCTCAGAACACAAGAAAGGCTGCAAAGGATGACACAGCAGTTGACTTTGTTGGGGAATCTAGATACTAATTTCCTATTAGGCACCTAAAGCTCTCTGGAGAGAAGGCCTCTGCCAATCTAATGAATAAATAAAATATAAATAAAGCTTCACGCTCCAGCCTGTGTGCCCCGGGGAGATGGTCTCTTGGAATTCAATAATCAAGATGCCTGGAACTCTGTGCTGGACGCATCGGGGATACCAGGCTGCAATTGTGCCCTGGATCCCAGCGCCTATCAGAGGCCAATCTGGCCCCAAAGAAAGCAAATAATTAAGCAGGTCATTAGGAAGCCTATAAAAGTACGGATGTGCAGCTACGCCCTGCCGTTAACTTCAAAAGGTGACCAAAAGGCAGAGGTTCTTGCAGCAAAGGAAAAAGCAACGGAAAAAGTGAAGTCTCATGACACCTAAGAGCTGCCCGGGTGGGAGTTTATTCCACAAAAATCTGCTGCAGCCCAAGCAGGCCAAGTGGCTGGGTCAGTGCCCTTAGAAGTCACCCAGCAGGACCTGGCTAACTGCTGCTGAGATCTGCTCTGCCCCGTAGCTACAGCAGGGGCTGGAGGTGGACTGGGCACTGCCCATGTGGCTAGGGGACCCGGAAGGCCTAGAGCTTATCCCTTAGCCTTAGTTGGGGCAAAACTGTGAAGTGTGCCTCTCCATTTCCTTCCTCCAGGGCCCTTCCCACTTATATGCCCAGTAACCTCAAATAGCCCAGGGTCTTGTTTGGGCAGGGGAGGAAAATCTATTAAACTCACTCACACTCAAGTGTAAATGACTCATATGTCCTATCCGGGTTCCTTTCAAATTGCAGCAGTTTTGCAGAAAGTGGGCAGTATTTTAGTGGTGGGATTTTGGGTACAGTGGCCCCTACATGGGACAGTGTTTTCAGCTCCTAGAAGGCTATCCTCTCTTGTCCCTAAATCATATGTCCTATTCAGGCAAAGTCAAAGTCATTCTATCTGCCATTATGTGATACAGACCAAGTCAGCACCAAATTCTTTGGGCTTCTATGTTCTAGGCTTCAAGTGGACTCTCATGGCTGGAGCATGTTGGTCCCAGGGCATCTTCTGGTACCCTCCCAATTCTAATCCAGCCCCAACTAGTTTGGAGATGGTGAAAAAGAGTTCGAAACGGCAGTAATGGAGAATTAATTTGGCCAGGCTAAGGTTATTTTAAGTGTTCATTTGGGAAAGTAGTCAGAATATTTTCATTAATTCTTCCTTCGCTCTGCCCGCCCTCCTGCCATCCACTGGAAATAACATTTCGTCAGGTACAGTTTTTCATTTTTAGAAGACCGGTGTTCTTTTACTCAATTTATTTATCTAGCAGAGCCCTGATGTGATGTAATTTTAAGGAAGGACAACACTGAGTTCATATAATTATTTCTTAATATTTCAAAGCTCCCTTGGTTAATGTGTTTTTGGGGACAAGCTGTTAAATCATTAGGGACGGTGTGTGGCGGCCTTTATCTAAGCAGCAGCTAATGCCGACTTGAGCTGTTGGGCCCAGAGATGATCCTGGCCTGAACCCCCCATTAGCACGCCGGGCGTGGGCTGGTCACCGCCTGCCTAACAGGTCTTGTTACTAAAACTATGTTTAATGAGTGTGATGATAATTGAACATTTTTTATTTTAAAAAGAAAACTAAAGGAAGTTTCCCTCTCAAACTGTATGGTGTGCTCTGGGAGCTGAGGAAAATTCTAGATGCCGGAATCTGCCAGTGACTCATGGGCTCCCTCAGAGGTGCCACTTTATTGTGAGGAAATAAATGGTGGAGTGAGAGCAGTATGAGTCAGAATAACAAAATAAAAATTACCCTGCTGTGATTCCAGAGAAGAGAACCAGGAGCAAGCTGTGACAGGCACAGGGAGAGGAGCTCCATCTGAGGATGCCTTTTCTACTACACGGCCATCTTAGTCACCTTGGGCTGCACCAGAGACTCCAGAGACCAGGGACTCGGTGGCTTAAACAACAGGTATTTTTTTCTCAAAGTTCTGGAGATTAAGGTACCAGCATGCTTGGGTTCTGGTGAGGACCCTTGAAGACAGCTGTCTGCTCATTGTAGCCTCACATGACAGGAAGAGGAAGCTCTGGTGTCTCTTCCTCTTCCTGTAAGGGCACTAATCCCATCCTGGGCACAGCATCCTCATGATCTCATTTAAACTTAATACTTCTCAAGGGCCCAAAGTGTTAACCCAGTAACGTTGAGGGTGAGGGCTTCAACATATGCATTGGGCAGACTGGGGTGAGGGGAAACAAACATTCCATCCACCACAACAGAACTACTAAAAAACGTAATGAGGTGCTCCTGCAATAAGGAATTCCACGTCATCGGTAGTGTTCAAGAAGAGGCAGGAAGACTATGGTTATACCCTTTCTAGAAGAAATTGGGTAGTTTACTTCCCAATTCCCTTCCTAAGATAATGTTCCCTTCATTATTCTGTGTTTCCATACAGAAATGGGAAACACAGGTGCCAAGGATTCAGGTTGAGCTGTTGGTGGAAGGATTGCTACCAAGAATGGTGCTCAGGGTCAGGAATGATAGTCAGGTTGGACATATCTGTTGAGGGGAATGGGGACCAGCCATGAAACCATGAGCACAATTGCAAACATCTAAGTTGTCACAACCTTGCTGTGCTGTCTTATAGGTAGGACACCTGGTTACTTGCAAGTAAAGAACAGTTCTCCCAATGGACTAATGTGTGTGAAGAAAAAAAGAGCCACAAGTCTAGAAATGACACCATCCTGGTCATAAGCGTTATCAGTCTTTTTTGTAGACATTAAACAATTTCATATTTTTCATACTTTTTTTTATCTGGGAGCACTAAAATTACTTCAAAAACTGAGTACTTACCATGATGTGAGGTGATTTCAACCTTTTCTAAAGTTTTTCCTTTTTTAGCATCTCATGTTGATTAGAATTGAGCTATTTCTGTCCAGACCAGTGATAGTGGACCCTGGTTGATCAGACATGGTGGTTTCATGAAATGCACATCGATACCTTCTGAGAGAAATAGTCAACCTCAGCACAGCCATCATTGCCTGGCTGTGTGCACACATGTGCGTGCGCTCTGTCTCTCTCTCTCTCATTTTGGGTCCCAGCAGCCTTGACCCCACTCCCTTGTCCTGACGAGCTAAGGTGAAGTGCACAGAGACTTCTGCTGAGCTGGATCTCTCTTCGTCACCTGAATTCTCTCTGTTGGAGTTGCTGTCATTTTGTCACCTTAGTGACATCTTAATGCAGCCCCATCTGCATGGACTGGTGACAATGACATGCTTATGATTCTCTTCTAAGAGGTCAAGTCATATTCAAGGGGAAAAGAAGGCAGCCTCACTCTTAAAGAAATATACACATACACAGATGGAGCAACTTTTTAAAATTTCGGTTTATCTTCCCTTTATCTCTTCTCTAAGACATACTCGTGATTCTGTTTCCTTTTCCATGTAATGTTTTCAATGAAATCTTGATTAAATGTATGGCTATTTGTACATATGTAAATTTATGACGCTCTCTATGTTACAAATTAAACATATGTAAAAACATAGGAAGAAAGGAAAAATAGATGAAACTCACTAGAAATAACTTGTTTTGTAAAGGAAAAGGAAATGGAAGAGGTAGGTGAGCTAGTACACATTTGGGATTTTTGAAGTCTGTCCTTATATGGGACAGTCTTCTCTGAGCTGGGCTTTGGGGAGAGAAGGAAATCACCTGGACAAGAAAGGTGGATAGTTAAAGGTCAAATGGCTAAGACAGTGTCTTGCCAAAAAGAAAGTGTATACATAAGACAACTTCCTAATAGATTGTTTATTCCAAATTAGGTTTCCAAATAAGGCCAAGGTATGTGACAAATGAAAATGCCGCATGTGTTCAGCATCTTTTGCAATAATGGTATCTTCAGTCAGTGCCATGTGTGCCACCCTTAGAAGAAGTGGACTTAATGGAATTGAAGTACACCATCCAGGGGTCAAGGAAACACTAAATACATTTAAATCAATTTAACAGCCACCACTCTTTACATATTTTTTAAATCACCTCCTACTGGAGAAGGTAAATCCAATGAACTTAGGAAAAGGGTACTAAGAAATCCAATCTACCGTTGCTGCTTTGTGAAGCTAAATGTAAATGATTTTTAGACTGTTCGATGCAGGGGAGTCTCTGTACCAATAAGACCTCCAGTAGTATTGATAATAGAAAATGAACTTGACCTCCAGCACAGGCACACCTCTCACTGTCAGAGAAAATGTGAACACTCACCTGTCCTGGCTGACAGATCTATATCTCATTTCTAGATTTTTATGCTTAGGGAGTATTATTTGACATTTGTTAGGTGCTATTTAGGAAATGAAGGAATGTCCACAGTATTTGTAGTAATATGATACTTTCCCTCAGAAAATCTTAAAAATGTTTCATGATTATTATAGAACTTCCATTTTAAAAACAAGATTGACCCTCGGTGAGGTGACACAGAATGTTGAGAGTGCAGGTTTGCCTCTCTTTCCCTCTGTCTCCTGTGATGCTTGGGGAGTGGGAAGCTACTCAACCTTTGGTCACGGGTGCAGTGTCTGCAGTTCACAGCCAACAACTATGTGACAGAACTGGGGATATTTAGCCCGGGGAAGAGAGGATTCCAGGAGACATGGTTACTATCACCAAATCTGTGAAAGGAGTTGTGGAAGAGAGCAGATGAGGGAGCTAACTTTTACTGAGTAACTACAACCTCACAGCCAGTAGTTAAGTGGCAAGGCCAGACTTAATTCTATACAACTAAAACAATCTTAAAGTTCTTCCATAAGCCAAGATTATTCCACATGGTTCCATGGGTAAAACTGGAGTCAGGAGACAGAAATTGCAAGGCAGTGGCTTTTATTTCACTTGACATAAGAGGGAGGTTCTGAGCTTCATAGTGGTTGGGAGATGGCAGGGTCAGGGTGGAGGTTGCCGGGTTGTCCTTCTAGAAGCTTCTGGATGCCGGCTCAGCATGGCTCATCAGTTCCCAGCAGATGTCCCACAGGATGCCCTGTCTGAGGACTGGCAGAGGTGTAGAGAAACAATGGCAACGGGAGCAAGACGTGGGCTCAGTGGTTGAACGAGTTTCTCAAAATGCTCAGCTGAAACATGTCACTCCCTGGAGAATTTCCCTAAAAGTTTCACGTACTAATTGTGATTTATGAATCTGCAACATGGGGATCGATAAAATGGAGAACTTATCTGACCTTGAAACCTCTTTCTCCTGGAATGTCTTCAGGGACTAATGCTCCAAAGAATGCAACCAGAAATCACGATGGTGGAACATGACAAACACCCTGTAAGAGTGAGGTCAAAGGACCTTCCAACCTCTGGCATTTCTTCCACTCATTCATTCACTCATTCATTCACTGAACAAGAATTGCTGTGTATATTCCTGGTGCCGCCTCCCAGCCGGGCACTAGGGACACAAAGGTAAGTGAGAGCTTATCTTCTACCTCTCCTCCCAACCCTGGGCGGCTTCCCCCGCTACTCCTCGTTCACACCATGCCACTCCAGCCTCTTGGGCCTCCTTTCTGTTCCCAAAACACTCCAGGGACTCTCAGGTTTTTGGACTGCCTGTCCTGCACCCCAGAAGGCTCCTTCCAACGTGTCTGCATGGTCAACTTAGATGCCTCCTGCGGGCTCCGTGTTCTGTCATTTGTGCAGCCTCCCTGCCTCCTCCCCCGAGCATCTCTGTCCCCCCACCCTATTCTAATAGTATTATTCATAGTGCTTATCACCTTCTAGCATGCAATGGAATTAACCTTATTGCTTTTATTGTTGTCCATCTCCCCCACTAGAACGTAAGCTCTATAAGAGTAAGATCTCAGTCTGTTTTATGCACTGATATATCCCAAGCATTTAATATAGCTCTTATGGCAGAATAGGTGCTCAATAAATAGTGACTGAATGAATGAGTGAAACGCACAGTTTCTATTCTCAGGGAAGTGATTCTATGAATCCCCAAGTAGACAGAAAACTTGTGGAATTCATTATTTGAGGGCTTATTTTACCTACCTAGGCATCCCTTGGAGATAGTGCAGGTTTGCTTTTGGATGGGACCATTGAAATAAAACGAATATCACAATAAAGAGTCAGATAAATTTTTTGGTTTCTCAGTATAAATAAAAGTTATTTACACTACACTGTAGTCTATTAAGTGTGCAATCACATTACGTCTAAAAATGGACATATCTTAATTAAAAAATTTATTGCTAAAAATTGTTAATGATCATCTGAGCCTTCAGCAAGTCTTAATGGCTCACCGGTGGACAGTCTTGCCTTGAGGTTGGTGGCTACTGACTGATCAGGGACGTGGTTGCTGAAGGTTGGGGTGGCAATTTCTTAAAATAAGACAACAGTGAAGTTTACTGCACCAACTGACTCTTCCTTTCACAAAAGATTTCTCTGTAACATACAATGCTGTTTGGTAGCATTTTAACCACAGTAGAATTACTTTCAAAATTGGAATCAATCCTCTCAAACTCTGCTGCTGCCTTATCAACTAAGTTTATGGAATATTCTAAATCTTTTGTTGTCGCTTTAACAATGTTTAGAGAGAGCATCTTCACCAGGAGTAGATTCTATCTTAAGAAATAACTTTCTTTGCTCATCTATAAGAAGCAACTCCTCATCTATTCGAGTTTTATCCTGAGATTGCAGCAATTCAGTCACCTCTTGAGGCTCCACTTCTGATTCTAGTTCTCTTGCTGTTTCCACCACATCTGCAGCTACTTCCTCCACTGCATCCTTAAACCCCTCAAAGTCAACCATGAGGATTTAAATCAACTTCTTCCAAAATGTCTATTAATGTTGATATTTTGACCTCCTTCCATGAATCACGAATGTTCTTAATGGCATCCAGAATGGTGAATCCTTTCTGGAAGGTTTTCAATTTACTTTGTCCAGATACATCAGAGGAATCACTATGGCACTTATAGCCTTACAGAATGTATTTCTAAATAATAAGACTTGAAAGTTGAAATGACTCCTTTATCCATGGGCTGCAGAATGGATGTTATGTTAGCAGGCAAGGAAACAACATTCATCTTCTGATACATCTCCATCAGAGCTCTTGGGTGACCAGGTGCGTTGTCAATGAGCAGTAATCTTTTGAAAGCAATCTTTTTATGTGAGCAGTAGGTCTCGACATTGGGCTTACAATAGTCAGCAAACCTTGCTAAAAACAGATGTGCTCTCATCCAAGCTTTGTTGTTCCATCAGTAGAGCACAGACACAGTAGAGTTAGCATAATTCTTAAAGGCCCTAGAATTTGGGGGATGGTAGATGACCATCAGCTGCAACTTAAAGTCACCAGCTGCATTAGCTCAAAACAAGAGAGTCAGTCTGCTATCTTTTGAAGTTTTAAAGTGAGGCATTGACTTATTTCCTGTGTAGCTATGAAAGTCCTACATGGCATCTTCTTCTAGTAGAAGTCTATATGTCTACATTGAAAATCTATTGTTTAGTGTGGCCACCTTCATCAATGATCTTAGCTAGATCCTGGGTAACTTGCTAAAGCTTCTCCATCAGCAGTTGCTGCTTCACCTTGCTCTTTTATGTTATGGAGACGGCTTCTTTCCTTAAATCTCATGAACCCACCTCTGCCAGCTTTAAAACTTTTCTTTTGCAGCTTCCTCAACTCTCTCAGCCTTCATAGAAAGGAAGACAGTTAGGACTTTGCTCTGGATTTGGTTTAAGGGAATGTTGTGGCTGGTTTGATCTTCTATCCCAACCACTCAAACTTTGCATATATCAGCAATAAGGGTATTTCACTTTCTTATCATTCCTGTGTTCACTGGAATGGCACTTTTAATTTCCTTCAAGAACTTTTCCTTTGTGTTCATGACTTGGCTAACAGTTTGACACAAGAAGCCTAGCTTTTGGCCTGTCTCAGCTTTCCACACGCCTTCCTCACTAAGCTTCATCATTTCTAGCTTTTGATAAGTGAGAGACACGCAACTCTTCATTTCACGTGAATGCTTAGAGGGCATGGTAGGGTTATTAATTGACATAGTTTCAATACAAAATGTCTCATGGAATAAGGTGACCTGTAGAGAGGAAGACAGGCAGGGAAATGGCTGGTCAGTGAAGCAGTCAGAACACACACGACATTCATCAGTTAAGGTTGTGTCTTTTGTGGGCACAGTTCCTGGTGCCCCACAACAATGA
Organism: Cheirogaleus medius; assembly: GCA_008086735.1. Taxonomy (NCBI): domain Eukaryota; kingdom Metazoa; phylum Chordata; class Mammalia; order Primates; family Cheirogaleidae; genus Cheirogaleus; species Cheirogaleus medius. The sequence continues at coordinate 12,368,400 of VBSM01002937.1, forward strand.
CAATAGCAACATCAAAGGTCACTGATCACAGATCACCATAACAGATATAATAACAATGAGAAGGTGTGAAATATGGGGAGAATTACCAAAATGTGACATAGAGACACAAAGTGAGCACATGCTGTTGAAAAAATGGCGCCAATAGACTTGCTCGATGCAGGGCTGCCATAACCTTTCAATTTGTAAAAAAAAATTGCAATATCTGCAAAGTGCAGTAAAGCAAAGCACAATAAAATGAGGTATGCCTGTGTTGTAGTTGGCCAAAGTTTACGGTATGTGCCTCCACAAAGAACTGGTTTTCAAGGAACTATATATACATACGATGTTTTCAATATCAAAAGTATACTCGCTGCAATATAACCTTTTTTGTGTGTTTGTTTGTATGTTTTTTGATGATTCAGAAAGCACCTGGGGAATATTTCAATAGGAAGGTAGTGATCTGTACATCAGAGATCATGATGCAGCAAGACTGTACATAGGATAAACAAGAGGGGTCTAGATCTGCTATCCCCTAATGCTTTTTCTAGAAATCGTTTTTCTTAACCAATTCTGATTGCCAGAACATTCCCTTGCCCTTTCTATCGCCTTTAGTAAAAGTACAGTTGAGAGTAGTGTTGAAGTTTTCACTGCTACACTGTCTGAAATATTGTTGTGCTATGGATCATGGTGTGAGAGAAGTAGGAATACACCACGGCCAGCCTCTCTCCTCTCTCTGCCATGAGCACCAATGCTTCCATCCTCATCCTCACTGTTTGATATCTTATTGTTGGAGCTGAGAAACTTCTGGGTGGCCTGGCTGCTGGGAAATAGAGATAACTTGGAATCAGGTAAGTTTCTGCATAAACTGATGCATGGAGTGAGTATGAAGTATGCCAGAGAAGGAGGAGGGAAAACAAAACAAAACAAAACAGTCCCTGTGTTTGATCTTCCCAGCAAAGCAACATTGCCAGTTGACTCAAGGAGTCAGTGGGAAGATGTCATCAATATTCCAGGGAAGAGGACTAGTTTCTGGGAACCCCAGGAACAGGTAGGAAAACACGTGTTAGGTAGGAAGTAGAGAGGAGTGTTAAAATTATTACTATTATAAGAGCATCACTCTTACTTGTTTTTGCGTACTTGGCCCTGCAATGGGTCACCTAGGTGAAGACACAGAGTTTAGCTGAATAAAAAGATTCAGAAAACCATGATGAAGTGAATTTCTTTCTTATATATCAAATGCTACAAGGGGTCGGTTGATAAATATGGAATCGGGAACCCTGGCAGCTAAAGACGCAGGTATTTCCAAAATCATCAGAGAACTGAGTTCACAAATGACTGCTTCAGGACACTGACATCACTAGCAGAAAGTTCATTCTAACTTGCAGGTGTGTTTGATTATAACACCGACTCCTACTACCAACACCATTAACACCAACATTTACCAGGAATCAAGGCCTGGACTCATTTTTTTCCCATGTATTAATTTAATTCATTATTAATGTAATCCTCATAATGGTCCTATGATATAAATATTACCATCCCTGTTTTACAGACAAGAAAAACGAATCTCAGAGATATTGAGTCTCTCATCCCAGGGCATGCAGCTGGTTGGTGGCCAGTCTGGAATTCAAACCTAGGTTCCACCTAGGCCAAAGAGTGGCACTTCATAGGAAATGGTGTTTATGTCCATGGACAAAAATGGGCTTCTTATGAGGAAGGTCAACTCTGGAGTTTAGGAAAAACAAAACAAAATAGTCCCTGTGTTTGATCTTCCCAGCTGCCCTCTGCCCAGCTTGGTTTGTGGGTTTTTTTATAGAGCACTGTACTTATTCTTCTAGAGTCCCTTGTAATCTTGGATGTGTTATTTAACCTGCCTGAGCCTTAATTTCCTCTTTTGCTAGAACGAAGCTATTGCATTTAACACTCTGATATTTTTTTCTACCTTTAGCATTCTGATTTTATTCAACATCTGTATCTGCTGTGCATCAAACGTTCTAGCCACTGTTGGAGACGCAGGATTGAACATGGGGGGACTTGCAACCTCAGGGATCCCCACTGGGCCCTGAGCTTTTCCAGAGAAAATAGTATGTCATTGATTTCTGCACCTCTGCCCGGCCCCTTCTCATGCCTGATTCACTGCCCCCATGTTATAGATGCTCAATGCATGTTTATCATAATTACATGGAAGAAGGGAGCTAGTCATGATAAGTTGTATAAAACAATGCAGCCAGTACCCTAGAAGTAATACAGTATAATGAGCTGGGCCATAGGAAAAGGAAATTAGTAACCAGCTGCAGCGATCAGGAGTGATGCTTCAGGAGGACTCCGTGGAGGAGTTGGCTCTGATCTTGAAGGAAAGGCAGGGCCATCATGGGCAGAGATGGGCCACATAAGGCAATTTTGGAGACAGGACAGTTCCCTGTTATCTTGGACTTTTCTCTGCCAAGTGGGGCTCATGAGAGAGTGCAGCAGCACACGAGATTAGAAAGGAGGGTGGGGCTGAATTATTAAGAGCCTTAAATTTTTGAGCTTAGGATTTTAGACTGTTCTGGAGGAAACGAGGCACCATGGAGGGTTTTAAAGACAGAAGTGGTATCAGCAGTTATGTCAGATTGAAATTCAACCACAGCCGGGTGTTGTGTGAGGCACCGTCATATGTGTTTTTTAATTTAATCTTATTTAATTTATGACTCCGAACAACTCTGTAAATTAGATAGTTTTATTGTGTGTTAATTACATCTCAATAAAGCTAAGTAATAAAAACACCGATCTCTATTTATGAGACGAGGCAATACAAGGTCCCTTGAAAAAAACAACCCAAAACATAAAGGTCTTCTAAAGCTTCATTTTAACGTTTGTGGGATGCCCTTCTTCACCTTCAATAAATTAAAAAAAAAAAAAGAAGGAAGGAAGGAAGGAAGAAAGGGGAGGGAAGGAAGGAGAGAAGGAGGGAGGCTTCTTATTTTTACGATCACATGCCCTCTTTTCCAGCTGTACGGGAAGAAATCATGGCAGATGCAGAGCCAACTACTGTCTGAGTTCATCTCAGGTCAAGTGGACCATTACTGAACTTCAGAGTTGTATAACAAAAATCACTTTCTTTCCATAGTCATCTCTTTAGGTGTATGAGGATTTTTTTTTTTTTTTAGCTGTCTGGATTCAATTTGACAGTTTCTTAAATTCCATGTATTCTGCGTGCCCACGCAAGCTATGGATGGTAGATGCCTTTTTCTCTGAAGGTGGGAACTGTAGGATTGGCAACACTGTTGTTAAAGCCAGTTCATTCAGGAAGATTGCTTCCCATGGGACACACCTCTAGAAGTTAGCTGAGTGTGTTAAAGAGATTTATTCCCGGACAAATTGGCTTATAAATATGAACCAACCCATAAAAGGCAATCCACAGGGCGAGTCTCGAGGGAACTATTCTTTCTACGTTAGGGGCTGGTTTTTATGAAAGTCCTAATAGGTAGCTCCTTTTCCTACTACCAGTCTTGAGTATTTTAGTTCCCACTGAATGTGACTGTTTCTCTTAATTTACTTAATACAGTAGTCCCCGAGGGCTTGTAAACCCATAATGGGACAATTGAGTTTAGGAGGTCAAGAAAACTGACACAGAGAGAGGCTTTATAATTCTGCAAGCAACTTTTTATTGGCTAAAATATCTTAAAATACCATCTTAATTGTCTTTTGAGGGAGGGTTCTCTTGTCTGGTCGCCCACTGAGGGATGGCTGATGAGATGGAGCCGGCCCAGCCCATCTGCGTCGAGCAAGCGTGGAATCCATCCTTCAGCTCTTCATTAAAGAAGAACTTCTAGGAAGTGAATGGAGATGAGAAAGTTGTAGTCAGGTTAACATGCAATAAAAAATGTAAAAAGCCATTCAAGGACTTTAATTTCAATCCTAATGCAAGGCTCTCACTTCAAGTGCATCGCTTTAAATGTCTTGAAACACTGCACATTATCCTTTTTTTTTTTTTGAAATTTCATTTGTTGTTAGTTTCTGACTGCTACTAACACTAAAAACCCTTAGAAAACTCCCATAAGCTGTGTTTTTCAGAGAAGCGGGGTTAGAGATTCTGCTCTGTGGTGTTCACGGGAAATGGAGCAAGAGATGGCTCTGGAAGCAGGAAAGCAGGAATGCCAGTCCCTAGGAGTGGGGCTGCCTCCTGCGAGTTTGTTTCTGGGAGTCTATAGCAAACGATGCCCAGATCACTGTGGTTGTTTACTCTTCTCTTGATGATAACCACTTCTTCCCACCTCCAAGTCCCTGAATCTGAAGCTCTTTATAGATTGGATGAGCCTAAACCTCACCCAGCAGCAGCTATAAGAACAAGAGCAAGGGTTAGAGTGACCTGAGATACCTGTTCAATTGCTGTAACCACAAGAGAGGGTTCAAGGTCTTTCTAGCAAAGGCATCTTGCGCCTGGATTTTATACAGAATTAGAACATGTGGGTGTTCACTCAAAGACTGTCAAGGAAAACCAGAGAGCAGTGGCCACGGTGCCAGTTCCAGCTTTGTTCCTTTCAGCCAGACAGCTTCCTCGGGGAGCCCGGCAGAAGTGCACCCTTGGCTACCGGGGTCCTTCCTTTGCAGCACCTGCCATTCTGCAATACTCCTGCCTCTCCTGGCTACGGAGCCAGAAGGCTCTAGAATCCCTCCTTGGAGCAAGGACAGCCTGAGGGGTTGGAGAATTCCGGAGGACCACAGAGAGATGGGGCAGTTCACCTGTTGGGATGAGGGCAACCAGGGCCAATTGCTGGGCGTCCCCCAACTGAACGGGAGGTGGGCTCATGTCCTTTGCTCTGTCCTAGCTGGGGAAATGGATCTGGTGGGTGTAGCTAGGAGATTTAGAACCACAGATGGTTATGAGCAGATAGACCTTCTCAGACCCATCTGGATGTTGGTAAGGACTCAGGATAGTTTCCACAGTGGATCCCCATACATAGGCCTTGGAATGAGCCAGAATGCCACCTCCTCCACTCACCTCCCTGAAGCTCCGTTTCCTTATCAGTAAAATTCCACCTTGCTAACATTACTTAATAGTCACTCAGCGCCGAGCACTGTTATAAGTGCTTTAAATGCATTAACTCATGTAACCCGCATATCTGCCTTATGATGTAGACTACAATCTGTGAGCTTCATTCCACATACGGAGACGCCAAGGCACAGAAGGGCTGAGTAACGTCCCCCAAGTCACACAGCTAGCAGATGACAGAACAGGGATTTGGATTCAGGGAGGCCGGCTCTGGCGTCCATGCTGTGGACACCTCTTCACCTTGCTTCTGCAAGATCGCATGAGATTGCAAACTCATAGGCACTCCATGAGTAATAATTATCATCATTGCACTGAGTTACTAAAATGAGCCCCTACCCCTTGAGCACGGTTTTCTAGAAAAAGCTAGAAATCCACGTCACCATGTTCGCTTTTAGACCTGTAGACTCCAAACTTTATGATCATACTGGGTTGTTATAAAACATACTTGGGTTAGTTATAAAACATTCTTGAGCATGGAATATGTATATGTACATATATTTATCAGTATATGGACTAGATAAATATTCTATCGTACACGTGACCACTATGAAACATGCAGAAAACAGAAATTAATTTAGAAATAACAAAAAATAATTTAAAAAATAGGAGAGTTCAAATACTGACATACCTTGGAGATATTGCGAGTTCGGTTCCACTCCACGTCAATAAAGCGGATACCGTAACAAAGTCAGTCACACAAATTTTTTGGATTAGGCTTTGGCTTAAGGCAATGTTGTGGCTGGTTTGATCTTCTATCCAGAACACTCAAGCTTTCTCCATATCAGCCATAAGGCTGCTTCGCTTTCTTATCATTCCTGTGTTCAGTGGAGTAGCACTTTTAATTTCCTACGAGAACTTTTCCTTTGCATTCACAACTTGGCTAACTGTTTGGCCCCCTTTTGGCCTGCTTTGGCTTCAGGCATGCCTTCCTTACTGAGCTTAATCATTTCCAGCTTTTGATTTGAAGTGAGAGACTTGTGACTCTTCCTTTTACTTGAACACTTAGAGGCCATTGTAGGGTGAGTAATTGGCCTGATTTCAATATTGTTGTGTCTCGGGAAATAAGGAGGCCTGAGGACAGGGAGAGAGAAGGGAGAATGGCTGGTTGGTGGAGCAGTCAGAACACACATGGCATTTATCGATTAAGTTTTCCATCTTACATGGGTGCAGTTCACGGCACTCCAAAACATTTACAAAAGTAACATCAAAGGTCTCTGAGCACAGATGACCGTCACAGATATAATGATGAAAAAGATTGTAATATTGTAAGAATTACTAAAATGTGACACAGAGACGCAAAGTGAGCACAGGTTGTCAGAAAAAAAATGGCACCGATAGACTGAACTTGATGGAAAGTTGCACAAACCTTTAACATTGTAAAAATTGTAGTATCTGCAAAGTGCAATAAAGTGCAACGCAACAGACCAAGTTGTGCGTGTAATTTATTCCAGCTCTTTAGGGGTTTATCTTGTTGCTCTATTTGGAAGACCACCAAAAAGCTCACGTTTTCCGTTTTGCCCATATGATCGAAGAGAAGGTCTGAGGGCCTCCACCTCACCACGCTGACTCTAATTCTTCCAGTTCCGGTTCCAACCCAGCCATGAGACAGCACAGTGGGCCCCTTGGGTGGCACCAGCGTCAGTCACAGGCAGATCTGTGAACTCAGCAATTTCAACCCCTCTTGTTCCCTACCCCTCATCAGCACCCTGCTCCTGGGCTTGCTCAGAAGTCCAGTGGCGACTGGCCCCTTCCTCTGCTTCCCCCTGCTCTGCACACAAATATCTAACATCCATCAACCTACTAGAACTTAAGTCTCTCACTGGGGTGATTGCATTTTGAGCCTTATCTCCATTTAAACTTCCAAAGGCTCATTTTCCTCAACAGCCAAATGGGGATGTTAATTCCCTGTGTGTGTGATCACACCTAGCATGCTACCTAGCCTGGGCCGGGCGCTCAGCAGGGCCCATGCATGGCCAGGGAGGCTGAATCTAGAAGGGCAGAGTCTGTTCTCCCTTATAGGGGAGTAAATAAAAAGAAACATTACCCTGAAATGATGCCATATACTGCTAAACCCCATTCTAGCTGAGCAGCGCTAACTTCCGGAGGCTTCTACCCGCAAGAGACTTGGTGTGAGTGGTAGCGAGATGGGGATGCTGCCTTTGGCTTCCTCATTTGAAGAGGGGGCCCTGTCAGTGACTCCTTCTAGCTTAGTGTCCCAAACCTCACTGCACACACGGGCATCCGCTCCCTTCCTCCCCGAAGCCCCTTCCACCGCTGGACCTCCCTGACCACGCATGAGGGCGGGCCAGGCCAGGCCAGAGAAGGAAGGCGGGGGAAGGCTGCCCCGCAGGACCGAAGGGCAGCTGTTTATATTATAATTAAGGTTTTACAGCATAAACTGAAATGTAGTTTGACTATTCCAACAAGGCACTGGAGGTAATTACCACTGCTAGAGGCATTCTCCACTGCCAATTATTTCCCTTCCTAATTGAATAACTTAGGCCACATTGTACAGGGAAAAGGAGTTGCTTTCACATGTGGACGTTCCTTCAGAGGCCTCCGAACGGCGCAAAGCTTAACACTCTCAGTCCCAATCCTTTCCAAACATCCTTTCCTAAGAGTATATCATAGAGGTGAAGAACATTAGTATTAGCCCTGGGTTCCACCACTTACTAGCTTGGGGAGATTAAACCCTCTGCGTTTATCCTATACAATGGGACTAAAGAAGTACAGGTACATCTTGTTTTATTGCACTTGGCTTTATAGGGCTGCACAGATGTTGCATTTTTTTATACATTAAAGATTTGTGGCAACCCTGTATCAACAAGTCTATCCGCACGGCGCCATTTTTCCAACTGCAGGTGGTCGTTTCCAGTCTCTGTGTCACGTTTTGGTAATTCTCATAATACTTCAAATTTTTTCATTATGACGTCTGTGATGGTGGTCTGTGATCGGGGATCTTTAATGTTACTATTGTAATTGTTTTGGGGCGCCATGCACTGCGCCCACATAAGATGGAAAACTTAACCAATAAATGTCGTGTGTGTTCTGACTGCTCCACTGACCAGCCATTCTCCCATCTCTCTCCCTCTCCTCAGGCCTCTTTAGTCCCTGAGACACAACAATATTGAAATCAGGCCAATTACTCACCCTACAATGGCATCTAAGTGTTCAAGTGAAAGGAAGAATCGCACATCGCTCCCTTCAAATCAAAAGCTAGAAATGATTAAGCTCAGTGAGGAAGGCATGTGGAAAGCTGAGAAGGCTGGAAGCCGGGCCTCTCGTGCTAAATAGTTAGCTAGCTTGTGAATGCAGAAGAAAAGTTCTTGAAGGAAATTAAAAGTGCTACTTCAGTGAACACACAAACGATAAGAAAGCAAAACAGCCTTATGGCTGATAGGGAGAAAGTTTGAGTGCTCTGGGTAGAAGATCAGACCAGCCACAATGTTCCCCAAAGCCAAAGCCTAATACAAAAAATATCTGTGTGACTCTCTTTATTGTGATTTTTGCTTTATTGCAGTGGTCTGGAACCGAACCCGAGATATCTCCGAGGTAAGCTTGTGTGGATTTCGGGGCACTGTTGTGGGGATCAAATGAAATAATGGCATCAGGTCCTGGCACGTGGGGAACATTCAATAATTCTGACTTACCGATGTGGTTCCAACAGAGGGCGTGAGCACGGAGGGGCAAGTGCTGCTCTCTTCCCTGCACAGATGGGGGACACAGAGGCAGAAAGCACACCTCAGTTCCCCGTGAGACCAGCAGCTGATAGAGAGCACGCCTCCTTGGCTTAAAAGCGATGACTTCCTTTGAGTTGCAGAGGAATGGCCTCTCCCAAGAAGGCTGGGCAGACCCCCAAGACATCCAGTCCTGGGTGGGGTTGTCACTCTCTCCCCCTCCTCTGTGTCCTTACAAAGTGCCCGGCATCATGTACAGCACTGTCAGGGCTCCTGGAGTCCCAGGGCAAGCCCGCGATTAATATCACATGCATTTGTAGAGTGCTTTCAACTTTTTAAATTGTATTCTACTCTCATCTCCTTCGATCATCGCTACCACCTAGAAAAGAAAAATATCCCTCCTGGTTTACAGATGAAGAAATGGAGGCTGAGAGAGAATAAATAAATCACGTCAGCTCAATCAAGGACTCAAACACAGGTCTCTGTCTCCAATTTTTCTCAGTGCTTGGCAGGAAGGAGGTCAGTTCGGCTCCCGGGGTTCACCACACACTCCCTCCCGAGTGCTCAACTCTTTTGCTATTGAAATTATACAGTGTGTTTAAAATATCTCAACAGCTAGAGAAAGCGATTCTCAAACAGCAGTGTGAGCACGAGTATCTTGGGGAACGTGTTTCAAAATGCAAATTCTGGGGCCACACTTCCAGGAATTCTGATTCCCTGCATCTGAGAGGGGGCCCAGGAATCTGAAGTTTAACAAGGTCTCTTAGGTTTCTCTGATTTCAGTGGTTCAAAGACCACATTCTTGAGAAACAGCGGACTCAGGGAACCTAGGTAGGACAACAGAGGCCTGTGAGATGCCACATATAGGACCCCAGTGAATTGATTTAACCTTTCTGAGTATTAGTTTCCTTATATGCAAATGAAGACAATAGTATTTACTTCTAAGGGGGTTTGTGAGAGTTAAATGAGATAATGCATGTGAAGTGTGGAGCTCAATGCCTGGCACATACCAAGTGCTCAGTGCTATCCGTGTCATAATTGTCAGCATCACCGTTGCTGTTGTCAGGGATATTATTGAAACACAGCCAGACTGTGTGTTACTCAAGGGATAAATGCCTATAGCTTGAAACCTTATCATTTGAAGTCATTAAATCTATAGAAAATTGGAATATAAAAGCAACACAAATAGGATTTGATAAATTTAAATCATTTTTTAATAAGACTGACTCATTTATCCTCATTTAACTGCCTTGGGTGGTGGTGTTGGCAACTGCTTGGACAAATAGGAGTTTATTCTCTAATTAGCAGACACTGATTAATGGCGGGAAAGGGAGGGGGGCAATTGGTGAATAAGCCAAGAGGGGCTTCTTGAGAACTGGCTGTAAATCGTTGTGATCTGCCCAAAAAATCAGCAGCAGACAGCAAAGGGATGGACAAGGATGTACAGTGCCCAACCCCAGACATGCCGAGCCTCCTCCTAGTCACCCTCCATTTTTCCCGGCACTTTGGGGGCATCTCTGGGTGCAAGTGTATCCCAGAAGCCCAGGCCCCTTCCACAGGTCTGACTGATGTCTGAGTGGAAGGAAACGCTGCCCTCTTCTTGCAGAAAGCTTGCCCAGAGCTTGCCCCAGGACTCCTTCTCCAGGTCTCCCCTGGGGAAAAGGAGAAAGAAACTTCAGAAGCAAATAAAACAGATTGAGCTAAGCAATGACCTACAGACTGTCAGTGATGGGACCTCCCTGCCCCCACCACTTAGAATTCGGTAGAAATTCCTAGTGAAGTGCAAAGTGAGCGTGTCAGCAAGGACTACCCAAGGCTGGCCTGGGGCTGGTGGCCTGAACTTGGTCAGAGAGGCACCCGGAAATCTATCATTTCACCCAGGCCACTTCCCTCTATTAGTGAGGCCAACTAGACACCAGAAACAAAATTTCTGATTGGAGAAGGCCCAGAAATACTCTTGGGTGCATTTTGACATCTTGGAGAACATGTTCTGAGAAAGGAGCCTCAGCATGTCCATAGTCCCATAGGATGGGGCAGGTGTATGCACGCCAGTGTTTGAGGTGGGGTGAGTCATGTTTCAACCCTTCCTTTGGAAATCTGAAGCCCACAACCCATTTCTGGGTGAGAGTCATCTTTTATTTGCGCTGTGCAATGAGTGAGCTACCTACATAGTGTGAATTTGGAGACCACGAAAGTCCTACTCCTCCGGAGAATACCCTCTCCTCAAGCATTTCTATCTCCAAATGGTCCTGCTCAGCTACAACATCTGCAGGCCCTAAACTTCTCTGATCTAAGCCCCTGAGATGACACGCTCCACAGAGAAAGGCCACAGAAACAGCAGGTGATGGAGACACGGGTCAGTCCTGCTCTAACTTTTTCTCTGGAACGCCACTCCCCACCTTTATCTTCTCTTCCCATTCTGCTGTTCTCCATGACCTTCATCTGTCTCTGTCACCTGCTCCCTGTGACTTCTTCCATCTCTGGGTCCCACATAGTGCCGGGTCATGGCTGGGCACACAGTGGGCTCCATCCATGCCATGAAGAAATGACACAGGGAGGTGAGGAAGAATGTCCCTAGGTACATTGTCCAGCCCTCGTTTTCCAGAAGGAAACAGACACAGGGAGAGAAAAGCCCGACTGTTAATCTTCTACCCAACATCCAGCTTCATGGTAACCCTCTTTGTACTGCCATGGCTAGCGGGTGGCAGAAAATGCAGAAAAATCACATATTTGCCTGGAAATCTTCTGCCTTTTATGTAAAAACATTCAAAACCATCTTCATGTTTTAGCCTTCCTTTCTCTCTCTCTCCCTGTATCCATTTCTATAATCCCTCCTCTCAAGTGTCCAAACAATGTAGCCAACCACTCTGTCGCCGGGATGCCCTGCAAAGATGCCTTTCTCCCTCCTTCCCACCATCCCCACCTACTCCTTTCCCAGCTGTTCCCTCTGCGACAGGAGGCTCAGGCCTCCACAGCCACCAAGGCCACACGCATGTCTCAGGAGGAGAAATGACCAGGAACAGGAAACGCACACACTGTACCGCCGGGGGACGGTGGCTTCAGACAGGGCAGGAGTGGGCAGGAATGGAGGTTACTCAGCCTCCCTCCAAGCAAGGAGCTGGGAGAGGTTGTCCTTGATGGAGAATTTTATCGGTTTTAATATTATCATTTGGGGAGCTCTGTTAATGAGTTGCCATCCTTCCAAATTATAGCTTCAAGGTTGCATTTGGGCACTAAAGAACTGCTGGCTGCACAAAGTGTCCCTGTTGGTCTGACAATTTCTCATGGTCAGGAAGCTGCACTGGGTGACCCAGGGACCAATGTCCTGTGATCCCCTCGGTACCCTCCCCTGATTGCTCAGGAGCATTTGACACACGATATATTTCATCTGTCTTTTTAGAAGCCCTTTCTTCATTTGGTTTCCAAAAAACCACAAGTTTTTGGTCACCTTCCTACAGCCCACAGCACTCCTTTGCTGGACCTTCCTCCTCTGCCTAATTGCTAACAGTGTGAGTAACTCAGGGCTCAGTCCCTGGACCTCTTTTCTATCTACTCTACCTGCCATTGTCCTCTCTCTCCTTCATGGATTTAAATGTCAAGTTGAATCACAAAAACATCTAATGATCACTCTTTTGCACCTACAACAGTGGCGATTTCAATAGTCCCACCTAACGCAATGTGGACGCTCACTCTCAAATCTGTGTCTCCATCCCCTGACCTCTCCTTGAACTTCAGACTCACTTACCCAACTGCCTACATGACACCTCCACTCGGATGTCTAATAGGCATCTCCAGATGAACCAAAGAAGTTCAGAGCAAGACCCTAGACTTCCCTGTCACATTGGCTTCTCTCACGATCTTCCCCATCTCAGCTAAGAACAACCCCACTCTTTCGGTGGATCCGATCAAAAACCTAGCAGTCACCCTTGCTCCTTCTTTCTCTCACATGCTACAGATGTAAGTCTTGTTAGTTCTAAGCTCACTTCTCACATCTCCACTCCTACCATCCTAGCCCAAACTTCCTAGAGTTGTTTCCTAGATTAGTATAACGGCATCCTAACTGGTTTCTGCTTCTGTGCTTGGGCCCCTATAATCTGCTACCTGTACATTTAATCTGTTACCTGTACAGCAGGCCAGGTAATTGCTCCAAAGCAAAAATCACATCATGCCTTTCTCTCTACCCCAAATCCTCCAATGTCTTCCCATCATGATCAGAATAAATTGTAAAGGCCTTACCCTGCTGATTTCCCAGCTCCTGCCTGCCTCTCTCATCCTCATCTTCTTAGCCTTCTTCACTCAGCTATAAACCAAAGCCTTTGTACCTCCTGCTTCCTCTGCCTCAAACACTCCCACTCCACTCATTCATGCCTCTAGGTATCACCTCCTCTGGAAAGGCTTTCTCAGTAATACTTATCCCTTCATCTCGCTTCATTTTATATACTGACCCCATCATAGTATATTGCATAATAATTTGTTTATGTGTTTATTGTCTATCTACCAACTAGAATCTAAGTTCTCTGAAGGCAAAGATTTTTGTTGGCTTGGCCAACGCCCTCTCCTGGTGCCTAGCACATAATAGATGCTCAATAAATGTATTTGTGAAGTGAACGAATGAATGAATTGATGAATGAATGCGCCAGGCCCCCATCTTTGTACCCTATGAGGGCTCAATACACATTTGATGCTTGAGAACCTTGAGCCAACGGTGTAGTAATGATATGGGATTAGGATTGTACTGAAAAGTGAGTTCATAGTTTTTAGAATGGTTTCCTTAAATATGATAACTCCTAATTCCCTTCCCATCAGGACAGAAGATCCCAGAGCAAGAGGTCACGTCTCTCCTTCCATTTTTGTCCATCCAAAATATTAAGTCTTTGTTCTTCATGCAGTGACCATGACATCCTTAGTGTTGGCCATTGCGGCCATACCTACATGCCCCACCTCCCCAGTAATGATAAAAGTAATAACAGACTTTCATTAAGATCTTATGATGAACCAAACATTGTTCTAAACTCTTTACATATATTATCTCATTTAGATGGCTTAACAACCCTATAAAGCAGGTGCAGATTTGATCTCCACACTTAAATGAGGAAACTGAGGCACAAAAGGGACTAAGTAACACTTCAAAGTTCACATAGCCAGTAAGAGAAAAGGCCAAACGTCTCTGAGGTTTTTAGCTTGGATGGGGTCTCTAAGGATGCTATGCACAGAAAGTCTCACTGTCCCACCCTCACTCCTGTCCAGACTGCCCAAAGCTCTGAAGAATCCCATAAAGACAAGGACAATGAAGATTAAGGGCATCCTATGTTGTAGTGAGAAAGATCCCAGGTCTTGGTACCTACTAAGATGATGTGACTCCACCAAAAGTGTAGCCAAGTCAGTGGCACAATGAGGCTCTATCCCTCATTTGTCCTTTAAGGGCCCTCTGCACCCCTCAGAGCTGGCCCTTCCCCAGTCTCGTTGAAAGACACGTGTTTGCCTCACACCTTCAACTGAACAACCAGAGTCTAGTTAGCAATCCATTCACACTCTACCTCCCTTGTTAGCTCCGCTCCATCTGGTAAGCAGGAGTCTTGATGGCCCCTAGTTCTCAACCCCCTCCACTGACAGGTAGCACCTAAACAATAATGCCTTCTGAAAACAATCACAATATCTGCACTGCCAAGAAACAAGGAACACCCAAGCTCATGTGTTGATGGCCACCTCCTGGGGTCCTGGCAGTGGCACCCACAGGCTGCCTGGAGGCTGCTTCTCTCGCAGGAATGACTGACAAGGCACGGGACATTGCTCCCAGCAGGTCTCTGCCCTGTCCCCAGCAGTTCCAGGCCAGAAAGAAAGGAATGGGGAGAGGGCAGGAGGTCTCTCCAAGTAAGAGAGCCACTGAAAAGATAAATGGAACCCATTTCAAATGCAGTTGCAGGGCATCTGGGGAAGCAAGCCTCCGGAGTTAAAAGCTCGGAAGCATCCATTAATATGCTTCACACCTACCCTGCCTTTCTCCTGGACTCCCCAAATGCTTCCCCGATTCCCCAGGGTCCCCTCCTCACAGCTAGACAGGACTCACCTTCTGCAGCACCAGAAACAAAGACTGCCAATACACAAATATCCCGTGCAAAAGCTGCTAGTCTAAACATGGATACAGATAGAGTTAAAGGCACACTTGTGGTTCAGGTTTCCAGAGAAAATGTGGATTAAAAAAGAAAAGGGAGAAAGCCAGGAGCAGGAAAATATTAGCTTAAGAAATCTCAATCTTATGCCCCAGGGAGAACCCGTTGCTAGAGGGACTGAGGAGGGACTGAGATGTTCTTTTCACGGTCCTACAAGGTAGCCGGGGCCAACCACTGGCAACCAGCTCATCATCAGTGGATTGTCCAGGTTGGAGTGACTCGTCTGTGCCCCTCACTCTACCCCAACACCTGGATCATCCCCTGTCCAATGACCTAGAACACTGGTGACCCCCTTGCTAATAACCGATGAACTGAATGACTTTCAGAAATCACAACGTTTATGGGTATCAATCTCCTCATATGCAACATCAGGCATTGAGAAAATGATTTCCCACGCAGTTCTAATATTCTGGTTTTTAATAAGGGCTTATAGTGGGATATTATCAAGAATAAAAAATTCTTTGTTCATCATGGAAAAGTTGCTGGCAATTTCCACAAAAATAAGCAGTAGAGTCTCCCATATAACCTGACTCTTAAATTTTAATCAAAGCCTGTGAAGCGAAAATAATCAAAATATGCGATCGGGATGGGGCTGATTGTGTATTAATTTTATCATAACCCAGATATGTTCGCCATCACTCATGAGATGAATGACATGTGATCATCCTACTGGTCAATTTTAAAAGAATTCACTAAGAATTAACTAGTTGCCAAGGACTATGACAGGCACATTGGAGAAAGATAATAATATATTGTCTACATCCTTAGCAACAAAAAAGATAGATCTGTAAAAAAAATATCTAGACACTAATACAAAAAGTTTAGAATCATACTATAATTTTTAAAGTTGAAGATCTGACTACTGTCCATTGCAATGTTGGCCAAGTGTAGTCCTCCAGCTAATGCTAAACCTCTGAAGTACAAACAGAAATTGACAATATTATTATCACTAAATTCTACCACTGAAGACGAGTCATCCCTGGCTCCATGCAAAGGGACATAGAATATTTACTTTAACCCAATTATCAAACACATTTTCTTTAGGGAAAAACTGGCCTTTCTCCATAAGATAATGCTAAGGTTGGTCATTTTAGTTTCAACAGCATACAGAGTTAAGATTTTGGCCACAACAACCTTGTAGACAGAGCCACCTAGATAATTTGTGGGTTCCAGTGCGACATGAAAATGTGGGGTTTCTTGTTCAAAAAGTACTAAGAATTTCAAGACGGCAAAAGCAGAACATTAAACCAAGTGCGGAACCCTTCTAAGCAGTGGACGCTTTGCTACTGGGCAGATCACACACGCATGTAGCCTGCTCATGGACGATCCAGAATTAACCACGGCTGACACTTAATGAGCGTTTACTGTCTGCTGAGCACAGTTCTAAAAACTTTACATGTATTAACTCATTTAATCCGCAGAACAACCCTCAGAGGGAAGGAAGTGCTATTATATTCTACCTATAATGAGGAAACTGAGGCATAGAAGAGTTAAGCCTCTTACCCAGGGATCTATGGACATGGGCTAGAGCCAGGATTCGAATCCGGGCAGACTGGGTTCAGATCCTACCACAGCGTGACACTACACAGCTCCTAGTAATCTTCTCCAAGATTGAGTCTGAAAATTATACTAATAGATTTCCATTCTGCGGAGTCTTTTAATTTTTCTCTGTTCTAAAATTAACACTGGGCTTGAGCAACTCCGAGGTTGTCTCAGTTCCAAGGACCTGCAATGACTGGTGCCACTGGACGTATACAGGCAAAGCAGAATACGTGTGAACACAGAGAGCTGGGAAGAGTTGTTCACGGCCCCCCACATGTCACAGAGCTCCCGCAGTCAAAGCCTGCTAAAGCTTGTCAGCTAAGGCTACGGGGAACGTGGCTCAGACCAAGAAAGCCCACCAGGCACCAATTATGGAAAACAGTTGTATGCTGGAAGGATGAGGTCTCTGGGCAGAACTGGGCTTGCCTGCAACGATGTTGACCTCCAGCTCACGGCTGTGACCTTGCTCCTGGGAAGGTCCCAGGAGAAGGACCTCCTTCCCCGTAGAAGGCTGTGAGTCAGCCACACAGTGGACAATGAATGGCAGTGTTCTTGGAGGGAAGAACACCAGGTAGTGGGCCCTCTGCTTTACAGAACTGGGGCTCTCCAACGTCACCTGGGCATAAGAGTCACCTGAGTTTTTGTTTTTTAAATGCAGGCTCCTAGCTCACTTTGGAACAAGCCCTCCAGGATTTCTGATGCAGGTGGCCCATTCTCTGGAATCATCAGGTATAAATTGAATGGCCCTAACACAATGGGAACGTTCCCAGGGGAGGGGGGCGACTGCTCCCCACCCCACCCCCACTCCAGAGCCAGCTGCAGCGCCCCCGCCAGGAGAGCCGACGCATGGCAGACGGTGCACCTGGAGGAAGGCATGCAGCCCCGAGACTTCCTCGTGGACAGGAGAGCCCAAGGTCAATGTTTTGACTTTGGCCAATGATCTTAATCCATATTTTTGTTTGTACTGGAATATAAGCTGTTTCCCCCACCGTGACCTGCCCTCCACAAAATGCTGAGCGTTTCTCAGGCAAACTTTTGTCCTTATAAATGTTTCCAGGGCCCCTCTCTCTCTTTTTACCTGCTGGTTCCTCTAAATCCCATTTGGCTTGTAAGGCTCTAATTTTGAGGAAATTCTATTTTTTCCAGAATGGATCAGAGTCAGCCAACACAGTGGATGAAACAGACTTAGAGAACATTCCGCCCAGCATTTGCACTCAATAGCCAGGGAAATGAAAGCCCGAGGAGGCCAGACGGTGGACTCAAATGACATCGAGTGGGGTCCACACTTGCATGCACGTGAGCAGACCCCGACACGCACAGTTCACGGGGCTCAAAGGATGTCCCTTCTCCCTGCAGTGGCAACTCACACCAAGTAAGCTGACACCACTGCAGGGCATGTCTAGACTCTCTTCACTAGATTTCCCATTAAAGTGATGCTGGAAACAGTTTTGTTTCATTTTGTTTTTTTTAAATGCCTGGAAATGAATGGGTATCTCATATAGCAAGAATTCAGCCAGGGTGCCGGAAAAGTCCACTGTGCACATATTAAAAAAAAGTTATAAATAAACAGAATGATCAGAAACAAGATTAAACTTCCAAGTTGAAAATGAGAAGTGGAGGATGAAAGACTCGACCTGCTTCTAACTAGTAGGGCTCTGGCTCCATTGTATAATCCTCTCCCGGCTGCGCAGCATTTTAATTCACACGATTGTGAACTTTCAGAACTGAAAGAGATCTGAGAGGTCAGAGGTTGCCTAGGCCACTCCCCATCTCGAGGATAATGAAACAGAAGCTCAGAGAGATGAGGACACTTGCCCGGGGTCACACAGCTCAGGTCGTTAATCACCCAGAGCTATTCTTCCAGCCACTGAAGGAACCACAATGGATGGGTTATTTGGTCCCTGGCAAAGAAAACTTCTTACCTAACAAACAGTTTGATATCTGTCTTATATGATATAAAAAATTTCAAACAGATCACCCAGTAGGGAAATGTAATCACAGTTTTTAATGAACATAAAGTCCCCGAGACATTTTTTGTTGTTGTTATATTACTTCTATACAGTGTAAATCAATTAGGCACTGCGGGCTAGTGGGTGCAAAGAGTGGCGGTCACTCACTGGACAGATAATTGCTCTGTTGCTGAGATTAACACCTTATCATGCTATTAGGACCGCTTATGAATCTTGTAGTCCCGACGAAGCCTACAATTTAGGGACTATCCATTCCAGCTGTCTCCCTTTCTGCAGCCTCCTACATGCAAACAATTGTTGCACTAAGTGCTGCGTTTAATTAAAGGCCCTTCCCATGTCATGGCTACAGTCACAGGAAAAGACAAGAGATCTCGTTTATTTAAAAAAAAAAAAAAGCACCTCTTACTGGTGATTAGTTATTAATAGCTTTAAAGCAATCAGGGTTAGAGTCAGGCAGGCCACCAAAGAAGGGTAAGATATTGATGACTGCGGAATCGGAAATTGGAGAATTCATATATAGCTCTACTTTGATGAGTCAGTGTAGTCACAGATGAAAAATATGACCCTGGGTTTCTTCTCACTTTAAAGGGTCACATCTTCAAAGATTGGAGTTCTCTGCTTCTTCCCAAAAAGTCCAACCAAGCATGTCCCCCTGACTGTGTTTAACTACCAGATCCTTCTGTGAGCCGTCAGAAATAGGTGATTGGGTAAAGCATGGATGGAGGCGTTCAGATTGGTTTGTTCTACCCGAGCAAAGAGAGAACTCCATCTCCAGTGTAGCTCTGGTTTTATTTTAACAAAGGCAAGCTTTTCCTGGGACCATTTCTTACCGGAATAGGAGACACCCCCTCCCCCCTCCAAAAAAAGTCAAACAGGCAACAAATAATTTTACCATTACCAGGTAATATGTGTTAATTGCTCAGTTTATATACTCAGAATGACATACCATTAGAGACTGTGTATGCATTGTAACTAGAGCATTAATAAATTTAAAATGTGCCTATTAGGATGACAGCTTTGGAGGTGCAAAGGAATAACAGTTATCACTTGGCAGAAGCTGCTCTCACCCCATCTGCCGAGACTTTGCATACATTTTCAGCTTCCTGAGCAATGATTAGGCCTGTCAGAACCTCTTTAACCTTCTAACTGCTGGTCCCCACTGGCCGTAATTAGAGACTAATGAATTCAGAAGATGCAGGCCGTGAGGAAAACTGCCTTGACAGTTTGTGTACAAATTAAGCCCCAATTACTTCATGCATCTTTTGCATCGCTGATACAAGTCTCTGTTATTATTTTTGAATATGGTCATTTTAGCAGAAACGAAGAACTTGGCTAATGTATTTTGTCATTTTTATGGCTCATCATAAAGAAAAAACATACTGGGCGGGTCATGAATATGTGAAATAAACTACCGCAGATTATAAAAATAAATTAATTTTCCTCTTGGGAATACCCTACCACCTTTTTATACTCCTTGCTGGATATACTTATTAATATGCTTGTTTTTATTCAGATAATATCTGCTGTCAAAGGAGCCCAACAAAATAACAGGTTGTTTGGTTTAGGTTTAGACCCAAGTAAGGAGCATTTGGAAGTGAGATGCTTTTTCCTTACTGATCCCGGTATAAAGATACTTAGAGAATATCGTCAGGAACTCTTTGTCCTCTGCCCTTACCCGCTCTTCTAGCCTCAGCGGTCACGGCAAAAAGTTTGTCACTCCAAGAGGCATGACTTTTAAGCCACAATACTAAGGCACAGTATCACATTCTTTTAAAAATTCTTGAAATGATATGGAGTCTTGTTTCAGCCCCCACTGGTCAGCCCAACCAGATAGCCAATATCAGTCGTTGGAGGAACCCCTTTCCCTACTCCATGGGGTTGCACAAGAATCCTGGCTTAGAAGTTTCCAGAAAGCCAGGAGTGAGCAGGCATGTCTGTAGGATGGTCATCACCTTTGCAGCTATTTCTTCAGCTACAAGATGCTGCTGTCGAGAGCGCGTCCCGTCATCTGTCTTGGTCCCTGCTGCTCCGGGCAGCACAGAGATCCCTCTTCTCACGGTCCCCCTGACTGAGGACCAGTCTCCTATAGCCACCCTCCGCTGAAGTCCCTGAATGCCAGGGCACTCCTGTCCCTGCTCACAGCAGCCTCAGGACAAGTTAAAATTCTCCCTTCTGTCTGGCCACCTTCACCCCCCAGCTCAAGGCACGGCCCCTCATTCCCTGCTGTGCCCTAATTCCTAGAACCTGGGAATATGTGACCTTACATGGTAAGAAAGACTTTGCAGAGATGTTTAAGTTAAGGATAGTTGAGATGGGGAGATTATCAAGGCAGGCTCAATCTAAGCACAAGCTCCTTATAAGAGGAAGAGAGAGGGCTAGAGTCAGCAGACGGAATTGAGATGACAGAAGCAAGAGGTTGGAATGGTGTAAGAAGGACCACAAGCTGAGGATGGAAGAACCCTTTAGAAGTGGAAGAAGGCCAGGCAATGAATTCTCCCCTGAAGTCTCCAGAAGGAACCAGCCCTGCTAACACCTTGATTTTCGACTTCTCATGTCCAGAACTGTAAGAGAATAAATAAATGTTGTCTTAAGCCACCAAGTTTGTGGTCATTTGTTGCAGTGACAATAGGAAACTAATACACCTTCTCCTATGGAAACATAAAGGTTTGTGTTTGTATTATAATAATTATTACTCCAACAAAGATAATTAATCTAATAATTTATTTTGAATAAATTATTATGCACTCTGTATTCTCATCTCTAAGGTTGAAATCATAAGCTATCTTCCTGAGGTTGTGATGAGAATTAAGGGAATTAAAGAACTGATTTGATATGTGGAACAAAGTAGATATGCAATAAAATGTCAACAAAGTACAGCTCGAAACTGAGTCTTATTATGAATATGAGGCCCAGATCCCACAGCTAGATCCAATAATGGGGTCTGGATGCAGGCTGCAGCCTACTCATTCCTGAATGGCAGGAAGCAATAGTCTGTGTCCGGTGGATTTGACCTTGATCTACCTACTCTCTCAGGCTCTGAGTACTGTGACCCAGACCCATATACTTGGTCTGTGGTCTCACCTCCAAGCCTCCTCCTCAGTCAAAACTTACCTGGGCCGCAAGTCTAGTGAGCAAGATTCTGGCCCTTGAGTAGTTCTGAATTTATAGTCAAGCTACCTACTGTGCTGGCTTCATCTTGGCATTCGGTGTGTGCGTAAGCACTCTAACCTTAGGAGGAAGAAGCTTTAATTTTATTTTCTTGCCCTGCTGAGGACTTCGGTTCTAGGACCAGAAGCCACATCCTCAATCCAACCCATTGACTCTGGCCATGAGACCCCACCTTGCCTCTGCCCATCTCTTTCCGGGGCCTACACCCTTCCTCTCCACCCCCAGATTGAACCACAGCATCAACCAACCATCATTGGACAGATTCTTGGATGAAGATCAGAAACCAGCTTGGCTGGTAAGATTTGATCCACACCTTAATGCCTGCTGTCCTACCACTGAATTATCATCCTCTCCAGACCCACCTGGGTAACAGAGTCCATCTCTCCTGCAGCAAGTCCCCAAGGCTGGGATCAGAAAATGGTACCCCAGGGTCACCTGGAGCTCCAGGTTGGTATATAGTCTCCAGTAAGCCAGGTGTTATACTTACTTTCTCCCTCCTAGGGAAACGACTATCATTTCAGAGCATTCCTATTCAAATCGTGGATCATTCATAGTTTGGTAAACTGACATTGACTCAACCAGGGATGAGGTTCCAGGGTAATACACTCTCCCTGCCGTCAGGAAGGGTTTCTTTTCATGTGTGTTCAATTCCCCATCCTCCATTTCTGGGCGCTGAGATGTGCCCCCATTCATTCAGCACGGGGTCTCTGTATTTTAGAGGACATTCTGTGGCCCTAAATGTAAGATTAATGTATGTGGATGCCGGGTAAACAATTTAGGGTCCAAAGGGGAGATACACCCAACCCTGCCACTTCCTGGCACCACTCCACACAGAAGCATCACCAAATGCCGGAGCTAAAGGAACACTCGGCAGGGGGCTTGCACGGTAGGGGACAGCCCTCAGGTGGCAGGCAGAGCTGCAGAATCTCCTTCCGTCTCAGTCCCTGGAGGCAGGATGAGTCAGGGTAGCCCACTACTGCAAGAGTGGGGTGGGGGGCTTTTGAGTCTCATTCACTTTATATTCATTTTTTAGAACATACCATGCGACTTTCATTAGAAAGGCTCATTCATTTTCTGGATTTGCTTCTGAAGTTAGGATCAAATGACCAATTCCTCTTTCAAGGGGAAAATGTTAATTTTATCTTAAATGAGGTTAAATCAATTAAAGTGTGATAGGCCCATAATGGTTTATTATGAAAAAGCAAAGAACGTTCACTGCAATGCCGGGGCGGGCTGAGACCTCACTCCGGTGTCCCATACTGGAGGGCACAGGAGCGTCCTCTCCGGCACTATCCAAGCCCAGTGCCTGTTAGCTTTGTAAAAGTCTCTTTATCTCACTAAAATCACTCTCCTTCTTCAGCTGGGTGTCTCTCCAGAGTGCCTAGTTTACCTATAGTAACGTCTTCAAAAGACATTGCAAAATCAAATTAAATTATCTCCTTAACAATGAACATTCTTAATGATTAAAATGTATTTCTAACACATAAAATATATTCTTAAATACTTAATTTCTGAAGGGCTCCCTTCCATAGGGCCCTGCCTACACACACACACACACACACACACACACACACACACACACGTGTGCAGGGTAAAATGGTTTCCTAAAACCGAGTAGGTCATTTTTACAGTACCACTGCCTTCAGAGTTCAGGCTTCCTAGAGATTAGGAGAGTTTTCTGAACTCCGTATTTGGCACAGAACCGAGTTCAGTGAGACTACCCGAGAATTCATCACACATTAGTGCCTATGCAGGACTGGGGAGATGGCAGTATCAGGACTCAGTCTCTCTTGTCCTTTACATCGGGGTGAGCTGGGGAGGTGAAACAGGGAAACAGACCATAAGGAAGCGAATAAGAAAACACCAGGTGCTGGAAGGGCTATTAAAGAAAGAAGATGGGTAGTGACTAAATGTACGGAGAGCGCCGCTTCATATCAGGGTTCAGAAAAGTCCTACCAAACACAAAAGTAAATTAAAAATGTAGTTGGTGTCCATGGGACAAGAAGGAGATATTCGTGTAAACGCCTGGAGCAGGAGCATCCTAGGAAAAGCCAACGACCAGCATGCCAAAGGCGGGATGCGCTTGGAATGCCAAGGGGCCGGAGCAAAGCCGGTGTGGCTGAGGTCTCATGAATGGCGAGGAAAAGTTCAGGAAAGGAGGTTACAGAGGTGGGCAGGAGCCAGATGATGGGCAGCCCTTTGGGTCTTGAAACATGTTTGGAATTTTGAAAGGTAATAGAAGCTGTTAGATGTCTTCAAGAGGGAAGTGACATCGTCTGCTTTATGTTTTTAAAGATCGCCCCGATGGCTATGTGGGGCAGGTAAGAGGGGGAACGGAGCAACCAGGTAAGAGGCTACTGGGGAAGTTATATTGGGGTTCAGAGACAGCTTCACCTAGGGGGACAGCTGAGCATTAGTAACTAACACCTGCACAGACATCCCTCAAGAAATGTAGGGGAAAGGTTTCTGCACAGTGGAACAGTATGAGCAGAGGCAGGAATGCATGGAAGAGGCCCACAAGTTCAGTAAGCCTGAGAGCTTCGTATATCTGGAGAAAAAGATGTCAACACAGAAAAAAAAAAAAAAGATAGCACAATAGGACCAAAACATGCCAAGCACACAGGAGTCCTCTTAACAACAGTGAAAAATGGAAAGGTTTTATAAAAAGACAAGAATGAGTGAGGCACACATTTGGGTGGGTGGATTCAACTAAGTAAAGATGTCAGTTCTCCCCAAATTATTTTATAAATGTAATGCAATCCCAATCAAATTCCAAATGGTGTTTTGGAATGAAGAACTTAGCAAAAATGTTATAAACTTCCTGTGGAGGAATATGTGAAAATAATGAAGATACACATACCCACAGTTAAACGTGTTATGAGCCATGATGTATATTAGCAGGCACAGGAAGAGCCTGTAGACTCTAGTCTCCTTCCTCTTCCTCCTCCTCCTCCTCCTCCATCTCCCGCCCCCCACATCAACTCCAGTGGATGTTATAAGCTAAAGAGTAAGTGTCCTCTCGCACATAACCCTATACCACTGTGACCATGTAAATAAGTGTGACTTATATAGGGATGTATATATTATTGAAACAAAAGTTTTACAATAATACTTATTCTTACTGCATGACATTGACATTTATTTTTTTATTCTATTTTACTCCACTCTATGCAACTCTATTTGGCTAAGAAATTATATATGGTCAGAACCCTGTTAATTGATCTCATAGCTCACTAATATGTCAGAACCCACAGTTTGGAAACCTCTGCCCTCAGGGCCTGTCTCTTTCTTCCTCCCTCTAAAGTGATCTCAGCCAGCAACCCCAGTCAGCAACCTCTTGGGCGGAATATTTCACCCACTTGGCTTAACTATAAGTGCAGAAAGTGCTTCCTTTAGGTTTCCTTCTAGCCTGAGAATGGAGAGAACAATTAAATCTCAACCAGTTGGGAAACCAGGGAAGAGAGGTGGAATTTACAGTTGGTTTGTTTTTTCTAATGCTGAGTAGGATTAACTAAAGCTCCCTGCAGTGCCTCCCAGGGCGTCCCAGCTCCCACCTCTGCTGTGGTTGGCTTTTCTCTTCCACCTGGTAGGCCCATTCAGCTCTTCTGTTCCAACAGCCCAGTTTTTTTTAAAAATAGAAGGGGTATTAAAGAACATATTCAACCTCATTGCATGGAAGACAGTAACCCTCCAAGGCAAGATACTTGTTTTTAACTGCATGGAACTAAAGTACTTTCAAAAAAAAAAAAAAAATCCAGGCTACAACTCTGTTCTCTCTATAAAAATTTAAAATCACATTGATTACCCATCTGGCTTATCTCCTAATTATGCATCTCTTAGTAGACTAATACCCTCTTCAGAAGCAAAACAGTAAATATACAAAGGGAAACATGATTAATAATTTCTTTTTGTTCTGTCTTTCAGCACAAGTCCCTGCTCGTTGATGCTCTCCACTGAAAATGTTTCATGATTCTACCCAAAGACAGGCGTGATGAACTGTCCCCTGACTGTCCCTTCAAGAAACAGGAAGGGAGCAGAATTTACTTTGTAGCAGAAAGGCATTGATAGAGCAGGCACCCTGTATTGGTTTTTATCTTTACCGCTGTGTGTTTGGGGACACGTTTTACTAAGTTAACTTTTACCTCTATCCTATTATGCATCGGTTAATTTCAGTTTTGCTTCAACAAATCGGTTCCCTGGATAATCAGGTGAATACATTTGGTTGAACAAGCTACACTGCTTATGCTGAAGACAAAACACTATTTCTTTAAGACATAAGCTCATGTGTTCCAGAAAATCTGATATCCTACTAGATGAATTATGTGCACTCATTCAAAATTGCATGGAGAACCCTGTGAATGGCTAGCAATTTATCTTTCCTGTTTTGCAATCATTTTCTTCACAC
This sequence comes from Cheirogaleus medius, assembly GCA_008086735.1. NCBI lineage: Eukaryota > Metazoa > Chordata > Mammalia > Primates > Cheirogaleidae > Cheirogaleus > Cheirogaleus medius. The sequence continues at coordinate 12,394,346 of VBSM01002937.1, forward strand.
TTTTGTCTCTTTTTGGCATCCTTTCTGCAACAACCTGCAGGAACTTATATGTGCTTGATACCTTCAAAAGGAAAGTCATTAGTTACCTAGCATAAATTAATATTGTATGCAAGTTCTATCATGAAAACTTTAAAAAATGTAGTGTTCCTTGATCAAGTACATAAAAAGAACAATGAGGCCACTGTTAGTGACCTGTTCAATAGCCATGCTTACATTCTTCCTGGAGAATAGAACCCCAGTATTCTTTGGCTTGGCAATATGACTAACTAAATATTTGTTTTCCCAGAATCTTTTGAGCTTGGGTGACCATGCGATATATTTCAGACCAACAAGACCTATGCAGAAATCAACTGAAAGTTTTCAAGAAAGCTTTTATTTTCTTGATATTGGGAGACATATATGGCTGGCACTACCCTCCCATCTTCTTGATGTGAGCAAAAATGTGATGTCTGGAGCTGAAGCAGCCTTCTTTAGATCATGAGGCAAAAAGCAAGAAAATCACAAAGACATTGGCTCTGAGATCTCAACCACTGAACCAACACTGGCAGCCCACTACCTTCAGACTTGTATTTTCATGAGAAAAATGAAATTGTATTTGTTTATGCCATTGGTAAGTAAGGAATTTTGTTACTTGCATCCTAACTGAGATGCATGCAAGATTTCATATTAAGTTCTCCAGCTTAAAGATTCTGCGGGAATGCCCCACGAGCCGGTACGGAGGAACAAGCAAAGGCTAAGCTGGTAGGAGAAATCCTCCCTTATTGGAACCAGATTTCCTTAGACTCACTCATCTTTCATCTTACATATTGAGATTCTAAGCAAGGATTTATTTGAGACAAATTAATTCTTCTGTTAAAACTCTATGTTTACAACCACTGAGTTAAATGCCCTTTTAAGCAGAAGATTTGTTGGCTTTATTACAGAAAGAAATTGAAAGAAAGTAATCATTTATGATGGAATTTTAGCAATATGGTGTCTGTAAGAGGAAGGCATTATGATAAGAAAAATCTAGCCTGAATCCTCTCTGACCACATCACTTTCTCTCTCACCCCATATGGCCTGTTCTAAGTACCAATTTGATATCATATAAATTTTCCAATTAGGTTGGTTGATTGTTCTACCAAGAGATGCAAAGAGGGCCCACATAATCCTATATCTTAACTGAGTGCCAGGAATCAAAGCCTGTGTAGAAGGTAAAAGCAGAGAACTAAAGGATGTTTTAAAATTATTAATACTCTGGGAGGCCCAGAGTATGAGCTCAGGAGTTCAAGACCAGCCTGAACAAGAGCGAGACCCCGTCTCTACTAAAAAAATAGAAAGAAATTAGCTGGACAACTAAAAATATATATATATAAAATTAGCCGGGCATGGTGGCGCGTGCCTATAGTCCCAGCTACTTGGGAGGCTGAGGCAGGAGGATCACTTGAGCCCAAGAGTTGGAGGTTGCTGTGAACTAGGTTGAGGCCATGGCACTCTAGCTCAGGCAACAGAGTAAGACTCTGTCTCAAAAAAAAAAAAGTATTAATAATAACAAGAACTCCACAAGAGGAGAAGATGTACAGGGGTGAAGGGGCATCTATCTGCTTTTGTGTCTCTCTTCCGAGTGGTGCTGGCCCTGGGGGAAGGCTGGGATTGTTGGAAGTCTTGAACCAACATTCTGATGAATGTCGTTCGGTCCTGAAAGGATTTGAGGCATATTTTATGCAATAGTGATGTCTTGAAATGGTTTGCATACTCTGAATTTTGGTGTTTAGACTTGCGCTTTAAATTCATTACGAGCTGCCACACATTAAAACAAAAAATTGTTTGAGACTGAGAATAATGCCGTTCATCTCTCCTCATCTCTCACATGACACCCTCCCCCGCTTTGAAACCTCAGTCCCCCTGCAAGGTCAATGTCATCGTGCTTGACACACTTCTCCTTTCCTCGGACATTCATTATCATAGAGTATGCGCTTCGGAACTGAGGGAGCCTGGCTTTCATTCCAGATTGGCTACTTTTTGCCTGTGTGACCTTATACTAGTTACTTAACTTCTCTGTGCTTCATAAGAATAGTCCCTACCTGGTAGGGCTGTCATGAGGTTTAGATAATTTAAAATATATAAAGAGCCTAGAACAGTTCCTGGAACACAGTAAGTGCTAAGTGAGTGTTGGCCATTATTGTTGTTGTTATTGTTACTTACCTATGACCAAGTTTCATCTCCCCACTGGTAAATAGGGATAAAGATACCCCCATACAATTAAATTTTGGCAAGTGGACAATAAATTGACTAAGTGACCCATTGGTAGCTCATGCAATTTCCCCAACTACAAATGCTTCTCACCTAGGTTCCACCAGCTCCGAGCTTCCTAGCACCTTAGAGCCTGCATGATTCGAACTTCCTTTCTGAAGTCTTCTTTAGCTTCTGTGCTCCACCCTGTCTTCTCCTGTTACAAATAACAATTATTAATATTAGTGCCTCGCAATTTAATACCAAATCATAAGTTGTCTTTTATTGTTCCTTATCACTTCTCAATCTTCTTATCATAACTTTCAGCTTCATAAGTGCAAAGATTCAGTCTTCTACCCATCTTCACACACTTTAGTATATTGTTCAGTACTGGGCACATGGTAAGTGTTTATTTGTCGATTGCTCTACTCATCTTTACTCTGAGTTCCCATTTTTATATGCATATATGGAGTTTCTTTCAAAACAGGTTACATCTATAGTGCAGCAAAGTACCAGAAAAAGCATCCACATGATCTCACCTAAACTAGAATTGGGCATAAACCCACTATTAGTGGAAACTTGGAAAGGGTTTCCTGCCTCTATAATGCTGGAAGAAGACATGTTTTATATTCCTGAAACAAAAAAATAGAATGAGGCAGTATCCTCTTGATCTAACTTCATCAATTGGTATTCCCCCTTCCCCTAGGTCTTACCATGGCCAAATTCAAGAAACAGATGTTTGCATAAAAAAATCTCCCTGGAGTCAGTGTGGCTGTTTATCCAATTTTCACCCTGCCATCCAGACTTAGGTTATGTCCAACAAAGCCCAAACAACAAGTTGGAATGTACAAACTTCAGCCTAGGGAAGAGTTCAAGGAGAGGTGAGATGGCCCCATGTCAGGGATGCTAGAGAGGAGATCTCACTGTGATGCTAAATGAAACAAGAGAGTTTCTTTTCCCACTAAGACGAAACTTCTTTTCCCAGCTCAGAATTCACAATCCTATGAGCCCTACTGTTTTCTACGTGAAGACAGTCTTTGGGCTGTCTCTCTCAACTGTTATCACTCCTCTATGGTCTCCCAACATGAAAAGGAATGCTTAAATTATTCTGAACATGGTAGCTCCACAAAGCTGTTCCACAGTGGCAATCTGAGTGTGTATATTTCTCTGTTTTTGATTCCCCTGTTGAGTTGAATTTGTCTGTTGTGATTGTCACATGAGCTGTGGGTGATTGCATCCATAAAGATGATGGCTCTGTCGTGGTGATCTACAAATCAGTTAAGTTTGTCTATTTCAACTTCTCTCCTCCAACATAACCATAACAAGTTGTACGTGAAACACGAGGAGTGGAGGAGATGCTTCTTAATGTAATTTACAACATCTCAGAGGTGAGAATTGAAAGCCCGGCTCTGATTGCAACATCTGCTCTGAACAAGAGCATCGAGGGACCCGCCATCAGATTTTTTGTCTTAAGGATGATCACCATGTATGTTCACAAATAAAAACATAAAGCGTTCTGACAGCCAAGCAAACCGTGAAGAATTAAACCTCCCAAACAGGAGAACACACTGCAACATCCTTGTTACTACTCATTTGAGGAAACTCCTTCATTCTGAGCCTCTTCACGTCTTCTCACCATCCCCCCGCCTTCCCATCCCTGGTCAGGTTTGTCCTGCATAGACATGTTTCTGCACAAGGGCACGATTCCACGTGGAGAGGGAATGGTCTAGTTTTTAAGGAATCAGTCTCTTAATGATAAAATCAGACTTTTCCAGCAAAGATGTTTAAGGCAGTGTGTTCAGTAGCAGGCAAGGGAAGTTTATAAAATAAACTCTCTGGGCAGAAGTTTTCAATGACTTACCAATGCACTTCCAAATCAAGTCCTTTGAAATTTCAGTCCCTCTGTTATCTGGCCTCAGTCTACCCTTCTTACCACAATTACTGCTGCGCTTACAGTGAGCTCCGGACAGCCTACGCCAGCCTGTGTTTCCTGACCACTTTCATCTTCGCATTCCTCCCCCACTGCTTTGCTCATGCCAGTCTCTCCGCTGGAAATCCTCTCCTCACGCCATCGGTCGCCAAAACCTCCCTCCCTCTGGTGCCTGACTCAAGGGCTCCGTTCTCAGGAGGGCTCCTGGTCATTGGGCTGGATGTGACCGCTCTCTTCCTTGTAGTCGCATAGAGGCTTGCTTTTGGCACATGTCACATTCTGCCTGAGGTTATAGACAACACCCCCTGCAATGCCGTGGTCTCCAGGGGAATATCCCATAGCAGATGAGTACAAAACACAGCCTGCCTCATACGTGACAAACCATCAATGCATATATGACTTGGTAGACCGACTCCCTTACTGAGGGTATTGGGAAGACAGGAAAGGTGTCAGCGAAGGGCCTGCCTCTCCTCCACCTGTCATTTTTGTGTCCCTTTCAATGGCTCACTGGCAGTATGAGATATTTGGAGAGAGGGGGTCAGGATGAAGGGACTATTAGATGCCTTTCATTTTATTTTGACTTGCAAAATACTTAAAATAATATAAAAAAGGCATACATTACAAATCCAGCATGAGAACTTCTGCCTGATATCTCCAAAAGCCAAGCCTCACTGGGCTGATTCAGTCGATTTCAATAACAGCCACACAACACTTTGCAGTCTTCAGACACGAAACACGTACACAATTGACAGATTCTTGGGGACATTTTCTAACCAGACTAAGCAGTAAAAATAATGCATGTGTTTATCAAACAGATTATCTGGTATCAAACAGGTGAAATAACAAAGTGATCAACTCTTTCATAATTTTGTCCCATCATGCAAACTCGGCCCCAAATCCAGTTCCATTTTAGAGGCAAGTGGTTAAAAGAGTATCTCTTGCACCAGACTTACTACTAGTTTTACCTAAATGATGTATGTACTATATTAGATTAGTCAGGGTTCTCCAGATAAACAGAACCGAAGGATGGAGATACGGGGCTGATTTATTGATCTTAAGGAACTGGTTCACCTGTTTGTGGGTGGGGGCTGGAGGGTCTGTGGAATATTCTAGCAGGCTGGAAATTCAAGGAAGAGTTGGTGTTGCCATCTTGAGTCTGAACTCTGCACACTGGAAAGTTAGGCAGGGTTTCCACGTTGCCATCTCTAGGCAGAATTTCATCTTCTTTGGGAAAACTCAGTCTTTGCTGAGGTTAAGACCTTCACCTAATTGAATGAGGCCCACCCACATTATGGAAGCTAATCTGCTTTGCTCAAAGTCTACTGCTGTAAATGTTAATCATATCTAAAATACCTTCACAGCACCATCTAGACTTGTGTTTGACCAAACTACTGGGCACCCCAGCCTAGCCAAGTTGACACATAAAAATCAACCATTCCAAATGGGGACAAAGCTCCGACTGAAGGTGTTTAGCTAAGGGACATTTTTAGCATATGGCAATATTGTTTTCCCACAAACCTTAGAAGTCCCTTCATCATGGCTAAGTTTCTTGAAATATCTAAGCCAAAAAACCTACCAGACCCCAACTTGAAACAGTGGAAGGTTCTGAATGTTTTTCAGTGCAGAAAAGTAGATCAAAGTCTCAAAGTGCTTTTACATATCTGGGAAACATTTCAGGGACCATCTCAATGAATTCTAGAAAAGTATTGGCCAACACAGTTTTCAAAGAAAATACCATTGGAAATAAAGCTTAATAATGTCAGCAAAATAATTCTTAAGTCCTGTAACAAGAAGTTGATGATAGAATAAAGCTTAATGAATAGATTGGGGGTGAAATGTATTTCTTGGTAACAGAAAGATGATTTTCCTTCCCTTCTTCCCTTCTCTTCTCGCCTCTTCTGTTTTCTCCTCTCCTCTCTCTCTCATCTTTAAATATTATTTTTTATGGCTTCTTGGCATAAGAAAAAGACTCTTTAAAAGTATGACCCAATGTCAGGGAGAAAACAGACTAGTCTCTCAAACTAATGGCTGTTGTTGAGGGCTCCTTTAGTGATATTCAGCTAGGGAAAAAAAAAAAAGAACTTTGCAATAAACGACCTTCACGGAAGAAGACTATTCATGTTAATTAGTAGCTCTTTTCAAATATGAATCATATATGCATTAGGCCATGCCGTGCTGAACAATGCACACATTGTAGTAAACATCAAGACAAGTCTCAAGTATGGTTATCAAAATTTTAGAAAACTCTAGCTAGGGTTTTTTTTCATAAGATTGTGACTTGCTGTTCCTAGTGCATTGTATAATAGTATCTCTCCTAATGGCTTTTAGCTTTTGCCACTGCCAACTTTTATATTTAAAATCCATACAATTATGGACAATTTATGAACATTATGAGGCTTTTCTCTTTTGCACTGATTCTTCCTGATTCAAGCCAGCTTTTATCCTTAGCAAATCAAATGCATTTTGCTTACAACACTGGATTCATTCTCACATATTCCACTTTATTCTTATTATTAGTATTCCTTATTATGCATATTTAATTTAAGAATGCATTTTCTCCATTAAAAAATTAGAATATGCTGAAAGAAGTACTAAAGGTGATTATTTGCTTTAGTTTGCTTTTATTAACTATGTAAGCCCTGACGCAGTCTTCCCAAAGTTACAGGCAAGAGATAAAAATGTTAAAGAGTGAAAAACAAGATAAAATGAAAATCTGCTTGAAAAAAATCGCAGGCCTTCTTTACGCAGTGATGGTCTACAAGGTGTCCAATTCAAGTAAGACAATGGGTTTCTAAAAATCTTAGTTTTATGTGAGTGCAGAAAGGATATAAATTTGCTAGAGTTTCTTAAACAAATATACCACTAGTATGTTTCTTCGGAAACTGGTCCAGCAAGATGCACCTTGCAAAAAGTACAAAGTATGGCACTTTACCCCCAGCTGCATGAAGCACTTTAGCACGTCAAAGCCCCTAAAAATCAATCCCCCACTACTTCCAAACTTTGGCAAACACAGCCTCAGGAAACCTATCAGTCCTCTGAGAGGGCCCCTCCCCACCCCACCCTACTCCCCCCACAAATCAGAAAAATAGGCTAAACCCTAGTATTTGTCCTTACATAAAAATTCCTTTACTAAAACAGCTGGGAGTTTAGAGTCTGCAAGAAAATAAGTAACCAGTTAGAATTGCTTTCTTACTTTTATAGTCATTGATTGGAGGCTAACAGTGATTGTTTTTCCCACGCGTTGCCTAACAAGTTTGAATCTCCGCACTTCCACTTCAAAGTTTTTGTTTTAAAATTGTGAGGGCAAACCAAAGAGCTGAGATCCTATCCTTAAGTTATTTTGGGAAACAGTCTCCTCTCCCGTGCCCCCTCACCTGTGGCTTTCACCACCACACATACTCAGGTTAACTTTGGTTTGGTTTGCTATTGGTAGGGGTCCCACAACAATCTCACTGATTATAGCAGAGAAGAACAAATTAACATCTGTTCGTTAATATCCTGCTTTTACTGTTACCATTTGTCATTGATTTAAGACCTTGAAATCTATAGATACCAATGACTTACTTTCTCTCTACTATGAAAGCCACATAAATGAATACTAAGTAACATTTTTTGAGCACCTATTAAGTATCTATTATATGAAGGACACTATGCTAACAACTTTTGATACTATGTAGTACCTAATTATAATGCACCTACAAGAGTTTTGGCCCACATTGCCTGGATAAGAAATCCTTCTTGCCCTACTTTCTAGCTCTGTGTATATATGTACATATTACTTAATCTTTCTGTGCATTAGTTTTCTCTCCTGAAATACAGGGACAATAGTAATACCTACCTCGTAGAGTTATTTTGAGATTAAATGTAAAGCCCTTGGAAGAGTGTTCTTCAAGCCTAATTCCTCCATGTAGATCCTGGATCTTATGCCTCTAGGGGCCCCTAGAATATTTCTCTACACCTGGTAATTCCTAGCATTTTGGACTTTCCAATTTCATTCTTAGTTTTAAAAAAAAAACAAACCCACAGGG
>VBSM01002937.1:12402614-12424238 GCA_008086735.1 Cheirogaleus medius
AAAAAAAAAAAAGGAGTAAGGGCACGGTGGGAAAGGAATCTTTCAGTAGGCCCCATCATGATGCAATGATGAGCATCTGAAGCCTGAGTTTCAGTTCTGAAATCCCAAGTTAAAATGTCAGAAATGTGCCCCATTTATAATCTGTTAATTTCTCTCTTTATAGGAGTCTAGGGATCCAATAGTTTGTTTTCTTTGGGCATTATTTTACAATATATTTTTGGGTTGATGCCTCACCCCCAAATGCTATGTTGTTGTATAATTTTACAGTAGTTATAGGAGCCTGTGAATTTGTACCCTGACCCCCAGCGAGGGCTAGGGCAGGTTAATCATGGCATTATTGTGTCATGCATTCTAACAGTCTGCCCCTGGAAGAAAGTCATGTCTGCTGCAGCACAATTATCTAAGACTGATGACACAGACCAAAGTCATTACAATAAAATTTATTTGGCATAGATCTTCTCAGCCACAGTTCCAACCTCACATCCCACTTAGTAGGCACATGGGATTCTCCTTAGCAAAACTACATTTTCTGCCAATAGAAAGCAAAGGGTCCTTAATGGACACATTAGAAGCAAAATAATATAATCCTTTTAGCACGGGGGAGGCTGCCGATGGAGATGAATCTACACCACGAATATCACGCCTCCATCAGCTGGAGAGAGACCAAGCTCAGTGGTGCTTAACAAAACCAGACAAAGACCTATTCACAATCAGAGCATAAGTAACTCCATTTCCTAACGTTTCCTAATTTCTCCACATTGGAAGACTACACAGTTGCCACATACCTGTGAGGAATTGAGGTGGAGTTGATAACCCATGGGTGGCGGCAGCTCCATCCTTCACGCACATCACAGGAGAAGGTGAGCATGAAACCCCACGGAGAGCATGCAGAGGGTTCCTTCGGTCTGGAATTTTCTACCCATTCCTTGATCCTCCTCTCTTTCTTGTGAATCTTTTATTCATCTCTTAGTGATTTCTCTAGTACATTCACTCTCTTCAACAACCACTCCCATTCAGGGCACCCTCTCAGAAGATGCCGCTGTATGTTCATGGAACATGTGAGGCCACCAGACATGACTACTTCAGTCTCATATGTGTCTACCTCATATTCCCCCATGTCCTGGCTGTCTTTCTCTCCAAGCCCCCTCTCTACTCTGGACCCCATGCCTCTGGGACTTTCTGCTAAAAATCCCCTGGCATTTTGGAATCTTCAATCTCTTCTTCCTTGGCTCTCTCTCTCTCTCATAAACACACACACACACACAGAAGCAATAATAATTGTGTCCCTAAGTCTACCATGACAACACAGTATTAAGTAAAAGAAGACAAAAGCAAAAGAATTATCAAGATTGGGGAGGTCTCATTCAGAGCAGAGAATACAAGAAGAAAATAATTTTCATAAACGTCATCAACATATAATTTATATATTGCTAACTACATTCATTTAAGGTGTACAATTCAACAAGTTGTGACAAACATATGCCTGTGAAACCACCATTACAGTCAAGATATAGAACATTTTCATAATTTCCCCAAATTCTCTCGTACCCTTTGTCCATCCATCCTTTCCTCTACTCCTGGCCTGAGGTAACTACTGATCTGCTTTCTGCTGTTATAAATTACTTCCCATTTTCTAGAATTTTATATGAACGTAATCATGTGGCATGTGCCCTTCTGTATCTGGCTTCTTTTGCTTGGCATAATCCCTTTGAGATTCATCCATATCGATGAGTACATCAGTAATTCATTCTTTTTGATTGCTGAGTAATATTATATTGTATAGATAGGCCACAATTTATTTATTTATTCACTTATTAGTGGGCATTTAGATCATTTCCAATTTGGGGCTATTTCAGATAAACTGCCATGATCATCGTTTGTGATACTTTGTGTGGGCATATATTTTTATTTCTTCTGAATAAATACCTAGGAGTGGAATGGCTGGTGGTGCGGTGGGCAAACCATACGACCCTTTTTAAGAAACTGACAGTCGTCTAAAGAAGTGCTCCCATTTTACAGTCCCACAAGCAGTGTATGGGAATTCTGGTCATTCCATACCCCTGACAACATTTGGTATTACAAATCTTTTTAATTTCAGCCAGTCTAGGTATGCAGCAGTATCTCATTATGGTATAATTTGCATTTCCCAGATGATTTGACCATTTTTTTATGTTTGTTACCATTCGTAGATCGTTTATGGAGTATGAGTTCAAATCTTTTGCTTTCTTTTAAATTAGATTGTCTTATTGAGTTGTAAAGGCTCTTAATATATGCTGGATACAATTCCTTTGTTAAATGCATGTTTTTATTTTTTTTTAATTCTGTAGCTTACTTTTTCATTTCTTAATGGTATCTTTTGAAGAACAAAAGCTTTAAATTTTGATCAATTCTAATTTTCATCTTTTTTTTTTCTTTTATGATTTGAGCTTTTTATTCCCTAAGAAAACTTTGCCTACCTCAAGGTCCTGAAGATTTCTTCCTATGCTTTCTTCTAGAAATTTTATTTTTAGGTCTACAGTACAAACCATTCTTAAATGATATATTATCACTACAAAGTTAGCAAAAATTATTCTATTAGGAAATTCCAGGTTCATTGCATGGACTCAGTTGGGTCACGCCTGGGTGCTAGGACCACTGTGGCTCCCACTGTGACAGGCAGGAGCAAAGGGGACAGTGCCCTGGAGGCTGGGAGAGCAGGACAGCTAGAAGATGAGGAGTAGCTGACACCCTAGATGCAGCTTCTTCCACTGGGGCTAGTAGGGCATGTGACTTTAGCAGTTAACCATTTATCCTGCCTTCATATAATGGATAATAATCCTTTTTTCAGCAGCTTGAATTCCAACTTTACCATAGTCTAAGTTGTTAATTACACTAGGGTTTATTTCTGCTTCTATCTTCCTTCTGTGAATGTACAAATGTATATTAACAATAATTTTTAGCTCTCTGGTGGTATAATTTCCTTCTCATTAACTTTTTTCAAAGATTTTTCTTGGCTATTCTCATAAGCTCATATGTGCAGGAAAAGTCATAATAATTTTAACTAGTTTTATAAAACAAAGGAGATTTGTATGTAATCACATTAAATTAATATATCTGTTCAAGGGCTATAAATATCTTTATAATACTATACTATATTTTACCTTTCATGAATACAGCAGAAGCTTGAATTTAAGCTTCTTAAATGTCTCTCAGTAAAATTTTGCGATTGTTTTCAGCGTAGCTCCTGCAGAACTTTTATTAAATGTATGCCTAGATATCTTAAATTATGTTATTCTGGGGGACAAGGACGTTTTACTTTATGCTTTCTAATGGATCATTTCTGGCATATAGTACACTTTTTTATATTAATTTTATAATGGCCTGTCTTTGTAAACTTTCTAATTATTAATATTTCAAATAATTTTTTACTTAATTTTCATGAGTTGTCTAGGCAGAAACCTTATTGTCTGTCAATAATGATAATTTTCCTTTCTTCTCCAATAGTAATATTTCTTATTTCTCTTTTCTGCCCTTTTTCACTGGCTATAATTTCAGAATAGTGTTAAATACATAATTGTAGGAACAGTCATCTTTATCTTGCTCCTACCTTTCCTAAGAATGCTTCTGCTATTCTACTTTAAGTAGGATATTAACTATTGGTTTCACAGGGAATATTTAAATTATATCAAGGTAGTCCATTTCTATTACTAGATTACAAAGAGTTTTTTCAACTGATGATTGATGTTTAATTTATATATTTGTCTTGGTTAGACCTACCTGCCAGGACACTCTCTGTTTTACTGTGAAAAGGATGCTCAAACTCTTAAGCCAACGTTCTTCTTCACTGGGCACTGGCCTTCCATGTAGAGTTCAGCTGCTTCTCCAGAGAAGGATCTCTGGCCTGTCCTTCTGCTACACAGAGCAAAAAAACCCTCCGCTTTAGATCAGACCGTCCATCTACCATCTGACACTGCTCTCACGGATGAGCTGCGAAGCACCACACCACTGATTAAATTTGTGTCACCCCAAAGTTATGGTCTCCAGACGTAGCTTGCTACCAGCATAGCAATGTAATCTATTTACACTTAAGCCTGGAGTATTTTTGTGTGTTTGTTCCTTAGTTAGTTAGGGGGACACCATAGCATTAATTTTTATCCATGATCCATGCTAGGTTTTTTCTCTCATCTTTGATCTTTGGACACTGGTGATTCTAGCCCCAATATCTCCCCATGCTGAGTTTGCTTGGCTTTAATTTTTTTGACCTTGATATAAAAACTTGGCAGATTTTCATACTTCCTTAAAATAGGATATGATTTCTATTTTACAGTCTATTTAGCTGATTTCAGGTACTTTGAACATTTTTGTCCTTTTTCCAACAGAAATATGTTTTCTCTCAATGCAGTGAGGAGGTACGTGGGACTCCATGGAACCCCTCCAATTACACCTGGTCAGGTGTCTCTCCCAATTCCCAGCTGCACCCCTTTATCAATGTCCTTATTCCATTCCCACCATCAGCCCCCTCTGTCAGCAAATAAATTTGCCTCTTACTTTACTGAGAACACCAAGGTTAACAGGTGAGAATTTCCATCCCTAAACCTATCCTGGGGTCCTCTGTCCCCTCTCCCCAGGCGACGCCCTTTCCTACAGTTTCATGCAAAAAACATCCACCTTTCACTACAAGACCAGCCCCTTCATCCCCACTTCACCCACCCCATCCCCTGTTTTTAGATACTGCATTTACTTCTGCTGTGTTTTCAACCTCTCTCTCTTTGTTGGCTTGTAAATTTTAAATTCCTTTAAGTCTTCACGCTGCATTTAAATCTCTCTAGCTCCCTACTCCTTTATCTCCTTCTTTCCCAGTCATAAAAACGTGGGAGTCTCTTGCCTGGCTCATCTTCCCCTGCCTGCTTCTTAAATGTTGACACCTTCTGTCCCAGGATTTGATTTTTAGCACTGTTTTTATTGATGCTGATGTTTTTATTGAATGATGCGGCCCCCAGGTAATCTTGTTCACTCCCTGAATTTCTGCAAGTCCGTATGCTGCTGACTCCAGGGTTTTTATTTGTGTCTCAAGCTTCACTTTTAAACTGGACACTGCCTATTGGACCACCTCGACCTGGTGCTCCATAAGCACCTCAAAACCATAACGACAAAACTCCACCAGTCCACCTTCCCTGCCACATGTGCTCTTCTACGATCTCTTATGTGGCATGGCTGTCCACCCTGTCACCCAAGCCAAAATGAGGGTCAGCCCGGCCCCCTCTGTCTCCTGCAGATCCAGCCACTGCCCACGCTCTGCTGTCTTCCCTCCTCGCCTTCTCCCATGCCACTCTTCTCCCTCCCACGGCCCCTGCTGCAGCTCTGACCCTAAGTCTTTCTCTTTGGAACTCCTGGGATAGTCTCTGTGCTCCAAGTGTGTTTTCCTTTTATGAATGAAGCTGTTTCTGTCCCCTGGCCTCTTTCCCACATACTTCCCACTGTTCCCTCTCCTTAAAACACTTGTCTGCTCTGATCTTGACCTTGTCAAACATTCCTGAGCATAATCATCAACTGAGATCTTCTTTTTTTAAAAAAAAAAAAGTCATTCTATTGAAATCACTTTTGTGCTTTAAAACCCTCTGCCAGCCCTCCACTGCCCTTGAGATAAAGTTCAACCCCCTTAGCATGACATACAGATTCTCGTCTCTACATCTTTCTCCCACCAAACTTCTGCCCACACCCTTTGCTCACGTCATAGAAAATTTGTCACGTCTCTCTGTCTCTGTCGTCCACAATGCTATTCCGTGTCTTCACTCAACATCTGCCTCTTCCTCCCCTACCCAACTGGCCCGCAAACCACCTATTTATCTTTTTTGAATGATCTCAAAAATCACCTACCCTTTGAATCTTTCTCTTGCCACCACCCATTTCTTAAAACTGATCAGTTTTCTTTCTTTTTTGCGCTCCTGTGTAGACTTCCATCGCAGCGCCTTCAATGGACATACCTGTTTTCAGATCTATTTGTCTCCTTGTGATAGTACAAAGGTTTGCTGTGGTCTTCCCCTTATTTCTTCATCCAAAAACAATATTTCTTTATCCAAAAAAAATCACTTTTTAAGCACTGTGCTAAGCATTAGGAACACAAAGATTAATAATAGAACCTTAGTGTGAAGGAGCATACACAGATAAGGTAGGAAGTGCTCTGATAGTGACGGTCACCATCTCTTTATCTTCAGGGCGCAGAGAAAGGACACCTAATTCAGTTAGTACTGCGGGTGCCCCATACCATGCCTGACCCATCCTTAGTAAATGTGCATAGTTTACCAAGGGCATCGCCATTTGCTGGGAAGGAGAGAGGGCATGGTGAGCAGCCAGCTCCACCAAAGCAAGCTCCACCTTGACTCAGTCCATTTTCACTCCAACCTGTACCTTCATATTCACTCAATTTTGCATCTGGATCATCCCTCCTGGGGGAACAAGGGGCCCAGGGCAATTGCCAAAAGGGAGGGCAGCTAATCTGTGTTCTACAGGTAAGTTTGTGGAAGTTCCTGCCAGCCTCTGCCTGTCTAGAACTCACACCCCTTGATCGCAATTGCAGCCAGCAGATGAGCGGCAAGAAATAACTAATCACCTTCAACCATGTGGTGGAGCCCAGTGCGGTAACTGCGACCTCTTCCATCCCTCCCAGAACCGTCACTCATCAAAATCCGATGGAGCCAAGATGATTCATGATCCCCGCTAGTCCGTGAGCATTTGAGGAATTTGTAAACAGAGATGTCTATTTGAATCTCAGCTTCACCACTCACAAGGTGTGACATTCACATTGTCCTCACCCTCTTTGAACTCCAAATGCTTCACCTATAAAGTGGGGATAATAACCTTCTTAAAGTGCTGCTATCCACTATAGTGTGATCCAAAACACATCACTTGGTCCCTCCCACACAGTAATCATAGCCCCTTTTTATTGAGGGCTTACTCTACGCTGCAGGAAAAAATGGTTCTCCGTTGTGGGTTTGATTTGTGACTTTAGCTTTGTTCCACTATCTTTCAATGATGCCTATGACTTCTTCTACGTCTCCTTAGCTTAACACTCACCTTCTCTTCAAGACATGTGTAGTAAAATATTGAATTCAACGTGGTCAAGATGACCACCATCACTTACAGTCCTTTGTGATCTTCCCAATGAGCCTAGAAGAAGGGGATTGGGGTTGGGCTGGTGGTGGTCCTAGCTGGTCTGGAGTTGGCTGCGTCTAGGTTCACACCTGCTGCCCTAAGTCCCCACCTTAGCACCGCATACTGCCTTGATCCATGCGCTTTACTTGGGACTCTTCTTAGCTCTTGAATACCTTTCTTGTCCTTACCACAAATGACCCTGGTTAGTTCAAATACAGCACCAGCATTGAGGAAATGAAATGGTTTCTTCTTACAGTCCTTTATTAAAAATAATTCACATCTCATTTTGTAAGATGAGGCAACAAGCAAAGAAAGACAGGGAAGTGGAAAAAGAAGGGAGAAACTGACAATGGAAAATTAATAAGGCAAGAAAACAGGAGATATAGTTCTTATTAGTCTCTGCCTTGTCCAGGACAAGGGAACAGGGGCCAGGAGACACTCTTGTCCCCCACCTGTCTCCAGCAGGAACTGGATTCCCCACTAATCTAAGAGACTCTAGCAATTGTCTCATTTTTGGGCTCTTTCTTAACAAATCATTGAATTAATTTCCTTTTTAATTCCTCACGAGAAAACTAAATTATACTAATATCACCAAAATGTTTTCCCCCCACCGGAAAATTCTCCCAATTCTAGTGTTTGAGCTTATATGACTCTATTTGGAGTAGGTTTTAGGAGACATGGATTTTTTTTAAGGGAAATGTTCATTTGTTAAAAAAAAATTTCTTGAGTCCCCTCTCTACTCTTTTATTCACCCTCTGTTTTTATGGTATAACTTTCCACATAGCACTTTTCATCCTCAAAAAATGTATACTGACTTTTCAAAATAAATGTCGGTCCCCAAATGCAAACCCTGGGACTCAGATGGGCCACTGGGGGTCATTGAGAAGTTGCTCAGCACCTTCTGGGATGAGCAAGTATCCTCTGGGTATAGTCTTCTGTGAACTCAGGTCAAAGCCCCCTGCCCCCTTCTCTGGTCCCTGTCTTAGTCATCTGCTCAGGCTGCTAGAACAAGATGGGATGGACTGGCTTAAACTACAGAAATTTATTTTCTCATGGTTCTGGAGGCTAAAAGCCCAAGATCAAGGTTCCGGCCAATTTGGTTTCTGGTGAAGGCTCTCCTCCTGCCTTGCGGCTGGCCACCTTTACACTACGTCCTTATATGGAGGAAAAAGAGAGACAGAGAGAGACAGAGAGAGAGAGAGAGAGAGAGCAAGCTCTGGTGTCTCTTCTTATAAGGATGCTAATCCTATCAGGGCTGTTCCCTTGGGTCCTTAGCTGACTTTAGTCACTTCCTTACTCCAAATATAGCCACCTTGGGGGTTAGGGCTTCAACATTTGAATTGGGGGGGGGACACGATTCAATCCATAGCATCCCCCCCAAAAAACAAAGGCAAATGGACACAAACACACAGCAGATGTGTGCTTCCTTCAATCACCCAGTGTCAGAAATGAACTACGAAAAAGACTTATCAAGGCGTATCCTCCACCTCTGCTGCTTGTGCCACTCGGGGAGGCTGACAATACTTCTGTATTTCAAACATTTCCGGGGAGTTCTTCTGCTAGGGTGACTCTGACACTACAACCTTGGCACCTGCCACTGCCTGAGAACCTTGATAATAGCCGAGATGCGCGCCGCTCTCTCCACCGGAACAGCGAAGCAGCTCTTCACCAGCCTCGCGTCTGTCCTTGGGTGGCTCCCATTGTCTCTCTTCTCCGGGGGTCCTGTGCGTGCCATGCTTCTCTCTCTCAGGCTGAACTCTCTCCTTTCATCTCTCTTGCAACCCTTCCAGGTGTTGGAGACCATCCTGTTCCTCTGCACATTGCTGTCCAAGAGCCGGCCAGCGGGTCCCTTGCAAATCACCATGCCTCGGTCCCTCGGCTCTGTGTAACCCAGCCACAAGCAGCTTCCCCTGGTATGGTCCCAGGTTTGCCATCCCTCTGTGGGGTCTGTCTTGCAGGCAACGCTGTCACAGGCTCAGGTTTCAGAGGGTTTCTCCATCTTGGTGTGATTTCTCCACAGCTGTCACTCCGGCAGAGTGGAGGTGGCTGGGGTCGATACAGGCGGTGCCACCGAAGGCCTGCAAAATCTTCTTCTGCTTCCTGCCTCCTGTCTGCAGGGGAGAGGGAGGGAGGGGAGACGGGATGGACGGCTACAAGGAGAGTCTGGCTGTCACTCACTCCCCCTCCCAGACTTAAGAGAACTGCCCCTGGAGCTTTCCCTTTGCTCCTGGAGTGGAGTCACTCGCAGGGTAACACTGTCACCAGTCCTTGTACTGTAATTCTATGGACCTTCCCACACACACAGTGGAGGATATAAAGGATATAAAGCCATGCTCAGGATAGGGAAGTTGGAATGTGTTGAGTCTCTGTTAGACACTTCTCTGAGAAAAGAAAAGCAGATAGGATAAAAAAAGAAAAGATGGGACCGTCTAATGGAGAGGTGCTTTCATTCTTCTCCTTACAGCCTCTATAGCACGTGTGTGCACACTTCTATCCATACCAGCAGATTAGTTTCATAGCTTTCCTTTTTTCCTTCTCCTATCCTCCTCCTCTTCCTCTTTCTCTACTCTCTCTCCCTCCCTCTCTCTCTCTCTCTCTCTCTCTGTGCCTTGGTCTCTGCATCTCTCTCTCTGTCTCTGTCTTTCTCTGTGTGTGTGTTTCTGTCTCTCCCCTCCCTCCCTTCCTTTCTTCCTTCTTTCCCTCTGTCCATCTTTCCTTCTTTCCCTCTTTCCTTCTTTTCTTCCTTTCATGGCCTCACACCAATCACCAGGCGTTTGTTCTACATGCAAATAAACTACTTGTTTTGCCAAGTATTGAGCCAAGAATGCAATCTGTTAAAGAAACACCAGGAGTGGGCTCTCGCCTAAGTTCAATGTGTTGCTTCTTTCAAAAGCTGCACAATCCTTTTTAGACCGAGTGTGTAGCACAGGCACAAGGTTTAGGGGGCTTGGAGTCAGGATGGCCTGGTTGGATTCCCAGCACCACCACTTCTAGCTGGACCATCCTGAGCCAGTTACTTAGGTTCTCAAAGGTTCTACTTCTTCACCTCTAAAAATGGTGATAATAATGTTAACATCTCATTAGGTTAGTATGAGGATAAAATTAACCAAAACATATAAAGCATGTGTAACATGGCCTGGCCTCTAGTACATGCTTAATAAATATTATCTATTGTTACGATACTAGTCCTAAATTTTTAATGAAGATCTATCATGTGCCTACAACTAAGCGGGTGATGTGTGTGAGAACAAGCCAATTATTGTTGATTAACCTTGGCTTCCTACGGAATTGATTGGCTTGAGCGAGTGCTTCAGAGTGGTGTGAACCACACTGGGGGGCACCCATGTGTCTCCCAACCATGGGACACGGACTACCAAAGTGTCTGACACACCACTGTCATGATGAGTGGCTGTTATTTTGAGCATCTGGGATTTCTTCCAATAAATTTAAGACTCTTCATGAAAAACTGGCAGAGAACACTAGTTCTTGACCAGTGAAAGAATCTTCCTCATGAAGCAAGGTGCTTACGAGAATAGTGGACTTTAGTACATCCACACCTTCCCATTATTCTCAAGAACAGCCTTGATTCCTTCCTCTTTTCACGTTGCAACCAGAAGAAATATAGCTTCACCCAGACTCCTTGAAGCACGGCCCCTCTTGCGGCGGTCTAGGTACAGTGGGAAAGCAATAGATGCTATTGAATGAAGCCACTAGGCTAACAGGCCAACTGAGACAGCAAAGTTTCAAACAAACCAGGGAATCGTTTCTCTGTCTGGACACTGCTCCAGGTGGATGGCTCAGGTGCCTGCTGCCATCACACATTCCGTCTCTGGTAGAAGTCCCCTTGCACCTGCTCGGTGACTGCCCCAATATGCAGCAGGAAGTGCAGTCCAGAAGCAATCCCACCAGCACATCTGCTACCTCCTCGGAGACGTGCGTCACCCGCAGCAGGACCGATCACCCAGGCACAGGCCACCAGTCTCTCAGGGGTTTAGAAACATGAACAGCAGCTTCTCACCTCAAATAGGTTAGGGACTCTTGGCCAAAGGCTCACGCCATGTCGAAATGAGGTCTGACAGACAGGCTCTGTATGCGATTACCTTTCCTTCCTCATATCTGCCAAGAGCTGCATCTTCATAGAGCACTTAGCATCAGTTACTTCATTTGATCTTCTCAACCACCATGTGTATTAAGCAAGATATGTGTATCCGTAATAATGATAATGATATAGTATAAATGATAATGATAGTAATAAATATAGTAATAAATCATAAACACTTTTATTGAGAACTTACTGTGTGCCAGTTACAATAGCACAATGGATTAGCTAATTTGTGTGGATTAGCTTGGTTGTCATAGCAACCCTAAGATGATCCTCATTGAAAAGCGAGGAAACCAAAGCTCAGAGAGATGAGGTCATTTGTGCCCATTTTACAGAGGAGAGCTGCAGTGGCTAGCCCCAGCAAGTGGTATTCTCAGGTCTAGAACCCAGCTCCTCAAGGCTTTTCTAAGGCACCATGCTGTTTTTCTCAGCATCTCCAGGTAACCTGGGGGTTTGAGACTGTTTGGTGCAATTTTCACGGGCTCACTGTCCCAAGCCCAAGGAGTCAGTCATAGTGGCCAATCAGCTGTGCCCCACAGGCCAGAGTCTGTGCACAGACACAGAGACATCTCGTAACCAAAGGCAAAGGGCGCAATCCCAATTGGAAATGACGAACAGGGATGCTTTGCTTCTGAGGCAAGAGCTGAAATCTACAACCAGTTAGCGCTAGTTCCACTGGCGTGCTCTGTCTACATAATGCAGACTATGGCATTTGGCAATGGCTCTTAAATTTGGCATACTCCACGCTTCTCCTGGACCCATGAGATAACATAACCAAATGTTTTCTGATGCTGTAAGAAATGAGTATTTTGCAGGTAGGAGGAAATGCAAACATCCCCCATTACAGGAGGCTCACTCCATCCAATCCCAAGGGCAAAATGGCTCACTCTCCTTCTTGACCCTTTAAAAGGTTAAATGTGAGCAAGGGCCCAGATAAATGGTCACAATGCAAACAAAGTCATGTAAATAAATGCATCTCTGATCTACGCAGGCTGGTGATGCCAAATATACCATCTGCACCATTTCTCATGATGAGCTGAATTTTTTTTCCTGCATGTCCCAAGCAATGAGAAGAGGACCATGTTTATGCAGACCAAAGCATGCGTCATTTGACATGATTGGAAATAGTTTTTAAATTTCAGACCCACATATAATCAGTAGCATTTATGTTTTTCTAGGTTAAGTTGAAGTTGGAAGAAAGAGAGAAATCTCACCAGAAAGTAACAAAGCACGTGTCCAGGGCCTGAGAGGATACTTGCAATGCATTGTGATGTTGAGTGGGTTCTAGTTGTATCTGCAATCTAAGCACCTCACCTTGCCTGTTTATTCATATTCATTTAGCAAAAGCTAAAGCATTAGTTATATGATTTATTCCCTCAGTTACTAATGGGTCTAAGATGCAGCTCAAGTATTTGTATTATTTTTTAAACAAAACAAAATGAAACTTCTAGGTCAAGTATCAGTGAATATTTTCTGCAAAGAGCCAGATATTTTCAGTTTTATGGGTCATACGGTTTCTGTTGCAACCATTCACCTCTACCATTGTAGCACAAAAGCAGCCGCACACAATATGGCTATATTGCATATATTGTACTTTAGGATCTGGTGTAGAAAAAAGGTATATTTACATATATATATATACATATATATATATATATATCTGAAGAAAGTTCTTAAATTTTAAGAGTGGGCCTAAGCTCTTAATTTATAAATTACTATAATTGACTTAAGGAAAACTAATCAACTCTTGACTATAAACTCTTTGGTATTCTTTTCAGTTCTAAGATTCTGAAATACATTTAGTACTTATTGAAGGCAAGTTCATCTCAAACAAATATTTATGAAATAAGAATTTTGGATCTACTATGCCACCTCTTGAATACCAGAATTTTGTGGGAGAAACAAACAAGCAAAAAAACCTATAGCAACAGTGATAAATGCTATAGTAAGGTAGCACAACTATAGGAGTGATGAATTCTTCTTGAGTGGAAGTATGGTAGAAAAAGTGGAAGGAAGAGAAAGCACTATGGGAGTTCAGGAAGAATCATAGGGAAGGGGAGGCATTTGAGCTGGGTGCTGAAGGATGAATTGGAGTCCTCTGTGCAGAGAAGGAGCAAAGGAGGGCTGCCCCAGCAAGGGCAGAGAGTCAGGAATAGCATTTTATGTTTGAGGAGTGATGTCTAGGCTAATCTGACTTCAGAGCAAGGTGCATGGGAAGAGTGGAAGAAAAGCAGACGACGCGGCCAGATGGGTGGTCTGGGGTCAGACGGTGAAGGCACTGTTGGTAATACTAAAGCTTTCGGATTTCTCTTAATAGCGTGCAGGAAACCATTTATGTTTAAAGCAAGGAGCTGACTTGATCTTAGCTGAGTTTTAGAAAGCTAATAGTAGGCTAAGACTCACAGTGGGCCTTGAGCCTGCCAAAATGTTTATAATTTGTCCCCCAAACAGGGATGGTACAACTTTCCCCCAGGAAGCTAAACAAACTCCCCAACTGCCAGGATCCCAGGAAAGTGTATCCAGGGAGCAGGCCCCACACCTCATGGCCTCACGCCCTCCAGGAGAGGGCTGGTACCCACCCAGGCCCAGGGCCCAGCGTTGGCCTTGCCTCACTGACAGCCACGTGCAGACACGTATGGAGATACAAATGTTGCAGGGAAAGGGAAACAAGCATACTGACAAACAAAGATCTTTTCAATCATCTGAGAAAGAGACTTCTGAATACAAGACTCGTTCCTGTTAGAAAGACTGGCCTCCAGTTCCATCCAGGTTGTTACAAAAGGTATTAATTCATTTTTTATGGCTGAGTAATACTCCGTGGTATACATATACCACATTTTATTAATCCACTCATGAATTGATGGGCACTTGGGTTGATGCCACATCTTTGCGATTGTGCATTGTGCTGCAATAAACATTCGAGTGCAAGTGTCTTTTTGATACAGTGACTTTTTTTCCTTTGGGTAAATACCCAGTAATGGGATTGCTGGATCAAATGGTAGGTCTACTTTTAGTTTTTTGAAGAATCTCCATACTGTTTTCCATAGAGGTGGAACTGGAGTCCATTCTCCTAACGGAAGTATCACAAGAATGGAAAAACAAACACCACATGTACTCACCATTAAAATGGAACTCATGGAACATCACTCGTGTGAGTGAACAGTAGGAAGTAAAATTCAACTGAAATCAAGCAGGTGGTAGTGGGGAGGAAGGGATGAGTGAAATCATACCTAACGGGTACAATATACACTATCTGGGTGATGGGCACGCTTATAACTTTGTCTCAAAGAGTACAAAAGCAATCCATGTAACTGAAACATTTGTACCCCTGTATACTCTGAAATAAAAAAGGAAGGAAGGAAGGAAGGAAGGAAGGAAGGAAGGAAGGAAGGAAGGAGGAAAAGAAGGAAGGAAGGAAGGAAGGAAGGAGAAAAGAAAAAAGAAAAGAAAAGAAAAGAAAAGAAAAGAAGAAAAGAAAAGAAAAGAAAAGAGAAAAGCAAAGCGCTGTGGCCCTCACACACTCTGCATCCAAACCCACTCCCAGTGACCTCAGGCAGATGGTCCCTGGACTCGTGGCCCATCTTCAGCTCCACTATTTCTCAAGGGTTATGTTTTTAACATCCTTATTAACAGAACATGCCTTGGAGTTCTTGTGTGATGTGAACACGTCACCGTCCAGTCATACTTTAAATTAATGCCTTTGCGTCCCTGAGCTCCGTCGTGGCTGCGGTCAGCACCCGAGCCGGAAGCCGGCATCCCCTGCATGTCCTCGCCCTCCCTTCCCTGGACTCCCCTTTCCAGCACAGACGTGGCCCACTGCCCACTTCCCTCACACTCTGTCTCAGGAGCAGACTTCAAGGAGATCAAAAGAGCCTGCTCCTCAAGGAAGAGCAGGCCCCCGGTGCTGCTGGCAAGGGGGGCCAGGTGAGCATGTCTCTCCCGCACAGGAGCCAGCATGCCCAGGGCAGGCGCTTAATAGGGGCTTTGAAATGGATTCTTTCAATAAGCATTTATAGACCACTTGCTGTGTTTACTGCTTTAGCAGGGAAACTACCAGAATGATTGTGTGGCTTCTTCTTTTTCGGAAACTAAATAGCTAAAACCATGCAGGGGGAAGAATAAAATTCTTCCAGGCCCTCTTTAGCACTATGAAGGAGACTTTTCTCTCTGCTGCTGGTCACAAGTGTCTGACTGGGTGTCCCTGGGCCAGAGAGCGAGCCACCAGTCTAGGGAGAACAAGGAGGGGCCGGAGTTCTGTCGCACTTGAGTTATCTCTGGTCTTAAACGAACAAATCACTCTGCTGGGATCAAACAGTGATTTTTTTTTTCTATTCTGCCTTCACAATCATCCTTATTCTCTATTTCTATTTCATTCCCATTTAGCTATAACCTGAAGAGTACTCGCTCTCCTCTTCCCTGTTCATTTTCCATCATGTCATTTTATTTTAACATTGAGAACCAAAATCCTTGTTTACATGTAAACAGCTCACTGTTACTCATGCTTAGTTAAAAACAAATAAAAAGAGATCATTAATTATCAAAATTGTTTGATATATACCATTTACAGCAAAAGATTGCCTGTTATTATGGATCACTTTTCGTTATTTAAACACAGCTTTTAGCTCTTTTTCTCCCCAGGAGTGGGTTTGGATAATTGAGATTTGGAAAAGTCAAAGAAGGATTGGAAATTCTTGGGACAGAAATCGGAGGGGAAAGCTGAAATGTTAAGGACCAAGTTGTAGTCCACTACTGCCCTTATCTTTAGTAATGGAAACACAGTTTCGTGCACCATGCGAAGGGCAACCTTAATATTTTTAAATCACAAGTGTCCAATTATGAGCAAGGGCCAGGGCAGAACTGATCTGAAGGAGCTCAATTTGAAAATCCCTTAAAAACCAGGACAAAGGATGCCGTATTATTAAACTAAAATGTTTAAAAACAAAAAGTATTATGCATGCCCTGTGGTGGAAGATCAGATTTTTATTAATGCAAGTTTTAAATGCTGATTAATCCTCTGGAGAGTCAGTTTCCCAAAGCATTGGATTGTATTCAAGTCGTTTTCAAAACGGCACATCACTTCCATTATTCCGAATATTAATTGAACAACATTATAACTAAGAATACAAAGCAAGATTTAAAGCACGATTACAGCTGTCAGTGCTTACATCTAAATAAGTCATTGGAAATTCAAGCATAAAAGAGAAAAATGTTGTAAATCGGTCTTATCAGAACAGTGAAGCTCTCGCTTAGCCTTTTTAAAATATAAATCTGATGCTTTGGGACTCAAAAGAGCTTCAGCTATGACTTGGTCTAATATTTATGTGAGTAATTCTGATCAGAAATCAGAGTTATATTTTTGACATGTGATTTGAGACATCAAGGACATTTTCTTTGGGAGAGAAGGGGAGGGAGAGCCAAAGAATATTATCTAGTTGATGGAATCTTCCCATTTCCTTATTTTATATTTCTCTTTCAGTCTGTATACATACAAAATTAAAGAATTAGCCCAATTTAGTCCAACGAAATATTAGTATGTTTTCAAAACAATTCATTAAGCTCGGAGTCAAGAGACTGCAAGCAACTAATGACTTATGTTCACAATAATCAATTGTTTGTCTAAATTCAACTTTTATCTCCCACATCCAGTTCGAGGGTAGATAAAAATTCCCATTTCCCTACCAGAAGCAATGTAAAATATTGGCTTCTATTACAACCACGGGGAATTTTAGTTTTGTTTTGTTTCCTTCAGTGGTTGCTGTGTATTTGAGTGATAGCTCTTTGTTCAAAAGGATGCAAAAGCCACTCTCACATCTAATTCTAATGAGATAAATGGCACGATGAAGGGAATATTAAAAATTTACAGCCCTCTTTACTAAGTTTATTTGTCAGCCGTACATGCTGAATATTGCATAGCACACGCGCACGCACACACACGCACACACGAAAGCATACGATCCTAACGATGAAAAAGATATGAGGAGATAATGATGCAATCATAACACGTCTGATGGAGTTTGTATATCTCGGTTGCCGTTTGGCACGTCACTTAATTGTATTGCGCCAAACTGGCAGAATCACACAATATGTTAGTGTAAAGGGTCCACAGTTTAAGGGGAAAATCTAGAAGTGTTAACTATACACTGTCTAATTATACAACCTTATTGTCCCAGAATGTGATTTCAGAAACCATTTCTGACATATGGGAAAAGGGTAGAACAGCTGGTCATTAAGGTTTTCTCAAGACTATTTATCAACACACTTGAATGTAATTAAAGTGAGACACTAAATACTGCACTTGTGGTACAATGTATTTTTAATTTTTATGGCATGTGGTAAAAGTAAATAGATGCAAAGCATTCAAGTTTCTCCATTCGCCATCCAACTCGTCAAAGATGCAATGTCTGTTTGGCTGATTGCAAGCAGGGTCCTCGTGTGCAAGTCACAGACATCCATGTGGGTGTTTAAGGCTGTGGTTAAGGGACTGAATTTGACAATACGCAGAGGGCATGACTCATTGGAACTTCCAGGCAAAGCATGAGATGAAGTCATTTATTCATTCATTCACTCGATCATTCAATCATCAAACGCAGCTCAGTATTATTTTAGGTGATGGGGACATTATTCCTACCCTCAAGTTGCTCACAGCTCACTCTGCTTAAAAACAGCACGACAGGAGCTCATTAAAGGGTGCTGGGGGAACACCCGGAAGGGGGCCTAGCCCACTCCGGAGGTGTCCCATGAATAGGAATTCTCTGAGGCAGATAAGAAACGGTGGGAGTCAGGGGTAAGGAGTTTGGGTGGAGGCGTAAAAACAGTCCAAACAGAGGGAGCAGCTTAAGCAAAGGCTGTGAGGCAAAAGAGAATGTTATAATAGGAACATAATCTGAACACTTATTGAACATTTAAAACACTCTGGCACTGGGCTAAGCCCTTGACATATATTATCTCACTTAATCCTTACAGAAATCCTATAAGGTAAGTACTATTACTTTCTAGACTTTACAAATGAAGAAACTAATAGGCTCATTTGTAGCAAAGAAGTTAGTGGGTAGCTAAACCGGGATTCAAATCGTCATTTGTCTGAGTCCCAAGCCAATATCTTTTCTCCATATTGCCTTCCCCAGTTGAGATATATATATATATATATATATATATATATGTATATATATATATATATATAATATGTATTTGGTTTCCAAAGAGGTTAGAGTATAAACTCAATCCTTATAAAATCTCTATGATTAAGAAAATGTCAAAGCAAGCTACAGAACTACAGACTGAGAGAAAATATTTGCAAAGCACATATCTGACAAAGGATTTGTATCCAGACTACATCAAGAACTCTCTAAAATCAACAGCAAGAAAACAAATCACCCAAGCAAGTGAATGAGCAAAAGACTTAGACTCCTCACTGAAAAAGTCACAGGATGGCAGGTAAGCAAATGAAAAAAATGCTCAACGTCAATGGCCACTAGGGAAATGCAAATTAATTAAGCCACAGTGAAATACCATTCCCTGTATCAGAATGGCTAAAATAAAAATAATAACAATGCCAGGTGCTAGCAAGGACGTGGAGCAGCTGGAACTCTCACACACTGCTGTTGGGAGTGCAAAATCGTACAGCCACTCTGGAAAATGCTGGCGGTTTCTTAGGACGTTAAACATATGCTTACCATATGACCCAGCAAACCCACCCCTAGATATTTACCCTAAAAAAAATAAAAATTTATGTTTACACAAAAACCTGTATGTGAATATAGACAGCAGCATTATTTATAATCTTCAAAAACTGGAAACAATCCAAATGTCCTTCAACAAGTGAATCAGTAAACTGTCTCATGTTCCATGTAATAGAATATTGCTCAGCCATGAAAAAGGATGAACTACTGCAACAACATGGATGAATCCCAAAGGCGTTATGCTGAGTCAAAGAATCCAGTCTCGGAAGGTAACGCATTGTATGATATTCTCAAAAGGGAAACCTTATAGGGATGGTTGCCATAAGTTAGAGTTGGGCAGGAGGAAGGATTTGACTACAAAGGGCAACATGAGGACATTTTTGGGGAGGTGAGGGAACTGTTCTGTGTTCTGATCGCGGTGGTAGTTACGCAAGTATATACATCATGAAGACTCATAGAACCACACATTTAAAAAAAGTTAATATTACTGTATATAAATTAAAAAATAAAAGTAAAAACCCTATAAAGCAGGAATTTGAATATAGGTTCCCCCAAAGCAAATCCAAGAGATAAGAAATTGGGTGTTTGGAATTTATTTTTGAGTAGCACCCAGGAGTCACTAGTGAAGAAATGGGGAAAGTGAGACAGAGAAGGGAAACGAGCTAATGGCAGGTGTTATTGGCTGATCATGCTGAGAATCCTCCAAGAAGCCTCGTGCAATACATCTTAGAATAGACAGAGGGGACATCCCCATCAGCTCCCATCTTCCTTTTGGTTGAGGGCTGCCCCTAGGAGCATAAACTCTTATGCTTCTAAGTGTTTTGCAGGTGTGTTTGAAAGCCCTCAGGCAAAGAAGAAGAAAGACCCAGGCCCTTGAAGTGGGAGATCAGGACGTCAACGTCTGTTGTAGCCACTGGTGAGTTCAGGTGGGCTGAGGGATCGGGGAAGGCCACCACCAGCCTCTGCTAGTGAGGGGTTAGTAATGGGTGCTCTACACATGTGGTTTTGTAGTAAAGCAGGACATTTACCCATGAAAAGAAATGCATGCGATGTTAATAATAAGAACTCTAGTTATCAGGGAAAATGCTTCCAAAATGCCAGGTACCCCACTAAACCTGCCAGACTTCATACACTGCTGTATAATCCTTCCAACAGCCCTATGAGATAAATGTCAAAATCGCCATGTTACAAGTAGGGAAACTGAGGCTCGAAGTAGTTCAATGGCTTTCCCGCAATGCGCGCACGCACACATCTACACACACTGCTAGGGAGGCATGAGATCGAGTCTGCCCAGCACAGAAGCCCATAGTTTTTCCCATCATGCAAGGCTTGTGCCTTCTCTGGTTCTTGTTGCCACATGACACTGCAGAAGGCACAGTGACTCTGAGGAGCCAGTGCATAGCATGGGGCAATTGTGACCGGTGATGAAGAGGCAACTCTAAGTCACTCCAGGGCTGAGGTCCTACCTGTGGGAATACTCGGGTCTTCTTTTTCTGGTTATGGACTGGCATTTTATGACTCATTAGAATCCCTAATAATGGCGAGGGAAAAAAAAAAAGAAGAGATGAAACTCAAACCAATACACTATATTCCTCGTGCAAATGTATAGAAAACATTGAAACTTTGGCTCAGAAGAAATTAAAAATTGGCCATGGACAATAATTATTTTTGCTGCTGCTATCTTTTCATTAGCATAGATCACCAAGCTGATGCTGTAGGTGTAACCACTGATCCTGTAGCTTCGGCCTCCTTAACACTGCTGTGGAACGGACCTCTTATTTCTTGACTGCTTCTTAGTGGGTAGTCCTTCATCCCTGGAGATGACTTTGCTGACAAAAGGACATGAACTTGGAGTTGTTTTCCACAGTAGGAAGAATAGGATTACTGAGTGCCATCCACATTCCCTCACTTTCTCCCAATCGCTATTGTCACCGTAGTAGCTGGACACAGTTAGAGGATGTAGACTTTTGGCCAAAGAACAAAGAAACGCTAACTGACCCACGTGGGCATTGAACCTCTGACCTCATTAGCATTGTTTTCTCACCATCTTGGCTAACAGACAGCCCAATTATGAACACTGAATCAAAGAGGGAAGTCACCTCTTCACCTGGAGCCAAGAAAAGCCTACGACTGCTGGTTTGTTAAAAAGAGAATGCCTCTCCAGGCAAATAATCATGGTATGGGCATCCACAAGCGATTTCCTTGCACAGCTCAGTTTAACAAGAACTGTTGTCAATGTGGTCTAGTCTGGAAGGTGATGAAGGCTTTGGGAACATCACCCGGGGATGGATGGGCTAAAGTGTGCTGAGGGTACCTTCTCATGAAGATGCTCAGGGCTGAGCCCCATTGAATCTTCCTGCAGTTGCGATCCCTGTCCCTTGTCCCCTTTTTGGGTCCCTTGCACACTTGAAGCTATGCCCAGGAAAAGAACAATTCTTTGCCACATCTGCTGAGGGATCTGTGGTGGACACATTTCCACAATGAGTTTTATAATGGAAATGACTCTTGTTACTCTAGGACAGTATAGAGGTTCTTCAAAGAGGTTCCTAAAACTTAAGTACAACTTGCTTGTTTCAAAGGGTAGCAATTTGTATGACTTGTGTCTATGTATGCATGAGTATGTGTGTGCATGTAATTATTGAGGATTTTTAAAAAATATTATCTGAACTACATCTAAAAAGTTGTATTCTTTTTTTTTTTTTTTTTTTTTTT